>CM029514.1:30394704-30994704 GCA_017140475.1 Eucalyptus fibrosa | reverse complement strand
ACTTTATCCCGGCGATGAAGATGCATCTTTGTAAGGCAATTAAAGACAAAGCGATGACGTTCAAGCTTGTCTTGGATACCCCGACGAACAGAAGGCTGCAACAGAGCTGGAACTTGAGTCCGTCTATCTTTGATTGATGGAGGGTCTTTCGGTCTAGTTTAGTCTTTGTTGTTTAGGTATCCTTGTTTGGTTTTCTTTGCTGCTCTTTGGATCCATGGCACCCCTACACTCTCATTCGACTTTGGTCGCCTTGAGTGTCTGCTCTGTTGGTGCCTGGTTTCCCCCCCTTCCTTGTAAGTTTCTGCTAAATCTATATATTTCTTACCTTTACCAAAAAAAAAAAAAAAAAAGAAAACGGGAAGAATTTCTTACCAAAAAAAAGAAAAAGAAAACAAAGAATTTCTTACCAAAAAAAAAAAAAAAAAACGGGAAGAACGTGCATGTTTTATTCAAATTTGTCAAGTTAGGCCACACAATATTTGACAAAACAAAATAACATCGACACCAACACGCGACACGACACGTCGATATGTCATTTTTCCAAAAATAGAGAATTTCAACATGTTCGGATATGTTGTATATTAAATATATATTTTATATATACATGATAAATTATCATTTTATGATTATTTTAATCAAATTAATTTGATTCAAATTCATAAAATGATAAATAATTAAAAAAGAGCTTGGAATGAATTTATATTAAAAACAATAATTTTTTTTTTTTTGTTTGATACCTAGGATCCGCGGGCCCGACTTGCTTACACTCGCCAACCCACAGCCCGTATACTGTCCAGCCAAAAAGATAAGACAATCATCTCTGAGAAGAACCTGTTTAGGATTGTGGACAAATCTTCCAAACCTTGATCCATTTCAGCTTATCAGAATTAAACTTCGCATTGTTACAGAGTATTTCTTTCCTCTTTTCACGCAGATGCTAAAGGAGTCTCTCCAATGATTCTCTTATTCTGATTATGCAGGACCCTCATGTTAGGAACATGCAACGTTGATGAGAAGAAATTGGAGAACAAGGCAAGCGAAATTTTACATGGAAAACCCAATCAAAATCAGAAAATAAAGCACATGAGCTTGCAGTTTTCAGAGTTACAAGTTACAACTATAAAAGATATTGTCCCATTTTGTAGGAGGAGTTAAAGCATACAAAGTTATGATGAAAATTACATATATGCCATTAACAACAATAATTTTTCTCTATTATAACAAATAAATTACATTTATGCTATTAACAATGAAAAGTTTTTTCTATTTTTATATTATTTTCCTCTATCAAACCCCACAACTCCATCGATCTCCCATTTGGAGGGTGATCTTTAAATCGGCAATAGTCTTTTATATCTTCACTTGTCTTTATAACCAAAAATATCTTAGTGTGGCAGTCTCCTCATTACTAATCAAGGAGGCCAGCTGAGGCAATGCACAACCTCAATCTCTTAGCAGTGATAGCCTTGGTTAACATATGTACTGGATTTCTAGCACCAAAGGTCTTCTTCAATGACAATATCTCATCATCTATCAATTAACATATATGATGATACTTCACTTCAATGTGCTTTGCCCTTAACTGAAATGGCTCCCCTCATGCAGGCATCATGGCCAAGTGCATGGGTTGTGTTCAAGCCAAGCGGCCATAAAGGATGAATCGGTGACCGAGTCACTTAGGAATTGATGAATCTATGCCTTTCAGCAAGATGAGACCATGCTTCGGACATGAATGAATGAACCACATGCTATCAAGCCACGATCCGAACAAGATATTGGTGTTCTAGCGTCTAGTGGTGCAAATGTGACCTCATTTGATGAGTCCATGTGGTCCTCAAGTTCTCATGCTTGAGGAGCTATGGATGAGTCGGCTTGGTTTATTTCTAGTGTATGCAATGGCATGTGAAAGACAATAAGAATGTGTGTGTTGGTAGGCTCTATGCTGGTGCATCAAACTCCTCTCTCATTTTTTTATTAGTTATTACTCCACGAGCTAACGTTATATGCAAAAAGCGTGGGTTCCTGTGTTGCATGCCTATTGTGATGAACATGTGTGCCTTTGTTTGTCCCTTCCATCACATCATCCTTTTGGATGCTCAGTTGGACTAGATAGTAGGGCTCTTGTTCCATGAACGTGATCTCATTCGATTGTTCAGATGGACCACGAGTGCCTACTTGTTCTCTTGGATGTGGAACCTCTCCATGGGTATGGGGTCATTGGCCCTTGTTCCTAAATTGTTAAGCATTTATTGGTTCACCGGAATGATGCTCTTGCCTTGTCTTTGACCAAGTAAAGCCCTTGGGCTTTGTGATGGATCATGCCCAGCAAACGTTGTGAAGGAATGCTACTTGGTTGATTTTGCTAGTAGTCATATGATTGTTTCAAAGATTAAGCTATGCATGTATAAGTATGAACTAATTCAGGTTGTGAAACTATGAATGGCTCATTAATTGTGACACAATCATCAGCTGGATAAAACTAGCTTGTTTCACAATAGTCTAAACTCAGCTCATGTTCCTTATTGGTGGGTGAATAATTCGACACTTGGTGAATTCTGCTTCACAATTATAGGAAGAGCCAACATCGAAGGATAAAAAAACAACATCACTATGAACATTTGGCCACCATAAGCTAGTTATCCCTATGGTAACTTTTTGACACTTCTAGCTTCAAATTCTGAAGATCTAAAGGATTGATTGGCCATGTTTTTACGGTTCGTATTCATACTGAAAATTAGAATCAAACAAACTTTTACCATTTTGTTATACACGAGATTTATGTTCTTGTTGAGCTTATATTAGGACACCTACAATATTTTTTAACAAATGTGCCACCCTAGCCAAACTCCCCACTTGATAATGTCTTTTACTCGGATTGGTTTGCATGCGCAGACCTTAGATCTAAAAGAAGGGGCATTGCCCTGCTTCCGTTCATGGAATAAGTAAAATAACATTAAAAGTAGTGGTATTTCACTTTTGCCATTTCTAGATGCCCCTACAACTCTCAAGTCATTTCACAAAGTCGGACTAGAGTGAAGCTCAACAGGGTCTTCTTTTCATGTTGATTTTGCCAAGCTCATTCCCTTGGCTATGATTTCACTGAATAGTAGACAGGGACAGTGGTAATCTCATTAGTCCATTCATGCGCATCACTAATTAGATGACGAGGCATTTGGCTACCTTAAGAGAGTCATAGTTACTTCCTCTGTTTAACCGTGCTTGATTGAATTTCTTCACTTTAACATTCAAAGCACTAGGTAGAAATCACATTGCGTGAGCATCCGCAAGAACCATTGCAATGCTTTGTTTTAATTAAGTAGTTGGATTCCTCTTAATTGACTATTTGATGTCTGAGGAAGGCCCTCGAAGAAACCGTTCCTAATCCGTCCCCCAATCGGCATGTGGCAACCTACTCTTGCCACAAGAGTAGCCGAGCAGTCCACAGATAGTTGAGGGGTTCGGGATTAGAATGCTAATTCAACTTGCCAATAGAATGATGAACAAAAATGATGAAAAAGTGTAGAAGTATTCTACTTCGATCTTCAATCTGTCCAGGTGAAACTCTAATAATAAGTGATATACTGTTCGCTCAAGAGAGAGATGGCTCGGAAGCATCACTTGGAAAACAAGCTTTGTGGTTGACCCGGCAGCAAAAGAAAGACCCTCCAAAAGTTGAGGTCATAAGGGAACTCTTTCACCGGAGAACAACTGACTTCCAATTTTTCAGAAAATAGCTCTCCCATTGATCAACAACTTGCCACGACAATGCAATCAGATTGTGTTCAACCCATTGGCTATGGACAGTGTAGCAAAGCTTGTTATGGAACAATGCTTCACATGCATTTGTATTGAACTAGATCGAACGTGGCCGAGCCATGATAAATGCTAAGGTCTAATAGTATTCTAGGCACTATCATACAAAATGACGGCAGCAACTTTCAGGTGCGGTACATTAGTATTCAACCGTATCAAAAGCAAACTTCCTAGCATAACTCACCATGATGGCTACTCCAGCAGACACTTTCAAACCGGATGTAGGTATCTTCCGTTGCCCAGCAACTCTATTCAATGTGTGAGTGACAAAATACCAAATGATGTCTTATAGAAGAGATTAGAATCGACAGAGATTCTTCAACTGCTAGAGCCAGGATCGCACCCACGATTACTCATGCTTCTCTCCACAACTCTTACAACATCAGTTTTTCCTCTTGGAAGACGAACATTAGAGCAACTTATTTTCATTTTATGACTGATCAACAGAAGTCTACATGCATATGCTACTGGCATGAATGGACCCTTTCCTGCACAGATCGCGATTGCCGTTGGATTCCATGAAAGTGTCAATTTTAGAGGCTCTGCACATACACTCTACATCAAATTGTGACAATCATTATTAGCAAAAATCTTTCAAGAGGAACTTACAATCCATCCATTTGGAGGACGTTTGTAGGCCCAACCCTTGCCACTACTGCAGTAAACTGTAATTTCGATTGAGGACATTGAAGTATTCTTGGGGAGAATGTTGCAGATTCCAAATGTCACATTCTTCCTGTGGCGGCATCACACCCTTGTAGAGTTCTAGAGCATCAATTTTTCGTAAACGCTTTGATAATGATGTCAATGGCAGGTTAGCTGGTTGGAAGTCCAGAACAAGAGTAGCTATCGGTTCAAGTATAGACCTATTATGCCATCTTCAGGGAATCTTGCCATGCATAGCTTGAATTTCAAGTTGTTTGGTTCTTGTCAGCGGGCTTGTCTGACAGTAGGTTTTCTTGTGTTAATTTGTTCCTCTTTGCGTTCTGCTGACAGCAATTTTGGCATTCGTTTTCATGGAACGAAAATTTTACTTCTCTACTGCTTGGAAAGGTAAAAATATGCAGTTCGGATAAATCCATTAATATTCCTGTCCTTCAAAAGATTGTCAAAAGCTAAGCCACTTATCCCACTACTAAAAAGCAACTAGCTTTTGGCTCCTCAATTCTTTGGAGAAGGACACTAACAGCGCCATCGTACAATGCTCATTTTGTCACTGTAACTTTCCAGGCGATCATTTAAGTGCCACGACTTCTAAAAATCGATCATTCATGTTATATTGGCCACTTGTGTTGCCGAAAATATCACGTGCCATTGTTTTAGAATAAATAATGCGACGTGGCTTTCAAAATGAAGGGAGGAGGAATTATGGGCACCGAGGACTTAGGGAGAGAGAAAGAGAGAGAGGGAGTTCAAATGATGATGGTGGTGGTGGCCGAAGGAGGAGGGGCGTGGCGTTCGAGATGAAGCATTGATTTTGATTTGCAAGTGGAAACGGGGGTTAGGTTTTGAATTGCAACCTACTTTAGTCTTGAATCCTTAAAGTGGGGCAAGAAAGGACTTCAACGGCATCTTTAAAGGCACTTAATGACTGTTTGAAATTTTTTGACATTTAAAATGAGTGTAGTACAAAAATTATGGCACGTCCTCTTGGCTCATTTTTCCTATTGCATTTCCTTCTCTGACCAATACACAGGGCACATGGGGAAAAACTAATTAGCAATCATGGCAAGCCTTGGCCACGCAGAAGCACTTACAAGTTGTTTTTGGAAATAGTTTTACTAAGAAAAGGACAATCTAACACGTGTAAGATATCATTAATTGGGAGGGAAAAAAAATTCTCATACGGTGAAAGTTTCAAACTGATTGGAAGCAATAATGTTATAAGCTTATGCCATTTATGAGGATTGACTAGCTATTAACGGTGGCAAATTGAAGCAATTGGGCTTGTAGCCAATTGGTTCACCTGTCAAATGAGTGGATAGCATCGAAATTAGATAGGATTGAAAATGATCCAATTCAAATTGGCCCATTTATATAAAATACAAATTTAGCCACCTCTACTTCACCCGACCCAGAATTTTAGTAATTTTTCTCCTTAAATTGTTTCCTTTGTAGAATGGACAGCTTCATAAATCGGCTCATTCAGTGTGACAGCTTGAGGTCGTATTATGGATGGAAGCATAAAGTTGGTGATAAGGCAAAGGGTGAATGAGGATGCTTGAGTGACTAGCAATGCCTTTGTTTCCGTGAACTGGTTCACTTCCAAGCATAGCTAGTCATTGTGGTCAGTCAGACTACACAACCGCTGGTCAGCATTGAAATGCTAGTTTGGATTAGGAAAACAGTATCGAAGTCTTTCCATATTGAAATGCTGTCGAGAATTCAAATAACAAGTTCAAAAAAATATCTTGGTGATCATCCAATCTCAAGTCCATGTATAAACGCTTTCCTGTTTTCTTACCACACCTGAATATGTGCTCGAACTTTGACCAAATTGAGCAATTGACCAAGTAACTTGTAACTAGTGTCTACCATCATACAAACTTTACATGGCAATTCTAAAAAACTACATAAGGAGGAATTCAAATTGAAGCACTTTGAATGTTCCTGTGATGATGCTACAAGGCAAAATCAAAGGAAAGAAGCAAGACTTTAAGGTTTTGTTTACCTTGCAAAAGATGAATGATTTGGAAAAAATGATCACTTACTTGAAATAATTAGTAAATAGAAAAGGTTCTCATTTTTTATAGCAATTTATGTCTAAAAGTTATCACGAACAATGCATCAACGACATCGAACAAACACAACAGTATCCAAATAAACTCTAAAAAGCACCTCATATATGTCAAGTTATAAAGTACAAATGTCAGGAAACTCGCCAATAGAATCCTTCAAGATCTCCTTCATACTAGATATCTAAAACTTTTGCTCCCGTTTCATTACTCCATTGCATGTCATACCAATGGGACAAGACAGCATGTGCCATCATAAGATGGTTCATCAAGAGAAGGAAAACACTATCCAATGCAAAATTTCACTAATTAGGTACAATAACTGTCCGCCTCCATCCTCAATAAGATAGATAGCCCAAATGGAGTTTGTTCCTATTTACAAAATATCATGCTCGATGAAGTTTGTTCCGCAAAACCACTTACACGACTCCATTAGCTCAGAGAGTAGCTGGAAATAGTCTGGAAGGTTGTCGTACCTGGACAAGAGGAAGGCAGTTTCTAGTTAACTAAAAGATCAACAACAAGAGTGAAAATGAAAGGTGCGAGTAAGCCAAGTCACCAAAATATTTACCAGAGACATTATGTTGCAGATTCTATATAACAATGATAACTAATGGCAGGTATCAGTCCCCCGCTAATAGACTAAGCAGACCGACAATTAAATCTATCATTAAGCAGCCATAACAGTACGGTGTATGGAACATAACCAGAACAAACTAACACGCATCTTTTTCCCTTAATTTCCGTGGTCTCAAAGCTAACATGCTGAATAAAACAGTAATTGCGATGAATGGAACTTCGATCCAATTTACTGGTACCCTACAAATTAGAGCAATGAAAAACGTTCCCTTTTTCTTTTTTGTCCGTTTTAGCTCTTAAATAGATGTTCTCTAACCTATTGTTTCCACAGAAATCTTAGTGAATGTGTTCTACTCACATGCACTACGCATAGACTCCTCTTCTATAGCATGGATTCTCCTTTCAAACAACCTTATTCTTTCTTTCATCAGCAAAAATACAGATAAAAATAAAGGAGTACACGACTATTTTGTTTTGTGAAACATGATTTGGCTCGTAATCTTCAATTCCAAGTTCCCAATTCCCACATTAGCTCCCCTTATTTCTCAATCATCTCCTCTATTCTTTGTCCATATTTTCAAATTAATTAGATCACAAAACCACTTTAGTAGCTCTCCTTGAATTCCCAAAAGTTATCTAGTCCACAAAAAGAGAGGATCCCACCATCCCTCGCATCAGTTGAACAGATCTTCTTCCTCTAAAAAGAGCTATCCTCAAGCAGTATATTTATGCCGTGGAAAAAAGTTTCTTTTACTTCACATCTAACCAGGTTATTAATTAAAGGCCTATCTACAAAATGCGAAAGAACTAGCTACTTTTCATGAAATACTTACCCCATATCTTGGCAGTTCTCTAATACCACGAAAAAGTTGCTGCTGCTATGAAGGTCCTTGGCATGCCGTTTATATGGTGTAATTGCTCAACGTCTTTGGTACATAAATTGTAACAACCAAAGAGTCATAGTCTCACTACCCACTTCCACCAAAACTTGACCACCATCCTGGGAGTAAGCCAATGGCCAGACAGGTCGGAAACTCCACCAGTGGTCACGTAGCGAGAACAACACATCCCATGTTCGGTTCAATCCATATTCTCTCATAATCCACACATCGACAACCCCTGGCTCACGATAAACGGTAAGGCAAAGATGCTCTTCCAGGACGGCCAAATCCATGCGAAGCCTATTGTCTATAACATTAGGCTGGTCCACCTCCACAAAACTCTCAGCCACCAACACTTTTGCCGAATTTCGCACCCACTCACGTCTCATTATCCAATGCAGATGGCCACGTAGGTAAACCCCCATTCTGCCCGGCTCAACCAGAAAGTATGGCATCCCTTGAAGCCGCCTCCACACGTTAGCTTCTGATTTATAAATGCTAACTTCAAATACAATTGGCCTTCGCAAGGTCTGAACCACCTTCAACAACACAAACTCAGCATTGAGTTCGTCATACCCAAATCCATAAACAGAGAGACCCAATCCATGGGGTATCTCAGCATCTGGTGGCAAGACGCTATGGCGATCAGAGATCGGATCCCATATAGCAACCTTACGGTCGGCCACATTAGCAATGCAAAGGGTAGAACGGCAAGACCCTAGCAACCTGACATATCTCCACTGCCGAGGGTACTGTCTCTCTACCTCGTCCGTCAGGGAACCCTGATCTATACGGCAGAGGCTCAGGCGATGCTCACGAAAGAAGCCGAGGGTCCATGCCATGAAGAGATGGCTGTCTATAAAGGGACGACACGCACCTGCACCTGCACCTGCTCCGGCGATCAAGTCCAATATCTCGGCCTGATGAAGCGCTGCGGAGGTGGCGGTTCCTCCTGTTGGTGCGGGAACGGACCCTCACCACGTGCGAGTGAATCGGGCGATCGATGGGCTCTCCCCTTTGGAAAGCCTCGCCTCCTCCGAGCTCGATTTTGGCACGTCGATTCACGTGATCTGTAAGGAAAAGATTCGATTTGAGAGAATCATCGGGGAAGAGGATTACTAGTGCGAGTTGATTTTTTAAGAAACTTTGATACACAATTTGATTTTTTTTTGGATTTTTTCAAAACAAGCAATTTCCAAATATAAGCATTATATCTCAATATTCATCAAATAAATGATTAAAATAATTAAAAAATAATCCATTGTTTAATGGTTTAAATTAACAAGTATTCTAACCCTAAACATCACAACAGTCAAGAAAAATCAAAATAATTAGAAATTGATCAGAAGTCTCATGGATCAAATTAATAATTTTAATAATTTTAAAGTCAAAATGTCATCAGAATCAACATAATTAAAAAAAATCCGAAATCTTACAGATCAAATTAGCAATTAAAGTGATTTTTTGCCAATAATATCCTATTGGATAATGCCTAAAGTCTCAATGAAATCACTATTGACATCAAATATTTCAATTTAGGCAATAGTATCAAGATGAAATTTAGTTCAAGAAAATTACCCTGTTTGGATTTTTTATTTCCAAAACGGGACCGGCGCAAAAAATTCACGATCAGCTGCTGATGATGAGACGGTTTGCGGTGTGAGCGAGTCCACGGAGCTGGAGCTTGCAACTAATGGTCACCAAGGAACAATACGTGTCTTTTTTTTTACACAAAAAAAAAAAAAAAAAAAAACAATGCCCTCACTCTCGTGAACCGGTTCACTTTCAAGCATTAGCCAATCACGGTGGTCGGAGTACAACCGCCAACCAACGTCAAAATGCTAGTTCGAATTAACGAAAACAGCATCAAAGTCATTTTATATTGAAATGCTATCGAGAATCCTAAAAACAAGGAAATATCTTTGAACGAAAAAACTTGATAATCTTTTAATCTCGTGTCCATGTATGTACGCTTTCCTGTTTATTTGCCACACCTGCATGCATGCTTGAACTCGAGCAAAGTTGAACAATTGACAAAGTAACTAAAATAACTTCTACCCTCATACAAACTTTACGTGGCAAATCTTGAGAAACTACATGTGGAGGAATCCGTGGATTGAAGAACTTCAAATGTTCCTGAACCTTGAGACGCACATGAACCGAAGTAGCGACTTCACTGGCAATCCTTACAATTCGAGACGAACCGAAGAAGATGGAGAGGAAACAAGAAAAGTGGACGGCCTCAGCTCCAATAAAAAGGGCCAAGCCCAAGCATGACAGAAACGGAAAGAAAAAAAGAAGGGAAAAAGGGGAGGGGTGCATGCCACACGACCAGAGCATCAATGACGTTTCGATCTAGGAATCTGGACCGAGAAAATACAAAAGCGACACACCCCGGACAGGAGGATCAATGACGTCTCAGTCTAGGAATTTGGACCGAGAAAAATGCAAAGGTGGGGCAGATCAGATCGGACAAAAGTGCCCCACATGTACCATGCACGGAGCCGATTTCCAGGGGAAAAAGTGTATGATGACGGGACTCTGGACGACTATAAAAGACCGTCAACGCAATTCGACCTGCAGTGAAAGTCATGATAATAAGTCAACTACAAGTCTTCTGGTGCAGCTCCTCTGTTCAATCGCAACGGATAGGAAGACGCGAAAGGCTAAAGAACCCTATCTTGTCCACAAGAGAAGGAACTGTAATTTCATCGTGCTCCTGCATGTACGTTCAGTAAGAGCAAATAAGTGGATGCAACAAGCCGGAAACTTCTGGTATCAAAGTACATTCAAACCACAACATGCATTCGGAGTACACTCCAGAGCACATCAGATTCCACTTCGCTTTGGGTGATTACAACGAAGATCTTTGATTATCCTTCCAAACGCTTGGATGAAATCCAAAACTCCACAAACAACAATACAAGCTTATATAATTAACGTGTCAGAAGTTGACATATCCAACCCCGCTTATCACATAAATGAGGCGCTCAAGCCCCCATTCTAATAGGACCACTAAAGGGGCGAAAGAAAAAAAGATTCACTCTCGATCTTCAATCTGTCCATATGAAACTCTACTGTCCCGTGATACACTAATTGCTTAAGTGATAATGGCTTGGAAGCATTGGAAGCATCACCTGGAAAACAA
Organism: Eucalyptus fibrosa; assembly: GCA_017140475.1. NCBI lineage: Eukaryota > Viridiplantae > Streptophyta > Magnoliopsida > Myrtales > Myrtaceae > Eucalyptus > Eucalyptus fibrosa. The sequence goes on along the minus strand of CM029514.1, from coordinate 30,983,548 downwards.
GCTCCGTGATTTTCTCAGCAGGAAAAGAAAGATCCCGCAAATGCTGAGGTTATGAGGGGACTCTTTCCTTCGAGAAGAACTAACTCTCGATTCATCAAAAAAACCTCTCCCCTTGATTAGCAACATTGCACGACATTCCTCGCTCTCGGGCAATTAGAGTGCCTCCAGCCCATTGGGTATGCACTGTTTAACACTTGCTATAGAACAATGCTTCATAAGGGGACTCTTTCCTTGGAAAAGAACCGACTCCTGATTCGTTAGAAAAAGGCCCCCATTAATCAACAACATTGTGCGACATTCCTCATTCTCAGGCAATCAGAGTGCCTTCAACACAATGGGTATGGAATGTTTAACAGAGCTCGTTATAGAACAATGCTTCGCATGGATTTGCACTGAGCTGTATTGGCGTGGCCAGCCAAAGATAGATGCTTCATTCTTATAGTGTTCTAGGCACTATCATAAAAATTGGCCGCAGCAACTTTCACGTGTGGTACATGGCCACTGAATTGTATTCGAAGCACACTTCCTAGCATAACATACCAAGATGGCAAAACTCAACAGTCACTTTCAAACCAGAAGTAGGAATTTTCCCTCTCCGTGTAATTCTATTCAATCTACAACTCTGACCAGATACCAGATGATGTCTCATAGAAGAGATTAGAATCGATACAAGGCTTCTTCAGCTGCTAGAGCCAGTATAATACGCCTGATTAACCATACTTCTCTCAATAGAGCTTACATGTCTCCTTTTCCTCTACGAAGACAAAAATTGGAGCAGCTTACTTTTATTTTGGCAATTTGATCGCTAAAAGCCTGCAAAGGATACGCTAGTAGCATAAATGGAACCTTTCCTACTCTGATCATGATCGCTCTTGGGTTCGACAAAAATGTCATTTTCAGAAGAAGGATCCGCTTGTCCAATCTACATTAACTTGTGACCGTCAGTATTAACTAAACCCCAAACCCTGCCACTGCTGCAGTCAATTGTAATTTTCATAAGAGGACATTCAAGTATTCTTAGGGAGAACGTTGCAGAATCCAAATGTCACATTCCTCCTCCTCGAGCATTGATTTTATTTTTATTTTTATAGAGGTGTCGATAATGATGTCAAGGGCGAGCTAGCTGGTCGGAACTTCAGTTACAAGAGTAACTATCGGTTCAAGTGTAAACACTCGTCCGTATGATTCAAGATGAGCCAAGTGAGCAAGTGAGCAATAGTTCAGTGGTAGGCTGAGCTTAGACAATTACAGTAAGGGATGAATGAGTCCTGTGAACCCTAGGTGCTGCACGGTTCACGATCTCAAGTTTCTGCCCTCTGACAAATGGTATTAGATTGAGCAGTAGAGAGAATGGTTAAGGGAGTTGGTAGTGCATACCAAGTGAATGTTGGAATCAGATGTTATCCCTATTGCTGTTGTTGGAGAAAAGGCTTAAGTGGAGTCTTGTGCCAAGAGGACTCAACTGAGGGAGGTCATGTCCTCCTTCGATGAAAATCTCACCAAAGTGTTGCTGGCCATGGGAAACTTGAAGCGTGGGCTCAAGAACTTGAAGATGCAGATCTACAGGGTCGACTTATTTATCTCCTTTTTATCCTTTAATTTATTGCAAGTAGCGTAGAACTTTGCATTTCCTTTCCCAAACTACACATGATCCTGTCCTAATAACAAAAAACCGAAGACTCGCCGCTTTTGGTGAAAGATATTTGCAAGGGAACAATTCCCGGCGAACAAGATTTAAATCTTAACGTGAGAAACACTCAAGTATATGATGAGACTGTAACTAAATCAAACTTAATCTTGATCTCATGATGTTCAGGGGCAGGACTTTTAACTTAAACTTGCCTCTTGGTTATTAGAATCGAGATTTATTTTTGTTTGCCTTTCAGACTCATTTATCTTGTCATTGTTTCCCTGAGTGCCCGTCTACCTCTGCCATATCACCCATTTGACTGTCGTTTCCTTCTGTCCATTCCGTTTCTCTCCATCGCAAAAAATAGGAGGGGTTGATTCGATGAGAAACCAATTGAGTTTCACTGTCGGAGGAAATTTGTAGGCGATTCATACATGAGACACTGCGATACAGCTTTTCGAGACACGTTCAACGGTCAAAAAGGATGCTGCGCTTTTCACATGGTATTCGGACCTCGGAGTCATATCACGAAACATAAGAGTCACAGCAACCACATCACACAACTCGACTGCAGTTCAGTTGCAGCAGTACCATGTACAAAGATCGGTCATTTCATTTATCTAGATTTGAGGTACCATCGCAACGTACTCGGAAACCTTGTTTTCCACTTAGAGGTCCTAGGATCGGATCCCGGAGAGAGCCCAAAAAAGACACAGTAAATTGAAGCAATAGTGGAACTTATATTGTTGGGGGCATAGCATAAGAAAGCAAAAATACAGTACTGCAACCAGAAAGAATGGAAAGTTTCGTCTATGACAAGTTGGTAAGGCTACCCACAAATATCGACATCTTTAGGCAAACACACACGTGCTGGAAAGTTGAATCCGCATCTTAAAGTTCAGAAACAAAAAGCCACTGACACTGACATTTTTCAACACTAGCATGGCAAAAGCGCGTCAACAGCATAATATCAAATTAAACAAAATAAAACAAAGAATATATAGCTAGTTAAAAAGGCATTACAAAAGGTGAAGCGTTGAGAGCATAAACAAATGATGGGGAAACTCACTAATAGAATCCTTCAAGATCTCCTTCTTGGGGGGGGGGGGGGACTAGAGGTTCTAGGATCAAATCCCAGAGAGAGCCCAGAAAAGACATAGCAAATTCAAGTAATAGATGGAACTTATATTGTTTAGGGCATAGCATAAGAAAGCAAAGATCCACTACTGCAACCAAAAAGGGTGGACAGCTCCATCCATGACAAGTTGGTAAGGCTACCCACAAATATCAACATCCTTAGGCAAACAGCCACAAGTTTGGAAGTTGAACCCGCACCTAAAAGAATTTCATAAACGAAAAGCCATTAACACTGGCATTTTTCGACACTAAGTATGGCAAATATGCATCGCAACATCAGAAAAACATGACCGTATTCTCGAGGCACCTTTTGTAATTCTTGAATTTTCATGGTTGATTTTCCTTCTACTCTTCCCCTTAATTTTTCCTGCAACGGTTTCCATGCAAATCAGTGTCATCTTTTATTCTTCTCAGTTTTAATTCCATCACAGTTTCCACACTTGTCATAACACCATCGTACTAGTTAGCTACACCTTTGCTCACGTTTCATTTCTCCGTGACCATGTCATACAAATGGGCCAAGACTGCATGCGTCATCATAAGACGTTTTTACCTAGAAAAGAAAAGCACTATCTGATGCTTAAGTACATTAGTCAGATGCAACAAATGTTTGCCTCCCTCCAAAACACGACAATCTTGCTTTAGAAATTGACAACCCAGATTAAGTTATATTCTAGCAAATTCACTTATCAGAGCAATCACAGTTCACAGGGATGACTCACTGCCCTTGCACAACTATGCCTCCATTAGCTCAGGAGTCATACGTGGACAAGAGGAAGGCAGTTTCTAATTAACTAAAAGATCAACAACAAGAGTGAAAATGAGAGGTTCGAGTAAGCCAAGTCACCAAAATATTTACCGGAGACAATATTTTGCAGACACTATATAACAATGATAACTAATGGCAAGTATCAGTTCCCCGCTACTAGACCAAGCAGACCGACAATTAAATCTATCATTAAGCAGCCATAACGGTAAGATGGATGGAATATGACCAGAATAGACTAACACACATCCTTTTCCCTTAATTTCCGTAGTCTAAAACCTAACATGTTGAATGGAACATTAATTGCGATGAAGGGAACTTCATTCCTATTTATTGGTATGCTACGAATTAGAGCAATGAAAAATGTTTACTTTTTCTTTTTTGGCTGTTTTAGCTCTTAGATAGATGTTCTCTAACCTATTGTTTCCACAGAAACCTTAGTGAATGTGTTCTCCGCATTATGCATAAACTCCCCTTCCATAACAGGGATTCTCCTTTCAAACAGCTTTATTCTTTCTTTCATCAGTAAAAATATGGATAAAAACTATGTGTTTGTGAAACATAATTTGGAATGTAATCTTCAATTCCAAGTTCCCAATTCCCACATAAGTTCCCTTATAACTCAATCATCTCCTTCATTCTTTGTCCATATTTTCAAATTAATTAGATCGCAAAACCACATTAGTTGTCTCCTCGACTTCCCAAAAGTTATCCCGTCCACAAAAGAGAGAGGATCCCATCGTCCCTCGCATCAATTGAACAACTCTTCTTCCTCTAGAAAGAGCTGCCCTTAAGTGGGATATTCATCATGTTCACGTCAGTTTCCTCATTCCATGCCAAAAGCCGTGGAAAAAAGTTTCTTTCACTTCATATTTTCACAAACATGCAAGAAGGAGGAAGCAGTTCAAGCAAAATCCACTATGCTAACCAGGTTATTAAAGGTATGTCTACGAAGAATCTGAGATAGTCCAACGTGAAAAAACTAGCTACTTACCCCATATGTTAATACCACAAGTTGCTGCTACAAAGGAGCTTGGCATGCCGTTCATATGGAACTGCTCGGCTTGATCGGTACCTAAATTGTACCAACCGAGAGTCTTAATCTCACTGACCACTTCCACCAAAACTCAATGGTCATACTAGAAGTAAGCCAATGGCAGGACAGGTCGGAAACTCCACTAGTCACGTAACGAGAACAACAAATCCCAGTTGGATCCATATCGTCTCATAATCCACACATCGACAGCCCTGGCTCAACATAAATGGAAAGGCAAAGATGCTCTCGTAGTACGGCCAAATCCATGCAAAGCGTATTATCTATAACATTCGGCAGGTCCACCTCCGCCAAACTCTCAATACGAATATCAAAAGCCACCAACACTTTTGTCAAATCTCGCACCACTCCCAGAACCGTCGTCAAGTTTTGCTGCTATACCATCGGACTCTCATTTGGTACAATTTACTTACTGTTGGGAATAAAGGATCCCCGAAAACCGGATTCGATACTAAATCGAACCCCTAAAGCAATGCGGAAGACGAAGCCCGGGAAAAACACATATCACCCATCGTAAAGCACACCATGGATTCGAGCGTACCTTGTTAGCCACAGATTAGACACCAATGCCGAAGATCGAGGAAGAAATTCTGATCCGATGATGTCAATTTGCCTTGAAAGGGAAACGGCGTCGCCTTAAACGTTTGGAGGGAAAGAGAGAGTGAGGAACGTACGTTAAAATGGCCAAAGGGTGCTTCCTCTCTCTCTCTCTCTCTCTCATCCCTTTTATACCTTCCCCCATCCACGGGCCCTATTCCCATGGGCCGGGCCTTTTGGGCCCAGCATGGGCGGATGGGCCTTAAGCTCATCACCAATTAAAACCATCATCTCCCACTCGCACATGGTCCACGGGCCCTATTCCCATGGGCCGGGCCTTTTGGGCCCAGCATGGGCGGATGGGCCTTAAGCTCATCACCAATTAAAACCATCATCTCCCACTCGCACATGGTGGGCTGAACAGGATTCTCTTGACCTCTCTTCAACATTCATACTGGTGAATAATCCGTGCAACAGCATACTTTGAGAGCTCGTTGCTATACATTTGTTAGGAATATATAGCAGCTCATAATGGGTGTCACACTCCGAGTAGATTTAGTATGCAGTACCCTAGATTGATCGATCACATTTATATCTCTCTTAATCTCTTTTAAACAATGATATATATATATATATTATATTCACAATTATGATTATCCCAAAGACAGTCATAATTGGTTAACCAGTGAATACAAAACTACAATGTGATTCTCCAAAATCGATCTTTCTCTTTCCTTCAAACTCTCAATTTCAGTTCAGCTTGCTTTTCTAAAAATGTCCCATTAGATCGAATCAACTCGTGATAATTGGCAACACCCTAATATAGCAAACACTAAATAAAAATCTTGAGAATAAGTAAAAGTCATGAGGGGACAAAAAAAAATTGAGGAACTCTTTTCCTCAAGAGTCTCACACATCATAAAAAGTTGAGATCAAACTTTTTGCCACTCTTATTAGTCGTCTCATGCATACGTAATATGAAATACGTATTATGGTATTAACTCCTTTCCCATGGAGCGTATGTCTACACTTTCAATACCGTACAGATGATAGTTCAAACATACCCAATGTCTAACTTGAGTTCACGTATCTACTCAATCATAAAATTCATTAAAACTCACATCTGGCATCATAGATAGATAAAGTAAAATATGTGGGTTATTTTACTTTCGGACATAGTTAGTATTATGTCCTCATCTTAACACTTAGTTAAGGCAACATACGTATTTTAAGCTTCAGCTCTCGATTATCACCTAGATAATAAGCTTAAAAATAGTCTCATCTTTATCTATCACACAGTAAATAGAGGCGATTACCCGTGTGAGTGGGCTAATCTTATATTTGTCCGACATACTTTCTCAACTTAAAGTAATGCACTGAGCATTAAGATACATAAAAATCAAATAAAGATTCATATGCATTAATGATGAAAATACAAATTTATCAAATGTGAACTCTTAGGGAAATTACAATATTCAGTATATCATCCTCTACGCAATCCTAGAGATTTCTTATGACCACAAAACACATCTCTAGGTATTGGCTTTGTCATAGGATCTGCTATCATTCTATCCATAGTATATACTCTAAGTTCACCTCTTTTCGTGCAATCATATCCATGACAAAATTATACTTGGTATCTATGTGTTTGGTCTTGCCATGATATTTTGGATCTTTGGTGTACGCTTTTCGCTGCTTGGCTATCACAGTTAACCAATAACAAATCTACAGCACTTCCAATAACACCTAAATGATCCAATAATCTCTTAAGCTAAACATCTTCTTAAACCGCTGCTGATAATGCCACGAACTCATTTCCATCGTGGACAAGGCTATACACTTTTGTTTCTTACTGCTCCAACATATGGTGCCATTATTCGGTAAGAGAAAAACCCATAAGTAGATTTTCTTTCATTTAAATCTCCTCCCTAATCAACATTAGAATAGCCTTAGAGTCGCAAATCATTTCCTTAATAACTCAACGTATAATCAGCAATCCCCTTTAGAAACCTTAGTATTCTTTTAACGGCTTTCCAACGTGCTTGACCTAGATTGGATTAGTATCTGCTCTGTCACACCCCGAACCCTGAGCGCGCGCACATCCCACTACGGTCGATCAAATGCGATATTCCCAGGTAGTGTCGTCGACCCCATTGATTTATTAATGCGCAATCGGAACGTATTATAAAACCCCTGACAATAAAATACGGGATAGAAAAGCAAGAAGCAAAACCACAACATAACACTTTCATAATTCAACAGAATTACAAACAGAGGTCTACGGCCAAAAGTCTACTAAAGACCGGCTCTTAAAAAGGAATTGTCCTACGACCTACAAGTCGGACACGTTCCCTAATCTAATGACTTCACCTCTGCAACTCCTCAAGGCCAACCAAAGCTATCTGGTTGCTCCATCCACTAAGGACCTGAAATTTTAATCCCACAACCGGGATGAGACGATGTCTCAGCAAGTTCAACTCCCTAAACCCCTATTAGAAAGAAAATACGCCCCAGGTGGCCTAGCCACATCACACAGAAGACTTACCTCGCCTTAGCCTTCATCTGCAGGTTAACGCAATTTATATAATTCAACTATGCATAATTATAATAACCAAACGACCATGGCACAATCACATCATCAGAACAATTCAACCACTTGGATCGTCTCAGTGATCAATCGACTTGGCCAATTATATGTCAATTCAGCAAATCAATCATTACTCTTAATCACGGCCCCACTCGACAAAATTAGAATCAGTGGCATCACGGCCCCACTCGGCGCGACCTTTATTAGGTGGCAATTCACGGCCTCTCTGGGCGCGACCTTTATCAGGTGTCAATTCACGGCCCCACTGGGCGCAACCTTTAATAGGTGGCATATCACGGCCCCACTGGGCGCGACCTCTAATAGGTGGCATATCACGGCCTCACTGGGCGCGACCTTTAATAGGTGGCATATCACGGCCCCACTGGGCGCGACCTCTAATAGGTGACATATCACGGCCTCACTAGGTGCGACCTTTATCAGGTGGCAAATCACGGCCCCACTGGGCACGACCTCTAATAGGTGGTTAATCACGGCCAACTCTTCCATAAATTTCGACACTTGGGACTTTATAAAAAGAATTCCTATTTATCACAATCACACTCAATTTGCCATAATCAATCATCAAATTCAAATTCTAAATACATAGCAGCGATCGGCACAAAATTCTGAGAGTTTAGGGTCCCGACGAAATTTTCGAATTTTAATAAATAATTAATTTTATTCCGAAAATTAATTAAATAATAATATCCATAATTTTTTGCAATCCACACTCAATTTATAATATCCAACCATCAATTTCAAAATCTGAATACACAGCAGCGATCGGCACGAAATTCTGAGCAACCGGGGTCAAAAATAATTTTTCTGATTTTTTTAAAAATTAATATTTTAATAATTTCGGGTTATAATATAATATTATATTTTCCAAAATTTCGAAGCACTTAAATAATTCAAGACTAAAATCATTTTATATCACATCAAGGCTTAACTTTAAATAACTTCTTTTAACATTTAATTTAAACACACTTTAACATAAACCAACCTCTTAATCCAATTTATAATTAAATACACTAATTCACACACCTAAACTTACTTAATTTAAACTAAGCACACTTAGGGCATCATTAACACTCTAATCAAGATTTAGTGAGTTAAACTCACCGGATTAGCGAGCCAAGCGGACCAAAACAACAGGGACGCCGAGGAAAACAACTTTCCTCAAAACGGGCCGAGCATCTAGGCTCGGGAAGGCGGCCAAAACGGGCCAAACGTCTACTGCATACCCATTTTTCCAGCCACTGCTTTGGGGTTGGAGGAGGCGGATCCGGGCTTGATCGAGCGGAGGAGTGGCGGAGGAGAGGGGCGGCAGCTCGGGCGGAGCTCCGGTAAGGTCAACGGTGGTTGGAGGCGGCCGAACCGTGGCCTATGCTGGCCAAAACAGAGCTGGACAGCAGCTCCGGAACTGGGCGAGAAGGGAAACCGAGATGAGCGAAGCAGCGGTGGAGCGATGGCGTGAAGCACAGCGGCGAACGGCGGAGGGCAGAGGCGTCGTGCATGGCGCAGGTTGCTTCGGCGCCCATCCCGGATCTGGGATCTCGGGCAGCAAACGGAGATGGAGAGAAGAGAGGGCTCCGACTACGGCTGAAGAGGGAGAGGGAGACGGTTGCGCGGCCGGCGAGCAGCTTGGCGGCGGCGACGACGAGCTCCGGCGACGGGCGACGGTGGCGAACGACGTGCGAGCTGCTGGCCGAGCTCCTCCCTGCATCGCACGCCCCTCCCCCTTGCACGGTTCAAACATGGAGGAAGAAGATGAAGATGAAGAGAGAGAGAGGGATGGGACCATTCCCTTTTCTTTTCCTTTTTTTTTTCTTTAATCCCACAAATGGCCCACCATGACCTCATGCATGACATCACACTCCATTATCTCTTACAACCTTATTCCAATGGGTCCATTTTATTTTTCCGCCGGGGCATAAAATCTTGTGCATCAAATTCTTCAATTACAATCAATCCACTTCCAATTAAGCCCAAATTGAAGTCCCTAAAATTTATCCAATGTCACCACACTTCAATTCACCTAATTACTTGACCATAGACCATCTTGAGTCCCAAAAGCACAACCAAAAGCGGGCCTACCAATTTTCCAAACCAAATTAACCATACCTTGATTATTTTGTCGAAAAACTCGGCTTGCATGAAAAAAAAATCATCCAAAGATGAGTCCATACTCCTAAAATGATTTATGACACACCCAGACTTTCAATTTCTGAATTCGATCTCAATTCCACAGTTAATTTCACTTTGGCACGATACTAGCGCGGCCTAACCTACCGGGTAGCCTTTAGAATTTTTCATGCATTTGACCTGTGGTTGATCATCTCAAGCCACAATGTACATCTTTGAAACATTGGCGACTTTCGGTTGTCGGGATAATCTCAAGGTTTCAAATACGAACACAAGGTACCCAATCGATAGAAAAGTCGGTCTAGTATCGATCGACAAGAATTATGCAATCCGGTGGAATCACCCACACTCGATCACATGCCTCTGTCGAGTCGACCTATCTTCGGTCTTTAATCGATTTTTATTTGTGCCGTAATGACCCTTGCAGATTAGCTAGGTCGAAAGGTCACTTCCTGGTCAAATTCTCGAGTCTGATGCATTAGAAACTCTTAACGGCTTCACTCGATAGACTAGTTTTCACATGAGTGGCTGACTCAAAGAAAAGAACTATATGTGTGCCAACGAAATGCCCGTCATAATTTATTGAAAATAGAATCGGAAAATCGGGATGTCACATGCTCACCATTCCAACTGCATAACATATGTCAGGTCTTGTACACATCATAGCGTACATCAAGCTCCTAACAACACTAGCATAAGGAACATATTTCGTTTGTTCCTTCTCTTATGGAGTCCTTGGACATAGTCTATGGCTCAATCCTTCACCTTTCGCAATAGGAGTGTCTATGGGTTTACAATTCCATATCATTCAATTCAAAATTGGAAGACAACCAACTCTTGACATTATTGACAAGTTCCATATTACTTCCGGCAATTAGTATATCATCAACATATAATGATATGATCACAAATTCATCATTAGATCTTTTGATATATACATAATGATCATCATCTATCATTGTAAAATCATTTGCCATTATGGCATTATGAAATCATATATACCATTGTCTTGACGACTGCTTAAGGCCATATATCGACCTCAAAAGTCGATATACATTTTTCTTCTTGGCCTTTCATTATGAAACCAGCGGGTTGTTCTATGTATGTTCCTTCCTCTAATTCTCCATTGAGTAAAGCAGTCTTTACATCCATTTGATGTAACTCAAGATCCATGCTAAACACTACAGGAGAAAATGTATCTTCATAATCAATATCTTCCTGTTGATTATACCCCTTCGCCACAAGGCGAGCCTTATGCCTTTCTATCGAGCCATCAGCCTTTCGCTTTATTTTGAGAACCCACTTGTTTCCAATAGCTTTGCGTCCCTTTTGGAAGATCAACCAGTTCCCAGACTTGGTTTGATTTCATTGACTCCATTTCCTCTTTCATTGCATAAATCCATTTTTCCTTACTAAGGCAATTTAGAGCCTAATTAATATTTCTTGGCTCATCCTCATCTTGTGGAGCAATCATAAAAGTTTCCCCTTCAATGTCAAAACGTTGACGGGGAATACTTTGACGATTTGTTCGCTATATGGGAGATTGTACACTTAGCACATCATTCTCCATCATGCTCCCACTCGGATTAGATAATAACGATATCATCTCATCATGTGATTGTAATTGAAAATGAGTTGAATTGAATTCATCACTTCTCATATTACTTCCACTTGGACAAACTCCACTAATATCATTATCTTGATCCAAGGTTTCAAATAGGGACTAATCTTCCCCTATTTCGCCATTCTTAGGAAATTCATCCTCTAAGAATGTGACATCCCGTGATTCAAATTCAGTTATACTCCCACTTTCCTGCTCACCTACGAACACATACCCTTTCGAGTGTTCGGAGTATCTCATTAAAATACTCTTCTTTCCTTTATGACCCAATTTCTCAAACTTGTGAGAGGACTTATGAGTATAGGCAGTACAACCCCTTGGCTTAAGAAAACTTAAGTCCGGTTTTCTACCTGTTCATAACTCATATGGAGTGGAACTAATTGATTTGGAAGGCACCCAGTTAAGTATATAGGCAACAGTTAACAACACATCACTTTAAAAGTTGATAGGTAAGTTAGCATGCGCCATCATGGACCTAACCATTTCCATTAAGGTTTTGTTTCTTTTCTCTGCAACATCATTTTGTTGAAGAGTATATGGAATAGACAACTGTATTTCTATTCATTTTCATCACATTATTTTCTAAACTCATTAGATAAATATTCTCGACCTCGATCGGATCTCAATGCTTTTATTTTCTTGTCTAATTGATTTTCTACCAAGTTCACTAAACCTTTTGAAACAATATAATGCTTCAGATTTATGAGAAATCAAATAGACATATCCGAATCGAGTATAATCATCTATAAAAGTGATGAAATAAATAGCCGCATGCCTTCTTCTCACATTCATTGAACCACAGACATCATAATGGATTAAATGCAGAGGAAATTCAACTCTTTATTTTTTCCAAATGGTTTCATTATCATTTTCCCTACTAGGCAATGCTCATATATTGGCAAATTGCATTTTTCAATATTGCCCAACAAGCCCTTTTTGGCCAGTCTATTCATATGTTGTTGACCAATATAACCAAGTCTAGCATGCCACACAATCACATCATTATCATATGAAGTAGAAGACGTGAAACAAGGGAATAACAAATATTGACATCACCACAGTTAACATTTAGTACAATAAAACCATCTAGAAAGTGACCACAATCATGGTAGTTTGTATCCAAATACAAATCTACACCGTTATTACGGAAGTTCACACTAAAACCAAGCTTAACCAACATCAAAACAGACACTTAAATTTCGACGAATCTCTAGAGCATTTAGAACATCATGAAGGAACAAGGTGTGCCCACCACACATGTTCAGTTGGCAGGTGCCAATCCCTTTAACTTCAGCTCTGGAGTTGTTTCCCACATAGATCCACTTAGTTCCAATTGGTATTCGTCGGAATTCCACTAAGGATCCTCTATCCTTCGCTACATCGTCTATTGCTCCTGAATCTACAATCTACAAAGGATTGTATTCAGTCTATAAAGTAGAACTTAACACAAAAGCAAAGTTTTCAAATGTACAAGAGGTGTATACCTTCTTTAGCTCACGACAGTCGCGAGTATAGTGACCTCTATTGTCACAATTGTAATATCTCACCCTTGACATTTTCTTTACTTGAGGACGTTTTCCTCTTTTGTGTTGGTTAACTCTTGATCTCTTGCAACAAGGACTTGATCCTTTGCATTCCCACATATTGAACGAATCAATACGCTTGTGCTTAGAGCTTAAAGCCCTTTCTGAGCTAGAACCAGCATTGCAAATATCTATTTTCGGCTCACATGCCGTCAAGCGGTCCTCTACCAGCTTAAGGTGGCGCACAGCATTCTCAAGATCTTCTATAACATGGTCAAGAGCTTCTAGTGCTTTTTGCTTTTCCAGCACATATTGAATCTTCATATTCAATATTTCACAATTATTGCCGTTCACATCAGCAATTACGTTCTTAGTTGTTGAATCCATCAATTTGAACACATCAGACATATATGCACGAATAATTAATGCTTATCATTTATGCATCCACTTTGCTGCACCCATCATATCAATGAATAATTTCAAGTAAGATTTCAGAATCAAAAGGTCACTAAGTTTCCAATCATCCTCCAAAAATCCCAACTTAAAATTATTATTAATATAATTGTCTTATGCAAAATAAATTTTATGAAGTTACAAAAACTTCTATAAACTACCTACAGCTAACTACCCACAGCAATCAGTAATAACAGAAAGCAACAGATAATTGACATCCAATAAAATAATAATGCTTTCAACTAATACAACAATCTATTACACTATACCAAAAAAAGGGGGGCGGCTGTGACACCCCGAACCCTTCGCAGGTCGTCACCAGCGCCAATGTTACTCCTTATTACCTTTCTGTCTTTCTAAGATACGTCGTAATTTATAGACATGTTTTTTTTTTTTTAATAAAACGGTCCCAGCGCGACTCATTAGCGAAAGCAAATTAAATATCACGTCTCTCCCCCTACCAACCATGATACAAATACACACCACTAAACATCAGGATTTTATAAACAAGTGACGACACTTTATTTACATGTATTTTCAATGATGGGACTACTCTTGGGTCGGTACATAACAAGGAAAAGTTAGGACTCAGCCACGTCCAGCCTAAAACCTCAAAAAAGAACCCTCGACCCTCTATATCACACGTGTACAATTTCCCCCCCATCATAAGTGTCGGCTAACTAACTCCCAAAAAGGATCTAGTTCCTACTCGTCACGTACAGGCCTCACACCCAACCCGGTGCATCAGGCGGTGGCGATGGCAACATCCCTCGCATCGCTCCATCCCGACGAACATGTACGGATATAAACTCCTGAATAATAGGGCCCCCAGCCAGGCCCACATCGTACATCACTAGACAACGTACTCGAATAAAAGTCAGTCCAGGAACAGAGGGACAGTCTATCTCAGCACACTCGACCTCTACATCGGATGGTACCCGTAAAATGTACCCCGCGTGACGGCAGGAAGCGGCATACTGCTAATCTGAAATGTTATATCCAAAAGGGGTGAATACAACCACTCAGCAGATAGGGAAATCCAATAACAACTCAATGCATCAGGCATATCATACATGCATTGCAGGCGTAACTTACCTTGAAGCCATGCGCATACTATCATGCATCATCATATCAATTTATAACACATACATGTGTATCATCATCGTATCATACATGTCATCATCATCATGACATCATCACCATGCATATCATCACGTATGCCATATCATCATTATCATCATGTATATCATCATGCATATCATATCATGATCATCATGCATATCGTCATCATCATCATCATCATCATGCATATCATCATGCATATCATATCATCATGGGTGATCATCGTTATTTCACATCATATATCATTATCATCATCATGCATATCATCATGCATATCATATCATCATTATCATCATGCATATCATCATGCATATCATCATGCATATCATCATGCATATCATATCATGGTTTAATTTCCACTTTTTACTTTTCAATTGATCACCACATCACTCATCTCTCAAATCATCAATTTCATCATCCCCTCGGGCAAAGACCTCCGAGGTTCCCCAGCATTCAGCCTCCCAGGCCACCAGGCATCCGGCCCCCCACATTCCAGGCATCTCGCATCTCAACTAGCATCACGAGGCATTCCCTTTGGGCAGAAACCTTCGACAGGGCTTCCGGCCTCCCACATTCCGGGCATCCTGAATCTCCCAGGGAATTTTGGCAATGTATCTCTATACATTCCGAGCATCATCCGCCATCACAACCATCTCCTCATTTACCATCATCCATGTTTACCAGTATTTTATTCACATTTTAACATGGCACATGGCATGATATCAAACAAATCATACTAGGCATGACATTCACACATGCATTGATTCAATTGCCATACATATGCCAAGACTTTACCACATATGCATCTCAATTCAATATCATAGACATATCGAGGCTTTATCACATGTGCATCTCATATCACATGTGCATCTCAATTCAATATCATAGACATATCAAGGCTTTATCACATGTGCATCTCAATTCAATATCATAGACACATCAAGGCTTTATCACATGCAACATGAATTAATTAAATGGAATACATGGCCAATGAAACAATTCCTTTTTATTTATTTATTTATCATTTTATTTATTTATTTATTATTATTATTATATTTAAATAACTATAAATTCCCAAATTTATCAAAATTCAAGAAATTATTAAACAAACCCATATGATGATAATTACTTGC
Organism: Eucalyptus fibrosa; assembly: GCA_017140475.1. Taxonomy (NCBI): domain Eukaryota; kingdom Viridiplantae; phylum Streptophyta; class Magnoliopsida; order Myrtales; family Myrtaceae; genus Eucalyptus; species Eucalyptus fibrosa. Next base: position 30,967,840 of record CM029514.1, on the reverse strand, counting down.
AAAATTCAATGTCAAATTAAATTTTTATAAAATTTCATAATTTTCCCAAAACATCCTATGCTTCTCGGATAAAATCAGAATGCACGGTTTCCGAATAAATTCAATTAAAATATCCATATGGCCTCCAAAAATTATAAAATTTTATTGGATTATAGCCAAGACATTTTTGCACAACTTTCATGAAGAACTCCAAGCCAGATTACTTATAGATTATTTTATTCAACCTCACGAAGCTTCTGGATCTATTACCGCGTCGTCCAGTGCTTCTATCTCCGAAATATTAAGATTTCACCCATCTATTCTCTTTCGTTTCCTCTGAAATTTGGATATGTTATGTATCAAGGTGTCCTTTACAAGTTTCATGAAGAGATCTAGGTCAAATAACCATATTATAGTCATCATTTAGGTCCTTGAAGTCTCGGGTGTCTCGGAACACATCACCAGAATCATCGTCTTCAAGATCTAGTCGATTAACCAAGCTATACTTGTTCTTTTTCACCTCAAATTTGAGTATGTTGTATTTTAAGATGTTCCCTACAACTTTCATGAAGAAACCAAAGTAAGATTCTCAACAAAAACCAACATGCAACCATGAATCCGGCAAAAGGTCAGTAAAAACTCTCCAGATCTGAGGTCTCCGTAAGATGAGACTTTAACCCCTCAAATATCCATCATTTTCCACGAAATTTTAGAATGTTATAGTACAAGATGTTAGCTACAACTTTCATGAAGACATCGAAGCCAAAATCGGACTCCAAACACACATGCAAGCTCAAACAATTTACTGACTCACACAATCCGAGCAAGAACAGTCACACGACTTAAGAACGAGCCAACCTTACCTCAGTTTTTCTCACTTAAAACACCTAAAACCTAACATGCAATCAACAATGCAAGCATGCAAGAGAAGTTAGTGGACTCCACTTGCCTCTAGGATGGACGATGACGATGTAGGGTGGCGAACTCGGCGGACGAACGGCGGCTCCTCCTTGGCTCCGCCTCCTTCCTCTCTCGGCCTCTCCCTCTCTCTCGCGATTTCTCTCTCTCTCTCACCCTCTCTCTCGGCCGAATGGAGTAAACTGGCCACTCTCCTCTCTCTCTCTCTCTCTCTCTCTTGTTATACCCTCTAGAGCTAATGATTACATTGCCTCAACCATGGCCAATGCATGGCCTTCCCTTTTGCCACTTGTCCAATTGAATTTTTTAATTTGATTGGGCTTCTTGGGCTTGGGCCATCCGGCCACTTCTCTTGGGCAACTACCCACAGCTAACTATCCACAGCAATCAGTAATAACAGAAAGTAACAGATAATTGACATCAGATAAAATAATAATGCTTTCAACTGATACAACAATCTATTACACTATGTAATATATCCAAAAAGAAATATTAACATAGAAAGAGATATTCAACACTAAAAAACATCTCAAACTAATCTAAGAAATAAATAGGGAAAGTCCTTTCTAATCTATCAGTCAAAGTATCTGAGAAAACTGAAGGCACATTTGCCAACCATGGAAAAACTTTTGGAGAGCTTTCATGTCGCCACCAAGGCGCATTTACTCTACGCCATGTGGCGCTCAATATAAGGGTTGAAGTTTCGGCCAACTCAATCTTATAGTACTCTCTTACAAAAGCTTCCACTAGCCTCCTATAATCCGGGACCGCGTTGACCTCCCATAGCCGATCTAACACTGCTTGCCATTCAGGTGGAAGAGTGTTCATCAAAGCCGGCATCTTCTCAAAATCCGGCATAAGATAACCATTCCAGATGATTTCCTATATCATCTGATTGACCTTGACCATGTGTGATACTAAATCACCATCAAGCCACCGATAATAAGCTAACTCTTTCATCAACCTTTTCAGTCTAGCTCTTCCTTCGTCCGTTCTCGGGATTGCAGGTATCCGTGCATAACCCATCATAGTTCCTGCAACAAATGCAGAACCAATAAATGGATCACTTATAATCCACAATAAACAAAATGGAAAATACATAATTTTCCATGATTCATGCAACAAATGCAGAATAAAAAATGGATTACCTCTAACCCACACAGACATAATTGAAAAAGAAACAATTTTTTTTTTTCGGGTCAACGGTCAGGTCGTCGGACCGATCGGGTCGGTTGGACCGGTCGGGCCAATCGGGCCGGGTCGGAAGAACCGACCGCACGTGCCGCGCGCGTGCACGGGCTCACGTCACGCAGACGTCAGCCGGCACGTGCCGTGCGCGTGCCAGGAGTCTGCGGTCGGGTCGGGTTGGGTCGCCGGCCGATGATCGCCCGGCCAACCGCCGTCGGCGCTAACGTCAGCGATGATGTCATCCCAGCAGTTACCGACCGTTAGATGACGTCATGCTGACGTCAGCACGCGTCGGTCCGCCGATCGGCGTGTGCCGGTTCGTCGCCGGCGTTGCGCACGTGCCAGTTCGCCGACCGGTGCGTGGGGCGCACGCGTTGGCCGATGCCAGCGCTTCAGGCGCATCGCGCCCACATGCAGCAGCTTCTGGCCACGCATGTGGGCGCGTGCGGTGTCGTCTGGCGACGCACGACATGTCGTCGGACTCGCCTCGACTAGCCCTTTCACCTTATGCATTCAGAAATCAATTCAACTTACGGAAACTCGAAAAAAATCGATGAACAGTGCTCGGGTGTCGGAATTTCTCGCCCCGATCCATGAAGGCCGATTTTCTTCGCGAAAATTCAATCAAAAAACATGAAAAGGGTCGAGAAAACATGAACTCGAGCTCTGATACCAATGTGGGGAATAATGGATCCCCAAAAACCGGATTCGACACTAAATCAAACCCCTAAAGTAATGCGGAAGACGAAGCCCGGGAAAAACACGTATCACCGATCGTAAAGCACACTATGGATTTGAGCGTACCTTGTTAGCCACAAATTAGACACCAATGCCGAAGATCGAGGAAGAAATTCTGATCCGATGATGTTAATTTGCCTTGAAAGGGAAACGACGTCGCCTTAAATGTTTGGAGGGAAAGAGAGAGTGAGGAACGTACGTTAAAATGGCCAAAGGGTGCTTCCTCTCTCTCTCTCTCTCATCCCTTTTATACCTTCCCCCATCTACGGGCCCTATTCCCATGGGCTGGGCCTTTTTGGCCCAGCATGGGCGAACGGGCCTTAAGCCCATCACTAATTAAAACCATCACTTACCCATGATGAAGAGTCATTCCATATTAACAGCATGCCAAGCTTCTTCGAAGCAGCAACTTGTTTCTTCATAGAGTCGCACCTCAAGCGGTTCATGATCCTCTGCCTCTTCAGCGTGGATCCCCTTCCATCACGTATTTTGCATTTCTAATGTGGACCACGACCACGTTGCTCTATGGAGACTGACCCTAGGCATTTTAGGCTTGAGATGCTAAGATATCCTGTGGATTGGGTCTCTCTGTTCATGGATTTGGGTATGATGGACTGACTAGAGGGTACGTGTTGCTGAGGGTGTTTCAAACCTTGCAAAGGCCAATTATATCTGAAGTTAGTATCTATAGAGAAATAGCTAACACATGGAGGCGGCTCCAAGGATGCCATACTTTCTAGTTGGGCCGGGTAGAATGGAGTTCTCTTGTGCAGCCGTCTCGACTGGATAATGAGACACAAGTTACCCCATCCATTAAGTAGTCACGTATCCTGAACAAACTCTCCTGTGATTCTTCTGATCCATATCCACTGATAATCCAGGCACGGACACCCCATTCTTGCTCACGATAAGTAATAAAGCAAGGACGACCTCCCAGGATGGCCAAATACATTGGAAACCTAAACTAAGCTGGTGTGCCTCCACGGAGTTTTCAGTATGAATATTAAAAGCCACTAGCACTTTTGCCGAATTCTTCACGTCTCATTATCCTTGCCGCCAGGAAAACCCCCATTGGGCGCGGATCAACCAGAGAGTATGGCAATATCCCCTGAAGCTGCCTCCACACATTAGCTCTTTGTCTATAGATAGTAAGTGCAGATACAACTAGATTCTCTAAGGTCTGAACCAGCTTCAACAACACGTACTCTTCGTTCCTATTGTCATACCCAAATCCATAAACGTAAGTAGGGGACCTGATCTATGGGGCTATCTCAGCCTCTACAGGTGGCAAGCGCTAGCAACTCCGAGTGGACGGATTCCATATAGCAACCTGGCTATCGTCCTCATTATAAATGCAAAAGAAGCCACGGCAAGATCCTAGCAACACGATCCGTTCCCACCTGAGAGGGTTCTCAATCTCCTCAAAGTCACCCGGGCGACGCAGATTGATACAGTAGAGGCTCAAGGAAAACATGGCGAAGAGGTAGACGGGCGACTTACCGAAGAAACGTTCGTCTATCAAGCGACACTACTGTGTGGACACGCACCTAGGCTGGAACAGCAACTCGTTCGGGACTCGTTCACGTCCGTTAGGAATCGATAGGAGTAGAGTCTCAGGGGATGCACACTGAAGAGGAAACTCGTTCGAGACTCGTTCACGTCCGTCAAGAATTGATAGGAGTAAAGTCTCGGGGGATGCACACTAAAGAGGCAGAGGATCATGGAACGCTTGAAGTGCGACTCCATAAAGAAACAAGTTGCTACTTCGAAGAAGCTTGGTATGCAGTTAATATGGAATGGCTCTTCATCATGGGTAAGTAAATCGTACCAAACGAGAGTTCGATGGTACAGCAGCAAAACTTGACGACTGTCAATGGCTGGAGAAGTACCCCATCCATCAAGTAGTCACGTATCCTGAACAAACTCTCCCGTGATTCTTCTGATCCATATCCACTGATAATCCACGCACGGACACCCCATTCTTGCTCACGATAAATAATAAAGCAAAGACGCCCTCCCAGGACGGCCAAATACATTGGAAACCTATTGTCTATAAAACTAAGCTGGCCAGGGAGTTTTCAATATGAATATCAAAAGCCATCGGTACTTTTGCCGAATTGTGCATTGAGTCACGTCTCATTATCCAGTGCAGATGGCCGCCCAGTAAAACCCTCATTATGTGCGGATCAACCAGAGAGTATGGCAGTATCCCCTGAAGCTGCCTCCACGAGTTAGCTCTGTCTATCTAATTGTAGATACAACTAGATTCTCCAAGGTTTGAACTAGCCTTAACAAAATGTACTCTTCGTTTCTATCGTCATACCCAAATCCATAAATGCAAGCAGGGGACCCAATCTATGGGTTATCTCAGCCTCTGCAGGTGGCAAGCGCTGACAGCTCCTAGTGGACGGATTCCATATGGCAACCTGGTCGTCGTCCTCATTATAAATGCAAAGGAAGCCACGACAAGACCCTAGCAACACGATCCTTTCCCACCCGAGAGGGTTCTCAATCTCCTCAAAGTCACTCGGGCGATGCAAATCGATACAGTAGAGGCTCAAAGAAAACATGGAGAAGAGGTAGACAAGCGACTTACTGAAGAAACGTTCATCTATCAAGCGACGCCACCGTGTGGACACGCACCTGGGCTGGAACAGCAACTCGTTCGGGACTCGTTTGAGTATGTCGGTGATCAGCTCCGGCGGAAGGTCCGCCAGATCACAGGGTACTTCCATATGGTCAATTTGATCCACGCAATCAAAAAAGAAGGCCCCGTTTGGTTCGGCTTTGGGGAATGCCTTTGGCCAAATGCAAATATCTTTAAGGTAAAGGAGTTTTCGGGAATGCTTGGACGTTTGGCAAATTGGGCATTGAAAAGTGACTTTGGTGTAAATACCATTTGGTAAACCCAACATTTTCAAAAAGCTTTTATTATTATTTTCTAAAAAAATCCATCGAAACTCCGATCAATGGCGGGCCAACCACCAACGACCAGATCTGGCCGTCGGCGAGGCTGGCCAAGGTCTAAGGAACCTAGATCTGGTTGTCGGCCAAGCTGCCCGAGGTCGCACGACCTTAGGCAGCACCGCCTGGGCCTCGCCGGCGGCCAGATCTGGGTCCGCGCGACCCAGGCGATGTCGCCCGGGTTCGCGCGACCCTGGCGATGTCGCCCGGGTTTGCGCGACCCTGGCGACGTCGCCCAGGTCGCAGGTCTCGCCACCCCGGGCGGTGGTCACCGGGGACGTGGGACCCCCATGCGGCGGTGGCTGCTGCCGGGGAAGCCGAACTCTTAGCCGGCGGGGAGGACGAAGAACAGTAGTCGATGAAAGAGAAGGAAGAGGAAGAAGATGAACAATAATCGATGAACACAGTAAACGGGCATTCCGAAATGCCCAATGCTCAAAGCTAGTCATCCCCAGCATTGGGAATGCTGACATTTGGCCAAGTAGCTTTCGAAAATGGTTGCCGAACATCAAATATTTTCCCCAAGGGGCTTTCGGGGCCGAAAGCTCCTTGGGAAAGCCCAACCAAACGGGGCCGAAGACGATGAGAAAACGCCACTCATTTCGGCAAATCAATTTGAGAGAATCATCGAAGGGGGGGGAAATGGGGAAAAGGGAGAGACAGAGACAGAGACAGAGACAGAGAGGGGGGAAGGGGGAAGGGAAGGGACGTACCGGAGGAGGAGCCGTACACCGTACAGTGGGGGGGCCCCGGTTTTTCGCTTTTGAATATTTTTTGCTTCCCGCCTCTCAAATCGAGTCGAGCTCCTGGATCGGATTCTCGACTCAGAAACGGTCTCGAGATTTCCCCATGTCTAATCTATAGCGTTAGCGCATTCTTGAAAGGGGTCAGACCATGCCACGAGCGAACTTATGGTCGCGTTTGTATTCTAAGCATTTGTCACCTCGTGCGAAGAGAAGAGGCTTTCTAAATTCCGACGCATCGATGGAGGGCTCTCGTGATGGGTTCATATGCGCATTTATGGATTGGGGGTTTTCGATCAAATGTTCCATGACAAAGTGTGAGATTCTCATGGTAAATTCTTTGATCCTAATGTGGGACGTATTCCTTAAATTTTTAATATGTTTGATATAATCCTTAAAATTTAATTTAATATATGATATAAGCCTTGAATTTTTTGTCCATATTCAATTGGATCATTGAATTGTATAGAAAATGCTCCATGTCATTCTTCCGCTAATTTAAAATCAAAGACAACCATTGTATAGTTCACGTAATTTATGAACTACTAACCTACTATCGAGGGGAGGGAGTAGGTTTAGGGATATTGTCTAAATGATGGATCTAAGGCCCATGACTAGGCGCGAGCTCTCTCAGGTTCTCCCAGGTCCATACCTCGAGTGACATTGGAGTGTTTTTTAAGAATTTTGCAATAAGGAATCGCCACAAGCCTATTGGGATCGCTTAGAAATCAAGTGAGACACAAGAGTATGCAACACTTCCTACGCAACTAAAGAATCTGGGTCGAGGACTTGATTATACTAATTGACCAATTAGTACTCTTTCGGTACCTAATCTTGTTCATTTTAAAAAGAAAATATTTTGTCAAGCAGTTTGGATTGATTTTATACATATCCACTAACATGTGAAGTGATCATGCAAGTGTGCAATTATCAAAATAACAATCATCAACTAAATGAAGCATTAAAGCCGATTCCTCCAGAAACAAAAAAAAAAATTAAATGAAGCATTAAATAAATTGCAGGAAAAAATAAATACCTGGCATTAAGAGATAAATAAATGACAATCTTAATTAGGCTGAGGGGATTCCATAATCATCTCGCGTACAATCAAGGGCAATTGTATCCGAGGATAATTAAGACCCTAAGATAAAGCCACAAGAGTTTGTTCAATTTTATGAACAATCTTAGGCAGATGATTTTCCCACACCTTTTAAGAGAAAACTGTTCAAAAACTATATTTTTTAATTTTAAAAAAAAATAAAAAACATTCGAAACTTTTTTTTAAAATATATATTTTTTGCAATTTTTTTATTCCGAAAATAGTAACTCGGGCTGGGCCCTCGACCCGATTCAAACGTGGGTCGGATAAGGATTCATGAGTTTGGGCCATGAACACCAAAAGTCAAATTGAAGAAGTGGGTTTGAAGACTTATACCCATTCGGAAAGGGCCAAGATCAAGCCCAAATTTATCAAAGGAAATCACTTAAGCCCACTTACACTAAGATCACTTTAAAACAACTTCCAGCACGTCCTAAATAAGCCTAGCTCCGAAATTAGCCCACTTACTTGACATATCCACAAACTCCTCCTTAGGCATGAAAATAACCTTAAACCCAATAAATTAACCTAAGCCCAACAACATAATTCATCCCGAACCAAACACGAGACCCCCCACGTCTTGAGTCCAGGTTGGTCTCATCCCATCCCCTGAATAGCAGCTTCTCTCTCTGCGACTCCTCCTTCCCGAAGTCATTTTTACCTTTTTATAGTTTTCTATTTTTTTTTGTTTTGCTTTTTTGCTTTTTATTCTTTATCCTTTTTTTTTTTCTCTTTTTTTCTTCATCCCTTCCCTGCACCTTCTCCTTCTGCGACTCCTCCTGAAGTCATTTTTGCCTTCTTTTCTCTATTTTTTTTTCTAGTTTTTCTTTTTCCTTGTTCTTTTTTATTTCCCCTTTGGCGTTCTTCTCCTTCCCCGACGCTTCTTCCTCAATTTGCGCCATCCTCACCGAACTAAAAACAACACCATGGCGGACCCTCATCGGTGTTTGGAGGGTCGCCAAGCTACCATTTGGCGCCGGTCATTCATCCCGACCGACGATGACCCACTGTTGGACACCCATTCCGATGACCACAAACCCATTTTTCAACGCAAAGAAAAACATCATCTACTCGAATACGCATGAATATTTCTCATGAACACTACGAAAACACCACAAATACGAGCAAAGCAAGTAGGACTCAGCGGGCATGGGATCAAAAAACGAGTTGATCTTGCGTTAAAACATACACTGCTCTTCAGTTTTTTATTAAGGCATTTCATCGAACGCACTAACTAGAGAAGTAAGCATAGACTTGATCGGGGCTCGGGTTCAGGCCAAGATCATCTCGCGATACACAAACACTATTTTGGATTGGCTCAGGAACAAGTTTATCAGCATTTAACTTGAGTTTAAACAAAAATAACAAGTCTTAGCCATAACACCAAACACAAACAAATATTTGCATAAAGCACTACAATAAGCACACATACACTGTATGATGAATGAACACGAGCACAATGGAATTTCAGGCGAGGATCGAGACTGAAGCTCGTGCGAACTGGTCGACCACGAGCTCCAACCCGACGCCCCACCAAAAAAAAAAAGGGGTCAGACGTACTCGGGAATGACCTACCTGGTTCGAAGGGGAGCGCTGCGGCGGACGACAGCTCTCGGGCAAACGGCTGGTGACGGCGAAGCTTCCTTCAGTCTCACTCTCTCCCTTTGGCTCGCCCTCTACTCTCTCGAGCTCTCTCCAACTCTCTGTCCTTCGCCCCTGCTCCCTTTTGAGAGTCCTCCTCCGCTCCTTTTCTTCTCTCCACGGGCGCCCAGCCTCCTGCCGTGCCTGCTGCCCTTGCCGGCCTGATCCGCGACCACCAACTCCAGCCAATCGTCCCCTGATTCGGCTGTTCCCCTGCTCCCCTCTGCTGTTGCTGCTTTTCTTCCTTTTAAGCTCGGCCAACGACAAGCGCGCATGACTTCTGCCACCGCTAGCCTGTCGCGGCCACTTGGGCTGCGTTTGTTTGCAACTTGTTTCTGTTCCCAGGAACAAAATTTTCTATTTTTTTGTTCCTGGGAACAAAAAAGGAATAGAAACGCGTTTGGATGCGTTTTTGTTCCAAAATTATTTTTTTGTTCCCAGAAACACATCTAGAACAGAAACAAGAAACAAAAAAAAAAGAAGTTATTTCTTGTTTCTGGAACACATTTTAGAAGCACTTTCTTTTCTTCTCTATTTTTTCTTCTTCTTTTCTTCTTTTTTCTTTCCTTTTTCTTTGGCCGGTTGCCGGCCCTGCCGAGCTCGCCCAGCGGCCGGGGGGAGCGGTTGCAAGTGAACGGCGGCGGGCTCCAACTCAGGGCAGCGGTGAAGTCGGGGCTGGGTCACGGGTCGCTAGGTGGCGGTGGCGGCTACATTGCGAGGCTCAGCCGTGGGATCTCGAGCAGCGGACGTCGAGGAGCGGAGCGGCGAGGACAACCGGTCGAGTCGTGGGCCGGCGCGGGGTCGACGATCGAGCGGATCTCAAAGTCATGGGTCACGACGCAGTGAGATCTGATGCGGCGATGGCGAACGGAGGCTCGAGACCTGCAATGCGTCGATCGGGCGTGAGGCGAAGGGGCGGTCTTTGGGGCTCCAGCGTCGCTAGGTCGTCGGCAGAGGCTTCGGGTGCAGGTCTGGTGTCGCGAAGGGAGAACACGGAGCGGCAGGCGACCGATCCGGGGACGCAGAGGTTGGCGTCGCCGTCGGGCGCGGGTCCGGCGTCGCAACGTGCAAGGGGTGCAGTGGTTGCTCTGACGAACGGTCGGTACAGTGGTGGCGAGGAGGCGTCGAGCGCAGTCGCCGATGCGGTGGAGGGAGATGACAGTGTGGCTCTGGGTCACCGTCGGCTCAGCTGTCGACGCGGGCGCGCTGGCATGGTCATGCGAGGAGACGCCGGGGAGGAAGACCGACCAGCCAAAAAGAAGAAAAAGGAAAAAAGGAAAAAGAAAAAAGAAAAAAAGGAAAAAAAATAAGAAAATAAGAAAATAAGAAAAATAAGAAAGAAAATAGAAAAAATAAAATAAAAATACCAAAAAATTAAAAGAAATAAAAAATTATACAAATTTACCAAACATATTTACATTTCATTTTTTATTCCGGAACAAGTTTACCAAACACGTTTTTTGTTCAAAAATTGTTCCTAACAAAACACGTTTTCTATTTTGTTTCCTAACAATTTTTAAAAACGAAATGTTAGAAATGCGCCTGATCTCTGGGTTGTACGTTTCTCCTTTCTCCTTCTTTTGCAGGAGCGTGGTTGGTGTGAGGGGAGGAAGAAGACTCACGCATGGGCTGGGTTGAAATAAAAGGAGATGGGCCGGCCCAAGTGCAAAAGAGAGAAAAGGAAAAGAGATAGGTCGACGAGCCCACGGACGAAGAAAAGCCCTCTACTCGGCCTCATTTGATTTTCTTCTCTTTTTTTTTTCTTTTTTTTAATTAGCAAAATTTTTGGAAAAATAAAATAAAATAAAAATTATCTTAGTGATTGTTGACACCTAAATTTTGGCAATTAGGTCATTTATTTATTGCATAGAAAATTATGGGTTAATTTTATTAATTGCATAGATACTGATTTAGGTTGCATTTATTTTTGTTATTTGCATTTTTTGCATTTTATTGGACGGAAGGCGGATGGTTTCAAATTAGTTGGACTAAGCGTGAAACAGTGTAAAAGTCGGCGCCTAAGCCCATATTTTTAATGATCGAAAATTATCTCGTGGGAAAATTAATTTTGAAATTTCAATCGGGATATGAAATTTTTTAGATAGGGCAGATAGGTAAAAAATATTGCGATTTGTCTTTAAAAGATTTGGATTTAGAAAAAAATTTCATCTTGATCTCAAATCCTTATCAACATGGGATGAATTTTGTGAAAAGATTTGCGAAAATTGATTCGATGAAGAATTTGAAAATCCAATTCCTTTCCCTATAAAAGACCGTATGCGTACGAGGAAAGGGGGCTTTTCGCTGGGGTTTCTTTTGGTGGAGGAAGAGAAGAAAAAGCAAAAGTGAAAAGTAAAAGAAAAGGCAGAGAGAGAAGACAGAGACAAAAGGGGGAGTGATTTGACCCTTACTGTTCATCGTCTTCCCAAATTCGCTGCCCCACCTCTGCAATTAACCGGCCGGCTCTTCTTCAACGGTTGCTCTCGCCTCACTGTTCGACCCCAGCAACGGAGCTACACCTCACCGGCGACCCAGCGTCGATCCGTCGCCCTGCCGGCCTCGCCGCGCCTACACCGCCCAGCGTCCACCACCGCCGCTAACGCCCACCGTCCGCGACAGCAGATCCCGCGGGTACCACCACTCCGAGCACCACTTTGTTCCGCGTCTGCCCCTGCTGCTTCCGCCGGCCATCGTCACTCCGCCTGCAATCCGCGTCAGACATTGCCGCTCGTTCCCCTGCGACGACCTACCGCCTCAGCTACTGCCACTCAGCCGCGCCGGAACGCCGACCCATGCCATCGCCGTTCCTGTGCCTGCGTGATCTGCCTCCGTCGCATCTCCGTGCCGATTTTCCACCGCGTGGTCGCTGAGCTTCCCTCTGCCGGCCGCGCGTTCGCCACCACAGTGACCCGTGACGCCAGAGCCGTACGCCGCACCTCCGTCTCTGTTCCGTCACTAGTTCTCTCTCGCCGCTCCCCCTGCGACGCTGCTGCTGCTGCCGGTCCACTCTGGCCAAGGCTCCGAACGTCGGCAACCAACTGCCCCTGCCGGACCTCCGACCAGTTGCTCTTGGTTGAGTACGCACGAGCTGCCGAGACCTATTTTGGAAAAAAGAAAAAAGGAAAATCAATTAGGTAGTTTTTTCTTTTTACTTTTTTTTTTAATGTTATTTTCATTTATTTACTTTGTTTTTTTGGTAGGATTATTCCTGAATGAATGGTTGAATTCCAACATGAAATAGTCCCTCAAGCTAGGGATTGATAGTCCGATTTTCGCGCCCGAAATCCGACGCAATTCCTTACAAAATCGACAATCCAATCTGTTCCCGAGATTCGATTCGTGATTTAATTTAAAATTGGCCAACCCGATCTCTAAATGCGCGAGATATGGTTAAATCGAATTTTGGATATCAATCTTATCTTTTGTTTGATTTCTTATCGTCAAGTTGGTTGAGTTGAATCTTATTTTCATAAAATAAAAAATAAAATAAAAAATCTCAGTTAGGATTAGGTTTGTTGTCATCTTGCATATTTAGGATTGCAATCTTATTATGAATTTTTAAATAAAAAATCCAAAAAAAGAAAGCGCAATCATTTAGGTTGTTAGTTTTTTTGTATTTGAATTGCATGTTTAATTATGTGTTAGTTTTAATTTCGAATTTCTTAAAGAAAAACAAAAAAAAAAAAAAAAATCATTGTGCATATTAGATTGGAATTGCATGTTTCATTTTAAATTTAGATCATCTTTTTTAGATAAATTACATTTTAGGTTTAGATAATGTCTTAGTTTAAATTAGGATTTAATATGACTTAATCCCTAGTTTAAATTAAATAGAATCTTAATCTAACTAGATCATTTCAAATTTCATAAAATTTGTCCTAGGATAAATTAGTTGTAATTTCTAGGATAGATTGCATTTTTAAAATAAAAAATGTCATTTGCATGTCATATAGATTTAGGTTCATGAAATGCACGTCATTTAGTAATTATTGTTAGGTTCATTTCTAATTGAAAATTTACCGTCATCAGATTAGGTCATTTAATAAATGTTGCGTGACATATAGCTCACATGTCATTTTAATTGAAATAATTTTATACGTCATTGCATTGCATCGCACGTCATTAGAATTAAGTCATTTGGGTTAATTTAAGTTGCATATTTAATTATTACATTTCTTCATAATAGACTGCATGCTTATTTATGTCATATAGTTTAGGACATGTTGCCATGCCATATCATTTCATATTAGATTAAAAGCATTGCATTGCATATTGACTATATTTTCATTTAATAAGTGAAAACAAAAAGAAAGAAATTGCGTGTTAATTAGAAACCATATCTATGATTGTTGATGTGGATTTTAATTTAACACTGCTAGACGCTTTCGTTCTTTGAGAGTAAGTTCTGCATTATTTAATTGCTTTCTTGGGTGTTAAATTGGTGGTTTTGCGCACTGCGCATTTAACGCTCACATGTTAGGGAAATAGATTTAAAATCAATCCAAATTGCTTGCCAAACATTTTTCAAAAATAAAAAGAAAGGTATCGAAAGGGGCGTTAGAGAAATCTAACGTAACCAAGTCCCTTGCACCCTTAGTCTGCTGGTTCGTAGGAGTAAAGTAAATATCCCGTTGCTTTACTAGGGTTTCTAATCGACCCACCAAAAATAGATTAGTGGCAACTCTTAGTTAAAATTCAATTGCATGTTAACAATTCAAATCTAAGTCGCAATTGGTATGGGCTCGGGAGAGTCGAGTTAGTCTGGCTTAACAATCCATTTGCCAAACCTGGTGGTCAAACCCGAAAAAATTGGTCGCGACAGTGATGCAACTATTCCTAATGCTAAAATGTGATGCAATTTAGTAAAAAAAATCTTTTTTCTTTTTTTTTTAAATCGATTTTTTTTTTTGTAAATTTTTTTATAAATTTTAAAACTAGTGACACAAATGCTCCTAATGTCTATATGTGATGCAATTTTAATAAAAAAAATTTTGTTAAGGAGTTAGAAATTAATCCATAATTTTCCAATGCAATTAATAAACACTTAAACAAATCGCCAAAATTTAGGTATTAACAACTACTATATCAAATAACCTTACGATCACATTGAATAAATTAGAAGTTCAAGAAATACATTACAAATTAGATAAAAATTCAACGATTATCTATATCATTTCTTTATATTTTAGGGATAGCTGCTCTGATCACCCAATCTCGCTCTTTTACTAAATTGCTAAATCATGAAAAGGTAAGGGGAAAAAAGAAAGAGAATGGGATGAATTAGCTTGTAAAACAGTTGGTTATGGTTTTATAAAATTTCACATTTTATGGATTGAATGATCTCAATTCGGTTTGGTTCAATTTCATTGGGTTGACAAAAGAACAATTATTATGATGGAGAGAGTGTAAAGCCCCTCTGCTCAGTCCCAGCCGACGCTGCTTGCCAGGGCAAAAGAGTACAGCACCTCTAGAGGCGAAAGGTCCGAGCTCATCTTCCAACTCCACGACACGCACGAGCTGTTGAGGAGGGAAATTCAGTCGTGCTAGGAAATCACGATTCGAGCACATCGATTCAAGCGTGAGCCATCACAAATAAAAGACGAACTTGCGTCCTCATCTGTCTCATTCCTTTCAGAAGAAGCAAACCCATGCCAAGCAATGGGATCGGCAATGGCCTATGTAGAAACACCGATGATATGTCGATAAGAGATGAGCCATCGCCCATATCTCGGATGACCTACGATGATGACGCATATGTCCAACCAGTGGAGCTTCCAAATGTCAGACTTCTCAGTTGCATTAAAGATCAAGATACTGTATTGAGCATGTTTTAAGGTAAATGTCAAGACAGGTAAACAAGCTTAGCTCAAACATGCACTGGGCTGGTTGATCTGTCCATAATTTCATGTCCCAAAGGGGAATCGAATCCATTGGTCAATTCATAGAGTGAGAAAAGCAGTTACACACAACATTGAGTGCTAGATACAGGATGGTACTAGACAGAACAAATATTTGCTTTCCTGTAAATGCCAAGACTTGCTTCCAATTTTATGCACAATATCTTGACCTGTTCAATTCAACAGAGTATATCGAACCTTAGAACAAAAACGTGAAAACCGTGGGAGGTGGAATGAATCTAGAGCCTAATACAATTCTAATTCTACATCTCCCGTTGGAAGAACTTGTGCTTACATGAAAATAAATCCCACTTAAGTGAAGGGAAAGAAATTCCAAATATAAAGTTCAAAACTTCACGAATTGCTCCTCAAAACACATTCTCTCTTACCTTGTCATTCGCATTCAAAATTATCAGATACAGAAACTCAATGCTTTTGACAGTGCGTCCGAAGGGAAGGATTGATTGCATCATTAAAGAGTGCGAGACAATAGAAAATCACCAAGAAACCTTTTCACCCTTCAATCAGGTCAACCTAGAATTGGATTACTGGATTACTCGCGGAGAACGGAAAGAGTTTGAAGAGTAATGCATGTGGGCTTACAAAAATCCAGGAGCACTAACTGTATCTTTGACAAAAATGAAGACCCAGAATTTCACAAAGATACAGTGCAAAATAATGGAAAAGGGTTGCAAAGACATTCATTATTCTTAACTATGACATCTGTAACGATTTCAGTATATCATCTCTTTATACAATAACTATACAAAACCTTAAAATTGTAGATTGTCGCTCCCCTTTTTAGCCTTAGTTTTGTGAAGAAGTGACAGACTTCTTTATACAATCAACAATACCCTCACAATCTGCCTCAGGAAGTATGCAACCCAAGTCATCTTCAAAAGCATACTCTGGGTTTGAATGAGGTGACTGAAGCGTCCCATGCGTCTGACATGCCTTCATCGTCTTACAGTGTTCAGCTTCGTCATCTCTTATGTTAAGGAACACATCGTACAAGTTCTCTGAAAACCAAGTTTAGCTGATACATCATAATTGATCCTCAATGCTCTTTAGAAAGATTTAAAGCAAAAAATAGTTAGACAACCAAAACACAAGCAAGCTCCTGTAGCCTCTGACTATTACTAGTTATAACAGACACACCATCATAGACAGTATTGCTAATCCCAAGGACACTATTCACATGCAAAACAAGCTACGGCCTACAGTGCACCAGACAAGCTCTTCAACCTTCTTATAACTACATATAATGTGACACTTTGTATCGACTTATTATGAGCAAATATGTTCCTCATAGGAGCTACAAAAGCAAAATCTCAGGCTCAGACATGCACCCAGCTATCACTTACCTATTTTTGGCCTTCGAGACTCAGGTGGTCTGGAAGTTTGAAATTCATCTGAACAAATTCATGAAAGATGTTAATAGTTAACATGACAAATTACGAAACAAAGAAAATTGGCCATACAGGAAAAAAACAACAAATGTGAAACGAACTTACCAAAGAGGTACAAGTCATCCCCAGTGTAGTATTTAACGGCGACCTCAGGTGCAGGCAACTTTTTCAAATCCTCCGCAATGGAACTGCCGGTCAAAATACTGTAGGCAAAACCAGATCTATCGTGCATATATTGGCTAAAATTTACTCTTAAGGATGGCTTTTCATGCAAAAACATGATTGGTGTCACCCACGAGACTGACATAAAATGATCTAAAGATTGCAGGAAACCTCCAAACTGATGTCAGGCAAGAATGAGATAATGCAGTTCCCTGTCATGCCGTCGGAGCAAATTTTAAGCAATTCAAATTTTATCATGCAACACTCTTATTGCTAACCCATCAATGCAGTCTCAAACAACCACATAAAACGTCCCTCTTCCTTTCTTCCTTTTTTGAATTCAAATGAGGAACCCTCAGTCACATGACTTCTATAAGATAGGCAAGTCCACCTTGCATGCATCCATGTATAGAATCACAATTGAATAAAACAACAAATTGCAAGAGCTTCTGATCTCACCTCCCTGGGCCTTCAGAAATTTGTCATAAGTTGAAAACGCATGGCTCTCTACACATTCTGAAAAGTGATCTGGAGAATAGAAATTCCAAATACATAATTATTATAACCTGTTGAAAAATGATAACATGCAACATAAACAACCCCCAACTCCCCCCTCCTCCCAATTAAAATCTGCCAGTTCCAGGAGAAGACTTTGTCTGGACAAAAGATATGCTTAAAGAAGCAGTTACTTGTGAGCTCCATGAATATGATGACAAAGCTTAACCTAAATAAGTAATGATCCAGCGGCCAACAGCTTTGAGCAATCATTAATCTGCAGAAACTAAGGCATGACAGTTCTATAGAAGACATTTGCAAACTTACATGCCATTCTTGGGCTTAAAGCATACATGAAGACTGTCATCAAGTAGTAAAAGATGGCAATGTGTTGGGCAAGAAAGCGGTCAAACCACCAAGCATTCCCCCTAATTCCTGTAATAAAATCCTCTACCTTATCAACAAGCTGAACCAACTTACAAAAAAAAATATAGTTCACTTAGCAGAACTCTTGTCAGAAAGTGGATATCTAAATATATACATTCAAAAAGCATATAGAAAGACATTACTTCCATGATAAGCAAATGGTGCATCTCATTCCAGCTTTCAGCAAAATGGACTTTCAAATAGTCAGCCCTCCTCCACCAACCAAAACTCTCATACATATGTAGAATTGACATAAAGGCTGCAAAAGGAATAAAAAAATGACATTAATCATTATACCCAGGGAACATACACAAGAAAAATTTGCACTTCTTAACATTGTCATTTGAAATTGCCATATGAGTTTATTTCCTTTAACATGAAATGCATGATTACTCCAGCCCCTATTCTGATAACTTTGTGCTTGCCTCAACCACTATGCAACATGGCACCAGAGATAATATTGTTTCCATAAATACATTCAACCAACTCCAATCTTTTTACCCATTAACATCTTAGAAAATTTCACAAAACATTTATCATTTAGTTTTTGACTTTTCGGAAATATACTTCATCGCGGGGTAGAGCAGCTTGGTAGCTCGCAAGGCTCATAACCTTGAGGTCACAGGTTCAAATCCCATCTCCGCAACATTTTTGTGATAAAAAAAATGGGTTTGGCTCTGTTAACGATCAACTAGTAATTACTTTTTTGGGGATAGAGGGACTTGAACCCTCACAAGCATACAGCATGGAATGAAAAGCCATGATCTTCTTTTTATAAGCTTGACGACTCACCAAAATAAGGAACTCTTGCAATGGTTTCCAGTACAAAGAACCTTGCATAGTGCCGTTCACTGTACAGAGTATCCAGAATCTTAATCACTGAGTCCTGGAAAAGGTTATAAGCTACAAATATTAGTATAACATCCATGCAACTGCGAAATGAAAAATCACAATGCCTTCAATCCCTAAAGTACTAATTAAGGCATGATGCCAGTTGATATAACTACAAGACCGAAAATTCCATTTATATCTTCTCCTTCTAACAATGGAAACCTTTTTTGTTTACCAACAAAGCTAACTATTTCTGATCGATAGTGCATCATATCAATTTGCTCACTCGTCTACAAAGGAGGATGGGGGCCTTACTGTGAGAAAGATGTTGACAGATTGCTCGAGCTTAATAATCCATCTTTCTTGGTCACTGGTGGAAGAACCCTCAGATGCTCCATCACTGCTTCTACTCCTCTCCTTATCAAAGATGCTCTTTGATTCAAATGACTCCTCAACAACTACTTTTTCCTCATTGTCTTGCAAAAGCGCCGATCTTACGGTACAGCATTTTCTAGGGAATCATGAGAAAAATATATAAGAAATCTCTCAGATGAAGAAAAAGAATCAATAATCTATCTAAAACAAACCCTAATAACTGTAAATACAGGTGATAGTGTAGGTGCATTTGGCACGACATGATGATTGATTTTTTGCCACAAGCCACATGCTTACAAAAAATTGGAAATCAAAAGCTAAGAGAAAAGACCACTCTATTATCTTGCATGGTCAGATTCACCTGTATAAAGTTTTCACAACACACTGCTATTGTGATAACAAATTCGATTGTATAAGCCACACAGAACTACACGACCACAAATTGGCAAAACCCTTCACTAATTCGGGCTAGAGATCATATGGACAATTTCACACAAGAAGGTGTCAAAATGCTTGATTACCCCCACAAGCGTTCAAGCTGTCAATAAACCATCTTCAATGCCTAAAGATCAGAACCCAAGCAAGAAAAAAGCAGGAATTCCCTCATAGCCATTCCACATTCCAGGCGCATAGTCAAGACCAACAGCCAAAGAAGGACATTCAGACTCAGATCAATCTTTGAGGTGATTAAGCTTCAAAGAAGCCCCACCACAAACATAAAAACGCAAAAAGAAAAGAAAGAAAACGACGAAAACCCACGTGAATCGCTCCCATCCTCTTCTCATCACGAACAAGGAACATACAGAAGGAGCAAAAACAATCGCAGCAGGAGGACAAGACAAGGGCCGCACGAAGCTGATCCTCCTCCCGAAGGGCGATCAACGGAAATGAGAGCGGAAGCCAAACGGAACTTGTCATCGTTGTTTAGGCTCATATTCCCTTCGTGTCGAGGCCTGCCCACCGGTTGATATTTCGAGAGGAAGGCGGCAATTTTGGATGCATCTTTCTTTAGTACTTTTCTTCTTTCGCGTACGATGAAAGTAAGGCTACACGAAATTTTACCAAAAAAAAACAAGGCTACACGAAGTTGTTAATAACCTGTGGTCCAGGCTTGACCACTGAACCGGGCACGCACCGGCCCTGTGGCGATGGGCCCGGTGGAAATGGGGACGTGCTCAGGGTGTCGGGCCCATGCCTAGGTCCCCACCCCGATTTGGCAAATTCTCATGTGAGACAAGGGGAAAATTGTCTATTATAATTGTGTCAATTCAATTATAGACTTTTCAATTTAATCAATTAAATCATACACGCATAAATAATTTACCAAAATACTCCAACTAACCAAGGCTCAAAATTGCTCGTGTAGGTGTCGGCCATCTAACGTGACACGGTCAATGTTGATGTAAATTTTTTTGAAAATCTAATTTCTTTTCTTTCCCTTTTCTCTTTGTTGGGTGAGGCCACCAACAGAAAGAAATAGGAAAAGTAAATAAAGAAAAAAGAAGCAAAAGTTCAAAAAATTGTATACATCAATACTGTCATATCACGTAAATGATTTCCAATCAAAATTGATCGAATAAATTATATTGATAAATTGTCAAAAAGTTTAAGACTTAACTGGTCAAATTGAAGGGTCAAGACTGATTTAATACGAATACAATAAGTTTATGACTTACTTGATAATTTCTTTGTAGGACGAGCCACTTGAAGAGGCACTAAGCAAGACATCATGCATAAGATACCCAAGACATGGGAAGCTCTTCAAGCACAACAGCACATACCGAAAAGCTTTTCAAGTGAGGAGAGGAATCAACGAGAGCTTGCATTTTATTGCTTTGCCGCCAAGCAACCACTTCGCCCACTACATGCAAACGACTCTTACGAACTCAGTTCAGGCTCACTTTACACCAAAAATTGCAAGTCACAACACAGAGAAAATGGCGGTGTGCATTTATCATCCACGAGATGGGAAAAGTAAATGGAGAAAAAAGAAGCAAAAGTTCAAAAAATTATATACATCAATACCATCATGTCACGTAAAATGATTATCATCCACGTCAATGATTTCCAATCAAAATTGATTGAATAAACTATATTGGTAAATTTTCGAAATGTTTAAGATTTAATTAGTCAAATCGAAGGGTTAAAACTAACTTAGCACAAATACAATAAGTTTATGACTTAATTGATAATTTCTTTATAGGATGAGCCACTTAAAGAGGCACTAAGCAAGACATGATCATTTGTCAATCATTTTCCCTATAATCTCAATCGAATGTCTTCAAATGTCTTAAGATTTGATAAAAATTCAAAATTTTCTTTTGCAACTTTCAATCAGCGCCTATAAAATGAGCAACAAGACACATGTAACTTAGATTGACATAAAATTCACGTGTCAGTCGTAAGACAAATCTTTGGAGAATAATCGGAAAAATATTTTTTTAATTTGCTTCTTTTCTCCAGGTATAACTTATAATAGTCCTCCCTTAATGTGTTTCTTGAGGGAATTAAAAACTTTGGCTAGATTCTACTCATGAATTTCCGAAATGCTTCCACAAACTTGAAGGGCAATTTACCAATAATAAACATCACTACTAGATCTTTTTAACTAGCATCTTGATCAAATTTTCAATGACTAGCTGAAGTAAAATTACCAACCCAACAAGTTCATTTGAGACACTTTTTTTCGCCTTTTATCCATATTCGCATATGAATAATTTTTACATCTACCTAAATGATTATGCATCTCACTAGTTCTTTGAGTACTAGACAACCAATAATAGCCCCACAATATAGATATTTGACTTTGTCTTGGTTATTTTCTATCCTTTTAAAGTGATCAAATGCTGCAAATCTCAGCCTCATTCTATTTGTACCACTAAATTCACTCATTAAAGATTTACTCATTGTATATTTGGCTTTGCAAATGATGTCACTGCCTGGACATGGAGATATACAAATGGGCGTGGTAATAATATTTCAACAAATTTATCATATCAGCAAGACCAACATTCAGAATATGTGGCAAGATGACAACAATTTTAAAAGGATTTCATTGAAGTCCACTAATCAAGCAAAAGTATCAAAATTATGTCACCGGTGACTGGACTCATTCTCTTTCTCTCACTGCCAATGTTTAATACAACAATCCAAAACACACAAGCCAGAACAAAATTCTCATCAAGATTACCTTGCGAGGAGGTGCTCCCGACTAGATGACTACCCGGGATCACCGTTGACTGAGCATTACCTGTGCCGCCAACCCGAACAAAAAGTGAATCATGTGAGGATGCATGACAAATTTGAGACCATAGTAACCTTCAAGTTCCCTTATGCGATGCTGGACTTGGCTTTGAAGACGCTTTTCCTTTGATTCTGCCAGTTTAGAACCTGACATGCAATTTATCCGCTGTCTCAATAGGGCATCCTCAAATTCTGCAAGTAAATCTCGTCTGCTAGAGTTAACATGGTCAACCTGCATTAAAGGTATCACAAAACATGAATTTTAAAAGGGGGAAGAAATTCAATCGAACAAGCCAGCATTAGAAGGAGCAAATAGTGTTTCTTGAAAATTGAGCATGGTCAGTGATATAAGATGACATGATAGCTTCTAAATTACTCACAACTATGCAAAATCTCCCAATAGAGGTTGGACCCAAATACCTAATTAACAAGCACAACCATTATAAGGTTCCAACAACAAGAACAACCAAAATCCCAAGTGAAAATGATAACCAAAGAGACGTTGTATCTTGCAGAATGTTGCACAAGGAAAATTATGGCAATATAAGGATAAAACCAAATTTACAAACCTCTTCTCACCAATTGATTGTAAATGAGAAAACGTGGTAAAGCTAAGTCCCGACCTATTTATTACCCATAAAAACCCACACAACTTGTGAAAGTTGCCGTATTCTAGCCAATGCTAGCATCAGACAAGTCTACTCAACTCATCACATTTTAAAATCAAAACGTCGAGAAGCGCAGGTAAGAGGAAGCTTTAACCACGACTTTACTTGAGTAACTCTTTAATAGGAGGCTCATACCCTAGTGCTTGAGTTGAAAGTGAAGTTCTAACCCTTTGCACTACAAGGTTATTAAGGAAAACCACTGCAGTGATACTGGCTAATTAACTAAAAGGTTATACGGCAGATTGGAACTCACTTCCAGCGCTCCTAAAAAGAAGGGGCAGCATTTAGCTATCGATGTCGGGATTTCGTGCCTATTAACCAGTTAGACAGGACAGGAGAAGGAAAGGAGCGTTTCATTAAACTCGGTACACTGCAGATAAGCACGCAATCGACCCAGAACACCCAAGAGAAGACATCATCAGAAATCAAGAAGTTGGAAGGCAGAAATCTTGAATACCAAGAACCTGACCACGCAAACGATTCTGCAGATAAAGCTAAAATTTCTTCTCAGCATGAGAGGGGCTGATTCTGAGTCGGCTTCGTCCGCTGCTGGGAGAAGCTGACGAGGGATCACGACGGCTCATGACTGGACGTGGAGAGAGGAGATTGGATTGGGCGAGCAGCAACGACGATCAAGAACTTGGGTTCGGGGTTGCAGAGAAGGAAGAAGGACGAAGGAGAGACAAGCTTTGTTGCAGAAGAAACGGGCTCCATCCCTCATCAGTCGCCATCCCTTTCGCTGTCGCCGTCGCCGTCTCCATCGCCGTTGCACCTCCAAGCTGACCAAGACAAGAGGAAATGGGAGAGAATTAAAAATAGGATTTGGCTAGTGGTTCATGCCCCGTGGAAATTGGAGAGGATTTTATCAGTACGTCAGTTTGATTCTATTCGGTTTACCAACAAAAATGAAATGATAAAAAAAAAAAATTGATTTTTAATAAAAACCGAATCGAATAAAAACCCAATCAAATTCGGTTTTTTTGTTTGGTTTTCGATTTGATTTTTGACACCCGTACAACCCAATACATTTCACAAAGTACTTACCACCTCATCTCGGCGGTTTGTTCATCATCGTCTTACAGCGTCAGCTCTTGCAGTGTTCAGCTTCGTCATGTTATACAAGTTCTCTCACAAAGAGTAATAATACAGGAAAAAGCCAAGTTTAGCTAATACATTATAATTGATCCTCAGTGCTCTTTAGAAAGATTTAAAGCAAAATATAGTCGGATATCCAAAACACGAGCAAGCTCCTGTAACCTCTGATTATTATTCAGACACCCATCTCACTTACAGTTTCGTTAACCCCACGAACACTGCTTACTTGAAAAACAAACTACGGCCTACCGTGTGGCAGACAGCTCTCGAACCTTCTTCTAACTAAATACAATGTGACACTAACTAGGTTATTAAAGGTCTGTCTACAAACAATCTGAAATAGTCCAACAGGAAAGAGCTAGCTACTTTTCACAAAGTGTTTGCCTCCTTATCTCGGCGGGTCGTCCATCATCTGTCGGCCGGAACATGGGCTCGCAAACAAATTTCTGCGTCAACGAAACCTGGCATGTCCCCTGCATCAAAGTCGACTGCATTGGTCCGTAAATCGCACCACACAAGACTGGGATTCTCACCGCCCACGACCACCAAAACTCGATCACCAGCCTGGGAAAAAGCCAATGGCCGGAGAAGCCCCGCACCCCTCGGGTACTCAGCTATAGAGAACAACTGAATCCATGGTCCGTTCAATCCGTATTCTCTCTTAATCCACACATCGACACCCTCTGGCGCATCATAAATGATAAGGCAGAGACACCCTCTCAGGACGGTCAAATCCATGTCACGCTCATTATCTATAAAATTAAGCTGGTCCACCTCCACAAAATTGTTAGCATGAAAATCAAAAGCCACCAACACTTTTGCCGAATTCAGCGCCCACTCACGTCTCATTATCCAGTGCACACGTGCGTGACCATGCACGAAAACCCCCCTTTTGTCCATTAAATCCAGATAGTATGGGATCTCGATCTCCTGGAGCTGCCTCCAGGCATTAGCTCCCGATCTATAGATGCTAAGTCGAGATTCGATCGGCTCTTCAAGGGTCTGAATCAGCCTCACCAGCACGCGATTACCATTCTCATCGTCATACCCAAATCCATTAACGCAAACAGAGCGAACCAATCCACCGTATATCTGAGTATCTTCAGGAGGCAAGAGCTCATGATCCCCAGTGAACGGATTCCATATAGCGACGTCGCGGTCGTTCGCTTTAGAAATGCAAAGTAAGTCACGGCAAGACCCAAGCACCTTGATCCGTTCCCCCCCAAGAGGCCGAGGGTACTCTATATTCACCACGTCACCCGGGGAATGCAGATCCTTATGGTAGAGGCTCGGGGGATCCCTGCAGAAGAGGCAGAGGTGCGGCTCCACGTCACCCGGGGGATGCAGATCCATACCGTTTGGACACGCACCTACACCGTAGCAGCGACTTCACCGGCAATCAGGTCCAGTATCTCGGTGATCGAAGTGCTCTTCCAAAACCTCGCCTCCTTACAGCTCGAGACGAACTGCGACAAAGAAGATGATGATGATCCAGAAGGAACAGGTTCGCTTTGAGAGAATCGCCAGGGAAAAAGGGGAAAAAGGAGTGTCAGTGCCAATTGAGCTCACCTCCTCTTCTTCTCCTCCTCCTTCTCCTTCCTCTTGCCAGGAAAGAGAGAGAAAAGTTGGGGTGAGCGATATGAGGCGTGAAGAGGAAGATGGAGCAAAAATTTAGTCCACCGGCACTGATGAATAATTGAGCATTAGGCGGTTCAACAGTCGCCATCCAGAATACGTGTAAAGGGTAGCAAATGAGTGAGCCTTTTCCTGATGCGTGTGGACACGGCACTTGACTAGATCGAAAAAGGAACGAGATAAGAGAAGCGGCATATTCGGATTCGTCCTTGCAGCGTGGAACGGAGATCGCAGGGAACACCTCTACTACTCTCAGATATCCACACAATGTTCCCCAATAATTAACATTTGGCCTGACTTCAATAACTCGGACACTCTTTTCAGACTCATAATATCTGTAGTTCCAGCCGGTTTGCGAAGGACTTATAAAGAGCAAGGTCATCCATAAATAAATCACAGGAAAGTCATGTGTATCTGCCACTAAATGAGATACTTCGCGCCCCACGTGAGTGCAAATTACGGATAGCAACAAATCACCAGTCACGGGACATTTGCTCAGGAAAATACTAGGCAAGCAAGAGCAGGATTATCATTGTCTTGCGAGAAGATTGATTAGGTTTCTATGGACAGTAAGATCTGCTAAAGCATGGCACCGCAGACATCAGACGCACTCAAAAGTGTCCTGGGTGCAAGAAAGCGAGCGGTACCGGTTTCCTATGAAAGCACACCTGTTCAATAATGGTTAACGCCCTGTTCAAAAAAAAAAATAATGGTTAAGGCCATTATTCTTCTTCTTGATACATAAAAAGCCGAGCCCAGCCGCCATCTTTGAATGGTCTGGATGGGCCATCTATTTTTTTTTTGGCAGCTTCACTACAGGCAGGATATTCACAGATAACAGATATGAACCTAAGTAGGTCCTTAAACTGCTCAAAGGACTCCCCGGGATGAGAGATCCCGTGTTCCCGTATAGTAGGGATTTCTAGAAAAACGAACCCCCTACTCGCAATTGCGCTAAGGGACCAGAAATGGTTACCTCCCTATGACGCCGGATCAGTGCTCTAGGCGACCTCCTTAAATGGAGGGACTATCACCACATGAAGGTGCCGGGGCCAAAAGCCCCGGGTGGCGCACCATTTAAGGAGGTCGCCCAAAGCACCGATCCGGCGTCGCAGGGAGGTAATCATTTCCGGTCCCTTGGCACACCTGCAAGTAGGGGGTTCGTTTTTCTAGAAACCCCTAGCTATATGGAAACACGGGATCTCTCACCCTTAGTAGGTTCTCCCTCCTGTTCCCTTAAGCAATTTAAAGACCTACTCAAGAATGGTCTGGATGAGCCATCTATTTTTTTGGCAGCTTCACTGCAGGCAGGATATTCACAGATGAAGTAATTTGTCGTCATCTCTGCTGCCTACCCTTTTTCTTTTTGCAAAGAGATATGTGGGATGACGTAAATTGCCCGGGAACTGTCCTATCTAAGTGAAGCTTAGACACCATCCTCGCTCCATGCAACATGCAAGCAAGAGCATTAAGAAGACTGCGGCTAACTCATTGACAAAAACCCATGAGCCACAGCATTTAAAAGAAAAAATTGAAACATATCTTAGCATTGTTAGATTTGTTTAAGAATTGAAGCACACCCAGTAACCTTTTCTTCTCCTCCTCCTCTTCCTCCTCCATCTTGTCTTCCCTTTTCTGCTCCTTCGCCTTCTCCTAAGCCTTATTCTCGCCGGGAAGAGAGAGAGCGAGAGAGAGAGAGAGAAAGAGAGGGAGATGAGTCGTGCGTGCCGTGGTGAGGATGATGGAGGACAGCTATTATTCCACCAATGCCGTATCTCTAGCGTGTGGAGGTGACGCATTGGCCGGAACCGCCCCTACCCCACTACCCGTATGAGTAGAGATTTGGACGATGCGCATGCGGACACGACTCTATGATTGGATAGAGAAGGAGGAAAACTACAGGGATTATCACTTCGACCCTCCAAGGCAAAGTTCACGCACTCATCTAGGCAAACGGACATCCACTTTGCATCCTGTCCTGCTCTCAAAGGACAACACCTATGATACCCCCATTTTGGATACCACGGTGTTTGGTTGCTAGCGACGACATGAAAATTGGCCGATTTGTGGTCTTTTCCACGACAAGAAATCGAGATTGGCAAGTGCTACACGGCTCGATCTCCAATATGATACCCTAGCTTTCGATGCCAGCAAACCTGCGGTACTCATCAAAGATAGAGGACAAGCGCCGCCTCCGTAACTTTCTTAAGCATCCCACAAGACAACCGGTTCGGCGCCGCATGCCATCAAGGAGCAGATTGTTGGTCAACATTGGCTTATACCTCAATGTTCAAGAGAATAATGGGTAAACAGGGAACTAGGGGCACCCTCCCACGTTTGCAGTGGATTAAGACAGGGTGGTTCCTTACATCTGCAGTCACACGGCAAGAACCAATTACTTGAGTAAATGTCCAACCCGCAAGCTAACCACTCATAATGTGAAGTCACATTTAGAAGACTCTGCAGCTAATTCATTGACAAAAACCCATGGGCCACAGCATTTATAAAAAAAAACAAAAAACAAAAACAAAATTGAAAGCATATCTTAGCATAACATCAAGTAACCAAACTTCATAGTCATTCGAAAAGGGGAAAATGGGTATCTCCAAAATTGCGATATCGCCTTGCTAGATTTGCTTAAGAATCCTCTACGCAGTGACACAAAAGAAGCCATTTAGCATCAACAGCTACAGATTCCAACGGTTATAACCTCTACCCCCAATTGCCAATTCACATCAAACGATTAAATTCCGATTCCGACAATTCCATCACCACTCGCCAAAGTGCCAAAGCATTACCTTGCATCCATCGATCCCAAAGTGGAAAAGCCGAATCCCATTTGGCCTCCAGGAACTCGCTATTCACCTCCGGATAAGGCTCGGGTCACAAATATCTGCAACAATCCCACAAACCACAACCACGATCCGGCCACATTCAAGACCCACCCGGAAACGCCAATTCCTCAATGAGCAAACCGCGCAAAGAAATAAAAAGGCCACCTCCGGCGGCGCCACACTCCCATGACCGACCGAAGCCGAAGTTGGCGTCATGGGGGAAGCCGGACTTGAACACGCCGCGATCGACCATCGCAAAGTTGAGCAGGAGGCACAAACAGCTCGTGCCCATCGCGGGGGGTAGGTAGGATGTTCGTGCGGAGAAAGGTGGTGGAATTGGGGATTTTATAGGCGATAAGGCTTTTTTCGGCCCCTGATCCGTTTGAATTTTTTGCACGGGAGTTGGGCTCCCGCGCTTTTTGCTGTGGACAGCGAGGAAAACGAGGGACAGCACGCGCCCAATTTTTTGACTAAATTCCCGCTCTCCCTTTTTCCTAAGGAGTCTTGTCCTATCAGGTCTACCGCTCGATCGAACTACCATTCTCGAAAGCAGCTGGATCATGCCGCAAGTGAACCTGTGATCGGGTTTGTATTCTGAGCATTTTTTACCTCGTGCAAAGAGTAGAGGCTTCTGAATTTCCAACGCGTCAATGGGGTGCTCCTATGATAGGTTCGTACTTGTACATGTGGATTAGGGAGTTTCGGTTGAACGTTCCGCGACAAAGCGCAAGACCCTCATGGTAAATTCTTCGGATAATGACCCAAATGGTCCTAACATGTGAATCATACGGTGTGATGTCGTTCCCGAACTTTTAATTTGTTTAATATAATTATTGAACTTTAACTCAATAAGCAATATAAATCTTGAATTTTTTGTACATGTTCGACAAGATCCTCAAACTATATGAAAAATGTTCACCATCGTTTTTCTATTAATTTAAAATCAGAGACAATATCGAATATTTTCATGTAATTTATGAACTAAATCAAATATGCATTAAAAGCCTAGAGACCACAATACATTGTACATTGAGTGAAAATTCAATAATTATCCATGTCATTTTCTTTAAATTTTAGGGATAATTTCTCTGATCACCCAACCTTGCCCTTTTACTTGTTTAGAAGAAAAAAAAATTGTTGAATCAGGGAAAGGGAAAGGAGGAAGAAAGGAAAGAGAAATGGATGAATTTGTGATAAGTTTTTAAAACAGTTAGTAACGCAAAATTTCGCATTCTATTGATTGATTGATCTTGAATCGGTTTGGTTCAATTTCATTAGGTCGACATAAGAACGATCATTATCATGGAGAGAGTGTAAAAACCCTCTTCTCGGTCACGGCCATGGCTATTTGCCAAGGCAAAAGGTTACCGCGCCTGCAGATGTGAAAGCTCCAAGCTCATCTTCCAACTCCCCAACGTGCATGAGCTGTTGAGGAGGGAAATTCAGCGGCGCTAGTAAAAGGCCCGGCCATCCTGGGGGCGATCCGCCACCATGCGGTTGTACCTCTGGCGCTGCTCGGCTGTCGGCAGATCGATTAGAGCGGGAATCACACGAGAGGTCGCGACAAACACTTGTGGCTAGTGTTTCCAGGACTAGGCCCACCGCGTGCTGTGTTTTTTCTACGGTGGTGGATGACGCATGCTTCTCGCCCTAAAAGGAGGCGTGAACCACGAGTTGCACGGTGGACCCGTTTTCCAGAAGGGCCCTTTGCCTTTCCCACAAGAGTTCCATCCGGACACGGCTCCTGACTAGGGCTGAGCGCGGTTCCCGGGTTACCCGGGAACCGGAACCGAACCGGAGGAGGGTCCGGTTCGGTTCCCGGTTCCAAGGGGGACCGGTTCCGGTTCCAGTTCCATTTTTCTAGGAACCGGGAGTTTCGGTTCCGGTTCCGGTTCCAAGCGGAACCGGAACCGGAACCGGAACCGGAACTGGAACCGGAACCGGAACCGGTCTTGGAACCGGAACCGGAACCGGTTTCGGAACCGGAACCTGTTTTGGAACCGGAACCTGTTTCGGAACCGGAACCGGAACCGGTTACTTAGGGCAGAAAAAACTCGACCTTGGATGTTTTAGTGACTTGTATTTGATGTTCTAGTTGAAGTTTGGCTTTGGCCTCTAAATGAAAGTTGTAAAGGACTTCTTGGAGTATAACATACTCAAATTTGGGACAAAACAAACAAGTATAAGTGGGTAAAATCGTTATTCTTTGGAAAGACTGGATCTGGAGATTTTGGGACCAACCCTTGATGAATGCATGGACTGTAAGGCAACCTTTTTGTCGAAATTTCACTTCGATTTCTTAACAAAAGTTGTAAAGGACATCCTGAGGTACCACATATCAAAAATTTAGAGAAAAAAAACAAGAATAGGTAGGTGAAATCGTGGTCCTTTGGATATGGTTAGATCTGGAATTACGGTACTACGAACAGGAATTTTAACCATCCATATTTAATTATCTAGGACGAATTTGACTTTGATGTTTTGATGAAGTATCTACCTTATGGTCTTGGCTATCACATAGTCAAATTTCATAATTTTTTAAGGTCATTTGGGTATTTAATCAGAAATTTTTCTAAAACTGTGCAATCTGATGTGTTCGGATCTTGTAAGTTGCAATGCGTGGACTATATCATTTTGTATGAGATTCTTTTGGAAATGTGTTCTGTATGAAATATCTCTCTTCATGTCTTCCCTACAACATATTTAAATTTCGTAATTTTTGTAGTTCATTTACTTATTTAACCAAAAAATTTTCAAAAACTGTGCAAGTAGAGAATTGGAAAAGTAAATCGATTTTATCTTTTAATCCAGAATGAATTGGACTACAATTTCTTCATGAAACTTGTACCTCTAGGTCTTAAATAAAACGTGTCCAAATTTCAAAATTTTCTGAGTTCATTTAAGGGTTTAATCGAAATTGTTTTCAAAACTTGTACCTCTAGACATTCTTGTTCTAGTGGTGTTTTATTTCTACTTTCTAGTTTGCTATTTGTTTTGAAATTTCTAATTATATTCTATTATTGTTGTGCAGTGCGAAGTTAATGTATCAAGATAACATGTCAATGGGAAGTTACCGTGTAGTATACACGTACATTATAGTTTTTTTTTGGTAACGTGCGCATATGTTATATTTTTTTTTAGTAACGTGCGTGCACGTTATATTTTTTTTTGGTAACGTGCGCATATGTTATAGTTTTTCTTTTTTTTTTTTGGTAACATGCACGTATGTTATAGTTTTTTTTTGGTAACGTGCGCGTACATTATAGTTTTTTTGGGTAACGTGCGCATATGTTATAGTTCAAATCTGAAAATTAAAAAAAAAAAAAAAAAAAGGAACTGTTGGAACACAGGCCGACCACGGAACCCGTGACGGGGTAGGTTCCAGGTTCTCGGTTCTCACGGGTAGGTTCCAGGTTCCTCATTTTGAGGAACCTGTACCCGAGGGTAGGTTCCAGGTTCCAGACGGAACCGAACCGGAACCTGGAACCGCTCACCCCTACTCCTGACGCGGGAAGTCTCGGCGAAATTTTAGGGGGCGGGTGGGGTCGCGAGCGCATAATGGAGTTCTTGGCAATGCACGGCGACGGTCGAGCGGGGGAGAATTGGCGACACAATGGGGCCCCGTCATGCTACTGCCTGCTTTCTTCATCTTCCCAGAATCGAACTAGTGGCGCACCGCGCAATCAGATTGAAAGGGCAAATACCACGAAGTCACAAATGGAGACCGCAAACAAGGAAGTACTGCAGGCCCCGTGGGATAGTCAAGCCTATTGCTTTGCTTAGGATGATGATTAACTAAACATTTTTGGGAAGCTAGGAGCGATTTTCCTATCTTCGAAATAAAGTTAGAGACTTAACATTAAAATCACATTCCAGCGTTATCTAATGCCTAACAGCTCAGCACAACATGCATATGCACAACCTGATAGACGCATATTGCGCAACCCTAAGATCTCCATAACCAGAACAAGAACATGCATAATTGAGTAGAAAGATTAACGCACCTGTTTTGGGATCCATCGAACATAAAGCGGAAGTAGAAAAGGATTACCCACATGTTATCAAGGGGATCCACGCAACAAGTCCTTCTCCTCTATTGCCCTCCATATCACTGGCTCAATGAGGCGGCCCCCTCACGTTTAGCGTTAGGTAAACGCCTCTTAGGTGAGGATACATGTGAGAATTAGGGTTAGAGGAGAGACTTGAGCACTATTTATAGAGTTTCCAGCCAGTCCCCCTCATTACGGGCCAGGCTCAACTCGGCCCACACTAGCCAGCCCATATTAGACTAATTAAGAAACATTCTATCTCTCTTTAGACCAACCCTGTTTTATGGTAACCATAAAAACAATAAATTACAATATCAATTAATTTAGTCCACATTAGGAAAACTCTTACATTCTCCCACTTGGACTATATTAATTGAAATCGTACCGTATGTGCGCATATTTGGTCCAGAGATAATTCTTAATAGTCAATCCTATCCCATAAAGTCTTAAACACCGAATCATGGCGGTAACTGCGTGTATACACACAAAGCCTTCCATGGTCACGAATGTTCTCAACTTTATTGATATGGATTCAATATGGTAGTGTGTCAAATGGATAACGTCTCTCATAGAGAGATCCCATTTGTCAGTCACCATTCTCTTACCTTAGGTGTCACAAAAACTTGTACCACAAGAGAATGCTTTATGGTTCCAATGAACCCACATATGTCTTGTCTTTATGGTTAACCTTTCTTTATGTATCACAAGACATATGCACAAGGCTAATAACCAAATGCCCGGATGCCCCTAGCCTTCACTCAAGGTTTATACAATCCCTTGAGACTTTATCAATATGTATTCAACATAATAACAATACATTCAAAAATATTTTATTGAATGCAAAAGTTGATACATATCAAACCGTTACTAAGTGTAACGAACCACAGATGTGAACTTTATCAGATAAAGCCAAAATAGTTCCCACTAAACAACATTATCCGAAGATACTCCTAAGCCCATGTTAACGATATGTTACTAAAATACACATGGGCGTAGGCCTTTAGTTAGTGGATCTGCAACCACATCATCTGTGAAAATATGTTATATTATAAGTCACCTTTCTATACCGTTTTTTTATGGTCAAAAAATATCTTACCACAATTTATTTAGACCCCTTGAGACATCTGTAGTAAATAAATAATACTACAAATTTGTTATCTCAATACAACCGTATGGGTCTATCCATCAAGTTAAAACGATTAATTCCGTCATGAGGTTTTGGAGCCTAAAAGCCCAAGTAACAGCGTAAAAGAATGTTACTAACACTGCTTACATAACAGAAGATGACATAAGACTTTATTTACTGCACTTACTGCTAACATATGTATTCTGTTATTGATTGCATGTCATCAGAATAGCTAGCAAAGTTTACATTTAAATACCCTACTAACTGCAATAATTGAACATGGCTATAAATTAGCATATAATCTCTTGTCTTCTTTAAGTACCTTAAAACCTTCTTGACAGCAACCCAGTGATCATGTCCTGGATTTGACCGATATCTGCCTAGAAGTCCCGTCACAAAGACAACATTTAATCTAGTGCAAATTCGAGCATACATTATACTTTTAAGTGCACTGACACAAGGTACACTATTAATTAGATTTTCTCAATATCTAAATAAGGACAATGTGATAGATTTAGTCTATAACCCTTAACAACAGGAGCAATTCCTGGCTTGCAATGATGTATATTGAATATTTTCAATATACAATCAGCAAATGTCCTTCGAGAAAATCTAATATAATATGGCAAAAACAATCCTTACAGATCTCAATATTGTCTCAAGGTCACAACTTGTAAGCAAAATATCATGTACATAAAGTATGAGAAAAAATAAATTTCCTCCCACCGACCTTGCAAGTGTATTGAATTACTTTGTTCCCAATTGAACAAAATAACAACACTATGAAACTTTAATAATATTGTCTAGAAACTTGCTTAAGACCATGAATTAGAACTTTTCAATCTACACACAAGTTTACTTGAATCTGCTGCAAAATCATCCAGTTGCACAATATAGATTTTGTATCTATTTGGCGTAACTTTATATCAAAATAAATTATTAATGCCACGTTCACTCTGAAAGAACATTTAAATAAATAATTATTTCTTCACTATAAACAATCCACCCATTTTTCAGAGTTAAAACGTTAGTTACAAATTTGGCTTTAAATTCCACAATCTTTGTTTGAAATTCTTTTAGTTTTGTACGCCAATTTGCAACTAATAAACTTGTGATCTTTAGACAAATCAGTAAGTTTCCAAACATGTTTCATAGATTGTATATTGCCTTTTATGGCATCTAATCACATACTTAATTGAGAATAAGAAACGGCATTTATAAATATGTCATTACATCAACCATATAGTGGATATTGTAATCATGCTCTCACAAATAGACTATATAGTCTGATGGTATAACTGATCGTCTTTCCTTAACAAATCTCCTTAATAAAGCTGCAACCACTTCATTCTGCACTTGAGAGGTTTAAGAAATTTAATTATAAACCATATCAAGAATAGTACCTTAAACCTCAACAAGTTTAGTCTATGGTACATGAGATTCCATAATTATCTGTATAGGTAAAGACAAAAACACAATAACCTCCATCATACTATTATCTTTAATAATCTGAGAGCAGCTATCCTCTACAATTACGTCAATATTTAGAAACTTTAGAGTATGTGATTCCATAATTCGTGTACCTTCTTTAAGGTCATAAAATCAATACCCCTTTTGTATATGAAAAAATTGATTTCATAACATCAGCCCACAAAAGACCAGATAAATTAGTCTTACTAATCATACTCATCACCATGTTCAATATAGTGCATTTATGCCTTTCACCCAAATCTTTATGTAAGATTTTCAGGTATAGTAATTAAACTACCACCCCAGAATCTATCAAGTATTTGACAAATGACCTTTTAAGCTATTTCGCATTGTCATACTTGCCAAAATACTCATTGCCATTATTAAACCTGACAACATTTTTAATCATATACGAGATGTATATGTCATTATGATTTAAACACAATTCTTGCAAATGTGTCTTAATTTCAATATCAAACAAGACATAATTTCAAGCAACTAAGGCTTCTTTCATCTTATAAGACATAATTTCAAGCAACTAAGGCTTCCTCCATCTTATAGCAGTGCAGTCCGCAGGCAAACCTCTTTTCAAGTGTTTCAGAATGGAACGCTTCATGGACAATAAGCAAATTCAATTGCTCTTTTCTCAAGCAACAAATCATATGTCCACAACTTAAAATTTGAAGCAGTAAAAAACCTCAATGATGATGGAATTACCATTTACAGAAAAGGTGACTGAAAAACAAGCAGTATATAATTAGCATCATGTGAGTATTGTGTAACTTGACGTACAAGTACACATCCAGAGAGTTACATGCAAAATCACATAATCACCTTTGGGCAGAATACATGACATGCAATTGTACACTCCCCACATGATAAGGGTTATGAGAATATGTTCCAATTCTTCGTGAATTCATCACCTTTGGGCATATGAATCACTAGAATCAGTCACTCCTCCACCACACTATCATGTATCCCTCCATGAACTAATACACAATCACCTCCTTTGGGAGTATGATTACGCATTAGACCAGGAGACATCCCAATCATTATACGAGATTGAAATTTCTCAAACCCAATCAAGCATGCCACTTTGGCGGTCACTACTCAATTGAATCATTAAAATTCTCTCATACCAGGGATATAAACTTTACTCCTCACATAATATGTATATATATTGATCACAGTAACATAAGAAACTTCTCATAACAGAGAATAAAACATCTCTTATGCATCCCAATAACATATTACCAGAACAACATAAAAAGAATGCTGATCTATAATATCTTTCACAAATTAACATCAATAGTAATATAGGGTGCACCAAATCGACAAGCTTGACAGCTGATCTATTATTACTCATGAATTCATAAGGCAAAAATAACTCCAAGGCCAACAACTGATTTATTAATCAATTTTAGGTAACAAATATTATTACTTCACCCAGTGGCCTATTAATTGAGTCAAACCAGAGAATCAAATATCTAAAATTTAACAGTAGATACTATTGCTCTGCATAAATGTTGTCATACTCCTTAACCATAAAAAAATATTCAACTTGATAGACATTAACAAGTGACCGAATGAGTTCATGTACAATATGCAGTAACTTAATTGACATGCATTACCCACATTCAACAGATGTGTTAATCAGTACATTAGTTTGGTCACGAGTCCTTAAGTCGTCTATCATTCAAAAATTACCAGTGTGTAAAGAAGTATACTTGAGTAACAAAAGTTTCATAATTTTTATTGTTTCTCATCAGCTCAATACATAGCTCAAATACAATCTCATATGAATTGTATCTCATTAAGCCACTTGGTTCACAATAAAGTTTGATTTTTATTGATGAATTATACCTTTTTATTATGTGATAACATACTAGTAACCCATCACCTGTATTTCCAAAATCATAGAAAATACAAGAAAAATACGCAAAAATACACTAAAAATACACGTATTTAGGGTTCCATATGCAATTTCACATCAATAAGACCATCAAACATATAAAATAAATATACCACGAGATAGGAAATTACCATACGAGTCCAACGCCACCAGCCACGCGCCGAAATAATCCCCCACGCGCTCGCACGCGCCGCCTGAGTGCGCGGCGCGTGGGGCTCACGAGCTGCGCGCGTTCGACGTCCAGGCGGCGCGTGTCCGCGCGTGTAGGCGCGTGCGGCCTCCTCCGGCGACGCGCCACCTACCCTCTTGCTCGTCTCGTTGATTTCAGTCCGAATTTGTGATTTAATTTAATTTTTATTGAATAAAAAGTCTTGAAAATCACAAATTATGGCAAGATCCATACTAATTAAGGCTAATCCATACAAATTAGGGTAGATCCGTACAAATTATGGTAAATCCGTACAAATTAGGACAAAACCAATTGCGTTCGAACTCTAGGGTTATGGTTGCTCTGATACCACATGAAACATCTTGGGTCCCACTGTGTAATATTGTCCGCTTTGAGTCACTCACCCTGACGCGGACGAACCGCCATCCTAGCCATGGTCTCTTCCCTCACGGCTTTAAAACGCGTTACACAGGTGAGAGGGACCCAAGCCTTATAAGCTAACCAAGACCTCCCTCCCTAGGCGATGTGGGACAAGAGATGAGGTTGTTACACTCTCCACCTCTTAACAGAATAACGTCCTCGCTATGGCCCCACGGGCGTCAGAACGGCATTCAAGCTGTGGTCCCACACGCGGTTGGGAGTCGGCTCTGATACCACTTGTAACATCCCGGGTCCCACTTGTGTGATATTGTCCGCTTTGGACACTGAGTCCTCACGGCTTTAAAACGCGTCACACAATTAAAGGGACCCAAGCCTTATAAACAAGGCCCAGGACTCCCCCCTAAGCAATGTGGGACAAGAGGGAGAGGAATCCCTTCCCCTTCCCTTGCGCGCGTCCGAGGACCGGAGGCGCGGACACACCGCCATCCCTCCTCCCCGCGCACCGCCGCTCGGGTCGTCACATTCTCCCCCCCTTGAGAGCATAGTGTCCTCGCTGTGGCCCCACATGCTGTCGGGAGTCGGCTTTGATACCATTTGTAATGACCTGGGCCCACTGTGTGATATTGTCCGCTTTGGACACTGAGTCCTCACGGCTTTAAAACGCGTCTCACAAGTTAAGGGGCACCCAAGCCTTATAAAGGCTTCCAGGAGCTCCTCCCTAAGCGATGTAGGACAAGAGGGAGAGGACCCCTTCCTTGCGCACGTCCGGGGACCGAGGCGCGGACGCACTGCCATCCCTCCTCCCCGCGCACCGCCGCTCGGGCCGTCACACTCTCCCCCCCTTAGCAGAATGGGGTCCTCGCTATGGCCCCACACGCTGTCGGGAGTCGGCTCTGATACCATTTGTAATGACTTGAGCACACTGTGTGATATTGTCCGCTTTGGACACTGAGTCCTCACGGCTTTAAAACGCGTCTCACAAGTTAAGGGGCACCCAAGCCTTATAAAGGCTTCCGGGAGCTCCTCCCTAAGCGATGTAGGACAAGAGGGAGAGGACCCCTTCCTTGCGCACGTCCGGGGACCGAGGCGCGGACGCACGGCGGCCCCCTCACGTTTAGCGTTAGGTAAACGCCTCTTAGGTGAGGATACATGTGAGAATTAGGGTTAGAGGAGAGACTTGAGCACTATTTATAGAGTTTCCAGCCAGTCCCCCTCATTATGGGCCAGGCTCAACTCGGCCCACACTAGCCAGCCCATATTAGACTAATTAAGAAACCTTCTATCTCTCTTTAGACCAACCCTGTTTTACGGTAACCATAAAAACAATAAATTACAATATCAATTAATTTAGTCCACATTAGGAAAACTCTTACACAACCCTCATGATTGGATCCTATTATTTTCTTCGTTAAGCTGATCATTCTGGCCGCGAGGACGAGTACCTCGATCTTTCCTTTGACTGCTCACAGCTGAGCTATCGTTCTTCCAATGCCGTCACAAATAAAATACTTATATACTTCCTAAATAGGGTCCTCTCACCTGTGCTCACTCCCGTTTTCAAAGTCAGATTGGATTTGACATTGGTGCTCAACAGAAGGGTTCCAAACCTGCCTTAGTCTTATTTACTTCATAAGCGATACCTCAAATTCCAAAAATGCTAGTCGAGTCCAGGTAAGTATCTCAGCACCAAACCAAACAGGAAAGTTCAGAAAGAAATTGAACCCAATCAATGGTCTGGATCAATGGTCCGGAAAGATTTGAACTTAATAGCTCTAGCTTCGACAGCATAAGAGATTTTGTGGGACTTTGAGTTGTTAGATGAAAAGATGATTTATTTTTTTGAATATTATAAGCTTTTAAAACAATTTGTAATAGTTTCACAAAATTTCACATTTCATGGGATGATTAGTTTCAAATCGGTTTTGTCCAATTTTATCGGATCGACATAAGAACAATCATTATCATGGAGAGTGTAAAATCTCTCTGCCTCGATCGCTGCCAAACTGCTTGCCGGGCCAAAAGGGTATTGCGCCTGCGAATGAGAAAGTCCCGCGCTCATCTGCCAACTCCATGACATGCATGAGCTGTTGGTGAGGGAAATTCGACAGTGCTAGTAAAGCCTGGGCGTCCTGAGGACGAACCACCGCGATACGGTTGTAACTTTGGAGCTGCTTGGCTGTCGAGCATGTCGACTCGAACGTGAATCGCATGCGAGGTTGCGACAAATACTCGTGGCTCGTGTTTCCAGGACTAGCATGCTGTGTTTTTCTACGTTCATATCTTGAGTAGGTGGACGATCGCGACCTCTCGAGAAGTGATCGTGGCGTGCTGTGTTTTTCTACGTTGGTGGAAGATGCGGAGGCAACGAGATTCCTTACACTTTCCCTTTCCTCTTCGGCAAATCCTAGTCAACAACATGCATCCCATGTGCACGGTCCACACCTTTTCCGAAAGGGTCCTTTTCTTTTCCCCCGTGAGTTCCGTCCGGATACATCCAACAAAAAAAGGTCCGGATACGGCTCGTGACGCCCGGAGTACCGGACATTTTTTAGGAATTGGGTAGGGTCGCGATCGTATGATAGAATTCTTGATGCGGGACGAC
The DNA here is from genome assembly GCA_017140475.1 of Eucalyptus fibrosa. Classification (NCBI taxonomy): domain Eukaryota; kingdom Viridiplantae; phylum Streptophyta; class Magnoliopsida; order Myrtales; family Myrtaceae; genus Eucalyptus; species Eucalyptus fibrosa. Next base: position 30,927,791 of record CM029514.1, on the reverse strand, counting down.
AATCTCGAGCGTGGGAGAACTGGCGACTCAATAGGGCTTTGTATCCGACTGTTTTGCTTCCTTCATCTTCCCAAATCGGACTGCTAATGCACCGCATGATCGGATTCAAAACGCAAATACCACGAAATCATAAATGGAGATAATGAACAAGGAAGCACTGCAGGCCTCGTCTTATTTCGCCCCAGTCCATATTCGAGCCTATCACTTTGCTTAAATGATGATTAACTAAACATTTTTGGGAAGCTAGGAACGACTCTCCCCCCTTCGAAATAGAAGTTAAGAGACTTAACATTCAAATCACATTTCAGTGTTATATGATGCCTGACAGTTCAGCATAACATACAGATGCGCATCCTTCCTGATCTAATCCTACTATTTTCTTCGTTAAGCTGACCATCCAGGCTGCAAGGACAAGTACCCTGTTCGTTCCTTTGACTGCTAGCGGCCGGGCTATTGTTCTTCCAACTCTGGCACAAGTAAAATATGAATTTGCACCTCATCGGTCTCAATCCTATCAGAATAAGCAAACTGATGCCAAGCAGCAGGATTGGCGATGGCCTGTGTAGAAACAAGGACGATACATCGATGAGAGATGAGCCATTGCCAATATCTCCAACCCTCTACAATGATGACGCATATGTCTAACCAGTGGAGCTGCCAAATATCGTACTCCTCAGTTGCATAAAGATCAAGATGCTGTATTGAGCATGTTTTAAAGTGATTGACAAGACAGGTAAACAAGCTAAATTCAACTCAAAAAATGCACAAGGTTTGTTGATCTCTGTCTAGAATTTCATTTTCTAAAAGGGGAATCCATTGGTCAATTCATAGACTGAGAAAGCAGACAGTGCTATATCCAGGATGGTACTTGACAGAACAAATATTTGCTTTCATTTAAATGATAAGAACACTTGCTTCCATTTTTATCCACCATATCTTGACCTGTTCAATTCAACAGAGTATATCAACCTCAGATCATAACTGTCAAAGCCATGGGAGGTGAAATGAATCTAGAGTTTAATACACTTTTACATCTCCGGCTGGAAGAACTTGTGGTAACATGAAAATAAATCCCAAATATGTGAAGGGAAAGTAATTCCAAACATGAGTTCAAAACTTCACCAATCGCTCCTCAAACACATTCTCTCTTACCTATGCATTCCCATTCGAAATGATCAGAAACAGAAACGTTAACGCTTCTAACAGTGCATCTGAAGGGAAGGACTGATTGCATCATCGAACAGTGCGAGACAGTTGAAAATCGCCAATAAACCTTTTTACCCCTCAATCAGTTCACCCTAGAATTGGATTACTGGATTACTCATGGCAAATGAAAGGAGTTCAAAGAGTAATGCATGTGGGCTTACAAGAATCCAGGAGCACTAACTGTATCTTTGACAAAAACGAAAACCCAGAATTTCGCAAAAATACAGTGCAAAATAATGGAAAAGGGTTGCAAAGACATTCATTATTCTTAACTATGACATACTGTAACGATTTCACTATATCGTCTCTTTATACAATAACTATACAAAACCTTACAATTGTAGTTAAAATCGTAGGTTGTCACTCCCCTTTTAAGCCTTAGTTTTGTGAAGAAGTGACAGATTTCTTTATACAATTACGCAGCCCAACTCATCTTCAAAAGCATCCTCTGGGTTTGAATGAGGTGACCGAAGCGTCCCATGTGTCTGACGTGCCTTCATCTTCTTACAGTGTTAAGAGATGAGCCATCGCCAATATCTCAGATGATCTACGATGATGCGCATACGTCTAACCAATGGAGCTTCCAAATGTCAGACTCCTCAGTTGCATTAAAGATCAAGATACTGTATTAAGCATGTTTTAAGGTAAATGTCAAGACAGGTAAACAAGCTTTACTCAACTCAAAAATGCATTAGGCTTGTTGATCTGTCTATAATTTCATGTCCTAAAGGGGAATCCATTGGTCAATGCATAGACTGAGAAAAGCATATACACACCACAACATGAGTGCAAGATCCAGGATGGTTCTTGACAGAACGAATATTTGCTTTCCTGTAAATGCAAGAAGACTTGCTTCCAGTTTTATGCACCATATCTGGACCTGTTCAATTCAACAGTCTGTCCAACCTCAGATCATAACTGTGGAAGCCATGGGAGGTGAAATGAATCTAGAGCTTAATACACTTCTACATCTCCCACCGGAAGAACTTGTGCTAACATGAAAATAAATCCCAAATATGTGAAGGGAAAGTAATTCCAAATATGAGTTCAAAACTTCACCAATTGCTCCTCATACACATTCTCTCTTACCTTTTCATTCCCATTCAAAATTATCAGAAACAGAAACTCAATGCTTTTAACAGTGCATCTGAAGGGAAGGACTAATTGCATCATCAAAGAGTGCAAGATAATCGAAAATCGCCAAGAAAACTTTTTACCCTTTAATCAGTTCAACCTAGAATTGGATTGCTGGATTACTCGGGGTGAACGAAAAGAGTTCAAAGAGTAATGCATGTGGGCTTACAAGAATCCAGGAGCACTGACTATATCTTTGACAGAAACGAAGACCCTGAATTTCACAAAGATACAGCGCAAAATAATGGAAAAGTGATGCAAAGACATCGTTATTCTTAACTATGACATCTGTAATGATTTCACTATATCATCTCTTTATCCAATAACTATACAAAACCCTAAAATTTTAGGTTGTCGCTCCCCTTTTTAGCCTTAGTTTTGTGAAGAAGTGACAGACTTCTTTATACAATCAACAATACCCTCACAATCTGCCTCAGGAAGTACGCAACCCAAGTCATCTTCAAAAGCATCCTCTGGGTTTGAATGAGGTGACCGAAGCGTCCCATGCATCTGACATGCCTTCATCGTCTTATAGTGTTCAGCTCTTACAGAGTCCAGCTTCGTCATGTTATACAAGTTCTCTGACAAAAGAGTAATAATACAGGAAAAAACCAAGTTTAGCTAATACATCATAATTGATCCTCAGTGCTCTTTAGAAAGATCTAAAGCAAAAAATAGTTGGACATCCAAAACAAGAGCAAGCTCTTGTAACCTCTATTATTAATTGAAACATACACACCATCTCACTCACAGTTTTGTTAACCCCATGAAAACTATTTACATGAAAAACAAAGTACGGCCTACTATGTGCCAAACAACCTCTCAAACCAGGTTATTAAAGGTTCATCTACGATGAATCTGAGACAGTCCAATGCGAAAGAACTAGCTACTTTTCACAAAGTGTTTACTTCCTCATCTCAGCGGGTTGTCCATAATCAATCGGCTGGAGCATGGATTTGCAAACAAATTTCTGCGTCAAAGAAACCTGGCATGCCCATTATATCTAACTCCTTGACTACGTCGGTCTGTAAATCGCACCCAATGAGAGTCACTGCCCACTCCCACCAAAACTCAATCACCATCCTGGGAGAAAGCCAATGGTTGAACAAGCCCCAAACCCCTCAGGTAGCCAGGTATCGAGAACAACAGATCCCATGGTCCGTTCAATCCATATTATCTTATAATCCACACATCAACACCCCCTTGCTAACCATGAATGATAAGGCAAAGATGCCTGACAGCCAAATCAATGTCGAGCGTATTCTATATAAAATCAAGCTGGTCCACCTCCACAAATTGTTAGCATGAAAATCAACAGCCACCAACACTTTTGCCGAATTCGGCGCCCATTCGCGTCTCATTATCCAGTGCACAAGTGCGTGGCCGCGCAGGAAAACCCCACTTTTGTCTATTAAATCCAGATAGTATGGGATCTTGATCTCCTAGAGCAGCACGCAGGCGTTAGCTCCCGATCTATAGATGCTAACTTGAGGTTCAAATGCCCCTTTAAGGATCTGAATTAGCCTCACCAACACGCAATCATCATTCTCATCATCATACCCAAATCCATTAACGGAAGCAGAGGGAAACAATCCACCGCCTATCTGAGTATCTTCAGGAGGCAAGAGCTCATGATCCCCAGTGAACAGATTCCACATAGCAACGTCGTGGTTGTGTGCTCAGGAAATGCAAAGTCAGTCACGGCAAGCCCCTAGCACCTTGATCTGTTCCCACCCGAGAGGGTACTCTTATCTCCACCATGTCACCCAGGGGACGCAGATCGATACAGTAGAGACTTGGGGGATCCCTGCAGAAGAGGCAGAGGTGTGGCTCCATGAAAAGATGGCTCTCTGTCAAGCGACGGCACCATTTGGACACGCACCTGCACTGGAGCAGTGACTTCACCGGCAACCAGGTCCAGTATCTCGGTGATCGAAGGGCTCTCCACTTCCCAGACTTGTTCCACATGCGAAAAAGAAGATGACGATGAGAAAATGCTACTCTTTTGGCAAATCAATTCCCATGATCCGGAAGGAACAGGTTCGATTTGAGAGAATCATCGGTGAAAAAGGGGAAAAGGGGACAAAGGAGTATCAGTGCGAATTGAGCTCACCTTTTCTTCTGCTTTCCCTTCTCCTTCTTCTTCCTCTTGCCAGGAGAGAGAGGGAGAGAGACAGGGAGAGAGAGAAAGTTAGGGTGAGCGATTTGAGGCATGAAGAGGAAGATGGAACAAAAATATTAGTCCACTGATGAAACTTCCGCTCCAATCTTGACGTCGCCATCCAGAATATGTGTAAAGGGTCACACATGAGTAGAGCTTTTTCTGATGCGCGTGTGGAGACAGCACTATGATCAGATTGAAAAAGAATCGAGTGAAGTGGGATATTCGGATGTGTCCTTGCAGAGTAGAACAAAGACTGCAGGGATCACCTCTACTACTCTAAGATAAAGTTCACGCCTTCATCCAGTCAAAACATGTACTTAGTATTGTATTCTGCACTCAAAAGACAACTGAGATACTCATTTTCTGATACCACAGTGGTTGCTAGCAACGGCATGATAGTTGGCCGACTCATTGTCTTTTCCGGATAAGAAAATGAGATTGGCAAGTGCTACACATCTCAAAACGTCCAACTAACCCGATTAATTCCATGATCTCTTATGAAAAGAGAAGCTGAGACATCGACTAATATACTCAGCAGCTCTGACAAACAAATGGAAATGATAACACACAGACAGCAATAGCGAACAACATTTGCTTTGCACCGTGTTCTACTCTCAGATATCCACACAATGTTCCCCAACAATTAACATTTGCTAGTTTGCATACTACTCTACCCTCAAGACAGTGTTAAAGATAGAAAACATACTTTGGCCTGGCTTCAATAACTCGGACACTCTTTTCGGACTCATAAAGAGCAAGGTCATCTGTAATTCCAGCCGGTTTGCGAAGGACTCATAAAAAGCAAGGTCATCCATAAATAAATCACAGGAAAGCGTATCCGCCACCAAATGAGATTGTTCATGCCCCAAGTGAGTGCAAATTTAAATTCCGATTCGAACAATTCCATCACCACTCGCAAGAAATGAAGGCCATTCCAGAGCATTACCTTGCATCCATCCATTCCAGAGCATTGGCCGCCAGGAACTCGCTATTCGCCTCCGAATAAGGCTCGGGACACAAATATCTGCAACAATCCCACAAAACCACGTCCACAATCAGGCCACAATTAAAACACGCACGCACGCACGCACGGCAACGGCCGAGAAGACCACGCCGAAAGAAATAGCACCCTGCGACGACGCCGCAGCACTCACATGACTGACCGGAGCCCGAGCGGCTGCAAGAAGCCCAAGTTGGCGCCGTCGGAGATGAGAAGATGAAGAACTAGATGGCAATACGAGGATGAGCAGAAGCAGATGGAATGAAGAACTCAATCTAAGATAGAATGATTGATTCTGGAAGTAACTTGTATTCCATTATGTCAATCGAATCATTGTAATACAATGTATTTGAAATAGTAAAGAGTACAGATTCTCTGTTCTATCTTACTTGTTAACTTCTGCATCATGATCCTCTGCCATTGATCATTCTTCAAAGCTTTTCCTCTGATACAGAACCATGCTGAGCATTCGTAGAAGATGCTGTTTTCCCTCTTTCATTCTCACTATTCCTATCTATCTTTCTCCTTACTTCTTATATCAAAGTGAGAAAGTACATTCAATGAAGAACTAACAACACTCGGTTACAAGGAGAAAACAGAATACAGCAACTTCTTAACAGAATATACCTAACCGACTTGACTTGGCGATCCATGTCATTCTCTATTTTGAGCATCTCCTTCATTGATGTCAATCCGAGCTGGTCTTTCTTATAAAATCTTTACCGTTGATTATTATTTCTTGTAGTTTGCTGTTTCACCAAGTCCTCTGTGCTTCCTTTTGTTTATTGCTTTCCAACACGTGCTGTTTTCGTTCTTCTCCATCAGCTTTTGTTCCTTTATATTTAACAGGAGAAGCCAGACCTGAACACGCCGCGATCGACCATCGCGAAGTTGAGCCGGGGGAAGGGGGGCACGAATAGCTCCGTCCCGTTCGCCGGCGACAGCTTCCCGTCGACGGCCTCCGGCCGCGAAGAAGGCGTGGAGCTTCATGGGCTGCTCCCGCCGAAAAGGGGGAAATTCAAAAAACCGGAGAGGAATCGAGGAGCCCATCGCAGGTGGGAGACTTCGATTCCGGCTTTAGGGAATAGGGATTTGATTGGTGATTCTTAGATTAAAATCAAAGACAACATCAAATATCGTCACGTAATTTAGAGACTAAATCAAATATGCACTAAAAGCCTAGGAGCCACATTGAACAAATTAGAAGTTCAAGAAATACGTTGCATATTGGGTAAAAACTCAGATTATTTGTATCATTTTTCTTAAATTTCAGGGATAGTTGCTCTGATTACCCAACCTCACCCTTTTACTTATTTAAAAAGAAAAAAAAAATTGTTGAATAGGGGAAAGGGAAAGGGGGATCTCACGAAATATTGCATTTTATTAGTTGTTTGTCATTTTCCTTAAATTTAAGGGATAGTTGCTTTGATCACCCAACCTCGCCCTTTTACTTATTTGAAAGAAATAAAAATTGTTGAACTGGGGAAAGGGAGGGGAGAAAAAAGGAAAGAGAAAGGGATGGATTTGTGATAAGTTTTTAAAACAATTGATAGTATCATAGAATCTCACATTTTATCGGTTATTTATGTCATTTTCGTTAAATTTCGAGGATAGCTACTCTGATCATCCACCCTCACCCTTTTACTTATGCTAAATCAAGAAAGGGAAGAGAGGAAAAAAGGAAAAAGAAATGGATGAATTTGTTATAAGCTTTTAGAATAATTAGTAGCGGTCTCACAGTATCTTACATTTTATCTATTATTTGTGTCATTTTCCTTAAATTTCAAGGATAGCTACTCTAATCACCCAACCTCACACTTTTACTTATTTAAAAGAAATAAATTGCTGAACCAGGGAAAGGGAAATGGGGAAAAAAGGAAAGAGAAAAGAGATGAATTTGTTCTAAATTTTTAAAACAGTTGATAGTGATTCCATAACATATTGCATTCTATTAGTTGATTGATTCGATCTCGAATCGGTTGAGTTCAATTTCCTTGGGTTGGCATAAGAACAATCATCATCATGGAGAGAGTGTAAAATCTCTCTGCCTAAATCGTGGCCAAGCTGCTTGCCAGGGCAAAAGAGTACTACGCCTACCGATGCGAAAGCTCCGAGCTCATCTTCCAACTCCACGACAGCATGAGCTATTGATGAAGGAAATTCGACCATGCTAGTGACGCTCGGGCATCTTGAGAGCAAACCCCCCGATACCCCCACCCAGACCGGCCCATAATTGAGCGTACCGCTTTGCTTATGATGATGATTAACTAAACATTTTTGGGAAGTTAGGAATGATTCTCCTCTCTTCAAAATAGAAGTTGGAGACTTAACATTAAAATCACTTCCCAACATTATCAAATGCCTAACAGTTCGGCATGTTATGCAGATGCGCATCCTTCATGATTCAATCCTATTATTTTCTTTGTTAAGCCTACTATTCAGAATGCAAGAACGAGTACCTTGATTGTTCCTTTACTGCTCGTGGCTGGGCTATCGTTCTTCCAACTCTGGCACAAATAAAATACGAACTTGCATCCTCATCAGGCTCATTCCTGTCAGAAGAATTAAATCGACGCCGAGCAGCAGGATTGACGATGACCATTGTAGAAGCACTGACGATATGTCTATGAGAGATGAGCCATCACCAATATATCCGACGATCTTCGATGATGACGAATATGTCTAAGCAGTGGAGCTTCCCAATGTCGGACTTCCCGTTTGCATATAAAATCAAGATGTTCTTTCTAGAGCATGTTTTAAGGTAAGTGTCAAGTCAGGTTAACAAGCTCAACTTAGACTCAAAAGTGCACCAGGCTCGTTGATCTGTCTAGAATTTCTTGTCCTAAAGTGGAAAATCCATTGGTTAAATCTTAGACTGAGAAAAGCAGAAACGCACCGCAGCATGAATGCTGGATCCAGGATTGTATTTGACAGAACAAACACTTGCTCGCAAGTGAATGTTAAGAACACTTGCTTCCTGCTTTATACACCATATCTTGATCAGTTCAATTCAACAGATTAGATATGACCTTAGACCATAACTGGGATAGCCTTGGGAAGTGAGATGATTTAGAGCTTAACACATTTTCGCATCTCCCGTTGCAAGTAACTGAGCTAACGAGCAAATAAATACCAAATATACGAAGGGAAATAACCAAGCTCGGAGTTAGGCTATGTGGCCCTCTTTGCTTTTGAGACCGGTGGTGATTGCATCCGGTTCTACACGAGTGCTCCTCCTACTCCGAGTTCTAATTATGAATTTCGGGTTTGAATCATTTTTCACTGTACAAAATGTTGGATCCAAAATTAGAAGGCAAACTAACGTAAACAAAGATGATATCCCAGTAACTATTGCCAAGTGATGTATATGAACCATAAGGAAATGGAGGGGGGGAAGTGAGAGCGGTCATCATTTACCTGAATTGGCTTCAGTTTATGTTGCACAGTCTCTTCTATGGGATGGCAAGATTTTCTTAAATGGACGGACTTGTTAGCAGAGAGATGTTTTGATTTTGGCATCATAGCTCTGCCAATTATTCTCCTCATTGAATTATTTCAGCTGATACAACCTTTTTTCTTACATATTTTATATAGAGAAAAAAGACAAATCGCAGGATCTGCTAGCCCAAGGAGGAAGTGGTATTGATCATACCAGCACTTTTCTCTTCCAACTTGAATCAGGGCCAGTTCGTTAGGCTTTTGCTAGATGGCCCAAAAAGTAGCTCAACTTAGGTAAAGTCCTGAGGAAAGCCTTCCGGTAGACAGGTGTGAAGACTTATTCAACTTGCCGATAGAATGATGAACAAAAATGAAGAAAAAAATGTTGAAGTATTCAACATTGATCTTCAGTCTGTCCATATGATACTCTAATCTTAAGTGATATACCATTCGCTTAAGTGGACGATGGCTTGGAAGCATCACTTGGAAAACAAGCTTTGTGGTTCACCCGGCAACAAAAGAAAGATCCTCCAAAAGTTGAGGTCATAAGGGAACTCTTTCCTTGGAGAATAACTAACTCCCAATTTGTCAGAAGAGACTGTCCCATTGATCAGCAACTTTGCACGACATTGCAATCAGAGGGTGTTCAACCCATTAGCTAGGGACTGTGTAGCAGAGCTTGTTATAGAACAATGCTTCACATGCATTTGTATTGAACTAGATCGAATGTGGCCGAGCCATGCTAAATGCCAAGGTTTTATAGTATTCCAAGCACTATCATACAAAATGACAGCAGCAACGTTCAGGTGCGGGACATTAGTATTCAACTGTATCAAAACCAAACTTCCTAGCATAACTCACCATGATGGCTACACTCAGCAGACACTTTCAAACTAGATGTAGGTATCCTCCGTTTCCCAGCAATTCTATTCAATATATAAGCGACCGAACAATACACCAAATGATGTCTCATAGAAGAGATAAGAATCGGAATGGAGATTCTGCAGCTGCTAGAGCTAGGATCGTACGCACGGTTACCCATGCTTTTCTCCACAAGGCTTACGACATCACCTTACAGACACTAGAGCGGCTTATTTGCATTTTGTGTCTCTGATCAATTAAAGTCTACATGCATATGCTACCTTTTGGGAGCAAGCAGCAAAATTCTGATACCTTCACTTGGGGAGATCGCCAAGAGGAAACTTAAATTTGAACCCGTCAATTTATCCAATTACATCTACCTTAACTAAAACACTTAAGCCAATAAGTAATGGGCAACTAGGATATATTAACTGCTCTACCTTCCGATGTAGGATTTCTCTAATATAATTCACTCACACGTGCACCTTAACATTATTGGTATGAATGGACCCTTTCCTTCATAGATTGTGATAGCCGTTGGATTCCATAAAAGTGTCATTTTTCAAAGGAAGGCCCTGCTCATACACTCTACCTCAACTTGTGACAATCATTATTAACAAAAATCTTTCAAGAGGGACTTACAACCCATCCATTTGGTTTAAACCCAACCCTTGTCACTACTGCAGTAAATTGTAATTTCAATCGAGGACATCGAAGTATTCTTGGGGACAATGTTGCAGAATCCAACTGTGACATTCTTCATCTGGCAGCATCACACCCATGTAGAGTTCTACAGCATCAATTTTTCGTAAAGGCTTCGATAATGATGTCAATGGCAGGTTAGCTGGTTGGAAGTCCAGAACAAGACTAGCTATCGGTTCAATTATAGACCTATTATGCCATCTTCAGGGAATCTTGCAATGCATAGCTTGAATCTCGAGTTGTTTGGTTCTTGTGAGCGGGCTTGTCTGATAGTAGGTTTTCTTACTTGTGCTTATTTGTTCTTCTTTGCGTTCTGCTGACAGCAGTTTCGGCTGTTCGTTTTCATGGAACGAAAATTTTACTTCTCTACTGCCCGGAAAGGTAAAAGTATGCAGTTCGGATAAATATTTCTAAGCCATTAATAATTTGGCCAAACCTTTTCCATTGATACTCCTGTCCTTCAAAAGATCGTCAAAAGCTAAGCCATTTATCCCACTACTAAAAAGCAACTAGCTTTTGGGTCCTCAATTCTTAAGAGAAGACACTAACAGTGTCATCGTACGATGTTCGTTTTGTCGTCGTAACTTTCCAGACAATCATTTAAATGCCACGACTTCTAAAAATCAATCATTCAAGTGACATTGGTCACTTGTGTTACCGAAACTATTACGTGCCATTGTTTTAGAATAAATAATGCGACGCGGCATTCCAAATGAAGGGAGGAAGAATTGTGGGCACTGAGGACTTAGAGAGAGACAGAGAGGGAGTTCAAATGATGATGGTGGTGGTGGCCGAAGGAGGAGGGTAGACGGCGTGGCGTTCGGGATGAAGCATTGATTTTGATTTGCAAGTGAAAACAGGGGCTAGGTTTTGAATTGCAACCGAATTTAGTCTTGAATCCTCAAATTGGGGCAAGAAAGGGCTTCAACGGCATCTTTAAAGGCATTTATTAATGACTATTTGTGTGACAGCCCGAGTGGCGGTCCTCGGACGTGCACAAGGAAGGAGTCCCTCTCTTATCTCACATTGCCTTGGGCCTAGAGAGGGAGTCTTGGGCTAGCTTATAAGACTTGGGTCTCTCTAACTGTACATACGCATTTTCTTGGGGTAGTATGAGCTGTCCCAAGAGAAACAAAACCGTGAAGACTTAGTGTTCAAAGCAGACAATATGTGTACAGTGGAGACCCGAGATGTTATAAGAAATGTGACTACCAAATCCAGAGTAGTACGAAGGGACGGACTAAGATCGCCTCGGCAGTACACGAGCAAGGCTAGGCCTTGGCGATGGTGCGTGGGGAGGAGGGATGGCGGTGCGTCCACGCCTCAGTCCCCGGACATGCACAGGGAGGTGGTGCATCTCCTGTCCCACATCGCCTAGAGAGAGAGTTCCGGGCTAGCTTATAAGGCTTGGGTCCCTCTAACTGTACATACGCATTTTGAGGGAAAAGACTGTTGCTAGGATGGAGGTGCGTCCTCGCCAGTGTGGGTGACCCATAGGAAACAAAACCTTGAGGGAGGTTGCGCGACTCTGATGAGGCGTATGTACCCATAGAGGACAATATATTGGCTCTGATGAGACGTATGTACCCATAGAGGACAATATATTGGCTTGGGAGAGGGATGGCGATGAGTTCGTAAGTGTACAGTGGAGACCTGAGACTCTGTGAGACTCTGATGAGGCATATGTACCCATAAAGGACAATATATGGCTTGGGAGAGGGATGGCGATGAGTTCGCAAGCATATAGTGGAGACCTGAGATGTTACAAGTGGTATCAGAGTTGACTCCCAACCACGTGTGAGGCCACAACGAGGGCGCTATGTTCCTAAGGGGTGGAGAATGTGACGATGATGAGTTCGTGGGTGTACAGTGGAGACCTGAGACTCTGATGAGGCGTATGTACCCATAGAGGACAATATATTGGCTTGGGAGAGGGATGGCGATGAGTTCGTAGGTGTATAGTGGAGACCCGAGATGTTACAAGTGGTATCAGAGCCGACTCCCAACCACGTGTGGGGCCACAGCCAGGGCGCTGTGCTCCTAAGGGGTGGAGAATGTGACGACCCAAACCTTGGGCAATACGAAGAGACAAAGACTAAGATCACCTCGGCAGTACGCGGGCAAGGCTAGGCCCTGGCGACGGTGCGCGGGGAGGAGGGATGGTGGTGCATCCGCGCCTCGGTCCCCGGACATGCGCAGGGAGGTGGTGCATCTCCTATCCCACATCACCTAGGGAGGGAGTTCTGGGCTAACTTATAAGGCTTGGGTCTCTCTAACTGTACATACGCGTTCTGAGGGAAAAGACTATTTGTTGGGATGGAGGTGCGTCCTCGCCAGTGCAGGTGACCCATAGGAAATAAAACCTTGAGGGAGGCTGCATGACTCTGATGAGGCGTATGTACCCATAGAGGACAATATATTGGCTTGGGAGAGGGATGGTGTGACAACCTGAATTTTCAGATTTGTTTAAATAAATTGGGCTTTTCGTCGACGTGCCTATAGTGCTATTCTCTGAGTTGGCCACTGGTCTATCTGGGGAAGCAACTAAGGAATCTAAATGCAATGGACTTGAGAATTCGACTAGAAATCGATTGCTCGACCGTGTGGATCTGCAAGGGTCATTACGGCACTGTCAAAATCATCAGAGATTAAAGATAGATCGATTCAATTGAGATACATGATCAAAGTGTGGATGATTCCATCTGATTGCAAAATTCTCATCAATCGACACTAAATTGATTTTCTGACGTTTTAGGTACCCTGTGTCTATAATTGAAACCTTGGGATTTTCATGACAATTGAGGGTTGTCAATATATCGAAGATGTACTTTGTGACTTGAGATAAATCGATCACGGGTCAATTGCATAAAAAATTCCTAAAAGTGACTTGGTAGACAGGTCACACTAAAAGCGCGCCGAATTGAAATTAACCGCGAATTTGAAACCGATTTCAGAAATTGAAAGTTCTATGGTGTCACAAGCTATTTTAGGAACGTCGACTCATTCTCCGAAAATTTTTCGGAGATTCCGAGTTTTTTATGGAAAATTAATTTGGACGACACGGAAAATTAGCGGAAAATTGGATGGGTCAAATTAAAGGAAATTTAGACTCTCAATCCAAGCTTTTGGGTGTCGGGGACTTATAGAAAATTGTACGGGCTTTTTCTTCGATGAAATTGGATCTTAATTTGGAGATGTGAGTGAAGAATTGAAGCTAAATTAAGTGAAAATTCGAAATCTTGGAAGGGACCACAATTTTGGCTTCAATTTGGATTTAATGGTGGTATTATCTTGTTAGAAAGAAATGGGGGGACAAGCAATTAAGGCAATGGCTAAGGATTGAGAATATCGGGCCCCTCTTTAGCTTCATTTGCAAGATTTCTTCCGTCTTCATGCTTTGCTCTCCTTCGACGCCCTCTGCTTCTATCTCCCTTTCATTTCTTCTTGTTCTTCTTTTCATCCGAGCAACCCATCCCCATTTTGATTTCTTCCTCACATGTCTTCCCACCACCATCATCATCATCCAACATCCACCCCATCATCTTTCTTTCCTTCCCATCATTTTCATCATCCATCATCCGCTCCACCGAAACCCCACACCAACGTAATTCTCCATCGTTGCCACCTCTCCTTTCATTTTCAAGTGGCCACCGAAGACCAGCAAATTCCAGCGCCCACGCGTCCGGTAAATGGGTGAGTCGGGTCGGGTATGGGTCAGGTCGAAAATGGGTTAACCCATATTCGACCCATTTAACCTGTTTTGATGTATATTCTTGTAATGTAAATAAAATGACTCATACCCGACCCGACTCATATTCGACCTATACCCGACCCGACCCATATTGCTAAAACTTACTAATATTCTATAAAATAAAAAAAAAACCCACTCTCACTTTGAGCTATATGCTAATTGGATAAAAACCTCAAATTAAATTTAAAAAATAGTAAATAAAATAAAATTTTTTAAAAAATACCTATAAATTGAAATATTTATGAAGAATTAGACTATGCACATGCTTCTTTTATTTAAAGTGAGCATACTATTGAGGTCAAATTATTTACTCACAAATGAGTTCATCATCTCGATTAAGATATGAAGCTAACATTTCCAGCCTCTTGAGTAAGAAATTCATGTCACTATGCATACGAAGGAATAATTCTTTAGCACTACAGAAAGATACTTCACTTCAATGTTTCCCCTCAATAAGACAGCTCCAAGACACAATTCTCAGCAACTCTACCAATAACCAAATTATCTACCAAATAATCGATTGCCCCAAAACATAAAAGGCTTCAGATGTGGTACTGTTAATACATTCCACATTTAGAACCAAGCAATCGATTGAAGCAGCACCTACTTTGTGCTTTTCAGCTTGTATGAGCTTGTCCACGACAAACTGAGGACTCCTGAATTCGCCAAGGCTAGCAAGACGAAATGGACTCACCACCACTCCCACATTGTTGCTCCCCTTGGTTGGCTCCTCAAACAGCACAGTCGCCCCTGCTTTATCCACCTTCAATTACAACAAAAAACTAAACCAGCAAAGAATCTCCTTTTGGGGAATCTCCTTAGTGGCTGCTGACAGACTGGGGCCTGCAAAATAAGGGGGAATACGTCATAAACAGTGGGAGGGAAGACACGCCTTGGTAAAAAATGAATGGTTGGCCACATAAGAAAAAAAGGAGTAAGCTAGCTTCAGGCCAATGCAGCAAAAGACTTGGTTCAAAGGCAAATTCAAGCAAGAACAAGAGACGTCATCTTGAAGATTGTCACAGATGGAAAATCCATAAACCATAGGCTAAGATCCAGACAGCAACATAAAAATCTCCAACTCAGCCGAGTGACAAATATGACATTGAACAACATCAATGTAGGAAACCACCAATTCCACTAGACCGCAAGTGGAAACCACCATATGTCACGCCCCGATCCTCGAGCACGCACACATCCTTCTCTTGGTCGATTTTAATATGCGATATCCCAGGACTATATATCGCCGACCCTTTCTTTTTTTTAAGCACATGCGGAAGCAGTTATAAATCCCCAGACAATAAAACGATGGGATAGAAAAGTAGGGCCATATTTTTCATATTGAAATCCATAACCAAACTTTTATACAAAACACAAACCAATTCATAACTATTCACTTCAAAAGGAACTCTCAAAAGAAGATAGACTCTCAATCCATCCAGGCCGCACTCAAGGCCCCTCTCGGAATTATCTTCTCCTTCCAAAATCCTTCTCCTCAAGATTTACCTCCGAGTTCTCATTCTCAGACTCCTCCTCATCAGCTCCTCATCGGGGTCCTGAAATGTTTTTCCCCAAACTGGGATGAAACTACGTCTCAGCGAGTTCTACCCCACTAAGCCCGATTAGTAAACCATTATACTAAAGGCTGCTTAAACACGCATAGGTCAGAAGACGTACCTTAGCATCAAATCCCACCTGCAAGTCAGTACAATTCACAATAGGCACTCAAGTAATCATATCACTGATCGAAGCATCGATCAAATCGACCTAGTCGATTATATGCCAGCAAGACCACTCACGGTCATTTCCATTCAGTTAATCAATTCACAACATCAAATCAAGACAATGATCAATCACATTGAATCACACTCAGATCGAATCATCGATCAATCGACCTAATCGATTACAAGTCAGTCGAATCATTTCTAGGTCATTCACTCCAATCCACATAACCTCCAATAGTACACTTAGTCACGAGCTCCATCAATGCTCTCGGCGTCATTTTCGCCAAGGTGACATAAGTAACAGATTTGTCACGTGCGTTCTTTAAGGCGCGTTTTCGACAACGATGATATTCCTTATCACCGAACCACGCCCGTCATGGGTCACATATCGTTGACAGTCTACGTGCGTTCTTTAAGGCGCCGTTTTAAGACAAAGTGATGTCCTTCATCACCGAACCACGCCTGTCAAGATTCATAGGTAGTCTACGTGCGTTCTTTAAGGCGTCGTTTTCGCACAGTGATATCCTTAATCACCGAACCACGCCTACCATAAGTCATAGACAGTCTACGTGCGTTCTTTAAGGCGCCGTTTTCGCACAGTGATGTACTTTATCACCGAACCACGCCTGTCTATACTTCGTACTTGATCGGTCTCATCCAATAGAATTCTCAGTTAGCTCTTACCACTCTCTCCACTTACAGCTCAACAAGGCATTACAAATGATAACTAGCCATACTCGCCATCTACCAATCCATAATCCAATTTCACTCAATTTCAATCAATTTAGGGTAAATCCTTAAAATATCACAATTTATTTAATTTCATACAACGTAGAGCTCAAATAAATAAACAGACCATGCTACGACGATCAGCACGAGATTTCGGTCATCGGCCATCAAAATCTTAATTCCGTAAAATAATTAATTAATTTCGAAAATTAATTAATAAATACTAAAAATTCAATTTAGCACAAAATAAAGCCCGATTACATAAACGGACTTCATCACGGTCATCAGCATAAAATTCCGGTTCCAGACCATCTCAGTTGAATTTTCGGGAAATAATTAATTAATTAATTAATTTCGAAAATTAAAAAATTAATATTAAAAATTCAATTTAGCTCAAAATAAAGCCTGATTAAATAAACGGATTTCACCACAATCATCCACATAATATTCCGGTTCCGGGCCATCTCCCTTGAATTTTCGGAAAATAAATAATTATTTAATTTAATTCCGAAAATTAATATTTAAATGCCAAAAATCCCACTTAGGCCCGAATCGCCAAATTGAAGCCCGATTAGGGGTCGGAAAATTCCCGAGATACTTCCAATAAATAGTAGACCACGTCTACTTGTTAATTGCACAATCAATTTATCTAAATCGCATCACCATTAACTAATAATTACAAATTTATTCTAATCTAACAACCTAAACATAATTAATTAAATCTAAACCAACCTTAAGCATAATTAGCCAACTAATCCAGGATTAGTGAGATTACTCACCAAATCGCGCACAAATCGGATCAATCCGACGGCGACGACGCGATGAACGATTCTTCCCAAAGCGACTCACGGATCCGGGCCCGGAAACGGCCCAAAACGAGCCCGAACCAGCTGGAAACCCATTTCGTGGGTTGCTGGTTTGCTGCGAAACAGAGGAAAACAGGATGGTTAGGGGCGAGAGAAGGGTTCGGGGAGCGGGCGGAACTCCGGGAGGCCGACGGCGGCTCGGCGGCCTCGCTCGGCCCGCTCACGGTGGCCGAACGAGGCCGAACAGGGGAGCTGGGTCGCGGGAGGATCGGCAAGCACGAGCGGCGCACGGGCGGTGAACGGCGGACGTGCGGGCGGCGCACGGCGTGCGGTGCGGCGGCGGGACAGGCGGCGCCGGTGGCTGGCTTGGGCTTCCGATCTCCCGCAACTTCGGTTCGGTTTTGCACGAGAGAAGAACAAAGAAGAAGGAGAAAGTAACGTGAGGGATGAGGCAAGAAGAGAGAAAGATTTGACCGGTCAAAAAGAGAAATAAAATAAAGTAAAGCAAAGTGGAAGACAGCAAAGGGGTGGTCGGCTGGGGAGTCGCACGAGTGGGAGGGAAGGAGAGAGAAGAGAGAGAAGAAAGAGAGAAAAGGGAGAGAGAGAAAAGAAATCTAAAAATTATATTTTTCTTATTTTTCTTTTCTCTTTCCCTTTCTAATTTCTTCCGGTCTTCGATTTTTCCTCCGATAATTTCTTTCTTGAAATTTCGGACTTGCCGATAATTTGACGAACGATGAGACGAGGTCCAAAAATTTGAATTGTGACACGCTCGAATTTTTCGATTCCCGAAACCAAATCAAATTCCATGATTAAAATCGACCGGGCGTGATTTAGTCCAATCCAACAAATTAGGTAGCTTTTAGGGATTTTTACCGCGGATATATCCCTTAACGGCTTCACCCAATAAGTTAGTTAACTCGTGAGTGATCAGCTCAGAGAAAAAGGACCGTAAGCACGCCGACGATATGCACATTTCATTTTATCGAAACGGGGTTGAATTTCAGGATGTCACAACTCTTCCCCTCTTATAAAAATTCCGTCCTCGAAATTTGAACCATTACACACTTTGCTCAAAAAGGTGGGGTACAATTCTCTCATCGATTCTTCGGTCTCCCAAGTTGCTCCTTCAGTGCCGTGGTGTTGCCAGACCACTTTGACCAACGGAATGGTCTTTGTGCACAGAACTTGCTCTTTGCGATCGACAATCTGAACCGGGCTTTCCACGTATAACACACGTTCATCCACGTCCAATTCCTCAAAATTGAGCACGTGGGTCGGGTCAGGCTCATACTTCCTTAACATCGACACGTGAAAGACGTCGTGCACTTGTGCCAATCTTAGCAGCAACGCAAGACGATACGCTAGGTTTCCGATTCTTTCAAGAATCTCAAACGGACCTACGTACCTCGGACTCAGCTTGCCTTTCTTACCAAAGCGTGAAGTTCCCCTCATTGGTGACACTTTCAGAAAAACGTGATCACCAACTTGGAATTCCAAAGACCTTCGACGCTTATCTGCATAACTTTTCTGCCTGCTCTGCGCTGTCTTCAATCTGTCTCTGATTACTGCCACGGCATCTATCGATTGCTGAACCAACTCTGGGCCTGTTATCTTCCTTTCTCCGACTTCATCCCAACACACTGGAGTTCTACATGCTCTGCCATACAACGCTTCAAATGGAGCCATCTTGATGCTCTGTTGATAACTATTGTTGTAGGCGAATTCCACCAGATGAACCTGATCCTCCCAACTTCCTTTGAAGTCTATTACACACGCTCTCAACATATCTTCAAGAGTTTGAATCGTCCTTTCAGACTGGCCATCCGTCTGAGGGTGATATGCCGTACTGTACTGAAGCTTTGTACCTAAAGCACTCTGCAAGCTCTTCCAAAAAGCAGCAGTAAATCTTGGGTCTCTATTAGATGTTATTGTAACTGGCACTCCATGCATACGAACTACTTGACGCACATACAGGTCTGCGTGTCTATCCAAACTCAGGTCCTTTCGAACTGCAATGAAGTGAGCCGATTTTGTCAACTTGTCGACTACTACCCAAATCGAATCATTTCCCCTTTGACTCCTTGGTAGTCCAGTCACGAAATCCATCGTGATATGCTCCCATTTCCATTCTGGGATCGCGAGAGGTTGTAGAAATCCTCCCGGCTTGCAATGCTGTGCTTTTACTTGCTGACAAGTCAAACATTTGGCTACATGCTTGGCAATGTCCGCCTTCATACCTGACCACCAGTAGTGTTGACGCAGGTTCTGATACATCTTGGTGCTTCCAGGATGAATGCTGTAACTGCTACGATGTGCTTCTGATAAAATTTCTTCTCTAAGCTCGACATCGTCAGGTACAACCAAACGTCCTTAAAACCTTAGAGTTCCGTCATCAGCAATCTGAAAATCAGCCTTCCTTTTATCTGTGTCTTCCTGAAGAATTCTCTGTACATCTGGTTCTGTCGGTTGGAGTTGCTTGATTCTGACTTGGACATCTGGTTCAATTCTGAGGGTGGCCATAAGACTCGAGAGGTGGCATACCTCAAATTTAAATTCTGAATCCCGAGCTCTCTCGATTAAGTTCCACTCCTTAACCAAGATTTGTGCCACTGAAGACTTTCGACTCAACGCGTCGGCGACCTTGTTAGCTTTTCCCGGGTGATATAAAATATCACAGCCGTAGTCTTTCAACAATTCCATCCATCGTCGTTGTCTCATGTTCAGCTCCTTCTGAGAGAACAAATACTTGAGACTCTGATGGTCCGTGAATATCTGAAACTTTTCCCCACACAGGTAGTGCCTCCAAATCTTCAACGCAAATATGATGGCTGCGAGTTCTAAGTCATGCGTCGGATAATTCAATTCATGAGGTCTCAATCGCGAGAAGCGTATGCAACAACTCGCCATGTTGCATCAACACGCAACCTAATCCCCGAATGACGCATCACTATAGATCTCGAATCCTCCAGACAGATGGAATCGTCGCACACGGGTGCGGTAGTCAGCTTTTCCTTTAGCTCTTGGAAACTACACTCGCACTTGTCTGACCATACAAATTTCTCATTTTTCTTTGTGAGCTTTGTCAGAGGAGACGCTATCAATGAGAACCCTTCCACAAACCATCTGTAATAACCTACTAACCCCAGAAAACTTCTGATCTCTGTCACTGTTGTCGGTCTCGGCCACTTGATCACGGCTTCTATCTTGCTCGGGTCGACGGAGATTCCTTCTCCGGAGATCACATGACCTAAGAACGCAACACGAGTCAGCCAAAACTCGCATTTGCTAAACTTAGCATACAATTGATGAGTTCTTAAGGTCTGGAGTACTACTCTCAGATGATTCACATGCTCTTCATCACTTCTCGAATAGACTAAGATATCATCTATGAATACAATCACAAACTGATCTAAGTATTCCTTGAACACTCTGTTTATCATATCCATGAAAGCAGCTGGAGCATTCGTCAATCCAAACGGCATCACTGTAAACTCGTAATGACCATACCGGGTACGAAATGCCGACTTAGGAATATCCTCTTTCCGAATTCTCAGCTGATGATATCCTGTCCTCAAGTCGATCTTCGAGAATATCGACGCTCCTTGTAGTTGATCAAACAAGTCATCTATCGTCGGCAATGGGTACTTGTTCTTGATCGTTACCTGATTGAGCTGCCGATAGTCGATGCACAAGCGCAACGAACCATCTTTCTTCTTAACAAACAGAACTGGTGCTCCCCATGGTGATGCACTAGGACGAATGAATCCCTTATCCAGTAATTCTTGCATCTGCACCTTCAGTTCCTTCAACTCAGATAACGCCATTCGGTAAGGTGCTTTTGAGATCGGTTCTGTCCCTGGTGCTAGTTCAATTACAAATTCAATCTCTCTTTCTGGTGGTAAACCTGGCAATTCCTTTGGAACCACCTTAGAAATTTTCTGTATCACGGCCACCTTCTTCTCATTCTATTTCTCAACTGACACATCCACTACAGCTGTCAAATCAATCTTGGCAACCTTTGTCTAACAAACAGATTGCCTTCAGCCAGCAAGATTAATGAAATCGAAGATTCTTTTCGACTCTCAATAACCTCGACACTTTCACATGTTAATAGACTAAACTGGATTACTCCATGACCATGATTCATTATCACAATATGCTTCATAAGCCCACACTGCTCATGTGGCATCAAATTCACACCACAGCAACTAGTCAAGCACAACTATTGCTATTGATTCCCCTCTCACTTTTTCTTCAACAATTTAAGTTCTACCAACTTAGCACAAAACTCTACTGTGCTACTCTGATAAAATCACCTCTAACACATTCTTTCTCTGATCAATGCAAGGTTCATTCTACTCTCATTCCTTTCGCCATCCTGGTGGCGTTCTGGCCACAGTAGCGATGTCTATGCTACCTTAGACTTCCACTGACAGTCTTTCACCTGGTAGCCATGCTGGTCATCATCACAACATGTTCTAGTTATACTCGGACACTGAATTTATCCATACTTCCTTCTACAATTCGACACCCATCGGTGAGTCTTCTATCTCCCGCCAAGTGACAAAGACACATCATCTCGCTAGTACCACTCTCAACCGGGATATCCCTGATGGCTATACACCAAACAATTTCACATCCTAGGAAGGACATAAGATCGATCTCCATCATCACGTCCGGAAACAACCTGATCTATTTGACTCGGTGCTGACTTGACTACCCCACCCTTTTTCGTGAGTGGAATAGAATACTTTTCTCTCGACCTCGATCTTTTCCCTGACCGATTTCCATTTCTGCTTGAACTGGATCTATACCTCGGCTTGAATGCAAAGACTCGCTCCCGGATCACATCTCCACTTTGATCTTGGCAAGTGTGGCAACAAAGGCGGTTACAACACTGACAACAGTCCGATCCTGAGCCTCCTGGCTCATCCAATTCCCAGGGAACGCTAGCATCAAAATGATCCTATCAAACTTAGGATCATTCGACGCTGCTACACTAGTACAACCTGCAGTGGTACTCTTACGCTCGAACTAGCCAGAGTCGACACTCTGCCACAACTACCTCGGGTACCAACCTTTGTCAGTGCATTATCCCGAGTCACAGAGGACATTGTCCTCTTACTAGGAGTTCTCAGCTCCTGCTTGCTCATGGTTCAATCTTTACACTGAAACCCAACTTCCAAATCCACACTGGATTAGAAGGTGAGCGATCAACACACAATAAACAATTCTAGCACTCAGCTAACACCGACATGCATTAGCATGAATTTAAAGGCCTTTCCTACTAACTATCCCATGGTCATCGCTCCTTATCACTCCAATTTTGAACTTCGCTCCGATACCAATTAAACTGGATGTCACGCCCCGATCCTCGAGCACGCACACATCCTTCTCTTGGTCGATTTTAATATGCGATATCCCAGGACTATATATCGCCGACCCTTTCTTTTTTTAAGCACATGCGGAAGCAGTTATAAATCCCCAGACAATAAAACGATGGGATAGAAAAGTAGGGCCATATTTTTCATATTGAAATCCATAACCAAACTTTTATACAAAACACAAACCAATTCATAACTATTCATTTCAAAAGGAAATCTCAAAAGAAGATAGACTCTCAATCCATCCAGGCCGCACTCAAGGCCCCTCTCAGGATTATCTTCTTCTTCCAAAATCCTTCTCCTCAAGATTTACCTTCGAGTATTCATTCTCAGACTCCTCCTCATCAGCTCCTCATCAGGGTCCTGAAATGTTTTTTCCCAAACTGGGATGAGACTACGTCTCAGCGAGTTCTACCCCACTAAGCCCGATTAGTAAACCATTATACTAAAGGCTGCCTAAACACGCATAGGTCAGAAGACGTACCTTAGCATCAGATCCCACCTGCAAGTCAGTACAATTCACAATAGGCACTCAAGTAATCATATCACAGATCGAAGCATCGATCAAATCGACCTAGTCGATTATATGCCAACAAGACCACTCATGTTCATTTCCAATAAGTCAATCAATCCACGACATCAAATCAAAGCAATGATCAATCACATTGAATCACACTCAGATCGAATCATCGATCAATCGACCTAGTCGATTACAAGTCAGTCGAATCATTTCTAGGTCATTCACTCCAATCCACATAACCTCCAATAGTACACTTAGTCACAGAGCTCCATCAATGCTCTCGGGCGTCATTTTCGCCAAGGTGACATAAGTAATGACGGTACGTGCGTTCTTTAAGGCGCCGTTTTCGCACAAATGATATTCCTTATCACCGAACCACGCCCGTCATGGGTCACAAATCGTTGACAGTCTACGTGCGTTCTTTAAGGCGCCGTTTTCGCACAGTGATATTCCTTATCACCGAACCACGCCCGTCATGGGTCACAAATCGTTGATGATCCACGTGCGTTCTTTAAGGCGCCGTTTACAGTGATGTCCTTCATCACCGAACCACGCCTGTCACGATTCATAGGTAGTCTACGTGCGTTCTTTAAGGCGTCGTTTTCGCACAGTGATATCCTTAATCACCGAACCACGCCTACCATAAGTCATAGACAGTCTACGTGCGTTCTTTAAGGCGCCGTTTTATACGATGATGTACTTTATCACCGAACCACGCCGTCTATACTTCGTACTTGATCGGTCTCATCCAATAGAATTCTCAGTTAGCTCTTACCACTCTCTCCACTTACAGCTCAACAAGGCATTACAAATGATAACTAGCCATACTCGCCATCTACCAATCCATAATCCAATTTCACTCAATTTCAATCAATTTAGGGTAAATCCTTAAAATATCACAATTTATTTAATTTCATACAACGTAGAGCTCAAATAAATAAACAGACCATGCTACGACGATCAGCACGAGATTTCGGTCATCGGCCATCAAAATCTTAATTTCCGTAAAATAATTAATTAATTTCGAAAATTAATTAATAAATACTAAAAATTCAATTTAGCACAAAACAAAGCCCGATTACATAAACGGACTTCACCACGGTCATCAGCATAAAATTCCGGTTCCAGACCATCTCAGTTGAATTTTCGGGAAATAATTAATTAATTAATTAATTTCGAAAATTAAAAAATTAATATTAAAAATTCAATTTAGCTCAAAATAAAGCCTGATTAAATAAACGGATTTCACCACAATCATCCACATAATATTCCGGTTCCGGGCCATCTCCCTTGAATTTTCGGAAAATAAATAATTATTTAATTTAATTCCGAAAATTAATATTTAAATGCCAAAAATCCCACTTAGGCCCGAATCGCCAAATTGAAGCCCGATTAGGGGTCGGAAAATTCCCGAGATACTTCCAATAAATAGTAGACCACGTCTACTTGTTAATTGCACAATCAATTTATCTAAATCGCATCACCATTAACTAATAATTACAAATTTATTCTAATCTAACAACCTAAACATAATTAATTAAATCTAAACCAACCTTAAGCATAATTAGCCAACTAATCCAGGATTAGTGAGATTACTCACCAAATCGCGCACAAATCGGATCAATCCGACGGCGACGACGCGATGAACGATTCTTCCCAAAGCGACTCACGGATCCGGGGCCCGGAAACGGCCCAAAACGAGCCCGAACCAGCTGGAAACCCATTTCGTGGGTTGCTGGTTTGCTGCGAAACAGAGGAAAACAGGGATGGTTAGGGGCAGAGAAGGGTTCGGGGGAGCGGGCGGAACTCCGGGGAGGCCGAACGGCGGCTCCGGCGGCCTGCTCAGCCGCTCACGGTGGCTGAACAGAGGCCGAACGGGAGCTGGGTCGCGCGGGAGGATCGGCAAGCACGAGCGGCGCACGGGCGGTGAACGGCGGACGTGCGGGCGGCGCACGGGCGTGCGGTGCGGCGGCGGGACAGGCGGCGCCGGTGGCTGGCTTGGGCTTCCGATCTCCTGCAACTTCTGGTTCGGTTTTGCACAGAGAAGAACAAAGAAGAAGGAGAAAGTAACGTGAGGGATGAGGCAAGAAGAGAGAAAGATTTGACCGGTCAAAAAGAGAAATAAAATAAAGTAAAGCAAAGTGGAAGACAGCAAAGGGGTGGTCGGCTGGGGGAGTCGCACGAGTGGGAGGGAAGGAGAGAGAAGAGAGAGAGAAGAAAGAGAGAAAAGGGAGAGAGAGAAAAGAAATCTAAAAATTATATTTTTCTTATTTTTCTTTTCTCTTTCCCTTTCTAATTTCTTCCGGTCTTCGATTTTTCCTCCGATAATTTCTTTCTTGAAATTTCGGACTTGCCGATAATTTGACGAACGATGAGACGAGGTCCAAAAATTTGAATTGTGACACGCTCGAATTTTTCGATTCCCGAAACCAAATCAAATTCCATGATTAAAATCGACCGGGCGTGATTTAGTCCAATCCAACAAATTAGGTAGCTTTTAGGGATTTTTACCGCGGATATATCCCTTAACGGCTTCACCCAATAAGTTAGTTAACTCGTGAGTGATCAGCTCAGAGAAAAAGGACCGTAAGCACGCCGACGATATGCACATTTCATTTTATCGAAACGGGGTTGAATTTCAGGATGTCACAACTCTTCCCCTCTTATAAAAATTCCGTCCTCGAAATTTGAACCATTACACACTTTGCTCAAAAAGGTGGGGTACAATTCTCTCATCGATTCTTCGGTCTCCCAAGTTGCTCCTTCGATGCCGTGGTGTTGCCGAGACCACTTTGACCAACGGAATGGTCTTTGTGCACAGAACTTGCTCTTTGCGATCGACAATCTGAACCGGGCTTTCCACGTATAACACACGTTCATCCACGTCCAATTCCTCAAAATTGAGCACGTGGGTCGGGTCAGGCTCATACTTCCTTAACATCGACACGTGAAAGACGTCGTGCACTTGTGCCAATCTTAGCAGCAACGCAAGACGATACGCTAGGTTTCCGATTCTTTCAAGAATCTCAAACGGACCTACGTACCTCGGACTCAGCTTGCCTTTCTTACCAAAGCGTGAAGTTCCCCTCATTGGTGACACTTTCAGAAAAACGTGATCACCAACTTGGAATTCCAAAGACCTTCGACGCTTATCTGCATAACTTTTCTGCCGCTCGCGCTGTCTTCAACTGCCTCTCGACACGCCACGGCATCTATCGATTGCTGAACCAACTCTGGGCCTGTTATCTTCCTTTCTCCGACTTCATCCCAACACACTGGAGTTCTACATGCTCTGCCATACAACGCTTCAAATGGAGCCATCTTGATGCTGTTGATAACTATTGTTGTAGGCGAATTCCACCCGATGAACTCCGATCCTCCCAACTTCCTTTGAAGTCTATTACACACGCTCTCAACATATCTTCAAGAGTTTGAATCGTCCTTTCAGACTGGCCATCCGTCTGAGGGTGATATGCCGTACTGTACTGAAGCTTTGTACCTAAAGCACTCTGCAAGCTCTTCCAAAAAGCAGCAGTAAATCTTGGGTCTCTATTAGATGTTATTGTAACTGGCACTCCATGCATACGAACTACTTGACGCACATACAGGTCTGCGTGTCTATCCAAACTCAGGTCCTTTCGAACTGCAATGAAGTGAGCCGATTTTGTCAACTTGTCGACTACTACCCAAATCGAATCATTTCCCCTTTGACTCCTTGGTAGTCCAGTCACGAAATCCATCGTGATATGCTCCCATTTCCATTCTGGGATCGCGAGAGGTTGTAGAAATCCTCCCGGCTTGCAATGCTGTGCTTTTACTTGCTGACAAGTCAAACATTTGGCTACATGCTTGGCAATGTCCGCCTTCATACCTGACCACCGTAGTGTTGACGTTGTGTTACGATACATCTTGGTGCTTCCGGGATGAATGTCAGAATCGCTACGATGTGCTTCGATAAAATTTCTTCTCTAAGCTCGACATCGTCAGTACAACCAAACGTCCTTAAAACCTTAGAGTTCCGTCATCGCAATCTGAAAATCAGCCTTCCTTTTATCTCGTGTCTTCCCGAAGAATTTCCGTACATCCGGTTCGTCGGTTGGAGTTGCTTGATTCTGACTTGGACATCTGGTTCAATTCTGAGGGTGGCCATAAGACTCGAGAGGTGGCATACCTCAAATTTAAATTCTGAATCCCGAGCTCTCTCGATTAAGTTCCACTCCTTAACCAAGATTTGTGCCACTGAAGACTTTCGACTCAACGCGTCGGCGACCTTGTTAGCTTTTCCCGGGTGATATAAAATATCACAGCCGTAGTCTTTCAACAATTCCATCCATCGTCGTTGTCTCATGTTCAGCTCCTTCTGAGAGAACAAATACTTGAGACTCTGATGGTCCGTGAATATCTGAAACTTTTCCCCACACAGGTAGTGCCTCCAAATCTTCAACGCAAATATGATGGCTGCGAGTTCTAAGTCATGCGTCGGATAATTCAATTCATGAGGTCTCAACTGCCGAGAAGCGTATGCAACAACTCTGCCATGTTGCATCAACACGCAACCTAATCCCCTGAATGACGCATCACTATAGATCTCGAATCCTCCAGGACCAGATGGAATCGTCAGCACAGGTGCGGTAGTCAGCTTTTCCTTTAGCTCTTGGAAACTACACTCGCACTTGTCTGACCATACAAATTTCTCATTTTTCTTTGTGAGCTTTGTCAGAGGAGACGCTATCAATGAGAACCCTTCCACAAACCATCTGTAATAACCTACTAACCCCAGAAAACTTCTGATCTCTGTCACTGTTGTCGGTCTCGGCCACTTGATCACGGCTTCTATCTTGCTCGGGTCGACGGAGATTCCTTCTCCGGAGATCACATGACCTAAGAACGCAACACGAGTCAGCCAAAACTCGCATTTGCTAAACTTAGCATACAATTGATGAGTTCTTAAGGTCTGGAGTACTACTCTCAGATGATTCACATGCTCTTCATCACTTCTCGAATAGACTAAGATATCATCTATGAATACAATCACAAACTCGATCTAAGTATTCCTTGAACACTCGTTTATCATATCCATGAAAGCTGGAGCATTCGTCAATCCAAACGGCATCACCGTAAACTCGTAATGACCATACCGGGTACGAAATGCCGACTTAGGAATATCCTCTTTCCGAATTCTCAGCTGATGATATCCTGTCCTCAAGTCGATCTTCGAGAATATCGACGCTCCTTGCAATTGATCAAACAAGTCATCTATCCTCGGCAATGGGTACTTGTTCTTGATCGTTACCTGATTGAGTTGCCGATAGTCGATGCACAAGCGCAACGAACCATCTTTCTTCTTAACAAACAGAACTGGTGCTCCCCATGGTGATGCACTAGGACGAATGAATCCCTTATCCAGTAATTCTTGCATCTGCACCTTCAGTTCCTTCAACTCAGATAACGCCATTCGGTAAGGTGCTTTTGAGATCGGTTCGTCCGGTGCTAGTTCAATTACAAATTCAATCTCTTTTCGGTGGTAAACCGGCAATTCCTTTGGAACCACCTTAGAAATTTTCTGTATCACGGCCACCTTCTTCTCATTCTATTTCTCAACCGACACATCCACTACGGCTGTCAAATCAATCTTGGCAACCTTTGTCTAACAAACAGATTGCCTTCAGCAAACAAGATTAATGAAATCGAAGATTCTTTTCGACTCTCAATAACCTCGACACTTTCACATGTTAATAGACTAAACTGGATTACTCCATGACCATGATTCATTATCACAATATGCTTCATAAGCCCACACTGCTCATGTGGCATCAAATTCACACCACAGCAACTAGTCAAGCACAACTATTGCTATTGATTCCCCTCTCACTTTTTCTTCAACAATTTAAGTTCTACCAACTTAGCACAAAACTCTCTTTGTGCTACTCGATAAAATCACCTCTAACACATTCTTTCTCACGATCAATGCAAGGTTCATTCTACTCTCATTCCTTTCGCCATCCTGGTGGCGTTCTGGCCACAGTAGCGATGTCTATGCTACCTTAGACTTCCACTGACAGTCTTTCACCTGGTAGCCATGCTGGTCATCATCACAACATGTTCTAGTTATACTCGGACACTGAATTTATCCATACTTCCTTCTACAATTCTGACACCCATCAGGTGAGTCTTCTATCTCCTGCCAAGTGACAGCACACATCAGTCTGCTAGTACCACTCTCAACCGGATATCCCTGATGGCTATACACCAAACAATTTCACATCCTAGGAAGGACATAAGATCGATCTCCATCATCACGTCCGGAAACAACCTGATCTATTTGACTCGGTGCTGACTTGACTACCCCACCCTTTTTCGTGAGTGGAATAGAATACTTTTCTCTCGACCTCGATCTTTTCCCTGACCGATTTCCATTTCTGCTTGAACTGGATCTATACCTCGGCTTGAATGCAAAGACTCGCTCCCGGATCACATCTCCACTTTGATCTTGGCAAGTGTGGCAACAAAGGCGGTTACAACACTGACAACAGTCCGATCCTGAGCCTCCCGGCTCATCCATTCCTGAGGAACGCTAGCATCAAAATGATCCTATCAAACTTAGGATCATTCGACGCCGCTACACTAGTACAACCTGCAGTGGTACTCTTACGCTCGAACTAGCCAGAGTCGACACTCTGCCACAACTACCTCGGGTACCAACCTTTGTCAGTGCATTATCCCGAGTCACAGAGGACATTGTCCTCTTACTAGGAGTTCTCAGCTCCTGCTTGCTCATGGTTCAATCTTTACACTGAAACCCAACTTCCAAATCCACACTGGATTAGAAGGTGAGCGATCAACACACAATAAACAATTCTAGCACTCAGCTAACACCGACATGCATTAGCATGAATTTAAAGGCCTTTCCTACTAACTATCCCATGGTCATCGCTCCTTATCACTCCAATTTTGAACTTCGCTCTGATACCAATTAAACTGGATGTCACGCCCCGATCCTCGAGCACGCACACATCCTTCTCTTGGTCGATTTTAATATGCGATATCCCGGGACTATATATCGCCGACCCTTTCTTTTTTAAGCACATGCGGAAGCGATTATAAATCCCAGACAATAAAACGATGGGATAGAAAAGTAGGGCCATATTTTTCATATTGAAATCCATAACCAAACTTTTATACAAAACACAAACCAATTCATAACTATTCACTTCAAAAGGAACTCTCAAAAGAAGATAGACTCTCAATCCATCCAGGCCGCACTCAAGGCCCCTCTCGGAATTATCTTTTCCTTCCAAAATCCTTCTCCTCAAGATTTACCTCCGAGTTCTCATTCTCAGACTCCTCCTCATCAGCTCCTCATCGGGGTCCTGAAATGTTTTTCCCCAAACTGGGATGAGACTACGTCTCAGCGAGTTCTACCCCACTAAGCCCGATTAGTAAACCATTATACTAAAGGCTGCCTAAACACGCATAGGTCAGAAGATGTACCTTAGCATCAAATCCCACCTGCAAGTCAGTACAATTCACAATAGGCACTCAAGTAATCATATCACTGATCGAAGCATCGATCAAATCGACCTAGTCGATTATATGCCAGCAAGACCACTCACGGTCATTTCCATTCAGTTAATCAATTCACAACATCAAATCAAGACAATGATCAATCACATTGAATCACACTCAGATCGAATCATCGATCAATCGACCTAGTCGATTACAAGTCAGTCGAATCATTTCTAGGTCATTCACTCCAATCCACATAACCTCCAATAGTACACTTAGTCACAGAGCTCCATCAATGCTCTCGGGCGTCATTTTCGCCAAGGTGACATAAGTAACAGACGGTCTACGTGCGTTCTTTAAGGCGCCGTTTTCGCACAGTGATATTCCTTATCACCGAACCACGCCCGTCATGGGTCACAAATCGTTGACAGTCTACGTGCGTTCTTTAAGGCGCCGTTTTCGCACAGTGATATTCCTTATCACCGAACCACGCCCGTCATGGGTCACATATCGTTGACAGTCTACGTGCGTTCTTTAAGGCGCCGTTTTCGCACAGTGATGTCCTTCATCACCGAACCACGCCTGTCACGATTCATAGGTAGTCTACGTGCGTTCTTTAAGGCGTCGTTTTCGCACAGTGATATCCTTAATCACCGAACCACGCCTACCATAAGTCATAGACAGTCTACGTGCGTTCTTTAAGGCGCCGTTTTAGACAATGATGATGTACTTTATCACCGAACCACGCACTGCCTATACTTCGTACTTGATCGGTCTCATCCAATAGAATTCTCAGTTAGCTCTTACCACTCTCTCCACTTACAGCTCAACAAGGCATTACAAATGATAACTAGCCATACTCGCCATCTACCAATCCATAATCCAATTTCACTCAATTTCAATCAATTTAGGGTAAATCCTTAAAATATCACAATTTATTTAATTTCATACAACGTAGAGCTCAAATAAATAAACAGACCATGCTACTGACGATCAGCACGAGATTTCGGTCATCGGCCATCAAAATCTTAATTTCCGTAAAATAATTAATTAATTTCGAAAATTAATTAATAAATACTAAAAATTCAATTTAGCACAAAATAAAGCCCGATTACATAAACGGACTTCACCACGGTCATCAGCATAAAATTCCGGTTCCAGACCATCTCAGTTGAATTTTCGGAAATAATTAATTAATTAATTAATTTCGAAAATTAAAAAATTAATATTAAAAATTCAATTTAGCTCAAAATAAAGCCTGATTAAATAAACGGATTTCACCACAATCATCCACATAATATTCCGGTTCCGGGCCATCTCCCTTGAATTTTCGGAAAATAAATAATTATTTAATTTAATTCCGAAAATTAATATTTAAATGCCAAAAATCCCACTTAGGCCCGAATCGCCAAATTGAAGCCCGATTAGGGGTCGGAAAATTCCCGAGATACTTCCAATAAATAGTAGACCACGTCTACTTGTTAATTGCACAATCAATTTATCTAAATCGCATCACCATTAACTAATAATTACAAATTTATTCTAATCTAACAACCTAAACATAATTAATTAAATCTAAACCAACCTTAAGCATAATTAGCCAACTAATCCAGGATTAGTGAGATTACTCACCAAATCGCGCACAAATCGGATCAATCCGACGGCGGCGACGCGAGGAACGATTCTTCCCAAAGCGACTCACGGATCCGGGGCCCGGAAACGGCCCAAAACGAGCCCGAACCAGCTGGAAACCCATTTCGTGGGTTGCTGGTTTGCTGCGAAACAGAGGAAAACAGGGACGGTTAGGGGCAGAGAAGGGTTCGGGGGAGCGGGTGGAACTCCGGGGACGCCAAACGGCGGCTCCGGCGGCTCCGCTCGGCCCGCTCACGGTGGGCGAACGAGGCCGAACGGGAGCTGGGTCGCGGGAGGATCGGGCAAGCACGAGCGGCGCACGGGCGGTGAACGGCGGACGTGCGGGCGGCGCACGGGCGTGCGGTGCGGCGGCGGGACAGGTGAGGCGCCGGTGGCTGGCTTGGGCTTCCGATCTCCCGCAACTTCGGTTCGGTTTTGCATGAGAGAAGAACGAAGAAGAAGGAGAAAGTAACGTGAGGGATGAGGCAAGAAGAGAGAAAGATTTGACCGGTCAAAAAGAGAAATAAAATAAAGTAAAGCAAAGTGGAAGACAGCAAAGGGGTGGTCGGCTGGGAGTCGCACGAGTGGGAGGGAAGGAGAGAGAAGAGAGAGAGAAGAAAGAGAGAAAGGGAGAGAGAAAAGAAATCTAAAAATTATATTTTTCTTATTTTTCTTTTCTCTTTCCCTTTCTAATTTCTTCCGGTCTTCGATTTTTCCTCCGATAATTTCTTTCTTGAAATTTCGGACTTGCCGATAATTTGACGAACGATGAGACGAGGTCCAAAAATTTGAATTGTGACACGCTCGAATTTTTCGATTCCCGAAACCAAATCAAATTCCATGATTAAAATCGACCGGGCGTGATTTAGTCCAATCCAACAAATTAGGTAGCTTTTAGGGATTTTTACCGCGGATATATCCCTTAACGGCTTCACCCAATAAGTTAGTTAACTCGTGAGTGATCAGCTCAGAGAAAAAGGACCGTAGGCACGCCGACGATATGCACATTTCATTTTATCGAAACGGGGTCGAATTTCAGGATGTCACACCATAGCTATTGCAAAGGATGAACAAATAATGCAGTATTAAACGGTTCATACACGGGCAAAACACAGGGCTGATCCAGTATAATCTACCCAAGAAGAGAACACATATGCTATTTTAACATGAGGAACCATAGCATTGAGGTTTAGCAAATGAATTAATGGCTGTCTTATGACAGCCTTAAATATAGAGGTTCACCTATCATATTCAAATCATCCAATTTCCAGCACAGTGAAGTTCAATTAAAATGAATGTTACTTGGAAAAAAAAAAAAAAGAACACATCAGAAGAGCTTCTTATAATGTCATCATTTCTACAAAAAGAGATGCCGTGAAATAGCACTATCTCCGCATGAAACTGTCTTGAGCAGCAAAGAATCTCCTACTCATACC
Organism: Eucalyptus fibrosa; assembly: GCA_017140475.1. Lineage (NCBI taxonomy): Eukaryota > Viridiplantae > Streptophyta > Magnoliopsida > Myrtales > Myrtaceae > Eucalyptus > Eucalyptus fibrosa. The sequence goes on along the minus strand of CM029514.1, from coordinate 30,893,795 downwards.
TCAGAAGTCAAGACAATGACAAGGTAAATGCTGTAAGGCATAGTGATTTTCTCTAATTAAGCGTCTACACCACGATGAAACTACAAGCTAACTCCACCTAGTTTCTGAAGTCAAATGTGCCAGAATACTCACAAAAGTATATTGGAGACAGATAAACGTAGCAATTGAGGAGAAATTCTCCCCTACGCCTAACCTACAACGAGCACCAAGCCCAGTTCACCAATTTCACTTCCCATGCCCATAAGAACTCGATCAACCCCAAGTTTCCCTCTTTATCCAAGCAATTCGTAGAAAACAACATGTTGATCCAAAATAGCATAATCGCAAACGGAAAGGGAGAAAAAAAAGGGGTTACCGATTGGTAGGCGGATTCGAGAGGATGAGATCCGACGACCTCACTCTTGATGCCTTGGAGGCCAAACCGCAGGGCGTCGGCTCGGACACCTTCGATTTCGTGGGCGAGCCGCAGAGGCGAGCGGTGGAGGTGGGTGATGAAGCTCGTCAACCTTCAAGGGAGCAGTGGAGGCGGGCAGCGGAGGCGACTCGGAGGCGAGCCGCAACGGCGAGTGGCGAAGGCGGCTCGGAGGCGAGCGGCGGAGGTGGGTCGAAAATGGGTCAGTGGCTGACGAAGGTGAAGGTCGAAGGTGAAGGTCGAAGGGTTAGCGACTGAGGAAGTTCATGTCTTTTGGGTTTTAAAAATGGGTCGAAAATGGGTCAGAATGTATGACCCATTTTCGACCTATATAAAACTGAACTTAAAATGGGTTGAATGTGAGTTATGGTCCATTACAACTTCATAACCCACATTCGACCCATTTGTGAAAAATATGGGTGCAAAAATGGGTCCATGACCCATTTTGCCACCTCTAGACTCTCCACCTTCTTCAATCAACAATTGAAGCCTGTGTTGACCCAAACCTCCACCGAAACCTCATGTCTGCATCGCACAGCCCAACTCCCTGCTATCGGCAAATTCATGGACGCCAGCCAACTGCCCTCGTGGTCTTCTTCAACCAAATTGAAGACCCAGCAAAGCTGCATCCATCCGTGTCTTCAGCCATGTGTCTCCTTCGGTCAATCTTGTTGTTTCCTCAGTTGGATTGTTGACCAGAGCCACTCCTCAGTCGCGCGTCCCTCGGCTGCCAGCAAAGCCGTGATTTTGCCCCGAAGACTCCCACACTCGAGCAAAACCAGCGTCGTCGCCCTCAGGCAGCCCACGATCAGCCAGTGAGCCCGTGAAGCCCAGCAGTCTTCAGTTCCTTTGAGCCCATCTGCAGCTCAGCCCATAAGAAAACAAGCCCATCTCAACAGATCTTTAACAGCCCAACCTTCAGTAGCAATTCAGGCCCAGTAGTTCTATTCTTGTTCAGCCCATTAATTCCAGCTGCAGCCCATGTGAGAGTCAGCCCATCTCAGTTGAAGCCCAGCCCAAGTTGGAAACAAATCTCAGATTTGGGCTGAGATTTGTTGGGCCCATTTTAGGCCCGATCCAAGTCCGCCGATGCCACTAAAAATTCTGATTTCGGCCATCGTCGCACCGCCGTCACGGTGAACCGGTCTTCGTTTTGTACTAGTGAGTTTATACTCTAAACTCTGCTTAGTAGGCTGATGATGTTTAAGGGGTGTTTACTTTTATTTTATTAAGAATTAGGTGGTTAGTTAGATTAAATTAGAAATGTAATTATTTAATTGAGCATGTTAGGTGGTTAGCATGGTTTAGCTAAGGCGTAAATAAATTGTATTATTTATCTAGAAGGGTTTGGGAATTTTCTGGGTCCGTATTGGTATTTAATTTAATAAATTTGGCCTAGGTTAGTATTTTTGGAAATTGAAATGAATTAATTAATTAATTTTCGAAATTAATTAATTTTCTGGAATTTAGGCCAGGATGGCCGGTGATCGGAATTTCGTGCTGATTGCAATGGTGTGGTTAATTTATGCAATTGAATTTCAATTTATGCAAATTGAGTACTGATTGGATTTTGGCATTTAATTTCAAAAATTGTGAATTTCCAATCTTTATATAGAAAATCCCGAATGTCGAATTTTAACACCGAAAATGGTTTTATATACTATGTAAAACAGTGGGATTTTAAAAGTGAAAGACATTACATTTTCTGGGTTGAGTTGACCGTGTATCCACACATGACTAGTTTACAATGTATTTTTAATACAAAGAAAATAGGCCAGGATCGCTATTTTAATCGAGGCATTTGCATGCAATGCACAATGTCTTGGCTCGAGATTGAGTGGTCGTGTACTGGTTAAAGTGAACCGTCCTAGCGTTTACGCTAGACGTTACTAAATCTCACTTTTGGGTTACCCATGCATTAGGGTAGCGGGTCACAGTAGATTCTGGACCTAAGCTCCTTCGGGATAGCCGTCAATGTGACATAGCTATGCTTTATGGGGAAGAGACGATGCATGGCTATGCCAGTAGACTGCCGAACATGGATGTCGACAGTGCCTCGAGTGGCTTAATTAACAATAGAAACACATGATTAATTGAGTGTGGCATTTTAGTTATTGGAACTTATTTGTTGCTCATGCTCCCATATTGTCTGTGATATAAATTGTACTGACCTGCAATGTGGATTTGAGACGAGGTAAGTCTCATTGATTGTGTGATTGTGTAATTAAGACACTTCTGGGCATATTTCCCTCCTAATTGGGGTTTAGAGCTTAGACTCGCTGAGATTATATCTCAACCCGTTTTGGGACAACATTTTCAGGGTCGTTGAGTGGAGGACCTGGAACTGAGAGGAGGTGATTGGAAGCGTAGGTCAGTTAGGACCGCTTCTTTTTGGAAGGCCAGTCTTTTGTAATCTTTGGCCATAGACTTTTGTACATGACTCAGTGTATATATAAAAGCATGTTTGTTTGTGAATCTATTGTCCTGCTTTTCTATCCCGAGATGATTATTGTCAGGGGATTTATAATCCGCTTCCGCATGTGCAATAAAACAAAAAGGGTCGGCGACTAGTCATGGTCGCAAAATTTTATTGACCAGAGAGAGATAGGCACACGCTCGGGGTTCGGGGCATGACAGATGGCGATGAGTTCACGCCTTTGCCCTTGCAATACACGTTTTCTTGGGGTAGTATGAGCTGTCCCGAGAGGAACAAAACCGTGAAGACTTAGTGTTCAAAGCAGACAATATGTGTACAATAAAGACCCGGGATATTACAGTTTGAAATTTTATGACGTTAAAATGAGCAGTACAAAAATTATGGTACTATTGATGTCCTCTTGGCTCATTTTGCCTATTGCATTTCCTTCTTTGACCAATACATAGGGCACATGGGGAAAAACTAATTAGCAATCATGGCAACCCCTTGGCCACGCAGAAGCACTTACAAGTTTTTTGGAAATGGTTTTACTAACGAAAGGACAATCTAACACATGTAAGATATCATTAATTGGGAGGGAAAAAAATATGAGACGGTGAAAATTTCAAACTGATTAGAAGCAATAATGTTATAAGCTTATGCCATTTATGAGGATTGACTAGCTATCAATGGAAACGTGGCAAATTGAAGCAATTGGGCTTGTAGCCAACTGGTAGGCCCGTCAAATGAGTGGATCACATCGGAATTGGATAGGATTGAAAATGATCCGATTCAAATTGTCTCATTTATATAAAATACAAATTTAGCTACCTTTACTCCACCTGACCCGGAATTTTAGAAATTTTTTTGCTTAAATTGTTACCTTTATAGAATGGATGTCTCGATAAACTGGCTCATTCATTGTGACAACTTGAGTTCGTATTATGGATGGAAGTATAAAGTGATGATAAGGCAAAGGGTGAATGAGGATGCTTGAGTGACTAGCAATCCCTTTGTGGAAACACCGACGATATGACTATGAGAGATGAGCCATCACCAATATCTCCAACAATCTACGATGATGACGCATATGTATAACCGGTGGAGCTTCCAAATGTCTTACTTCGCAGTTGAGTATAGTATCAAGATGTTCTTTCTCGAGCATGTTTTAAGGTAAATGTCAAGTCAAGTTAACAAGCTCAACTCAACTCAAAAGTGCACAAGGTTCGTTGATCTTTCCAGAATTTCATGTCTTAAAGTGGAAAATCCATTGGTTAAATCATAGACTGAGAAAAGCAGATATGCACCGCAGCATGAATGCTAGATCCTGGATTGTACTTGACAGAACAAATATTTGCTTGCAAGTGAATGTTAAATACACTTGCATCCTGCTTTACGCAACATGTCTTGACAGTCAATTCAACAGCCTAGATATGACCTTACACCATAACTGAAATAGCCTTGGGAAGTGAGATGAATCTAGAGCTTAATACATTTTCACATCTGCCTTTGCAAGTAACTGCGCTAACCAGCAAATAAATCCCAAATATATGAAGGGAAATAACAAAACTCGACTCTTTAATTTAGGCTATTTGACCTTCTTCTCTTCTGAGACCGACCGTGATTTTCAATGGAAAAGTGTGCATGAATCCGGTTCTAGGCGATTGCTCCTCCTACTCCGAGTTCTAATTACGAATTTCAGGTTTCAACCATTTTTCACTATACAAAATGTCACGATCGAAAGTTAAAAGGCAAGCTAATGCAAACAAGATGATATCCTTGTAACTATTGCCAAGTGATATACATGAATTTAAGGAAATGGAGGGGGAAAATTTGAGTACGGTCATCAGTTACCTGAAGTGGGTTCGGTTTATGTTGCGCAATCTCTTCTATGAGAATGACTAGTTTTTCTTAAACGGACGGACTTGTTAGCAGTGAGATGTTGTGATTTCGGCATCATAACTCTGCCTATTCTTCTCCTCATTGAATTATTTCAGCTGCCTATTATGAGTTTTGACCCGGCACAAATTGCAGGATCTGCTAGCCCAAGCCTTGCTATGTCATGGCAATGGTGGAAGTGGTTGGATTGATCGTATCAGTCTTCCAACTTGAATCAAGGCCGGTTCATTAGGCTTTTGCTTAGGAAAAGTCCTGAGGAAAGCTTTCCGGTAGACAGGTTGATGCTGATCAGCTCCAATATCGGTACTCCAAAGCTATAAACATCTGATTTTTCAGAAAATATTCCATCCATGGCATACTCCAGAGACATGTAGCCGCTGTATGGCTTGGACATGTTATATTTGTACATAGGATGCCATACTCATGATAAAGGTATACAGATCATACATGTGAAGGGTTCACGATATCTGGTTCAAACAAAGAATCATAGACTCTAGGATGAGTGCACGAGAGGTCAGAAAATTGGAGGTTGATACTTCCAACTTGACAAGTACTGTTTTTCTCGTACCTTTTAGCATTTGTATTTCAGCGCTGGTCTACAATTACCTCGGAGCGAGCTGACTTATTGGACCATTGGATGTACATGGAGGAGTTTTCTCGGTCATATTAGAGGACAAAAGTAGGAACATGCACGAGGGGAAAGGTGAGCGCATTATACGGCTAATCTGCTGTTTAGGTGACAAATTGCCTCATGAGTAACTATTAAGGGGACGATAGAAAGCTTACAGTGTCCAAACAACTTTGTGAGTATTAACCAAATCTTGAGTGCCTTCAAATATTGCCCAAAATCTGAAATCTTGGGATTCATTTTTTCATCCAAGAGAATGTTGCTCTCTTTCAAAACTTGATGTATGACCCTGAGGCAAGAATTCCGTCGGAGGTAAAGCAGCCCTCTTATGACCCCGAAAATAATGCAGAAGCATATGGCCCAGCTAAGTTTTGGCTTCTCTGTTGAATCTAAACAAGGTAGCGAACAGAAACAATATCTAGTTTCAGTACCATATTTTGTTGAAAATGGAAATTAGTTCTTCAGAGAGTGAGACAAACCAGAAAGAAAGGCATCCAAGCTCTTGTTTGGCAAGTACTCATACACTATTATATTTTCATCTTCTGTGCAGTAACCGACAAGTCTCACCAGATTTCGGTGTTGAAGTCTGGATATTAGAAGGATCTCATTCTTGAACTCTGCTATGCCTTGGCCTGAGCTGCTCGAAAGTCTCTTCACAGCTATCTCCTTACCATCATTCACCTTTCCCTGTTTCCAAATGAACATAGCTATCAGATCTTGGTTGATCTCTGTATTTCCCTCAGAGAAGGCTTATTTTTACCTTATAAACGGGGCAAACCATCCCTGCCCAAGTTCATTTTTCACATTGAAGTTGTCTGTCGCAAGGAGTACGCTGTCAAAATCATACACCAGCAATTCAGATGCGTCACCTTGCTTCATTCACTCTTTCCGTGCAAATTCTGTTAGCAGTTCCCCTGATTTGTTGGATGTCGCCAATGACTTAAGCAGTCTTGGGATTGTCATTTTCCTAAAACTCCCTTTCTTTTTTCGCTCAAAGAAGGCTTATTTTATATAGGATAGTGGGTGTGTGACAATGATCCTGGATCACATAATTTGGCTATTGACCATCTCCAAGACAAAAAGGTCCATAGGAAGACTTTCCTACTCTCCTTTCTTTTTCCACTTCTTAATCAAAACTTGATGGAAAAGTTACTGGAACTGCAAGGAGGGAGTATCATCAATTGGACAGGACACTCGAAATGACATCGACTTCTCGAGCAAATCAAGAATATGCTTTGACATCAGAATGGTATCAATTTTGACAACCAAAATGAATGCGTTGTCACATACCAATTCCACAGTGAAGAACACTCAAAGTATTCATATTCATATTGAGATTATCTCGATGCATACAGACATTCTGAATTTTTGTGCCTTCGTGCACACATAAAACTTTTCTACTAGAGCGATGGCAACTGGGAGCCCCTCACTATCTCTATGTTTACATCATAGATCAACGTAATAGTGCAACAACAGATTATTTATTCAAGCAGATAATTTGATAAACACTGAATTCCTGGAAAGATGAATTAGTCAGAGACAATGCATAATAGAGTTTTATCTTCCTTCAGCCATAGTAATGGTGATGGTATTCCTGGACCGAATGTATTCTTCTTCTGATTGGACTTCATGAGTCGTTGAGCGTTGAAATGTAAATGCTGGTTGCTTTGGCTGTGGAAGATCAGACTGCCCACTTAGCATTAGAACCACAGCTGACATGTCGGGTCTATCTGTGGCATGTTCTTGTACACAGAGAAGCCCTAATTGAATGCATCTCATCACTTCTGACAGCGAAAATGCGTCAGCAATGGCTTCATCCATTAGGGCCAATCCTCTGCCTTCACACCACAAATGCCATACCTGTAACAACCGGTTGATTTTAGATTGTCCCAGGGATTACCGATGATTGAAACCTGAATGGAGATATTAGTTTGAAGTTAGATCTGATGCTTACATAGGTCAGGAGATTGAGATGCTGTCCATGGTAATCTAAACTTGTGTTCTTCTTGCTGCTGATAAGCTCCAATATCAGTACGCCAAAGCTATAAACATCAGATTTTTCAGAAAATATCCCACCCATGGCATATTCGGGAGACATGTAACCCCTGTATGACTTGGACATGTTATGTTCTCATACTAGGATGCCATCATCATAATAAAGGTATACAAACTTGTACAAATGGAAGGTTCACGAAATACAGTTCAAACAAAATTCAGACTCAAGGACGATGGCATGAGAGGTCAGAAACCAAATCAACTAGTACTGCCTTTCTAATACCTTTTAGCATTTGCATTATAGAACTGGTTTATAATTATCTATGAACAAACTTGTTGAGAAAACTTCCCAATATGTTTTGAAGATTAACAAAACCTTAAGGATTCCTGATTCATATGACAATCATTTTGAGGCGCTCTTACCTAACGAAGAACTCTACTTATGGAAACCCAACGTCTGTTGTATGGGCAATGGAATCATAAGAAGATTCTAATCTTGTGATTCAAGTAGCAATCAGATCTTCTCATATCATTTAGGTCCAAAGGGTGGATTGGATGAATGATCCTCAGTCCAACGGTCAGCTTGGAAATTGAAGAGTATAAAAGGAGATCATGGTGCTAAAAGAAAACAAGATTTGAAGTCTATAATTCTAAAGTTCAAAGAGAGCCTCGACATTTTCATACTTGTCTCTCTAAGTTGAAATTGTAATCTCTGAGAGGCTGTCGTTTAGAGTGACTATGTGAGATTAGAAGATACGATCACACATTTTGGAGAATACTCGGACTTTGTAATCTCTAATTGATTCTCTATTACAATCCAGCCAATAGGCTATTGGAATGAAAGAGTGGATGTTAGCTTACTATAAGCCGAACTACTATAACTGTTGCCACTATAACTGTCGTGTGCAATATATTCTATCCCTTAGCCTCTCTTTCATTTTGATTGATATTTTATTGCACACGGTAGTTCTGATCCCTGCGTAATTTTCATCAAATGTTGTTCTTTCACAATATTGAACTTCATTGTTTTAAATTCAGCTTTAATTGTGCATCATCACATATTCATCCCCTCAAAGTGATAGTACTAGCCACCTCATAACTGGCTAATTGGAAACATTGGATGTAAATGGAAGAATTTTCTTGGTCATATTAAAGGACAATGGTAGGAACATGCATGAAGGGAAAGGTGAGCACATTAAACTGCTAATCTGCTGTCTAGGTGACAAATTGCCTCATGAGTAAGTACTCTTAAGACTGATGATAGAATGCTTACAGTGTCCCCACAACTTTGTGAGTATTTACGAAAACTTGAGTGCCTTCAAACATCCGCGCTAGCCCAAAATCTGAAATCTTGGGATTCATTTTTTTGTCCAAGAGAATGTTGCTCTCTTTTAAATCTCGATGTATGACCCTGAGGCATGAATCACGGTGGAGGTAGAGCAGCCCTCTTGCAATGCCCCTGGATAATGTGGAAGCGGATGCCCCGGCTGAGTTTTGCCTTCTCTTTTGAATCTAAACAAGGTGGTAAACAGAAACAATATCTAGTTTCGATGCCGTATTTTGTTGAAAGCAGAAATAAGTTCTTCGAGAGAGTGAGACAAACCGAAAAGAAAGGCGTCCAAGCTCCTGTTCGGCAAGTACTCATACACTAGTATCTTTTCTTCTCCTTCAGTGTAGTAACCAACAAGTCTCACCAGATTTCGGTGTTGAAGTTTGGATATCAGGAGGATCTCATTCTTGAACTCTGCAATGCCTTGGCCTGAGCTGCTCAAAAGTCTTTTCACAGCTATGTCCTTACCATCGTTCAGCTTTCCCTGTTTTCAAACGAACATAACTATCAGATCTTGGATAATCTCTGGATTTCCCTCGGCAAAGGCTTTTTCTTTACCTTATAAACAAGGCCAAACCCTCCCTGCCCGAGTTTGTTCTTCACGTTGAAGTTGTTCGTTGCAAGGAGTATGCTGTCCAAATCATAAACCATTAATTCCGATGCATCACCTTGCTTCATTTGCTCTTTCCATGCAGTTTCCCTCAGCAATTCCTCTGATCTGTTGGCTGTGGCCTTTGAATTAAGGACCCTTGGGATTGTCATTTTCCTAAATTTCCCTGCAATTTTACAAACAAAACAAGAACGATTGATAATAAGCGTGAGAACATGAGAAGCAAAAGTGTTTCTATTGTAGTGATTGCCAAGCTGCTGAAGCCATTGCTTTACCAATGATACAAGATTCTTACGTCTCGGTTAACATGAAATCACACTTAAAACAGCCATAAAATGCACGTCTTTTATTACCTCTCCACTTGAAAAGACCACACACTGAAATGCCAGCTCCGAATAACATGATGGCAGAAATAGTACTTAAGCTGATGATGAGTTTTGTCTTCGTAGGTACACCTGAATTGGGAAAATACATTAGAAGAACCACAGGCAGTGCAAGATTAAATGCAAATTAATTCAACCTTTCCAACCTTTATCCACATCCACAAGTCGAATAAATAGATCTCTGCCTTCTCTGGAGAATTGCTGAGTATCTATGAGGTTTTTACACCAAGCCATACATCCTACAGTATCCACGTAAGAAAAGGCCAAGCACGAGCAGTTTCCTAGGCACCAACTTTGACATCCTTCTGCATCAGCTATGTTTGACAAATAATCAGCAGAATCAGGCAATTTCATATGTTTCATTGGCCAGAACACATCATTTTCCACAGTCGTCATAGCTGCTGCATGTGCGGATTTCTGACCATTCAATTCCATTTTCCTAACGCACCCTCCGGTCCAGTTTCCTCGGTTCCACTCTTCATCTGACCTGGGTTTAAACCCTTTTAAGCAGCTGCATATAGGTGAACTAAACGTGTCGCAAACTCCAAAAGGACCACATGTTCCATAAATTTCACGGCGGTTAGTTCGTGATGCTTCCCAGTTTGTTGACCATCCATCCCCCCAACGAACAGACCCTATAGATCCTTCCGATGAGATGAAAACATATCCAAAGGAGTTGTTGTAATAATTGCGGAAATAATATGTCGTTCCCTGGTTGATATTTTGCAAGAGCTGATAGCCGCTCAGGTATTTGTTGCTCATGGTCGGTATTCCATTAAACTTAGATTTATCCCACTGTCCGCTTCTCCAGTATGGACTTGATCCATTCCAAGCAAAAAGCTGAGGCGGTGTCTCCGATGTCACTCCAAGGACAAAGCTTCCGGGCGATGGATCATCTTCACCTTTCCAGGAAATCAAGTATTTTTTCTTTCCTATTTTCACATTTACTCCGATCTTCATGTTTGGTAGGAGAGTGTCGGTTGGCTCATCGAAGCTTTCCCACATTTTATTTGCATTCCCGTCTTGAAGAACAAGGTTTCCAAAGTCTAAAAGCACTGCTGCAGAATAATTAGACTTCGCCATGACATTTGTAGACCAGACAGTACTTTGTTGCCCATCAAGAAGCTTCAGATTTCCATCTCCGCTAATTATCAAACTCGCAGATTGATCTTTGTGTCCAAGTGGCTTGTCCCTGTTGGCCACCCAGACAACTTTGGAGAAAGTTGTGTTCTTGTACCATATTCCTACGTACTGCTTTTCTGATCCATTAGGCGTGAAGAACCCGAGCTCGAAGATTTCACTAGGCGAGACAAGGGTTTGGTTCTGAATAAGTGGCCTTGATGCAGTTATATTGTAAATTGTGCTGCTTTGAAGTGCTTGAAACAGGGAGCAGACGAGCAAAGAATACACAAGTACGCAGTCGTAAGAACAATGATGAACAAATTCAAGAAGCATTTGTGAAATTTGACCGGGGAAATTTCACCTGTTATAGGCAGATCGAAAAGGATAAAAATGGGATTACGGTGAGCCAAGCTTACAGTGCTTAGATCCTCTGTGTAACTGCACTCACAAAATACCAATATTCCTTCGGGATAGTGGTATTTAATGACCAGAAGAGTTTCATTTGGCGATAGTAAAATGGTTTGAGTGGGAACTGGGGCTCCCAACAGCAATCATTTTTGAAAGTATAGCCTCCATGACCCGCTAAGGTTGGGCTTTTCTTCTCCATTTTTCCAAAGTTGACGCGGTTTCACAGGTAATATTTAGATCTTACTGAACCAATAGAAGTATTTGTGGCTTCTTTTCCTTTTTCCTTATAAATGACAGGATATCGAGACATTCAAGATTTAGTTCAGCCACAATTGTATTTTTGTTCAGCCACAATTGTAAAAAGAAGAAGATTGCGCAATGGATTTCATTTTGCACCTGTTTTCTTGCATGTGTAGGAGACAGAAAGCGAGAAGAATGTGCATGTTTTATTCAACTTTGTCAACCTGGGCCACACAATATTTGACAAAACAAAAAGGAGAACAATCATGAGTTAAGTAGAACCGACATCAACATGCGACATGTGATGTGATACGACATGCCGACACATCGTTTCTCTAAAGAAAGCAAGAAGAACGTGCATGTTTTATTCAACTTTGTCAAGTTGGGCCACACAATATTTGACAAAACAAAAAGGAGAACAATCATGAGTTAAGTAGAATCGACATCAACACGCGACGCGTGATGCAACGCGACACGACACAACATGATGTGCGACACGTCGTTTTTTTCTAAAAATAGAGAATTCGACATGTTATATACTAAATATATATTTTTACATATACATGGTGAATTATCATTTTTATTATTATTTTAATCAAATTAATTTGATTAAAATTTACAAATAAATAAATAATAAAAAAGAGCCTAAAATGAATTTACATTAAAAACATTAATCCACTATTTGTTAATATCATTCATTGTTTTAATTTAACAAATTTAACTCCACTCCAATAATGCATAAAATTTAAAGGGAAAAAAACAAGCAATCCACATTCGGACTCTAGTGTCAAAGCGTGTTGGAAAAGAAGAGAAAAAATAAACTTGGGGAATGAATTGTGTGTTATGAGAAGTGAGAGTCGAAAGAGAAGAAAAGACTAGGTTTTTCTTGTTTTCCCATTTATTATTTTTATTATTTTTATTATTTTTTTACATATTTACATTTTGACTTATCATTTATTGAAATTTTCTAAAATTGACTGTGCATGTCGGAATTCCGAACTCATTCCCAATTCACATGTCGGAGAGTATCGAGAGAGTTGATGTGACATCCTGAAATTCGACCCTGTTTCGATAAAGTGAAATGGGCATTTTGTCAACGTGCCTATGGCCCTTTTTCTCTCGAGCTGATCACTCGCGAGTTAATTAACCTATTGGGTAAAGCCGTTAAGGGATGTATCAGTTGTAAAATCCCTAAAAGCTACCTAATTGGTTGGATTGAGCTAAAATCACGTCCGATCGATTTTTAACCACGAAATTGAACTCGATTTCGGGAATCGAATTTTAAGCGCGTCATAATTCTTATTTTTAGGATCCTGTCTCATTGTCCGTCAAATTGTTGACGAGTCCGAAATTTCAATAAAGAAATTATCAAAAGAAAAATTGAAGTCCGAAAAGAAATTAGAAAGGGAAAGAGAAAATCAAATAAGAAAAGTATTGTTGTTTATTTTCTTTTTCTCTCTCTCCCTTCTCTTTTCTTTTCTCTGTTTTTCTCTTTTCTCTCTCTTCTCTCCCCTTTTCCCTCCCCCTCGTGCGGAATTCCCCACCGCCCGCCCTCTCTCTCTCTCTCTTTTCCCTTTTGACCGGTCCAACCTTATCTTCTCTCCCTTATCTCTTCTTCTCTCTCCTCTCTCTTCTCCCTCATCCCACGTGACCGAACACTTCTTCCCCTCCTTCTTTTCTTCTTCGTGGAACCAGCGAACAGAAGGAGAAGCTGAAGCGAAGACAGCAGCTCGCCGAGACAGCAGCCAGCCGCCGTCGCCACCTGTCCCACCACCGCACGCCCGCGCCCGCGCTCGTGTGCGTGCCGCTCGCCGCCAGCCCCGTCCCTCGCACCAGGCGTTCCCCCACGCGACCCAGCCAAACCTTCGTCCAGCCCTGTCCGGCCACCTCCGGCCGCCGTTCGACCCTGTTGGACCTCCCCGGCGTCCCCCTCGCCCTCCGCCGGCCTTCCCTCGCCGTTTTGGCCGCCGGAGCAGCCCCGGCCAGCCCCGACCAACAACCCACGAAATGGGTTTCCAGCACCTTCGGGCCCGCTTTTGGGCCGTTTCCGAGCCCCGAACCCGAGCTGTGCTTTGGGGAGAATCGTTCCTCGCGTCGCCCTCGTCGGATTGATCCGATTTGCGTGCGATTTGGTGGGTAATCTCACTAATCCAGGATTAGTTGGCTAATTATGCTTAGGGTTGGTTTAGTTTTAATTAATTATGTTTAGGTTGTTAGATTAGAATAAATTAGTAATTATTAGTCAATTGTGATGCGATTTAGATAAATTGATTGCGCAATTAGCAAGTAGACGTGGTCTACTACTTATTGGAAGTGCCTCGGGATTTTTCCCGACCCTTAGTGGGCTCCAATTAGGCTTTTCGGGCCTAAGTGGAATTTTTAGTATTTAAATATTAATTTTCGGAATTAATTTAAATAATTATTTATTTTCCGAAAATCCAACTGGGATGGCCCGAGACCAGAATATTATGCTGATGACCGTGGTGAAGTCCATTGATTTAACTGGGCTTTATTTTGAGCTAAATCGGATTTTTAATATTAATTATTTAATTTTCGAAATTAATTAATTATTTATTTATATTCCGAAAATTCAATCGAGATGGTAAATGACCAGAATATTATGCTGATGACCGTGGTGAAGTCTGTTTATTTAATGGGGCTTTATTTTGTGTTAAATTGAATTTTTAATATTTATTAATTAATTATTTTTCGGAAATTAAGATTGAGATGGCCGACGACTGAAATCTCGTGCTGATCGTCGTGGCGCAGTCCGTTTATTTATTTGAGCTCCATGTTGTATGGAATTGAATAAATTGTGATATTTTAGGGATTTACCCTAAATTGATTGGAATTGATTGAGATTGAATTGTTGATTGGTAAATGGCCAAGTATGTTATTTAGCATTTATAATGCTTTGATTGAGTTGTAAAGTGGATGGATTTATGAGAGAATTGGAAATATTCTGGGATTGAACCAATCAGACACGGTGTATGGACCTACGTGGTTCAGTGATTGGGATATCACTGGCGAAAACGGCGCCTTAAAGAACGCATGCATCGGTCTAATACATACATTATTGTGGACCTATGTGGTTCGGTATTTGGGATATCACTGGCGAAAACGGCGCCTTAAAAAACGCATGTATCAGTCTAGTACTCATATGTTATAGGCATGTATGGTTCAGTGATTAAGGACATCACTGGCGAAAACGGCACCTTAAAGAACGCATGCACTTGTCTATTTAATATATTGTTGTAGGCATGTGTGGTTCGGTGATTATGGATCTCACTGGCAAAAACGGCACCTGAAAGAATGCACACAATGTCTATTGAGTACATGGTTATAGGCATGCGTGGTTCGGTGACTAAGGATGTCACTGGCCAAAACGGCGTCTTAAAGAATGCACGCAATTGTCTATTGAACAGATCATTGTAGGCATGTGTGGTTCGGTGATTTGGGATATCACTGGCGAAAACGGCGCCTTAAAGAACGCACGCAATTGTCTAGTGGATAAGCCACCTTGGCGAACTTGACGCTCGAGAGTATTGACCTAGAATGGTCCATCTGACATGAAATCGACTAGGTCGATTGAGCATTATTTTGATCTGATGTTGCAAATTGCTTGATTGAATGGAAATGACCGTGAGTTGTCTCGTTGGCATGTAATCAACTAGGTTGACTTGATCGATGCTTCGATCTGTGATTTGATTGATTATACATTGAAATATTTGAAGTATCTGTATATAACCTTGAATTGCAGGTTGAGAATGATGCCAAGGTACGTCCTCTGCCCTGTGCGTGTATAAGCAGCCTATAGTATAATGGTTTACTAATCGGGCTTAGTGGGGTAGAACTCGCTGAGACGTTGTCCCATCCCAGTTTAGGGAAAACATTTCAGGACCCCGATGAGGAACTGATGAGGAGGAGTTTGAGAAGGAGAACTCAGAGTTGAAACTTGAGGAGAAGGATTTTTGGAAGAAGAAGATAATCCCGAGAGGGGCCTTAAGTACGGCTGGATGGACTGAGAGTCTATCTTCTTTTGAGAATTCCTTTTGAAGTGAATAGTTATGAATTGGTTTGTGTTTTGTATAAAAAGTTTTGTTATAAATTTCAATATGAAAAATATGGCCCTGCTTTTCTATCCCATCGATTTATTGTTTGGGGATTTATAACTGCTTCCGCATGTGCTTAATAAATGAAAGGGTCGGCAATACTTAATCATGGGATATCGCATTATAAAATCAACCAAGAGAAGGATGTGTACGTGCCCGAGGATCGGGGCATGACAGTTGACTAGATATAAAAAAATCCAACACATGTTGACTGAGTGTTCGAGAGTATTAAAGAGTGTCGGAAAATGTCGACTATATGTCGGAGTGTTCAATACGACACGAAGGCTCCTAAAGAGTGTTGATGCTTCCTAGATCATGAGACCCCCAATTGAGTTGAAAAGCAAAGCATGTGCATGGTATTCCGGATGACTTCTTTGCTTCAGCTACACAAAGCAAAAAAATGAAAGGACTTTTCGCACACTTGTAATATGAATGCATTTGAGTGCCATATTCATAACATGGCACGTGATATTCATCCTAAGTTGACAAAGCTAAAAACCCATGATGATAATTATTATAAGTTTTTAAATTTTTAAATTTTAAATTTTCTTTTTTCTTTTCCTTTTTTGCCATTTTTTCAAGGCCAATGAAGTTCATGGACAACCCTTGCCAGCTGTGAAGGCCTCGCCCAAACCAAGCAAGGGCCATCGTTGACCATCGTTGGCCCTAAAAATGGAAAACAAAAACAAAACAAAAAAATTCAAAATTGAAAAATTAAACAATAAAATATCCATGTCGGATGGGAAATTAATAAAAAAAAAAATCCATGTTTGATGATTTGTAGGAAATTACACTCAAATGATTGATTTTACTCTAATATAACACTTAAGTGAGCAAACAAAAAGTTTTGGCACTCAAGTGAGTGACATACGAAAGTTGTAACACCTGTGTTATTCTTCTCCTAAAAATTGCTAAGGACTTACACTCACGAAAGGAAAACCATCGCTCTCCCTCATTGCTCGACTTTGTCTGTATGCTTCAAGTTTTTTCTTCTCCTGAAGTTGGTTTTTCCACATTCAAATTGCTTCTATTGTGGGTTGGGTTGACCATTGATCATTTACAATTTTTGCGTTGATTGCACTTGGGTCAAGTAAGGTTAACTTGGAGTTGAAAGTTCATTCTGGTTACTTTGACAATTGTCCGTTCTTTTGTATTTTCATTGGGGGAAAATCCAGGAACTTTGGTGTAATTGGCACTCTTGAACTTTTAATTTGTTTAATATGATCTCTAAATTTTGATCTAATATTCATTATGCTCCATAAACTGTTAAACATTAAATAAATCAAAAGTTTAAGGATGACGTTGCACATTGGGCATAAATTCAAGTATCAAATTATACAAATTAAAAGTTCTAGACGACTTTGCACATTGAATTAAAGTTCAGAAAGTATTTGTGCAATTATCCCATTCATTTAATTTGAAATTGACTTGTAGATTGTCACAGCCTTGCAACAACAATAGGCATCATCTAAAATATGTATGAAAATCTCAGTAGAATTGTACCATTGTAATGATGATATTACCCATTAAGAAGAAAATTGATGAAATCCTTATTGCTTGATGCTTGGCAAGAGTCAAAACACGAAAATATTGGACGGTGATTGTAACAAGATGGCCTAGTATACGTGGGACGAGCTCCCAATGTAGTCTAAATAACCACATAATTATGAACATTTGGAGATGGGTGTTAGCTTATATATAACTCAACAAGGCTTCTCCCGTCTAATTTTGGACTTGGGATATACTGTGACATCCCTGGATAAACTCACTCAAGGTATTGTCTGCTTTGACCCGTCTCATTCTAAGCCTCACAGTTTTATCATTTGGCATATAAACAAACACTTTTCCAAGAGATCACCCATCTTGATAGTTTTCTAACCTAGGCTCGCCTAACTTTGGAGTTCCAAAGCAAAGCTTGTCGTTACGTCAAAAGCCACATCCATGAGTTAATTTTAGTTTTTAATTATATATATATATATATTAAAATCGCTTTCTCTTTGTTCGGTGCATAGTTCGATTCATTCCTGCCCCATTTGCTATCCTAGAAGCCTATTAAGAGTCGCTCCTTGTCCAAGTCATATAGCCTAGGCAACCACTCCCCACCCTCGTCAGACTAGGTCGTTATAGGCTCGCCAGCTTTTGCCTGAGTCATCCTCAAACCACACACCTATTGGAGAGGGTCCTACTCTAATATCATATTGTGACATCCCTAGATTAACTTACTTGAGGTATTGTCTGCTTTGGCCTATCCCATAATGAGCCTCACGATTTTGTTCTTTGGCATATAGGTGGGCACTTTCCCAAGAGATCATTGTCGCAACCTCTTTTTTTTTCGGCGCCCAATTAGGGGCGGGCGCCTTGCGAAGGATAAATGGTTTGGCTGTCTTTTTAGCCCAAACTCTCCCAAGTCCACCAATTCACGACTTAATGGTTCAAGTTTTTTTACCTATAAACTAATTTTAAAACAAAGTCGCTATTAATCAATTTGGGACAGGTCGATTAGAAACCCAAGCGAATTATTGGGAGAAATACTTGCTCTTGCGCAACCAAAGAAATTAAGATCGGGGACTTGATTACACTAATTAATCACTAATGCCCTTTCAGTACCTAATCTTGTTTAAACCCTAAGGCTTTTTGGATTTTTGAGGGATTTTCCATGCTTTTGTGGAGGAAAAAACATTTTTGGTCTTTTTCTCATTTTTTTTGACATAAAAGGGAATTTTTTTTTTGACTTTTTTGGTATTTTTGGAAAATATAAAAAAAAATTGGCTTTTTCTGACTTTTTTGGCTTTTTTTTGGTGGAAAATATGGGATATTTTTTATTTTGTTATTTTCTGGAAAATAATTTTTTAAAAATTTCTATTTTTTTAAATTTTTAAATATTATTTTATATTATAATAATATTTATTTTTTAAAAAAAAAAACGAACAGGTCGATCCTTGGGTTGGGTCCGACCGGGCTATTTGCTCAAAACGCGGACGGGCCTGCAATGTAGGCTCGACTCTTTTTTTTTTTTTTTAAAGCGTAAAAGCTCAAACCTATTTTTTAGCCCACTTCACAAAAATTCTAGCCCAGCGCAACTCAGCCCACACGTACAGGCCTGACCCAGGCGGAAACCCTACCTAGTTCTGACCCAAGTCGCGACCCGACGCAACTCCCCCTCTTCTTCGCCTAAACGCGACACCCGGGTCTCGGCCTGCTCGTCCTTGGCCCCCCTTTTGAAGTCTCTCAATGGGAGGTTTAGAAGATCTGCAGCCCTCGATCTTTTGCCACTTCCTTGTCCGTTCAATGGAGGTGGTGCCGGCCTATTTATAGGCGAGGGAGTCCGGTTGACGAAGAGGTTTGGCTGCCGATCCTCCGTGTGCCGACCGGCCTTGGTGCGGCCGAACCGGCGTCACCTCAGTCGCCCATTTGCTTGCTTTGAAGGCACATCCCATCTGTTATCAGTTGGCCTACACGCGCGTCGAAACCCTAGCTGCCGCTCTCTGCGTGTGTGTTGCAGAGGCATGAAGGGAGAAGCCAAGGAGGAAGAAGACAAGGGGGCACGGGCCGGGTTAGGTCACGGCTGGGCCTCGCGGACCTACGCAAAGGAAAAGAAAAGAGGAGAGGGGTTGGGCTTTGAAGGCCCAACCCTTATGGTCGCTGGCTTTTGCTTTTCTTTTTTTTTTTTTTCTTTGCTTTTGTTTATTTTATTTTTTTATTATTTTGTTTTTATTATTTAAAAGGAGGAAAAATATAGAAGCTAAAGCCTAATTAAAAACCTAATCGAAATTTAGATGTCAACAGCAGCCTTTCTTTGAAGGTGAGCTCGCAGAGGTTGTATTCAAAGATATACTGATACCTAAATTTTGTCTATGTAGTATGTTATATCTTATTTAGGACCTATTATCCTATGTAGAAAACAGCAATATAATATTAAGACAGATAAAAAGATACCTATAATTACTTACCGGGCACGAGCGAGATAAGGGTGCGAATTTCGAGCTTGGTAAGTATCAAGGCATGCTCTTACCTAGTAACGTGAGGAGGTTGCTCCTCTAAGATCGGAACCTTTATTCAGTCGCCTTGACGGGAAATTGCTCTTGTAGGGCCCAAACCATTCTTCGATCGCCTGTTAGAGCAATAAGTTGTTTACCCGACCTTTCTCGGGAGATGTGCCGACCTTTCTCAGAGCATCGATTTGTGGAGTGCCTGATCTCTGTCAAGGACACCAATCGGTACCCAACCTTTCTCGGGAGATGCGCCGACCTTTCTTAGGGCATCGATTTGTTGGGGTGTCTGACCTTAGTCGAGGACACTAGTTGGTACTCGACCTTTCTCAAGAGATACACTAACCTTTCTCAAAGCATCGATTTGTTGGGGGTACCTGACCTCAGTCGAGGACCCCGGTTAATACCCGACCTTTCTCAGGAGATGCGCCGACCTTTCTTAGGGCATCGATTTGTTGGGGGTGCCTGACCTCAATCGAGGATACTGGTTGATACCCGACCTTTCTCGAGAGATGCACTGACCTTTCTCAGGGCATCTGTCTATTGGGTGCCTAGACATTTACAGGCATTTTGAAAGAGTACCTGGATATTCACAAGTATTAACCTGGAGGATATTTAGGCCTTCGCAGGCATCAAAATGGTACTTAGATGATCACAAGTACAAACTCTTGGAGGATACCTGGACGTTCATAGGTATCAAAGGGGTACCTGTATGATCACAAGTACTAGATGCTGGAAAATATCTTATTACTTACAGGTATCAAAAGAGTACTTGGATGGTCACAAGTGCAAACTCTTGGAGGGTGCTTGGATGTTCGCAGGCATTGAAGGAGTACCTGATTGCTTGCAGGTGTCGAACTACTCTTGGAGGATACCTAGACGTTCGCAGGTATCAAGGGGTACCTGGATAATCATAAGTACCAAACTCTAGAGAATACTTGGTCGTTTTTTAAAGTCTCCTGGTAGATGGAATATCGAGGACGTATCTGGGAAATTCGTAAAGATTTCTCACCTTTTGGTAATGGGAATATCGAGAACATACTTGGGATATTCATGGAGATCTCCTACCTCCTAGTAGTTGGGGAATATTAATGACGTACCTTGGATATTCATGAAGGTCTCTCATCTCTTGGTAATTGGGAATATCGAGGGCGTGCGCCGCATATTCATGAAGGTTTCTCACCTCCTGGTAATTGGGAATATCAAAAACGTACCTTGGATATTCATGAAGGTCTCTCATCTCTTGGTAATTGGGAATATCGAGGGCGTGCGCCGCATATTCATGAAGGTTTCTCACCTCCTGGTAATTGGGAATATCAAAGACGTACCTTGGATATTCATGAAGGTCTCTCACCTCTTGGTAATTGGGAATATTGAGGGCATGCCTCGCATATTCATGAAGATCTCTCACCTCCTAGTAATTGGGAATATCGAGGACGTATCTTAGATATTCGTGAAGGTCTCTCACCTCCTGGGAATTGGGAATATCGAGGACGTGCCTCGCATATTCATAAAGGTCTCTCACCTCCTGATAATGGGAATATCGAGGATGTGCTCTGTATATTCATGAAGGTCTCTCACCTCTTAGTAAAGGGGAATATCGAGGGCGTGCCTCGCATATTCATGAAGGTCTCTCACCTCCTAGCAATTGGGAATATTGAGGGCGTGCCTTGCATATTCGTGAAGGTCTCTCACCTCTTGGTAAATGGGAATATCGATGACGTACCTGGGATATTCGTGAAGGTATCTCACCTCTTGGCAATTGGGAATATCGAAAACGTACCTTGGATATTCGTGAAGGTCTCTCACCTCCTAGGAATTGGGAATATCGAGGACGTGCCTCGCATATTCATGAAGGTTTCTCACCTCCTGATAATAGGAATATCGAGGACGTGCCTCGTATATTCGTGAAGGTCTCTCATCTTCTATTAAATGGGAATATCGAGGACGTGCCTCGTATATTCGTGAAGGTCTCTCACCTCCTAGCAATTGGGAATATTGAGGGCGTGCCTCGCATATTCGTGAAGGTCTCTCACCTCTTGGTAAATGGGAATATCGAGAATGTACTTGGGATATTCGTGAAGGTCTCTCACCTCCTAGCAATTGGGAATATCGAGGACGTACCTTGGATATCCGTGAAGGTCTCTCACCTCCTGGTAAATGGAAATATCAATGACGTATCTAGGATATTCGTGAAGGTTTCTCATCTCCTGGTAAATGGGAATATCAAGGACATACCTTGGATATTCATAAAGATCTCTCACCTCCTGGAATTGGGAATATCGAGGGCATACCTAAGATATTCGTGAAGGTCTCTCACCTCTTAGCAATGGGAATATCAAGGACGTACCTTAGATATTCATAAAGGTCTCTCACATCCTGGTAATTGGGAATATCGAGGACATGCCCCGCATATTCGTGTAAGTCTCTCACCTCCTGGTAATGGGAATATCGAGGGCGTGCCCCGCATATTTGTGAAGGTCTCTCACCTCCTGGCAACATAAACTTGAATGTAGCACAAGGCTTACCTGGAAGGCCGCAGGCACTCAAAAGGGCTGAAACACCTGGGTAGCCGCAGGTGTACAAAGTACTGGAATACTTAGATGAACACAAGTATTTAATGGTATGACCTGGGACCACTCAAGTTGGTCCAAGTGTCATGATGATAAGAGAGCATACCTGGGTAACCACAGGTGCACAACGCAATGGAGTGCTTGAACAGCTACTAATATTATTTGGGGACAACTCGGGCAAGTTGAGTGTCATGGGAAGGGAGTACTTGGAGGGCGTCAAGTGCTTGAAAACAATGGGATACTTAAGCAGCTACCAGTATCAATATTTTGATGACAACTCGAACAGGTCGAGTGTCAATAAGGGAGAGTACCCAAATGATGATAGGCACTCATGGACGATGGGATACTTGGTTAGTCTCAAGCATCTAAATTCCGAAGACGACTCGAACAGGTCGAGTGTCGATAAGAGGGTACCTAGACAGTGGGAGGTATCTAAAGACAAAGGGATACCTGGACAATCGCAAGTATCAATACTATGAGGACAACTCAGATAGGTTGAGTGTCGTTAAGAGGGAGTACCCGGCAAGTGGTGGGTACTCAAAGACAAGGGGATACTTAGACAATTGCAAGCACCCAAACTCAAGGGACGACTCGAATAGGTCGAGTGACAAGAAGAGAGTACCTAGATAGTGGTAGGTACTTTAAGACAAATAGGGATAGGGATATGCTTACCTGGTAATATCTCTGATCTCTGAGAGTATGTCTGCTATTTGCACAATATGCAACATAATTGTATATGCCATAAATTCATGAATTTAAATGTGATCCATGCATGACAATTTTGCTAGTTTTGCACCATCTGAGTTCCACTGGGGAAGATTTTGAAAGACAACATTTATTTATAATGTAGATGTCTTGAGCATGCCAGATGAGGGACTTTCAGTCTGAAAGGACTTTTCACTCACTCTCATGGAAAAGGCTATCCTGACCATTGATGCAAGATTTATAAGGACCACACTATCTCACTGTCATCATGTCAGCAGGGGTTCGAGTATTCTCGCAAATGGTACGACTTTACCAATATGAGAGGTCTTTGTTGAAATTGTGATGAAGACTTGGTCAATGGCTCATCAAATGGGATTGTCGAGATCAAGGCTTATGAACGAAGTGCCGCACGATCATCTCCAGGTTTGCAAGTCAAGAGTCCTGCAAAAAGAGATTGAATAGTTTTGCTCGTAATTCTTCAAGCGATGCTTATAAACATATGAAATCCTACGTTAATTGAAGTGCCCTAATATGAAGAGACTTTTTCAATGCGACGCAATGTAGGCTTGACTCATGTGTAACGAGATAAGAGTTGGTGATTGCCTTGACATTTGTCACTGGTCTTTCTTCTCATTGTCAGATGGAGGTTCTATGGACCACAACAGCAACATTTTCTTGGCTGTATTTTTGACTGGGGGGGCATTAGCCTTACTTTTACCAGGCACACTACTTTTTCATGCCCCTATTTTTATTCCAGTTCTTCATTTATGGGCATTGACCTTACTTTTACTAGGTACACTGTTTTTTTATGCCCTTGCTTTTTCTTGTAGTTAGAGGAACTGGCCTAGGCAAGTTCAATCGAAGCACCGTTATTAGACTCTTGAGTCTTCATCTTCAGCCGGCACTCTAGGCTATGGCAATGACTTCTGCTTTGTCTCAATGTGAGGGTAAAATTACAGACTCACTTGGGCTGTACAATGAATACAAGTGCATAGAGAAAGAAATGCTCTTTGTCATTCTAGGGCACTTAAATTAATGCGAGTGTTCATATGTGATAAAGACACCCAAAGATTGATGCAAATGCGAGCAAGAAAATTTCTATCTCTCTTCTCACCTTGTGATGCTGCTTTACCACCGATCTGCCCCAGTGTGGGATGGTTCTTGACGGGGGTAGGACAGAAATTTCACCAGTGTATGGGGCTCAATGGGGTGAGCAATGGAATGCCTCTCACTATTTTGGTTATCGTACCATTCGCGAAAGAACTCTTTACCCTGCAGCCATGGAATCTTCTACACTCATCTCACAAGTGTATAGATGAGGGCTGTGTGTAGGATATGGCTTACCTTTCATCATCCTGACGCGCCTCATCCAGCATGTTCGATCAATCTTGTATTTTTCACTTAGCTGTCTATTCTAATAATCCTTGTAGAATCAGTGATTTAGACAGACAAAATCATCATGCAAAATCCATTTGGAAAAGGCATGCAGCATTTTAAATGTGATGGAGTTTGTACTCTCAAAACAAATTAATGGTTTTGACTCAAAAAAGACCCTATTAACAACTTTAGGGGTTAACATAATGGTATTTCCAAATATGTTAGATTTTGAACATCAAAAGGGTTATTCGCAAATGGGTGTCGATGGTTGTCCCTATTGATTAGGGATATGATACATGAATGATCAGCTAAGGATTGGGAATCTAATTGAGCATCTCTGCTTTTGCCCCTGCAGAAGAGAAAATGTATAAATAAATCAATTAGTCTAGCCAAAATCAAATGTGAGTTGATGCCTGAAGATTTTCTATCATTTGCTTTGGTGATTACTTAGGATGCCATTTCGCTTAGGAGAGTTCGTCATGTCTCTTATTGATTTGTTATCCTTGTTTTTTATAGTCAGATGATCCCTTCACTGGTTTGCATATGATTGGATGGACCTGAAGTGCGAGTGGGACACGAAGTCCTATGTCTTTTGCTTTGTTAGGTCACATACTCTCTCGTAATTTGCAGGCACAAGAGAAGCAAAAACTTTTTTTATTATTTTTTCTACCAAGCGGCTAACTGCCGCGTCGGGGATTCGAACCCCCGAATTCTGACCGTTTTGCTTCTTCCCGGGTACCACTTAGCTAGAGGGGCCGACGATGTCCATAGGGCGCTTCTTTTTTCATTTAACCGACTCAGCTCCTGGACGACACGTCCTTTCATACCAAGTTGGGTAAATCGATATGGGTCACTTGATTTGCCCAAATTAACCATTAAGCTTGCTTCTTGAATCCTTTGCTTCCTATTAATAGGAGAAAATATGTCAAAAGTGAGTTCAGCCACTGGGAATATTGGAAACAATACCAAATTACTCTTCCCCAGAGTTTGTATTTGTTAGCTCCTAGGGATCTCTGTATGTTGATGACAGCCTCTTCGTCTTGACACGGTTTGACATTTCTTTCGATTGGCCCTCCTCATTTGTGGCCCTGTATGCATGATTAATGGTCATTGATTCATCTTCAACGCCTTCCTTTTGTGGAATTTTCTTCTATCTTTGACTATATGACCATTAGCAGCATTGGGCAAAGTCATTTACTTCACGCTTCTATGAAATCTGAAATGGACAATCAAAACTTCCAATTCTCTGATAGCAATCACTTCTTGGGAGAGCATGTGTCTGGAGCATGAAGTGAGGTTTCTAGGCCTTAAGTCATTGTCTGAAATAAGGGGCTAGAGACTACCTCAACTATCTAGATTTCTTCCCTGTTGACAGTAGCCAATTCAAAGGAAGATAAGAAATTTCTTCTTTGTACGTCATGGCTCGTTGAAGCTGGAAGTCCCATCAATGAACTCGCGACACCTTGCCTTAAGCTATCATGTTATGCATGCTTCAAGTTTGATAATATGCCTGTGCCTATTACGTCCCATCCTTCGTCTCCTGTAGATGGAACAGAGAGGATGTCATTTTCGACATTATGTTCAGGGAATAGGACTTACCCTTTTGAATCGTGATGATCCTTTCTGTTTGCCCCCGCTTTCTAGGAAGGGTGCTATTGAATTTGGCGAGTTCACATGATGTGCCGACTTTAAATGCCTCCTGGTCACACTAAGTCAAAGGGGATGATTTTCTGAGACACGAAGTGAGTGATTCAGAAAGACAAACATAATTAAATTTAACATCTTGTTTTGACGAAAGCTTTTGGTAAAGAAACATTTTTTGTTTTCAAAAGTATATATCTTTTGGGGGGGGAGAAAACATGAGGAAGCCCAACCCTTAGTATTCTCTTTGGATGATATTTTCTTTTCATGGTTGGATAGTATCACTGGGCTGGTTTGGGATACTGCCTCATGCTTTCAAAACAAAATATTAGAACTGTATATTAGATTACTTGAATGGAAAATAAAACAGTGGCACACTAGACAAGATGAGAAACATGAACTTATAAAAACAAGCAAAAACCCATGAAAACTCCTATGAAAATGAGCATTTTGATAGTACCGATTCTGAAATCAAGCGCCTTTGAGTTCCTCGCCTCTTGTAGACTCGAAGTATTCGCATGAGAGGACCACTTCATTGAAGCTACGGAAGTGCAACTTGCGAGGTAAAGCTCCTATGAACAACTTCATCATTTCTTCTTCGGCCAGTTGAGGGTAGGTTTGCATCATAAAAGCCTTACACCTCCTTGCATATGCTCGGAAATCCTCTATTGGTCTTCTTCTAAAGTGAACAAAGTTCTCCCAAGGCAGTTCAGTTCCAATCTAGCTTTGATACTTAAGCAGGAATGCAGAAGACAGCTCATTCCAATCTCTCGTGAGGTAGATATCTGCTGTGATGAACCATTGCAATGTAGGCCCTTTAAGACTTTCTTGGAAGGCCCGAGTTGTGAATGACATCGAGCTATAGTACCGACTCATTTCAGCATGGAGATATTGCAAATGAGCCACGGGGCAAGTCGTGCCATTATACTTGCGGAGATTAGGTATCCACATCTCTCCAAGGGTCATGATCCTATGAGTGCAAGACGAGCTTGATGTATCCTGGTTAGGCCACTGGTTTTCCCATTGCATATTCATTGTAGTGGTGAATTTTTTTGTTTCAAGGAAACTGGACTCTGCCGAGATTATCCCATTGCTTTCTTTTTGGTCAAAATCACCAAACGAGGATGAGGCATTTAAGCTATCTTCATGATTAGGTGACAAGCTTAGTAGTTCATTGGGATTATAGCAGATAAGGACGAATGTTCCCTCTTCTGACAAGCTTTCGACCCTGTGTGCGGGTAGAAAGCAATTATACGATGAATGGCTGATTTCATCTGTATAACACCGGTAGTCCTTGTGATTGTATCCTAGGGACTGGAAGTCTTCAGGGTTGTACTCTAGAGGATGGTAGCCTTCAAGGTTGTATTCCAGGGAATGCTCGAAGTTTTGGTGCGGCAACTCATCGGCTATCAAATTTTGCCTATACTCAGTGGTAGATGTTGAATTGATTTATTTAGGCTTTCTTTTCTTGGCTCCTAGTCTAGACCTTTTGAGTAAGGTCCTTTGTTTTGGTAGTTCAATTCTGTCAAGGGGAGCGAGAGATAGTGGAGCTTCACTTTTTGCTTCCCTCTCTAGATTGATAGGGGTCGGTATTCTTTGAACCATAGCTCTTGCAGTAATCTTGGAGAGTTGTCTTGTCGAGCCCCGATCTTGAACAGGTTTTGTGTCTTTGACCTCGTACACAGGCTCCTTGCCTTTCCCAGTGGGAAACTTTTCAGCAATAGGACGTTGCTCAGTCACCCATTTATCATGCGAGGCTTCATTGACATCTTCTTCTCCTATCTCGGCGACTAACGGCTCCTCGTGCTCCACAACCATCGGTTCTTCGTAGAGCAAGGCAATGTCAAGGCTGATGTCAATATTATATTCTTGGTGAAAAACACGAATTAGTTCCCCCCAGGTCTTAAAGGGACTAATCTTCCTAACAATGTGCCATCGCAAGGCGGGGCCAGTCAAGCTTGATTGGTATGATTGAATCATCCTTCGGACCAGGTAAGCTTGCAAGTAGGTCTCTGGGCGGGATGTATCAGCATACCTTTCGCATTCAGGTGCTTTGAGCTCTTTAGGGATCTCAATGCCGGCGTAATTGGACAGGTCCATGGGATTCTGCCCCTGCAGCTAGTTTAATTTTTTCATGATCTTTTCAAACTGTCTATGGTGTTGGTTGTTCTCTGGTAAATTCACAGGTGTCATGACGGTGCTTAAAGCAGCTACGGAGTTGGGCTCAGCTTGAGTGGATTCCATTTGCCTCGAGAGTTGTCGAAGGACAATGGACATCTGTCCTACGCCGTTTTCAATGTTGGCGAGGCGATTTTGTACATTATTCTAATTGGCCCTTATCACGTGGGACCATTCGCAGGTGGATGATAGCTGGCGATTCATAATTACCTGGTATCGTAAAAATCATGAATGAGCATGAAAGTAGACAAAGATTGACCCATGGCAATAGTCTAACTGCTTTTACTTATCAAAAGAGGATTTTATAAACCACAGACTTCTAACACCCAGAAAATGACAGAATGAAATACTCAGTATTAAACAAAAACCCCTAAACAATGGGACAAAACTTTCACAATATTAACACTAAGGCGCACATGATTGTCATTTTATATGCGACGGGGAGCTTTGTTCTTATGAGGATGCCTGCTTCCTTGGACTGGCTCTGAGATATGTATACAGTCTATTCCCAAATCCCTTTGCATAAGCTCTGCTTGCTCATGCTAGCTGCTCACGCTGATTGAGTGAGGGATCAATGGTTTCCATTTTGTCGGAATACGATGGTTGTGGATGTAGGACGTAGAGGCGTGGTGGGCTTTTTCTTCTCCCTCAAGCCCTTCAAGTACCATGATTCTTTTGCAATGGCACTTGCTCCATGTTTCCTCGACAATGGCAATCTCGAATGCGTAGTCACAGCTTGGATGGGTAAAACGAAGTGGATGTATTTTCCTCCTAGAAAGTAGCGGGATTTCTTGAAGGGCTCCATACTGTCGAGCCACCCTATATGGATAATAGGGAATGCCGCCGGTGAGGCTGAGCAATGGAATTGGATGACTACGCCTGTAAGCAAAGCGAGCTCTCTTTTCATGAAACTAACCAGCACACCATTAGAATATCTCAGGAGCGGGGTCTCTTAAGAAATTTATCCAATTAAAACAGCTTTGGTTGGGAATATACGGTCCTAGGATCACAAATTTCTGTAATAGATTTTCGAAATCATTTTCAGATGATTGCATGAGGCCTCGAAATTCGCTTAGGTGAGAAAAGAACCAAACTTGCAAAATTTCTAGGGAGGCTCTAATGATTTTTTCCGTGTTTTCTTTAAAACGATTAAGAGACAAAAACGTTTCGGCTAAAATCATGTTGGCGCAATTTTGCCCTCTCGAGACCTGATCAACCACCCATGCCATTGAGGGACTTATGGAGTTTCTTTGATGGGGAAAAATGATGAATCCGAAAAAGGCTAAGAGGAAAATCTCACTTTTTTGGATCATAGGCTGATTTTGAAAACATGCATTCATAAATTCTAGTGGGTAGCTATTATGGCTGTTTTCAAGAGTTCGCCTCACGACATGGACTTCAGTTCTTAAAAGTCATGCTAACCTATGCAACAGGTCAATGCCTATTGGTGGCCTAACAAGCCGATTCTCAAGAGACTTTCCAGTGATGATGCTATATTCCTCCAGAGTTGGGTTAGCTCGAACCCACCGAATATAAAAGTGGATGTCTTCGGGCACCAGAAATGCGTCATGGCTTGTATGACTTCGGGATGAACAGTGATTTGAATTAACGATAAGAGATGACCGACTTTAGCTTTCACGCACTCTTGAGCATACTGGTCCAGTTGACCCCACCATCTGAAGAGCTCTGGTTTGGGAGCGGGAATAAACTGGATATCGTTTTCTCCCATCGCATATAAACTGGGACTCGAAAAGCTTACCCTAAATTGCCATGGGCCAATAAAAAAATTGAATAAAAGTAAAGAAATCACATTGCTTTTAAAGAAAATGACAAGCACAAAGACATGCATATGGGATGTGTGGCTCAATTTCTAACTGACAAGGTTTGTTAAAATTAAAAAGGCATCCGCCTATCGCAGTCTCGCATTAGCAGAATACCCTCTTAACCTCGGCTAAAGAAATTCGAGGAAAAGAAATGCGACCTCTACAACGCAGTCTCACGTTCGAAGCCGTATCTTTTTAACACCATCCTAGATATCCTATGGCGGCCCAGGTCCGGCGGCCGAGTTATGTGTGCCATGTGTAGTGCTAAAACATTTAAGAATGCACAACAGTTTATAATCACAAAACATTTTAATCACAACAGGGATTTTCTATGCTCAAGCTCGCCCAGCCAAGGCGAGGCTGAGCCTCGCCAAGGGCCAGTGACACTCCGGCGAGGTCGCCGACCCTCGACGGCATCGCCGGCCCTCGACGGCCAGTCGCCGGCCATGGCCGAGGCCGGCGACCGGCCAAAGAAAAAAAAAAGAAAAGAAGAAGAAAAGAAAAGAGAGAGAAGTGTTTCTTCAAAAGTATTTCCGAAACAAAAAACAACCTTTTTTTGTTTCTCATTTCCGTTCTTTTTTTGTTCCGGGAACAAAAAAACAAAATTTTGTTCATGAACAAGAAAAAAGAACATTACCATGCAGGGCCTAAGTGTCCTATTAGGTCCACTACTTGATTGAATTGCCATTTTCAAAAGAGATCGGATCATGTCGCGAGCGAATCTCTGATTGAGCTTGTATTCCAAGCATTTGTCACCATGTGGGAAGATAAGAGGCTTTTTGAATTCCTAACACGTCGATGGGGGCTTCATGACGGGTTTGTACTTGTGCAAGACCCTTGTGATAAATTCTTTGGATAACAACCCAAGTGGTCTTAATGTGTATAATCCTTAAACTTTTGATCTATTCAATATGATCATTGAACTTTTATTTAACGTGCAATGTAAGCCTTGACTTTTTCATACGTATTCAATCAAATCTCTTAATTATATGAAAAATGTTGAATGTTGTACTTCAATTAATTTAAAATCGGAGACAACATCGAATATTTTCACGTAATTTAGGGACTAAATCAAATACACAACAAAAGCTTAGAGATCATATTGAACAGATTAAAAGTTCATGAAATGCATTGTATATTTGATCAAAATTCAAGAATTATAAGAAAAAAATTGATGAATCGTGGAAAGGGGGAAAAAAGGAAAGAAAAGGGAATGGATTTGTGCTAAACTTTGGCCATGGATGATGCAATGAATAGTAAAAATGGTCCGAACGACGGTTCCTAGAAACTTAGGAAATTGATAAATTAATCCGATTGTTATTTGAAGGGTGGAGAGGCTATAGACAAATCAAAGTTGGTCCACCAATTTTTAATATGGCTGGTGGCCGCTTTTAGAGTGAAGTTTGAGAACCGAATTGTTAGGTTTGGTTTTGATCATCCCAACACCGAACTAAATCGAGTTGCTAAATGAATACGTGATTTTTTTTTAAAAATATTTTAAGCTTTTAGACGGCATAAGAACAATCATTATCATGTAGAGAGTGTAAAATCTCTTTGTCTCGGTCTCGGCCAAGCTGCTTGCCAGGGCAAAAGAGTACTGCGCCTGCGAATGCGAAAGCTCCGAGGTCATCTTCCAAATCCACGACATGCATGAGCTGTTGATGAGGGAAATTCGGCCATGCTAGTAAAGCCCGAGCGTCCTCAGGGTGAACTGCTGCGATACGCCGCCCAGCCCAACCCATACTTGAGTGTATCGCTTCACTTATGGTAATGATTAACCAAACATTTTTGGGAAGCTAGGAGCAATTCTCCTCTCTTCAAAATAGAAATTAGAGACTTAACATTAAAATCACTTTCCATGCGATCTTCATGATTGAATCCTATTATTTTATTCGTTAAGCCTACCATTCAGAATGCAAGGACAAGTACCTTGATCGTTCCTTTACTGCTTGCGGCTGGACTATCGTTCTTCCAACTCGGCACAAATAAAATATGAACTCGCATCCTCATCGGTCTCATTCCTGTCAGAAGAAGCAAACTGATGCCGAGCAGCAGCATTGGCGATGGCCTGTGTAGAAAGACTGACGACATGTCCATGAGAGATGTGCCATCACCAATATCTCCGACGATCTATGACAATGATGACACATATGTCTAACCTGTGGAGTTTCCAAATGTCAGACTTTCCGGTTGCGTATAAAATCAAGATGTCTTGTCTTGAGCATGTCTGAAGGTAGAGGTCAAGTCAGGTTGACAAGCTCAACTTAACTCAAAAGTGCACAAGGCTCGTTGATCTGTCCAGAATTATTATGTCCTAATGTGGAAAATCCATTGGTTAAATCCTAGACTGAGAAAAGCAGATACGCACCGCAGTTTGAGTGCTAGATCCAGGATGGTACTTGACGGAATAAATATTTGCTTGCAAGTGAATGTTAAGAACACTTGCTTCCTGCTTGATCTGTTCAATTCAACATATTAGACATGACCTTACACCATAACTGTGACAGCCTTGGGAAGTGAGATGAATTTAGAGCTTAACACATTTTCACGTCTCCGGTTGCAAGTTACTGTGCTAATCAGCAAATAAATCCCCAATATGTGAAGGGAAATAACAAAGCTCGACTCTTTAAATTAGGCTAAGTGACCACCTTCTCTTTCGAGACCGGCCGTGATTTTCAATGGAAAAGTGGGCATGCATCCGGTTCTAGGCAAGTGCTCCTCCTACTCCTATATTATGAATTTTGGGTCAACCATTTTTTACCATACAAAATGTTCGTTAGAAGGCAAGCTAATGTAAACAAAAATGATATCCTTGTAACTATTGCCAAGTGATGTACATGAACATTAGGAAATGGAAGAGAGAAGCGCGGGGGGGGGGGGGGTGTTGGAGTAAGCGCGGTCATCATTTACCTGAATTGGGTTTAGTTTATGTTGCACAATCTCTTCTGTGAGGATGACTAGTTTTTCTTAAATGGACTGACTTGTACTGACTTGTTAGCAGTGAGATGTAGTGATTTTGGCATCATAGCTCTGCCTATTATTCTCCTCATTGAATTATTTCAGCTGATACAACCTTTTTTTCTTCATATTTTTCCATATAAAAAGGGCAAAAGTTTATGAGTTTTGACCTGGCACAAATTGCAGGACCTTCTAGCCCAAGGCTTTTGCAGGACCTGCTAGCCCAGGCCTTGCTATGCCATGGCAATGGTGGAAGTGGTTGGATTGATCATATCAACACTTTTCTATTCCAACTTGAATCAAGCCCCGTTCATTAGGCTTTTGCTAGATGACCAAAAAGTAACTCAATAAAGTCCTGAGGAAAGCTTTCTGGCAGACAGGTGTGAAGACTTATTCAACTCGCCGATAGAATGATGAAGAAAAATGAAGAAAAAAATGTGGAAGTATTCAACTTCGATCTTCAATCTGTCCAGGTGAAACTCTAATCTTGAGTGATATACTGTTTGCTTAAGCGGACGATGGCTCAGAAGCATCGCTTGGAAAACAAGCTTTGTGGTGCACTCGGCAGCAAAAGAAAGATCCTCCAAAAGTGGAGGTCATAAGGGTACTCTTTCCTTGGACAACAACTGACTCCCAATTTGTCAGAAGAGACTTTCCCATTGATCAGCAACTTTGCACGACATTGCAATCAGAGTGTGTTCAACCCATTGGCTAGGGACTATCTAGCGGAGCTTGTTATAAAACAATGCTTCACATGCATTTGTATTGAACTAGATCGAACGTGGCCGAGCCATGATAAATGGTAAGGTTTTATAGTATCCCAGGCACTATAATGCAAAATGACAGCAGCAACCTTCAGGTGCGGCACATTAGTATTCAACTGTATCAAAAGCAAACTTCCTAGCATAACTCACCACGATGGCTACACTCAGTAGAAACTTTCAAACTAGATGTAGATATCTTCCGTTTCCCAGCAATTCTATTCAATATATAACTGACTAAACGGTACACCAAATGATGTCTTACAGAAGAGATTAGAATCGGTACAGAGCTTCTTCAGCTGCTAGAGCCAGGATTGTACGCACGGTTACCCGTACTTTTCTCCACATGGCTTACAACATCACCTTTTCCTATCGGAAGATAGACACTAGAGTAGCTTATTTGCATTTTGTGACTCTGATCAATTAGAGTCTACATGCATATGCTACCTATTGGGAGCAAGCAGCAAAATCCTGATACTTTCACTTGGGGAGATCGCTAAGAGGAAGTCTAAATTTGAAACCGTTAATATATCTAGTTACATCTACCTTAACTAAAAAGCTTAAGCCAATGAGTAATGGCCCAACTAGAATATATTAACTGCTCTACATTTCGATTGAGGATTTCTTTAATATAATTCACTCACACGTGCACCTTAACATTATTGGTATGAATGGACCCTTTCCTGCACAGATTGTTATTGCCGTTGGATTCCATAAAAGTGTCATTTTTCAAAGGAAGGCCCTGCTCATACACTCTACCTCAACTTGTGACAATCATTATTAACAAAAATCTTTCAAGAGGGACTTACAACCCATCCATTTGGTTTATACCCAACCCTTGTCACTACTGCAGTAAATTGTAATTTCAATCGAGGACATCGAAGTATTCTTGGGGAGAATGTTGCAGAATCCAACTGTGACATTCTTCCTCTGGCAGCATCACACCCTTGTAGAGTTCTACAGCATCAATTTTTCGTAAAGGCTTCGATAATGATGTCAATGACAGGTTAGATGGTTGGAAGTCCAGGACAAGACTAGCTATCGGTTCAATTATAGACCTATTATGCCATCTTCAGGGAATCTTGTCTGATAGTAGGTTTTCTTACTTGTGCTGATTTGTTCTTCTTTGCGTTCTGCTGACAGCAGTTTCGGCTGTTCGTTTTCATGGAACAAAATTTTATTTCTCTACTGCCTGGAAAGGTAAAAATATGCAGTTCGGATAAATATTTCTAAGCCATTAATAATTTGGCCAAACCTTTCCTATTGATACTCCTGTCCTTCAAAAGGTCGTCAAAAGCTAAGCCATTTATCCCACTACTAAAAAGCAACTAACTTTTGGGTCCTCAATTCTTAAGAGAAGGACACTAACGGTGCCATCGTACGATGCTCGTTTTGTCATCGTAACTTTCCAAGCGATCATTTAAGTGCCACGACTTCTAAAAAGCGATCATTCAAGTGACATTGGTTACTTGTGTTGCCGAAAATATCACGTGCCATTGTTTTAGAATAAATAATGCGACGTGGCGTTCCAAATGAAGGGAGGAAGAATTGTGGGCACTGAGGACTTAGGGAGAGACAGAGAGGGAGTCCAAATGATGATGGTGGTGCTGGCCGAAGGAGGAGGGTAGACGGCGTGGCGTTCGGGATGAAGCATTGATTTTGATTTGCAAGTGAAAACAGGGGCTAGGTTTTGAATTGTAGGTACTATTGATGTCCTCTTGGCTCATTTTGCCTATTGCATTTCCTTCTCTGACCAATACACAGGGCACATGGGAAAAAACTAATTAGCAATCATGGCAGGCCCTTGGCCACGCAGAAGCACTTACAAGTTGTTTTTTGGAAATGGTTTTTCTAACGAAAGGACAATCTAACACGTGTAAGATATCATTAATTGGGAGGGAAAAAAAATCTGAGACGGTGAGAGTTTCTAACTTATTACAAGCAATAATGTTATAAGCTTATGCCATTTATGAGGATTGGCTAGCTATCAATGGAAACGTGACAAATTGAAGCAATTGGGCTTGTAGCCAACTGGTAGGCTCGTCAAATGAGTGGATCACATCGGAATTGGATAGGATTGAAAATGATCTGATTCAAATTCTCATTTATATAAAATACAAATTTAACCATCTTTACTCCACTTGAGCCGAAATTTTAGTAATTTTTTTTGCTTAAATTGTTACCTTTATATAATGGATGGCTCAATAAACCGGCTCATTCAGTGTGACAACTTGAGGTCGTATTATGGATGGAAGCGTAAAGTTGGTGATAAGGCAAAGGGTGAATGGGGATGCTTGAGTGACCAGCAATGCCCTCGTTTTCATGAACCGGTTCACTTCCAAGCATTAGCTAGTCACGGTGGTCAGACTACAACCGCTGGTCAACATTGAAATGCTAGTTTGGATTAGGAAAACAGTATCAAAGTCTTTCCATATTGAAATGCTATCGAGAATTCAAATAACAAGTTCAAACAAATATCTTGGTGATCATTCGATCTCAAGTCCATGTATAAACGCTTTCCTGTTTTCTTACCACACCTGAAAATGTGCTCGAACTCTGAGCAAATTGAGCAATTGGCCAAGTAACTTGTAACTAGTGTCTACCATCATACAAACTTTACATGGCAATTCTAAGAAACTACATAAGGAGGAATTCAAATTGAAGCACTTTGAATGTTCCTGTGACGATGTTACAAGGCGGAATCAAAGGAAAGAAGCAAGACTTTAACGTTTCGTTTATTTTGCAAAAGATGAATGATTTTAAAAAATGACCGCTTACTTGAAATAATTAGTAAATACAAAAGGTTTTCTTTTTTATAGCAATTTATGTCTAAAAGTTATCAGGAACGACGCATCAACGACATCCAACAAACACTACAGTATCCAAATGAACTCTAAAAAGCACCTCATATATGTCAAGTTATAAAGTACAAATGTCAGGAAAACTCGCCAATAGAATCCTTCAAGATCTCCTGCATACTAGATATCTAAAACTTTCGCTCCCGTTTCATTCCTCCATTGCATGTCATACCAACGGGACAAGACAGCATGTGCCATCATAAGATGGTTTATCAAGAGAAGGAAAACACTATCCAATGCAAAATTTCACTAATTAGGTACAATAAATGTCCGCCTCCCTCCTCAATAAGATAGACAGCCCAAATGGAGCTGTATTTTCTTAATTAAAGTCCTATTTACAAAATATCATGCTCGATGAATTTTGTTCAGCAAAACCACTTACACGACTCCATTAGCTCAGAGAGTAGCTGGAAATAGTCTGGAAGGTTGTCGTACCTGGACAAGAGGAAGGCAGTTTCTAGTTAACTAAAAGATCAACAACAAGAGTGAAAATGAGAGGTGCGAGTAAGTCAAGTCACCAAAATATTTACCAGAGACATCATGTTGCAGATTCTATATAACAATGATAACTAATGGCAGGTATTAGTCCCCCGCTAATTGACTAAGCAGACCGAAAATTAAATCTATCATTAAGCAGCCATAACAGTACGGTGGATGGAACGCAACCAGAATAAACTAACACGCGTCTTTTTCCCTTAATTTCCGTGGTCTCAAAGCAAACATGTTGAATAAAACAGTAATTGCGATGAAGGGAACTTCGTTCCAATTTATTGGTACCCTACAAATTAGAGCAATGAAAAACGTTTCCTTTTTCTTTTTTGTCCGTTTTAGCTCTTAAATAGATGTTCTCTAACCTATTGTTTCCACACCGACCAAAAAAAAAAAAAAACCTATTGTTTCCACATAAACCTTAGTGAATGTGTTCTACTCATATGCATTACGCATAGACTCCTCTCCTATAGCATGGATTCTCCTTTCAAACAACCTTACTCTTTCTTTCATCAGCAAAAATACAGATAAAAATAAAGGAGCACACGACTATTTTGTTTTGTGATACATCATTTGGCACGTAATATTCAATTCCAAGTTCCCAATCCCCACATTAGCTCCCCTTATTTCTCAATCATCTCCTCTATTCTTTGTCCATATTTTCAAATTAATTAGATCACAAAAACACTTTAGTAGCTCTCCTTGAATTCCCAAAAGTTATCTAGTCCACAAAAAGAGAGGATCCCACCATCCCTTGCATCACTTGAACAGATCTTCTTCCTCAAAAAAGTGCTATCCTCAAGCAGTATATTTATGCCATGGAAAAAAGTTTATTTCGCTTCACATGGCCTCTCTACGAAACGCGAAACAACTAGCTACTTTTCATGAAATACTTACCCCATATCTTGGCAGTTCCCTAATACCACGAAAAAATTGCTGCTGCTACAAAGGTCCTTGGCATGCCGTTTATATGATGTAACTGCTCGACGTCTTTGGTGCGTAAATTGTAACAACCAAAAGTCGTAGTTTCACTGCCCACTTCCACCAAAACTTGACCACCATCCTGGGAGTAAGTCAATGGCCGGACAGGTCGGAAACTCCACCAATGGTTACGTAGCGAGAACAACAGATCCCATGGTCGGTTCAATCCATATTCTCTCATAATCCACACTTCGACAACCCCTGGCTCACGATAAATGGTAAGGCGAAGATGCTCTTCCAGGATGGCCAAATCCATGCGAAGCCTATTGTCTATAACATTAGGCTGGTCCACCTCCACAAAACTCTCAGAACGAATATCAAAAGCCACCAACACTTTTGCCGAATTTCGCATCCATTCACGTCTCATTATCCAATGCAGACGGCCGCCCAGGTAAACCCCCATTCTGCCCGGCTCAACCAGAAAGTATGGCATCCCTTGGAGCCGCCTCCACACGTTAGCTTTTGATTTATAGATACTAACTTCAGATTCAATTGGCCTTCGTAAGGTCTGAACCACCCTCAACAACACGAACTCAGCATTGCATTCGTAATAACCAAATCCATAAACAGAGAGACCCAATCCATGGGGTATCTCAGCATCTGGCAAGACGCTATGGCGATCAGAGATTGGATCCCACATAGCAACCTCACGGTCGGCCACATTAGCAATGCAAAGGGTAGAACGGCAAGACCCTAACAACCTGACATATCTCCACTGCCGAGGGTGCTGCCTCCCCACCTCGTCTGTCAGGGAACCCTGATCTATACGGCAGAGGCTCAGGCGATGCTCGCGAAAGAGGCCGAGAGTCCACGCCATGAAGAGATGGCTGTCTATAAAGGGACGACACGCACCTGCACCTGCACCTGCTCCGGCGATCAAGTCCAATATCTCGGCCTGATGAAGCGCTGCGGAGGCTGGCGGTTCCTCCTGTTTGTGCGGGAACGGACCCTCACCACGTGCGAGTGAATCGGGCGATCGATGGGCTCTCCCCTTGTGGAAAGCCTCGCCTCCTCCGAGCTCGATTTTGGCACGTCGATTCACGTGATCTGTAAGGGAAAGATTCGATTTGAGAGAATCATCGGGGGAAGAGGATTACTAGTGCGAGTTGATTTTTTTAGGAAACTTTGATACACAATTTGATTTTTTTTGGATTTTTTCAAAACAAGCAATTTCCAAATATAAGCATTATATCCAATATTCATCAAATAAATGCTTAAAATAATTGAAAAAATAATCCATCGTCTCATGAATTAAATTAACAATTATTCTAACCCAAAACATCACAACAGTCAAGAAAAATCAAAATAATTAAAAATTGATCCAAAGTCTCATAGATCAAATTAATAATTTTAATGATTTTAAAGTCAAAATATCATCAAAATCAACATAATTAAAAAAATAATGTGAAATCTTACGGATCAAATTAGCAATTAAAGTTATTTTTTTTTGCCAATAATATCCTATTGGATAATGCCTAAAGTCTCGATGAAATCACTATTGACATCAAATATTTCAATTTCGGCAATAGTATCAAGATGAAATTTAGTTCAGGAAAATTACCCTGTTTGGATTTTTTATTTCCAAAACGGGACCGGCGCAAAGAATTCACGATCAGCTGCTGATGATGAGACGGTTTGCGGTGTGAGCGAGTCCACGGAGCTAGAGCTTGCAAACTAATGGTCACCAAGGAACAATACGTGTCTTTTTTTTTTTACAAAAAAAATAAAAATGCCCGTGAACCGGTTCACTTTCAAGCATTAGCCAATCACGGTGGTCGGAGTACAATCGCCGACCAACGTCAAAATGCTAGTTCGAATTAACAAAAACAGCATCAGAGTCATTTTATATTGAAATGCTATCGAGAATCCTAAAAACAAGGAAATATCTTTGAACGAAAAAACTTGACAATCTTTTAATCTCATGTCCATGTATGTACGCTTTCCTATTTGTTTGCCACACCTGCATGCATGCTTGAACTCGAGCAAAATTGAACAATTGACAAAGTAACTAAAATAACTTCTACCATCATACAAACTTTACGTGGCAAATCTTGAGAAACTACATATGGAGGAATCCGTGGATTGAAGCACTTCAGATGTTCCTGAACGCCAATACCTTGACACGCACATGAACCGAAGTAGCGACGTCACTGGCAATCCTTACAATTCGAGACGAACCGAAGAAGATGGAGAGGAGAACAAGAAAAGTGGACGGCCTCAGCTCCAATAAAAAGGGCCAAGCCCAAACATGACAGAAACGGAAAGAAAAAAAGGAGAAGGGAAAAAGGGGAGGGGTGCATGCCGCAGGACCAGAGCATCAATGACGTTTCGATCTAGGAATCTGGACCGAGAAAATACAAAAGTGACACACCCCGGACAGGAGGATCCATGACGTCTCAGTCTAGGAATTTTGACCGAGAAAATGCAAAGGTGGGGCAGGTCAGATCGGACAAGCGTGCCCCACATGTACCATGCACGGAGCAGATTTCCAGGGGAAAAAGTGTATGATGACGGGACTCTGGACGACTAAAAAAGACCGTCAACGCAATTCGACCTGCAGTGAAAGTCATGATAATAAGTCAACTACAAGTCTTCTGGTGCAGCTCCCATGTTCAATCGCAACGGAGAAGAAGACGCGAAAGGGTAAAGAACCCTATCTTGTCCACAAGAGAAGGAACTGTAATTTCATCGTGCTCCTGCATGTACGTTCAGTAAGATAGAGCAAATAAGCGGATGCAACAAGCTGGAAACTTCTGGTATCAAAGTACATTCAAACCACAACATGCATTCGGAGTACACTCCAGAGTATATCAGATTCGACTTCGTTTTGGGTGATTACAACGGAGATCTTTGATTATCCTTCCAAATGTTTAGATGAAATCCAAAACTCCACAAACAACAATACAAGCCTATATAATTAACGTGTCAGAAGCTGACATATCCAACCCCAGCATATCACATAAATGAGGTGCTCAACCCCCCATTCTAATAGGACCATTAAAGGGGGGAAAGAAAGATTCACCCTCGATCTTCAATCTGTCCATATGAAACTCTACTATCCCGTGATACACTGATTGCTTAAGTGATAATGGCTTGGAAGCATTGGAAGCATCACCTGGAAACCAAGCTCCGTGATTTACTCAGCAGCGAAAGAAAGATCCCGCAAAAGTTGAGGTTACGAGGGGATTCTTTCCTTCGAGAAGAACTCACTCTCGATTCGTCACAAAAAACTCTCCCCTTGATTAGCAACATTGCACGACATTCCTCGCTCTCGGGCAATTAGAGTGCCTCCAACCCATTGGGTATGCACTGTTTAACACTTGCTATTGAACAATGCTTCATAAGGGGACTCTTTCCTTGGAAAAGAACCGACTCCTGATTCCTCAGAAAAAGGCCCCCATTAATAAACAACATTGTGCGACATTCCTCATTCTCAGGCAATCAGAGTGCCTTCAACACAATGGGTATGGAATGTTTAACAGAGCTTGTTATAGAACAATGCTTCGCATGGATTTGGACTGAGCTATATTGGCGTGGCCAGCCAAAGATAGATGCTTCAGTCTTATAGTGTTCTAGGCACTATCATATAAATTGGCCGCAGCAACTTTCACGTGTGGTACATTGCCACTGAATTGTATTCAAAGCACACTTCCTAGCATAACATACCAAGATGGCAAAACTCAACAGTCGCTTTCAAACCAGAAGTAGGAATTTTCCCTCTCCGTGTAATTCTATTCAATCTACAACTCTGACCAGATACCAGATGATGTCTCATAGAAGAGATTAGAATCGATACAAAGCTTCTTCAGCTGCTAGAGCCGGTATAATACGCCTGATTAACCATACTTCTCTCCACAGAGCTTACATGTCACCTTTTCCTCTTGGAAGACAAAAAATTGGAGCAGCTTACTTTTATTTTGGCAATTTGATCGCCAAAAGCCTGCAAAGGTTATGCTAGTAGCATGAATGGAACCTTTCCTACTCTGATCGTGATCGCTCTGGGGTTCGACAAAAATGTCATTTTCAGAAGAAGGATCTGCTCATCCAATCTACATTAACTTGTGACCATCAGTATTAACCAAACCCCAAACCCTGCCACTGCTGCAGTCAATTGTAATTTTCATAAAAGGACATTCAAGTATTCTTAGGGAGAACGTTGCAGAATCCAAATGTCACATTCCTCCTCCTCAAGCATTGATTTTTTTTTTTTTTTTTTTTATAGAGGTATCGATAATGATGTCAAGGGCAAGCTAGCTGGTTGGAATTTCAGTTACAAGAGTAACTATCAGTTCAAGTGTAAACACTCGTCCGTATGATTTAAGATGGGCCAAGTGAGCAAGTGAGCAATAGTTCAGTGGTAGGCTAACTTAGACGATTACAGTAAGGGGTGAATGAGTCCTGTGAAGCCTAGGTGCTGCACCGTTCACAATCTCAAGTTTCTGCCCTTTGACAAATGGTATTAGATTGAGCAGTAGAGAGAATGGTTAAGAGAGTTGGTAGTGCAAACCAAGTGAATGTTGGAATCAGATGTTATCCCTATTGCTGTTGTTGGAGAAAAGGCTTAAGTGGAGTCCTGTGCCAAGAGGACTCAACTGAGGGAGGTCATGTCCTCCTTTGACGAAAATCTCACCAAAGTGTTGCAGGCCGCGGGAAAATTGAAGCGTGGGCTCAAGAACTTGAAGGAGCAGATCTACAGGGTCGACTTATTTGTCTCCTTTTTATCCTTTAATTTATTGCAAGTAGCGTAGAACTTTGCACTCCCTTTACCAAACTACACATGATCCTGTCCTAATAACAAAAAGCCAAGGACTCACCGCTTTGGTGAAAGATATTCGCAAGGATCTAAACGTGAGAAACACTCGAGTATATGATGAGAGACTATAACTAAAGCAAACTTAATCTTGATCCCATGATGTTCAGGGGCAGGACTTTTAACTTAAACTTGCCTCTTGGTTATTAGAAATCGAGATTTATTTTTGTTTGCCTTTCTGACTCATTTATCTTGTCATTGTTTCCCTGAGTGCCCGTCTACCTCTGCCATATCACCCATTTGACTGTCGTTTCCTTCTGTCCATTCCGTTTCTCTCTATCGCAAGAAATAGGAGGGGTTGATTCGATGAGAAACTAATTGAGTTTCACTGTCGGAGGAAATTTGTAGGCGATTCATACATGAGACCGTGCGATACAGCTTTTCGAGACACGTTCAACGGTCAAAAAGGATGCTGCACTTTTCACATTGTATTCGGACCTCGGAGTCATATCACGAAACGTAAGAGCCACAGCAACCACATCACACAACTCGACTGCAGTTCAGTTGCAGCAGTACCATGTACAAAGATCGGTCATTTCATTTATCTAGATTTGAGGTACCATTGCAACGTACTCGGAAACCTTGTTTTCCACTTAGAGGTCCTCGGATCGGATCCCGGAGAGAGCCCAAAAAAGACGTAGTAAATTGAAGTAATAGTGGAACTTATATTGTTCAGGGCATAGCATAAGAAAGCAAAAATACAGTACTGCAACCAGAAAATATGGAAAGTTTCGTCTATGACAAGTTGGTAAGGCTACCCACAAATATCAACATCTTTAGGCAAACACACACATGCTGGAAAGTTGAATCCGCATCTTAAAGTTCAGAAACATAAAGCCACTGACACTGACATTTTTCAACACAAGCATGGCAAAAGCGCGTCAACAGCATCAGACAAACATGGTAGTATCAAATTAAACAAAATAAAACTCAGAATATATAGCAAGTTAAAAAGGCATTACAAAAGGTGAAGCGTTGAGAGCATAAACAAATGATGGGGAAACTTGCTGATAGAATCCTTCAAGATCTC
The DNA here is from genome assembly GCA_017140475.1 of Eucalyptus fibrosa. Taxonomy (NCBI): domain Eukaryota; kingdom Viridiplantae; phylum Streptophyta; class Magnoliopsida; order Myrtales; family Myrtaceae; genus Eucalyptus; species Eucalyptus fibrosa. The sequence continues at coordinate 30,850,067 of CM029514.1, read as the reverse complement.
CTTCTTGGGGGGAGGTGTTAGAAAATAGTAAAATTGCTTTTGTGTTTTGTGTTTTGATTAGCTTATTTGTCTTTTAATTGTTTTTTGGCTATGTGTGTGTAAGCAAGTGTTATTCGGTTTGTAAACCGTCAAAGTAACGTGTGCTACAGCACCACGTCTCTCTAAGCCGCCGGAGAAGAAAAATTATGAAGAAAGGACAAGTCTTGGGCACACAATAAAATATTACAGTTGCTATTGAAGACTCCAAGAGCACGAAGGAAAGGAAGGAAAGCAACTTGGGGCTGGCAATATTTTATTCTCACTGAAGACAGCAAGAAGAAGAGAATTCGCAGCCTACGTTTTTTTTGACTGGCAAGAGGAAAAGTTCAAATTTAACTCTTGCAGGTTTGAAGTCCATGCGGTGAAGTACTTTTAGATATAGGGTTATGTTAGTTTTTTTTAGTGTGTGAGAGTGTATGTGAAAGTGTGAGAGTGTGTGTGAAAGTGTGAGAGAGTGAGATTTTAGAGAGAATTTTAATCTTAGCAAAGTTAATGTGTGTACTCTCTTAAGCCTTGCAAGGCATATTATGTAATATAATCTCTCTTTGTGTGTGCACTCTCTCCCTCCAAGTCCTTTTGATTCCAACAATTGGTATCAGAGCTAGCCATGGCATCCACTAGTTCTGTTCAGTTGCAACTTCCGGTTGAACGGAAAAATTACAACAACTGGTCCGTCCAGATGAAGGTTCTATTCAGGTCTCAAGATTTGTGGAACCTGGTGGAGAACGGCTACACCGAAGTAGCTGATGCTGAAGAATTCAATGCTTTGAGGAAGGAGGAGAAAGAAGCGTTGGTGGAATCTCGAAAGAAAGATCAGAAAGCATTATATGCGATCTTTCAAGCTGTGGAGGAGACGATATTTGAGAAAATATCGAGTGCGGAGACAGCGAAAGAAGCGTGGGATATATTGCAAAAATCCTACAAAGGCGATGATCGTGTTAGGCGGGTGCGGCTCCAAACACTTCGAGGAGATTTTGAGTCTTTACGCATGAATGACTCAGAATCTATCTCGGCTTACTTTGATCGTGTACAAACCATCGTTAACCAACTGAGGGTTAATGGTGAAGAGCTCCAAGATGTGCGAGTCGTAGAAAAAATCTTGAGGTCTTTGACTGAAAGATTTGACTACGTGGTTGTGGCGATCGAAGAAGGCCAAGATATATCAACCATGACGTTGGAGCAGTTGATGGGTTCATTATGCTCACATGAGCAAAGAATGAACCAGAAGTCTATCAGTTTGAATACTGAGCAAACACTGCAGAGTCGGGTCACTCAATCAAATCGAGGAGGTCATCATGGTGGCCGAGGTCGTGGAGGTCGTGGTGGTGCCCGAGGTAGAGGTGGAAATCTGAATTCCACTAAAGGATATCAAACACGTGACAAATCAAAAGTCAAGTGTTTTAACTGTAACAAATTTGGACATTACAAATCCGAATGTCGAGCAAACAGGGGCAAGAGCAGCCAGAATATGTGCACGCTGTCGATGCAAATGAAGGCGTGGTGTTAGCATGCCAAATAGATGACTCAACTACCATGGACACAAAAATTTGGTACCTTGATACTGGGTGCAACAATCACATGTGTGGTCAAAAGGAGCTATTTTCGAAGTTAGATGAGACGGTTCGTGGTGAAGTCAACTTCGGGAATAAATCCAAAATTCTCGTGATGGGCAAAGGTAACATTGATATCAACTCAAAAATGGTACTAATGTTACTATTGCAGATGTTTACTTTGTGCCGGGACTCTTTTGGAATTTGCTGAGTGTTGGGCAACTATCCGAAAAAGGCCACAAAGTTAACATTGAAAATGGTGTGTGCACCATTAGAGGCGCAAACAATAAGTTGATTACGACGACACAGATGACAAAGAACCGGACGTTTCCTCTATCCCTTCAGACGAAGACTCTATTGAGTTTCCAAGCAACGACAAAAGATAGCAAATGGCTATGGCATCTTCGCTTCGGTCATCTAAATTTTCGTGGACTTAAATTACTAGTCCAAAAAAAGATGGTGACTGGCATGCCCTTGATCGACGCTCCAGACCGCTCATGTGAAGGATGTCTCGTTGGAAAGCAACATCGGAAATCTTTTCCAATTGGGAGAGCTAGAAGAGCCAAGCAACCTCTGGAGTTGGTACATACAGATATCTGTGGCCCTGTTGAGGTGGAATCATTTGGACAAAAAAGGTACACGCTAATTTTTGTCGATGATTTTACTAGAAAAACATGGGCTTATTTTTTGAGAGAAAAATCCGAAGCTTTTGGCAAATTTAAAGAATTCAAAGTCTATGTTGAGAAACAAAGTGGCTTTAATTTAAAATTTAACATTGAGGTCGGATCGAGGTGGAGAGTTTACTTCCAATGAATTTGACAATTATTGTAAAATTTGTGGAGTGAAACGTCAGTTGACTGCTAGCTATACTCCTCAGCAAAACGGTATAGCAGAAAGAAAGAATAGAACAATTTTTGAAATGGCAAGAAGTATGCTAAAGGCTAAAGCATTACCGAAGAAGTTTTGGGCGGAAGCCGTTGCTTGTGCTGTATTTGTGTTGAATAGGTGTCCAACAAGGAGTGTTCTTGGAAGAACTGTAGAAGAGGCTTGGAGCGGCAACAAGCCAAATGTTTCGTTCCTACGGGTATTTGGGTGCATAGCATATCCCCATATACCGGACGAATGAAGAAAAAAGTTGGATGATAAAAGCGAGAAGTGCATTTTCATTGGATATAGTGATGTGACTAAGGGTTATAAGCTATATAATCCTGTCACGGAGAAGGTAATTATTAGCAGGGATGTCCAATTTTTTGAAGATGAAGCCTGGGACTGGAATCAAAAGGCTGACCAGAAAGACATTACTATGGAAGATGAACCATTGGTGAGGGAGACCGAAGAATCTTCAATTGAAGATCCATCACTTTCACCTGGTAGTTCATCCTCCTCACCAGCAACGACTGCAGAACCATTGATTCGTCGTTCACAACGACCGCAGAAGACGCCAGTAAAATTCAAGGATTATGTGGTCACAAGAGTTGATCATAATGACAGTGACGAAATCACTTATGAAACAATGGTAAACTTTTGTTTATTTACTGAATGTGACCCCATATCTTATGATGATGCAGTAGCAGATGAGAAGTGGAACCAAGCAATGGATGAAGAAATCCACTCCATTGAAAAGAATGACACGTGGGTGCTAACTTCTTTACCACCTGGTAAGAAGCCTATAGGTGTCAAGTGGGTGTACAAAACGAAGTGCAAACCCAATGGTCAGGTGGACCGTTACAAAGCTAGACTGGTAGTGGAAGGCTACAAGCAAAAGCCAGATATTGATTATTTTGAAGTATTTGCACCGGTGGCTCGAATGGATTCCATTAGAATGATCTTGGCACTTGCAGCTCAGAACCGTTGGAAAATCCATCAAATGGATGTGAAATCGGCATTCCTCAATGGTTTTCTTGATGAGGAAGTATATGTGGAGCAACCACAAGGTTATGTGAAGAAAGGGTGTGAAAATCAAGTTTATAAATTGAAGAAAGTGTTGTATGGGCTAAAACAGGCACCTCGAGCTTGGTACACGAGGATTGATACTTACATGTTGGAGCATGGCTTTGAAAAGTGCCCTTATGAGCATACACTGTATATCAAATCAAATACTAACGGCGATATTATAATTATTTGCCTTTATGTTGATGATTTGATATTTATAGGAAGCTGTGAGAAGATGTTTGCTGAATTCAGGGAGGCCATGACAAGTCAATTTGAGATGACAGATTTGGGATTAATGTCCTATTTTCTGGGCCTTGAAGTGAAGCAGACAAATGAAGGCATATTTGTTTCACAGCAAAAGTATGCTAATGATATTTTGAAGCGATTCAATATGGAAACACTCAAATCAATTCGAACTCCGGTAGCAGAACGGTTGGAGTTGAAGAAAGAAGGAACCGGTGAACTGGTAAATCCCACCTATTTCAAAAGTATTGTTGGCAGTTTAAGATATTTGGCTACCACTAGGCCAGATATAACTTATGGCGTGGGAATTATTAGTCGGTTTATGGAGAAACCATACCAATCACATTTGCAAGCAGCAAAAAGAATTTTAAGGTATGTCAGTGGAACTCGTGATCATGGAATTTTATATTCTTACACTGACAACTTCAGTTTAGTGGGGTATACAGACAGTGATTGAGCAAGTGATACTAAAACACGGAAGAGCACTTCCGGATATGCATTCTTTCTTGGATCAGGAATAATTTCTTGGTCATCAAAGAAACAACAAGTTATTGCACTCTCAACAGCTGAAGCAGAATACATTGCAGTATCTTTAGCAGCATGTCAGGCGATGTGGCTTCGAAGGATGCTTTTTGAGCTTATGCATGAACAAAAAGGTCCTACTAAATTGATGTGTGATAACAAGTCAGCGATTGCATTGGCCAAGAATCCCGTATTTCATGGCAGGAGCAAACATATCGACATCAAGTATCATTATATTCGTGAGCTGATTAAAGAAGGTGAGATTGAACTTGATTTCTGTAAATCCGAAGACCAGATTGCAGATATTTTGACAAAACCATTGAAGGCGGATTTGTTCGAGAAATTGAAGACAATGCTTGGTGTCGTAGTTTTACAAAATCAATTTTAAGGGAGGCTGTTAGAAAATAGTAAAATTGCTTTTGTGTTTTGTGTTTTGATTAGCTTATTTGTCTTTTAATTGTTTTTTGGCTGTGTGTGTAAGCAAGTGTTATTCGGTTTGTAAAACGTCAAAGTAACGTGTGCTACAGCACCACGTCTCTCTAAGCCGCCAGAGAAGAAAAATTATGAAGAAAGGACAAGTCTTGGGCACACAATAAAATATTACAGTTGCTATTGAAGACTCCAAGAGCACAAAGGAAAGGAAGGAAAGCAACTTGGGGCTGGCAATATTTCATTCTCACTGAAGACAGCAAGAATAAGAGAATTCGCAGCCCACGTTTTTTTTTACTGGGAAGAGGAAAAGTTCAAATTTAACTCTTGCAGGTTTGAAGTCCATGCGGTGAAGTACTTTTAGATATAGGGTTATGTTAGTTTTTTTTAGTGTGTGAGAGTGTATGTGAAAGTGTGAGAGTGTGTGTGAAAGTGTGAGAGTGAGATTTTAGAGAGAATTTTAATCTTAGCAAAGTTAATGTGTGTACTCTCTTAAGCCTTTGCAAGGCATATTGTGTAATATAATCTCTCTTTGTGTGTGCACTCTCTCCCTCCAAGTCCTTTTGATTCCAACTGGAGGGGGACGGCCAGTTAGAGGTTCTAGGATCAAATCCCAGAGAGAGCCCAAAAAAGACATAGCAAATTTAAGTAATAGATGGAACTTATATTGTTCAGGGCATAGCATAAGAAAGCAAAGATACAATACTGCCACCAAAAAAAGTGGAAAGTTTCATCTATGACAAGTTGGTAAGGTTACCCACAAATATCAACATCTTTAGGCAAACAGACACATGCTGGGAAGTTGAATCCGCATTTTAAAGAAGTTCAGAAACAAAAAGCCACTGACACTGACATATTTCAACACAAGCATGGCAAAAGCACATCAACAGCATCAGACAAACATGATAGTATCAAATTAAACAAAATAAAACACAGAATATATAACGAGTTAAAAAGGCATTAGAAAAGGTGAAGCGTCGAGAGCACAAACAAATGATGGGGAAACTCACTAATAGAATCCTTCAAGATCTCCTTCTTGGGGGGAGGGGGAAGAAAGCGGGCAGGTTGGGGGAGGGAGGGGCACTTAGAGGTTCTAGGATCAGATCCCAGAGAGAGCCCAGAACAGACATAGCAAATTGAAGTAATAGATGGAACTTATATTGTTCAGGGCATAGCACAAGAAAGGAAAGAAACACTACTACAACCAAAAAAAGTGGAAAAGTTCCATTCATGACAAGTTGGTAAGGCTACCTACAAATATCAACATCTTTAGGCAAACAGCCACATGTTGGGAAGTTGAATCCGCATCTAAAAGAAGTTCATAAATGCAAAGCCATTAACACTGGCATTTTTCAACATCAAGTATGGCAAATATGCATCGACAACATCAGAAAAACATGACAGTTCTCTCGATGCACTTTTTGTAACTCTTGAATTTCCAAGGTGGATTTTGCTTCTCCTCTTCCGGTAGTTTTTCCTGCAAAGGTTTCCACGTAAATCAGTGTCATCTTTTATTCTTCTCAGTTTTAATTCCATCGCAGTTTCCGCACTTGTCATAACACCATCGTACCAGTTAGCTATAACTTTGCTCACATCTCATTTCTCCGTGACCATGTCATAAAAATGGGCCAAGACAGCATGCGTCATCATAAGACGTTTTACCTAGAAAAGAAAAGCACTATCTGATGCTTATGTACATTAGTTAGACACAACAAATGTTTGCCTCCCTCCAAAACACAACAATCTTGCTTTAGAAATCGACAAACCAGATTAAGTTATATTCTAGCAAATTCACTTATCAGAGTAATCACAGTTCACAGGGATAATTCACTGCCCTTGCACAACTATGTCCCCATTAGCTCAGGAGTCATACCTGGACAAGAGGAAGGCGGTTTCTAATTAACTAAAAGATCAACGACAAGAGTGAAAATGAGAGGTGCGAGTAAGCCAAGTCACCAAAATATTTATCAGAGACAATATTTTGCAGAAACTATATAACAATGATAACTACTGGCAGGTATCAGTTCCCCGCTACTAGACTAAGCAGACCGACAATTAAATCTATCATTAAGCAGCCATAACGGTACGATGGATGGAATGTGACCAGAATAAACGAACACACGTCCTTTTCCCTTAATTTCGGTAGTCTCAAAGCTAACGTGTTGAATGGAACATTAATTGCGATGGAGGGAACTTCATTCCTATTTATTGGTACACGACGAATTAGAGCAATGAAAAACGTTTTCTTTTTCTTTTTCTTTTTTGGCTGTTTTAGCTCTTAGATAGATGTTCTCTAACCTATTGTTTCCACAGAAATCTTAGCGAATGTGTTTTCCGCATAGGCAATATACATGGACTTCTCTTCTATAGCATGGATTCTCCTTTCAGACAGCTTTGTTCTTTATTTTATCAGTAAAAATATGGATAAAATAGAAAACAAAGGAGCACGCAACTGTTTTGTTTTGGGAAACATCATTTGGTACGCAATCTTCAATTCCAAGTTCCAAATTCCCACATTAGCTCCCCTTACTTCTCAATCATCTCCTCTATTCTTTGTCCATATTTTCAAATTAATTAGATCACAAAACCACTTAGTCTCCTCGACTTCCCAAAAGTTGTGCCATCCACGAAAAGAGAGAGAATCCCATACCCATAGCATCAATTGAATAACTCTTCTTCCTTTAGAAAGAGCTATCCCCTAAGTAGGATATTCATCGTTTTCACATCAGTTTCCTTGTTCCATATTCATCATTTTCACATCAGTTTCCTAGTTCCATCTCAAAAGCCGTGGAAAAAAGTTTCTTTCACTTCACATTTTCACAGACATGCAAGAGGGAGGAAGCAGTTCAAGCAAAATCTCTGTCTAAGAAGAATCTAAAATGGTCCAAGGCGAAAGAACTAGCTAATTTTCACGAAGTACTTACCCCATCTTGCCAGTTCGTTCAAAACCGCAACAAATAAGTTGCTTGGTTAAAGAACCTTGGCATGCCGTTTAATTGGAGCTGGTTGGTAAGTAAATTGTAGCAACCAAGAGTCTTATACCCACTGCCCACTTCCACCAAAACTCTATTAAGATCATCCTGGAAGTAAGCCAATGGCCGGACAGCTTGGAAATTCTCCCACTGGTCATTTTGGTCATTTAGCAAGAACAACTGCTCCCATGGTTGCTCCGATCCATTATATCTCTTAATTCTCACATCGACAAGCCTTTGCGGACCATAAATGATAAGGCAAAGATGCCCTCCCAAGACGGCCAAATCCATGCGACACCTATTGTCTATATTACTAGGCAGGTCCACGTCCACAAAACTATTAGTACTAATATCAAAAGCCACCAACACTATTGCCGAATCTCGCACCGGGCGGCGTCTCATTAGCCAGTACAGACGGTCACGCAGGAAAACCCCCATTCTGCCCGGCTCAACCAGAAAGTATTGCCTACCCTCGAGCGGCCTCCACATGTTATCTCTTTCTCTATAGATGCTAACTGTAGCAAAATTTGACCTTGACCTTGACCTTGACGTTGTCTGAACCACCCTCAACAACACGTATTCTGCATTCCGTTCGTCAAATCCAAATACATAAACAGAGATAACCAATCTATGGTTATTTAGATTCCGTCTGTCAGAGTTAAATACATCAAAAGAGAGACCCGATTCAAAGGGTCTGTCAGCATCTGCACATGGTAAGACCCTATGCCCATCAGCGGCGAACGGATTCCATAGAGCAACCTCACGGTTGGCCACATTATAAATGCAAAGGGTGGAACGGCAAGACCCTAGCAACCTGACATCTCCCCACTGGGGAGGGTACTGTGTCTCCACGTACTGCGTCAGGGCATCCCGCTCGATCTGGTAGAGGCTCAGGCGATTCCCGTGGAAGAAGCCGACGAACCGCGACATGAAGAGACGACTGTCTATAAAGGGACGGCACCGTTTGGAGACGCACCCGCGCCGGAGCAGCAACTTCACGGGCAATCAAGTCCACTATCTCGGTGATCGAATGGGCTCTCCACTTCCCAGGCTACTTTGAAAGCCTCGCCTCCTCACAGCTCGATTTTTCGCAAATCAATTCACGTGATCCGTAAGGAAAGGGCTCGATTTGAGAGAATCATCAGGGATAGGGCGAAGGCGTAAAGAGGAGAGAAGAGAGAGAGGGGAAGGGGGGGAGAGAAGGGATCTCCTCCTTGTCCTCCTTCTCTTGCGTGGGGAGCACGCCAGAATATAAAAATATTATTTGGGGATCCGCGGTAAAAAGCGCGGGAAGGAAAGAAAGTCGAATTTTTTCTTCCTAAATTCCCGCTCCATTTTTCCCTATGGAGTCTCTTGTGTCCTATTAGCCATTAGGTCCACTGCTCCCTCAAACTAGCATTCTTGAAGAGCTCGGACCATGCTACGAGCGAACTTCTGATTGAGTTTGTATTCCAAGCATTTGTCACAACGTATGAAGAGGTAAATTTTATGAATAATGACACAAAATGGTCTTAACGTGTGATATAGTCCATAAACTTTTGATCTGTCTAATATGATTCTTAAACTTTAATTTAATGTGCAATGTGAGCCTTTAATCTTTTTTTTTTTTGTAACTGAGGATCCGCCCGGGCCCCTTACGGGTCCCAAAGCCTTACAACACATGGAATGTTTAGTACAAAGCGATTATATCTTGGGTGAGACTAATACACGATCCCAACATCATGGCCCCCACTTACAATACTTTAACAACTACGAGTTTTGAAATCTCAACCTCAGCGATGAGGGAAAGATTCTAATCTAGCAAAGCCAGCAAAGCTGCCCACGGTTGGGTGTGAGCCTTTAATCTTTTGTAAGTAATCAATCAAATTTCTGAATTATATGAAAAATGTTCCATATTGTTCTTCCGTTAATTTAAAATTAGAGACAATATCGAATATTTTCACATAATTTAGAGATTACATCAAATATGCATCAAAAGCATAGGAATTCAACATTTTAGAAGTTTAGGAAATACATTGCATATTATGTGAAAATTTAATGATTATTTGTGTCATTTTCTTTATATTTTAGGCAAAAATAGTAAAATGGTTCGAACGACGATTCCTAGAAACTTAGGAAATTGATAAATTAACTCAATTTGGTTTTGACTATCTCAGCACCAAACCAAATTGAAAAGTTCAAAAAGGAATTGAGCTAGATCAATGGTCCGAAAAGATGTGAACTTAATAGCTCCATCTCCTACAACATGGGAGATTTTGTGGCGGCTTTAAGCCATCAGATAAAAACATAGTTTATTATTTTGAATATTATAAGCTTTTAGAACGGTTCGTAATAGTTCTATAAAATCTCACATTTCGAATCGGTTTTGTTCGATTTTATCGGGTCAACATAAGAACAATCATTATCATGGAGAGAGGGTAAAATCCCTGCCTTGGTCCCGGCCAAGTTGCTCGCCAGGGCAAAAGGGCACTGCCCGCGGATGCAAAAGTTCCGCGCTCATCTTCCAACTCCACGACGTGCATGAGCAGTTGATGAGGGAAATTCGACAGGGCTAGTAAAGCCCGGGCGTCCTAAGGACGAACCACCGCAATATGGTTGGAACTTTGGAGCTGCGTGGCTGTCGAGCATATCGACTCAAACGTGAATCACACGCGAGGCCGCGACAAATGCTCGTGCCTCGTCTTTTCAGGTGTATGCCTGCCTCTCTCGAAAGGAGGTTCTGCTATTGGTTCTTTTATCCCGCCACCTCCCGAAAGTGATCTTGGCGTGCTGCGTTTTTCTACGTTGGTGGATGATCATTAGGCAGCGAGATTCCTTAACAGTTTCCCTTTCCCTCTTGGCAAATCCTAGCCGACAACATGTTTCTCCCTCTCCCAACACAATCCAAAAAGATGATCATCTTCCCTTAAAGAAGCGTGAATCACAAGTTAGGACCAGTCGCAGACAAAGGCTTCCCGACGACGCCCTCCAGCTGCCGCTGCACGCGCCTCGCCATCGGAGGAATCAAGCTTCATGTGCTTTCTGCGCTAAAAAAGGGAAATTTCAAAACCAGAGAGGAATCAAGGGGCCGATCGGGGAGGAGGGGAATTGATGGGGATGCTCGGAATAAGTAGCTTTCATTTCGTGCGGAGAAAGAGGTGGAATTAGGGATTTTATAGGCGATAAGGCTTTTTTCGGGCCCCTAATCCGTTTGAATTCTCAGCGCTTTTTGCTGTGGACAGCAAGGAAAATGCAGGATAGCGGGCACCCAATTTTTTGACTAAATTCCAACGCCCCCCTTTTTCCTTAAAGAGTCTTCTCCTATCAGGTCTATCGCTCGATTGAACTACCATTCTGCAAAGTGGTTGGATCATGCAGTGAACGAACCTGTGATCGGGGTTTGTACTCCGAGCATTTGTTACCTCGTGCAAAATGAGGAGGCTTTTGAATTTCCAACGTGTTGATGGGGGGCTCTCGTGACAGGTTCGTACATGTACGAGTGGATTGGGCAATTTTGGTCGAACGTTCCGAAACAAAATGCAAGACCCTCATGATAAATTCTTTATATAATGATCAAAAAGTTCATAACATGCGATGTTATCCTTAAACTTTTAATTTGTTTAATATAGTTCTTGAACTTTAACTCAATATGTAATATGATTTATGAATTTTTTGTATTTTTTCAATAGAATCCCTAAATTATATGAAAAATAGTCTCTGTTGTTCTTCCACTAATTTAAAATAAAAAATAATATTGAATATTTTCATGTAATTTAGGGACTAAATCGAATATGCACCAAAAGTCTAAGAACCACATTGAACAAATTGGAAGTTCAGAAAATACATTGCATACTAGGTAAAAATTCAAGTATTATCTATGTCATTTTCTTTAAAGTTTAGGGATAGCTGTTTTGATCACTCGGCCTTGGCCTTTTACTTATTTAAAAGGAAAAAAAAAATGGCTGAATTGGTGACACGGAAAGGGAAAGGGGAAGGGAGGGGGGGGGGGGGGGGGGAAGGGATGAATTTGTGATAAACCTTAAGAGCAATTAGTAGTAATCTCACAAAATCTTGGGTGGGGGGGGGGGGGAAGGGATGAATTTGTGATAAACCTTAAGAGCAATTAGTAGTAATCTCACAAAATCTTGCATTTTATCTGTTGAATGATCTCAAATCAATTCAATTCAATTTCATTGGGTCGACATAAGAACAATCATTATCATGGAAAGAGTATAAAAACCCTCTGCTCGATCACAGCCAGGGCTATTTGCCGAGGCAAAAGGTTACGGTGCTTGCAGATGTGAAAGCTCCAAGCTCATCTTCCAACTCCCCAACGTGCATGAGCCGTTGAGGAGGGAAATTCAGCCATGCTAGTAAAGGCCCGGCTGTCTTGGGGGCGGCCCACCACCATGGGGTTGTACCTCTGGCATTGCTTGGCTGTCGGTAGATTGATTAGAGCGGGAATCACACTAGAGGTCGCGACAAATACTTGGGGTTGGTGTTTCCAGGACTAGGCCTACCGCGTGTTGTGTTTTTTCTACGGTGGTGGATGATGCATGTGTCACGGGCTAATTGATTGGGATCGTGACCACAAGGCGATTCAGGCACTTTAGGATCAATTTGGATTGTCAAAGCACCTAAGCCAAGCCTTGCTCGATCGAACACTCACTCGCCCACTTATTCGGATCATAAAGAGAGAAAGTTTCTAGAGAGAGGAGCTCTGGAAAGAAATAAGCTCTGTATTGCGGAAATAGTGGATTTGTTGGATTGATTACAAATGAGGGAGGGCATCCCTTCTTATACTCAAGGCCCTCGGCTTACAACCATTGATCTAGAATTTAACTAGCGGATGAGATCGCACCGCCTCAATACCGACACTTAATGGCAACTACTAGCTATCGACATTAATGAAAGAAGACTTCTAGAATCAGGAGTAATGACGGTGATGTCCGCCCTTGGAAATCTTCGAGAGAAGTCTTGATGGGAATCCGAGCGAGCACGGGAGGTCTTCCACGGATGGGTCATGGCCGTACCCTAGGAACCTCTTGGATCGGCTTTCTTTCAGGCCGTGACATTCTCCCCCACTCAATCGAGCAACATCCTTGTCGCTCACAGCTTGACGGGCGGCCTTTTTGGCACGAACATGGGCTTTAGCATGAGCTCTATTCCTTCAATTTTGCTTGGTGCGGACGCTCATGTACGATGGACCACACCCTTCCATTATCACCTGAAACTTTGACTCGGGCACGGCACGCATTGAGTACTCGACCTCGGGGAAGAGTGCTTGGATCGGCATGTCGCGAGTTGGAGTAGGATCCAACTCTACCTTCGGCTTCTCCTCGGTCGGCTTGTGCATGCACTTCTCGACCTTCAAGCTCTTGTCAAGACGTCGGATCGTCGCGATGGTCTTGGTATCGATCACCCCTTTGATCATAGGGATCATCGACGGGCATTTTGAGTCGAGGATCAAAATGCACTTGGTCCTCTTGTCGATCATGGCTCTCACACTATGGAAAAACTGCATTCCCAAGATGAGATCACAATTGTCGAGAGGAATTACCTTGAATGATAGCTTGCCCTTCCAACCACCGATTTGGACGCCCACGTCGGGAGTCGATCCTACGCCATGGAGACCATCCGATGATGGGTTTGAATGTCTTCCCAATCGGCTCCACGCAAATTTTCAAGGCCTTTGCCACCTCGGTCGACATGAACATGTTCGACACGCCAGTGTCAACCAAAGCGTAAAGCGTTTGGCCGCACACTTCAACCTCCACGAAGAACATTTATGTGTTCGGTGTAATTCCTTCTTCTTTGGACGGCGATCGAGCTTGGATGGAGTTGATCGTCTTCACGCCTCCAAGTTGGATTTGTCGCCTCTCTTCTTTGGGCTCCTCCTCCACCTCTTCGATGGCAAGGAGGGTGCTGATTCAACCCTTCTTCGGGCACTTTTGGGTCCAATGCGGTCCTTTGCAAATGAAGCAAGGAGAAGGCGGGAGTTGATCGAACTTACTCGTATAGTCTGTTTGTGGTCGACCCCTTTGGAAGGACGGCTTGGAAGTTCCTTCTCCCCATGTTTTGACTCGGCCGCCTTGATCATGCGCGCCTCGGGGATTGCTTCTTGCTTTGTCCTTGAATCAATCCGGCCTCCAATTTCTTGCTCGGTTGTTCTTCGGCTCGGCTTTGGTGAGATCAATGAGAGACTCGGCCATGCTTAGCGCTCTCGCAAGACCACTTACGTCCCGTCGTTTTAGCTCGAGTTGCGCCCATGGCTTGAATCCATCCATGAACGCTTCGAGAGCCTCCTCCTCGCTTAGGTTGCGGATTTGGAGTTTGAGCTCCGTGAACTCCTTCACATACTCTCAGATCGCACCTCTTTGTTCGAGGCAATGGAGCATGCTACGAGCTTCTTGTTGAGCGAACTCGGGGAAAAAGTAGTCGCGGAACTCCCTCACGAAGTCATCCCATGTTTCCATGGGATTGGCACCGCGTCTAATCTCATCGCACCTATTGCGCCACCAAAACATTGCCGTATCAGTAAGGAACATGGAAGCGGTTGGTATCTTGATCGACTCGTCTCAGATGTTGACAGCGCCAAAGTATTGCTCCATACTCCACATGAAGTTATCCACCTTTTGGCCAGATCGGTTGCCTTTGAACTCCTTGGGTTTTGGCACCTCAATTTTGGGCACCGCTTGAGTAGGCACCGCACTGTTGGTGATGCTCAGCTTGCATAGGGTGAGCTCAGTCTTGAGCTCTTGGATTTCTGGCTTCGACCTCGTCCCTACACGGGCTTACCTTCTCGATCACTTGGACGCGCTTGTTCAAACCATCGATCGATGCTTTGAGAGCTTCGTCCTTGTCGTGCAATGGAGTTGTAGCTTGGTTGATGCCGGTCGTGAAGTCTTCACGGAGCGAGCCCTCAACCTCCATGATCCGGTCTCGCACATCGTCAAGACCTTCCATGAGCTCAAGCACGGCACTCCAGATCTTCCCAATCTTCTCATCAAACACAGCTATGGCATCCATCGAGCCATCTCTTTTCTTTGCTTTGCCGCGAGTCTCCTTGACTTGCACAGCCTCTCCATCCATGACAGCATCTTGGCTCGACATTCTCTCGAACAATTGGTGCTCCTCAACTCTAGAAACGGATCTCTCCTTTGCTCTAATAACCACTTGTCACGAGCCGATCGATTGGAATTGTGACCACGCGGCGACTCGGGCACTTTAGGATCGATTTGGATCGTCGAAGCACCTAAGCCAAGCCTTGCTCGATCGAACACTCACTAACTCGCTTACCCGGATCGTAGAGAGAGAAAGTTTCTAGAGAGAAAAGCTTTGGAAAGAAATAAGCTCTGTATTGCGGAAGTAGTGGATTTGTTGGATTGATTACAAATGAGGGAGGGCACCATTCTTATACTTGAGGCCCTCGGCTTACAACCATTGATCTAGAATTTAACCGGCGGACGAGATCGCACCGCCTCAACTACCGACACTTAATGGCAACTACTAGCTACCGACATTAATGAAATGAGACTTCTAGAATCAGACGTAATAACGGTGATGTCCGCCCTTGGAAATCTCTGGGAGAAGTCTTGATGGGAATCCGAGCGAGCATAGGAGGTCTTCCACAGATGGGTCGCGGCCGTCCCCCAAGAACCTCTTGGATCGGCTTTCTTTCGGGCCGTGACACATGCATCTCGCCCTAAAAAGAAGTGAGAGTCGCAAGTTGCACGGTGGACCCGTTTTCCGAAGGGCCCTTTGCCTTTACCACAAGAGTTCCATCCGGACACGGCTCCTGACGCGGGAAGCCTTGGCGAAATTTTAGGGATCGGGTAGGGTCACGATCACATGATAGTGTTCTTGGCGATGATCGAGCGGGGGAGAATCGGCGACATGATGGTTTCCCGTCATGCTACTGCCTGCTTTCTTCATCTTCCCGGAATCGAACTAGTGGTGCACCGCGCGATCGGATTGAAAGGGCTAATACCACGAAGTCACAAATGGAGACCGCAAATAAGGAAGTACTGCAGGCCCCATGGGATAGTCAAGCCTATCGCTTCTCTTACGATGATGATTAACTAAACATTTTTGGGAAGCTAGGAGCAATTTTCCTCTCTTCGAAATAGAAATTAGAGACTTAACATTAAAATCACATTCCAGCGTTATCTAATGCCCAACTGCTCAGCCTAACATGCAGACGCACAACCTTCGTGATCGAATACTATTATTTTCTTCGTTAAGCTGACCATTCATGTCAAAAGGATGAATACCTCGATCTTTCCTTCGACTGCTCACGGCTGGGCTATCATTCTTCCAATGTTGTCACAAATAAAATACGAACTTGCATCCTCATCAGTCTCATTCCTGTCAGAAGAAGCTAACCGATGCCGAGCAACAGGATTGGCGATGGCCTGGGTATAAACACCAATGATATGTCGATAAGAGATGAGCCATCACATATGTCTAACCAGCAGAGCTTCCAAATGTCATATTTCTTCGGTTGCGTATAAGATCAAGATGCTGTGTTGAGCATAATTTAAGCTAAATGCCGAGTCAAGTAAACAAGCTAAACTCAACTCAAAAATGCACAAGGCCTGTTGATCCGTCGAGAATTTAGTGTCCTAAAGGGGAATCCATTGGTTCGTAGACTGAGAAAAGCAGATACACACTGCAAATGCTAGATCCAGGATTGTAATTGACAGAACAAAATTTGCTTTCATGTAAATATTAAAAACACTTGTTTCTTACTTTATGCACCATCTCTTGACATGTTTAATTCAACATCCAACTTAGAACATTACCGTGAAAGTCATGAGAGGTGAAATGAATCTAGAGACTAACATATTTCTACATCTCCCATTGGAAGAACTTGTGAACATGAAAATAAATCCCAAATATGTGAAGGGAAAGTAACTGCAAATATAAGTTCAAAACTTCACTAATGGCTCCTCAAAGACGTTCTCTCTTACCTTTTCATTCGCATTTAAAATTACCAGAAACAGAAACTCAATGCTTTTAACAGTGCATCTGGAGGGAAGGATTGATCGCATCATCGAACGGTATGACATAAAAATCTCTGAGAACGTGTTTTACACCTCAATCAGTTCTCTCTAGAATTGGATTACTAATTTAGTCATGGTGAACGAAAAGAGGCAGAATGGTAGTGCTTCGGGGCTTACATGAATCCAGGAGCACAAACTGTATCTTTGACAAAATTCGAAGACTACAATTGCACAAAGATACAGTGCAAAATAATGGAAAAGGGTTGCAAAAACATTCATCATCCTTAACTATGACATCAGTGATGATTTCGCTTCATCTCTCTATACAATAAACAATACCCTCACAATCTGCCTGAGGAACTAAGTGACCTAAGTCATCTTTCAAAGGGGAAAAGTACCAAAAAAGTCTTAAATAGATTGCATTGGTATCAATTCAGTCCTAAACTTTTCAATTGGACAAATTCAGTCCTAAACCTTTTAATATTGGTACCAATTCAGTTTATCCGGCCAATTTTGGCCGTCCGGCACTGACGTGGACATCGGTCGGTGGCTGAACGCTAACGTGACAACTTTTATTATTTTTTTGAATTTTTTTATTTTTTATTTTTCTTTTCTTTTTTTCTTTTTACTTTTATTTTCTGCCTTCTTCTTGGCGGTGGCCGGCGAGCCTCCAGTGAGGCCGCTGGCCACTGGACGAGGGTCGCGAAGCCCTCGCTGGTGGCAGGCGAGGGCTTCGCGGCCCTCGCCCGGCCTCTCCCGGCCTCTCCCAAGGCCATTGGCAAGGCCATGGTGGCCATCGCTAGGACAGAGGTGAGGGCCGCAAAGCCCTCGCCAGCCACCAGCGAGGGTCGTGACCCTCACTCAGCCTCGCCTAGGGCCGCGGGCGAGGCGGCTTAGCCCAAATCTGGTCCTTGATGCCTCCTCCACTGTTGACCCAGGAGCTTCTCGACATCGTCACCACCGCCCTCACCTCCACGATTCGAGGCCCTGGTTGATCACCTCCCGTGCCTCACACCGCCGCTCCTCCACTCGATCTTCGCCTCCGAAACCCTAGCTCGCTCCTCTTGTGGCAAGGCTAGGGTGAGGGTTGCCTCGCCCAGATTTGGGCTAAGCCGCCTTGCTCGCAGCCCTGGGTGAGACCGAGCGAGGGCCACGAAGCCCTCGCTAGCCGCGCTGAGTGAGGGTCGCGACCCTCGCCGGTGGCTGGCGAGGGCTTTGCGGCCCTCGGCTCCGCCCTAGCGATGGCCACCATGGCCTCGCTAGCCATGGGTGAGGCTAGATCCAGGCGAAGCCGCCTTGCCGGTGGCCTTAGGAGAGGTCGGGCGAGGGCCGCGACCCTCGTTGCGGCAAGCGAGGGCTTAGTGGCCCTCCCCGGCCACCACCAGGAAGAAAGCATAAAAGAAAAGGAAAAAGAAAAGAAAAGAAAATAATAATAAATAATAAATCATAAAAATTGTCACGTCAGCGTTCGGCCACTAGCTGACATCTACGTCAGCGTCGGCTGGCAAAAATTGGCTGGATGGACTAAATTGGTACAAATATTAAAAGATTTAGAACTAAATTAGTCCAATTGAAAAGTTTATGACTGAATTGATACCAATGCAATAAGTTTAGGACTTTTTTGGTACTTTTCCCTCTTCCAAAGCATCCTCTAGGTTTGAATGAGGTGCTTGAAGCGTCCCATGCATCTCACATGTCTTCATCTTCTTACAGTGTTAAGAGATGAGCCATCGCCAATATCTCGGATGATCTACAATGATGCGCGTATGTCTAATCAGTGGAGCTTCCAAATGTCAGACTCCTCAGTTGCATTAAAGATCAAGATACTGTATTGATTTAAGGTAAATGGCAAGACAGGTAAACAAGCTTAACTCAACTCAAAAATGCATTAGGCTTGTTGATCTGTCTATAATTTCATGTCCTAAAGGGGAATCCATTGGTCAATGCAAAGACTGGGAAAAGCAGATACACACCACAACATGAGTGCTAGATCCAGGATGGTTCTTGACAGAACGAATATTTGCTTTCCTATAAATGCGAGAAGACTTGCTTCCAGTTTTATGCACCATATCTGGACCTGTTCAATTTAACTGTGTATATCCAACCTCAGATCATAACTGTGGAAGCCATGGGAGGTGAAATGAATCTAGAGCTTAATACACTTCTACATCTCCCGCCAGAAGAACTTGTGCTAACATGAAAATAAATCCCGAATATGTGAAGGGAAAGTAATTCCAACTATGAGTTCAAAACTTCACCAATTGCTTCCCAAACACATTCTCTCTTACCTTTTCATTCCCATTCAAAATTATCAGAAACAGAAACTCAATGCTTTTAACAGTGCATCCAAAGGGAATGACTGATTGCATCATCAAAGAGTGCAAGATAATCGAAAATCGCCAAGAAACCTTTTTACCCCTCAATCAGTACAACCTAGATTACTCATTGTGGATTACTCATGGTGAACGAAAAGAGTTCGGAGAGTAATGCATGTGGGCTTACAAGAATCTAGGAGCACTGACTGTATCTTTGACAGAAATGAAGACCCTAAATTTCACAAAAATACAGTGCAAAATAATGGAAAAGTGATGCAAAGACATTCATTATTCTTAACTATGACATCTGTAATGATTTCACTATATCATCTCTTTATCCAATAACTATATAAAACCCTAAAATTTTAGGTTGTCGCTCCCTTTTAGCCTTAGTTTTGTGAAGAAGTGACAGACTTCTTTATACAATCAACAATACCCTCACAATCTGCCTCAGGAAGTAGAAACCCAAGTCATCTTCAAAAGCATCCTCTGGGTTTGAATGAGGTGACTGAAGCGTCCCATGTGTCTGACATGCCTTCATCTTCATGTTATACAAGTTCTCTGACAAAGAGTAATAAGACAGAAAAAAACCAAGTTTAGCTAATACATCATAATTGATCCTCAGGGCTCTTTAGAAAGATTTAAAGCAAAAAATAGTTGGACATCCAAAACAAGAGCAAGCTCCTCTAACCCCTATTATTAATTGAAACAGACACACCATCTCACTTACAGTTTTGTTAACCCCATGAAAACTATTTACATGAAAAACAAAGTACGGCCTACAATGTGCCAGACAAGCTCTCGAACCAGGTTATTAAAAGTCCATCTACGAAGAATCTGATACAGTCCCATGCAAAAGTCCTAGCTACTTTTCACAAAGTGTTTACCTCCTCATCTTGGCGGGTTGTCCATAATCAATTGGCCAGAGCATGGGTTGCAAACAAATTTCTGCATCAAAGAAACCTGGCATGCCCATTATATCTAACTCCTCAACTACGTCAGTCTGTAAATCGCACCAAACGAGAGTCACTGCTCACTCCCACCAAAACTCGATCACCATCCTGGGAGAAAGCCACTGGCTGGACAAGCCCCAAACCCCTCGGGTAGCCAGGAATCGAGAACAACCGATCCCATGGTCCGTTCAATCCATATTATCTCAAAATCCACACATGGACACCCCTTGCTCACCATAAATGCCCTCCCAGGACAGCCAAATCCATGTCGAGCGTATTATCTATAAAATCAAGCTGGTCCACCTCCACAAATTGTTAGCATGAAAATCAACAGCCGCCAGCACTTTTGCCGAATTCAGCGCCCACTCACATCTCATTATCCAGTGCACAAGTGCATGGCCGCGCACAAAAAGCCCCCTTTTGTCCGTTAAATCCAGATATTATGGGATCTCGATCTCCTGGAGCGGCATGCAGGCATTAGCTCCTGATCTATAGATGCTAACTTGAGATTCAAATGCCCCTTCAAGGGTCTGGATTAGCCTCACCAACACGCAATCATCATTCTCATCATCATACCCAAATCCATTAACGCAAGCAGAGGGAAACAATCCACCACCTATCTGAGTATCTTCAGGAGGCAAGAGCTCATGATCCCCAGTGAACAGATTCCACGTATTAACGTTGCGGTTGTGTGCTCTGGAAATGCAAAGTCAGTCATGGCAAGCGCCTAGCACCTTGATCTGTTCCCACCCGAGAGGGTACTCTATCTCCACCATGTCACCCAGGGGACGCAGATCGATACAGTAGAGGCTCGGGGGATCCCTGCAGAAGAGGCAGAGGTGTTGCTACATGAAGAGATGGCTCTCTGTCAAGCGACGGCACCATTTGGACACGCACCTGCACAGGAGCAGCGACTTCACTGGCAACCAGGTCCAGTATCTCGGTGATCGAAGGGCTCTCCACTTCCCAGGCTAGTTTCAAATGCAACAAAGAAGATGACAATGAGAAAACGCTACTCTTTTGGCAAATCAATTCCCATGATCCAGAAGGAACAGGTTTGATTTGAGAGAATCATTGGTGAAAAAGGGGAAAATGCGACAAAGGAGTATCAGTGCGAATTGAGCACTGAGAAAGTTAAGGTAAGCGAGGGGGAGAGAGAGGGAGACAGAGAAAGTTAAGGTGAGCGATGTGAGGCATGGAGAGGAAGATGGAGCAAAAATATTAGTCCACTGATGAAACTTCCGCTCCAATCTTGACGTCACCATCCAGAATATGTGTAAAGGGTCGCATATGAGTAGAGTTTATTCTGATGCACGTGTGGACACACTACTATGATCAGATCGAAAAAGAATCGAGTGAAGTGGAATATTTGGATGCGTCCTTGCAGAGTAGAACAAAGACTGCAGGCAACACCCTATACTACTCTAAGATAAAGTTCAGACCTTCATCCTGTCAACAAACATGTACTTAGTATCGTATTCTGCACTCAAAAGACAGCTGAGATACTCATTTTCTGATACCACAGTGGTTGCTAGCAATGGCTTGATAGTTGGCTGATTCGTTGTTTTCTCCAGATAAGAAAATGAGATTGGCAAGTGCTACACATCTCAAAATGTCCAACTAACCTGACTAATTCCATGATCTCTTATCGAAAAGAGAAGCTGAGACATCGACTAATATACTCAGCAACTCTGACAAACAAATGGAAATGATAACACACAGACAGCAATAGCGAACAACATTTGCTTTGCACCGTGTTCTACTCTCAGATATCCACACAATATTCCCCAACAATTACCATTTGCTAGTTTGCATACTACTCTACCCCCAAGACAGGGTTAAAGATAGAAAACATACTTTGGCCCGACTTCAATAACTCAGACACTCTTTTCGGACTCATAAAGAGCAAGGTCATCCGTAATTCCAGCCAGTTTGCGAAGGACTCATAAAAAGCAAGGTCATCCATAAATAAATCACAGGAAAGCGGATCTGCCACCAAATGAGATTGTTCATGCCCCAAGTGAGTGCAAATTTAGATTCCGATTCGAACAATTCCATCACCACTCGCAAAAAATGAAGGCCATTCCAGAGCATTACCTTGCATCCATCCATTCCAGAGCATTGGCCGCCAGGAACTCGCTATTCGCCTCCGACTAAGGCTCGGGACACAAATATCTGCAACAATTCCACAAAACCACGTCCACAATCAGGCCCATCGCAGGTGGGAGACTTCGATTCCGGCATTGGGGATTAGGGATTTGATCGGCGATTAAGCTTTTTTGGGGCTCGCGCGCTTTTTGCCGTGGACAGCAAGGAAAACGAAGGACAGCGCGGCCCGAATTTTTTTCCCTTAATTCCCGCGCTCCCTTTGCCTTGGGAGTCTTGTATATTCTCAAGATAGATGGGGTCACGTCGCGAGCGACCCTCTCTTTTATGGAAGCTACCGTGGTGGATTCCACGTGTACGTGCGGATTGAGGGTTCCAGTCCAACGTCTCGTGACAAAGTAGTCTCGAAACTTTATAACGTGATTCCTAGATTTTTTTGTACATATTTGATATAATTCCTAAATTATATGAAAAACGCTATATGTTGTTCTTCCATTAATTTAAAATCAAAGACAACAACATCAAATATTGTTACATAATTTAGAGACTAAATCAAATATATACTAAAAGCCAAGGAGCCATATTGAACAAATTAGAAGTTCAAGAAATACGTTGCACATTGGATAAAAACTCATAGATTATTTGTGTCATTTTTCTTAAATTTCAGGAATAGCTGCTCTTATTGCTAAATCGGGGAAAGGGAAATGGGGAAAAAGGGAAAGAGAAAAGCGATGAATTTATGCTAAGCTTTTAAAACAATTGATAGTAATCTTATAACATCTTGCATTCTATTAGTTAATTGATTCGATCTCAAATCAGTTCAGTTCAATTCCCTTGGGTGGCATAAGAACAATCATCATCATGGAGAGAGTGTAAAATCTCTCTGCCTCAATCCTGGCCAAGCTGCTTGCCAGGGCAAAAGAGTACTACGCCTGCAGATGCGAAAGCTCCGAGCTCATCTTCCAACTCCACGACAGCATGAGCTATTGATGAGGGAAATTCGACCATGCTAGTAACGCTCGGGCATCTTGAGGGCAAACCCCCCGATACGCCACCCAGCCCGGCCCATAATTGAGCGTACCGCTTTGCTTATGATGATGATTAACTAAACATTGGGAAGTTAGGAATGATTCTCCTCTCTTCAAAATAGAAGTTGGAGACTTAACATTAAAATCACTTTCCAGCATTATCTAATGCCTAACAGTTCGGCATGTTATGCAGATGCGCAACCTTCATGATTCAATCCTATTATTTTCTTCGTTAAGCCTACTATTCAGAATGCAAGAACGAGTACCTTGATCGTTCCTTTACTGCTCGCGGCTGGGCTATCGCTCTTCCAACTCCGGCACAAATAAAATACGAACTTGCATCCTCATCGGGCTCATTCCTGTCAGAAGAATTAAATCGATGCCGAGCAGCAGGATTGGCGATGACCATTGTAGAAGCACTGACGATATGTCTACGTGAGATGAGCCATCACCAATATATCCGACGATCTTCGATGATGACGAATATGTCTAACCAGTGGAGCTTCCCAATGTCGGACTTCCCGTTTGCATATAAAATCAAGATGTTCTGTCTAGAGCATGTTTTAAGGTAAGTGTCAAGTCAGGTTAACAAGCTCAACTTAGACTCAAAAGTGCACGAGGCTCGTTGATCTGTCCAGAATTTCTTGTCCTAAAGTGGAAAATCCATTGGTTAAATCATAGACTGGGAAAAGCAGATACGCGTCGCAGCATGAATGCTGGATCCAGGATTGTATTTGACAGAACAAACATTTGCTCGCAAGTGAATGTTAAGAACACTTGCTTCCTGCTATATACACCATATCTTGATCAGTTCAATTCAATAGATTAGATATGACCTTAGACCATAACTGGGATAGCCTTGGGAAGTGAGATGATTTAGAGCTTTAACACATTTTCACATCTCCCGTTGCAAGTAACTGCGCTAACGAGCAAATAAATACCAAATATACGAAGGGAAATAACCAAGCTCGAAGTTAGGCTATGTGACCCTCTTTGCTTTTGAGACCGGCGGTGATTTTCAACGGAAAGGTGTGCATGCATCCGGTTCTACGCGAGTGCTCCTCCTACTCCGAGTTCTAATTATGAATTTCGGGTTTCAATCATTTTTCACTGTACAAAATGTTGGATCCAAAGTTAGAAGGCAAACTAATGTAAACAAAGATGATATCCCAGTAACTATTGCCAAGTGATATATATGAACCATAAGGAAATGGAGGGGGGGAAGTGAGCGCGGTCATCATTTACCTGAATTGGCTTCAGTTTATGTTGCAGTCTCTTCTATGAGAATGACTAGTTTTTCTTAAATGGACGGCCTTGTTAGCAGAGAGATGTTTTGATTTTGGCATCATAGCTCTGCCTATTATTCTCCTCATTGAATTATTTCAGCTGATACAACCTTTTTTCTTACATATTTTCTACAGAGAAAAAAGACAAATCGCAGGATCTGCTAGCCCAAGGAGGAAGTGGTATTTGTAATATTATGCAATAATGTAATATTATGTTAGTGGGCCCCAAAAGAAGAAACTGAAAAAGAAATTGAAAAGTCAGCAAAGCAAGAGAGTTCCCTCAACCAAAAAGAAAAGGAAGAAAAGAAGAAGAAGAAGAGAAAGGGGGAAGAAAGGAAAGGAATCTTGGCACGTGCACGTCTCGGATGCCTCGCCAAGCCGACTCGACTCCATAACACAGCACCCGGTAAGAGATCAAGCCCTCGTTCGTCCGATTGAAGTAATTTTTGGATTTAGGACTTAAATTCGAAATTTTTGGAAAACTGAGCGGCGAAGTCTAATTTTGGAGTCGTTGAGCCGTGTATTTTTGCAAGAATGGTCATTTAGGGTGTTGTGGAGCCGTGGGATTTTACGGATTGTGATTTGAGCTTATGGTTTGTCCGAAACAAAATTTCGAAGTTTCCCGCGCACAGTGAACAGTACGCGTCCAGCAGCTTTGGGCCCGTATTTTGTCATTTTTCGGCTTGATTTTGGGATGGCCAAGTTGGGATTCTTGTGATATGTTTCAAAGGCTCTCTATTGAATATAAGTACGTTTGGATCAGAGTTCGGAAGAGAAAGTTAAGGCGCAATCAAGTTTTGCACTTAAATTTCGTGTTGCGAATGGCTTGAACAATCGCTTTGTTATGCGATTTGTTAGCGCGTAGAAGTCCTTTTGTTAGAGTTAAGGCGTAATTTAGTTGTTTCGAAGTAGAGACAGAGTTTTATTAGATTTTAACATTTTTCTCGGTTATTTGATAGGACCTTGAATTCGACGATACGAGTATCGTTCGTCGTTTGGTCGTCGACGACGAGGTGAGTGGTACTATAACTTATTTGGTTTTATAAAATCATATCTTGAAGTATGTATGTATATATATTGAATCAAGAAGAGCATTTTTATTGCATAAAAGCCAGATCGAGCAATTGCTACCCTTTGGTTGATTGTGAATCTTTGAAAAGCATGTTATACAAGGTTTGTGGAGAAACATATATGAAATTGCTTTGCGACTGATTTATGAAAATGTTTATTATGATTTGAGAAATGGATATGAAATGGATGATGGGCTATGTTGCAAAATGTTATTTGTTTGGTTTAAGATATTGATTTCTGGATTGAATTTCTGGTATTGGAGAATGGTTATTTATGCTCAATATAACTGTGAATCCAGTGAGGGGTTTTTGGGGTATGCATACCAGGTTTAAGATATCCTTCTGGGCCTAGCCATCGGCTTTGTAGGTGGAGACCTTGCCAAGGGGAGAATCTTGGTCGCCTTGTCACAAGGCGTTGTGTCGTGACCATGGTTAGTTATTGAGCAAAGATTGATCAATGGATAGACTATTGATATGTGTTTTTGATGGAAATTATTCAATGTATTCGACCATTGATACTTGACTTTTAATAGCAATTTAAATGAGTTTTCCATATTAGTATAAAGCTTTGATGATGAGAAATAGTTTTTATATGATTCGATATGTATTCTATATATTGAATTGGCGTTATGAGATTTGATATTAATTTGTATACATGCATAGGGGTTGTTCGATCTGCTTAGAAGATATGTATTACTCACTGAGCTATGGTTGCTCATCCCATTCCTCCTTTAATCTTTTCAAGTTCCTCAGCTAGCGGCGAATAGAGCGAGTGCGTAATCAGTGGAAACTTTTAGGGAGTTCTATTTTGTTTTTGGTATGGTCCAAGGAAGTGGTGCAAACAATACTTACTAGTAGTTGGATTGTCTTAGTTTTAAATGCATATCTCTTTTTGGTGGATTATAGAAACTCTGATGTTGAAATTGGTGGTTTATCTGATATTTATATATATGGTTTGATATATATAAGTTGATATCAGGTTGTTGGTTGTGTTTGAGGCTGCGTCCTTCGGGTTGAAGGACGACCGTGTCATTCCCATTCCTTGTAGTTTTGGGCTATGACAGTATTGATCATACCAGCACTTTTCTCTTCCAACTTGAATCAGGGCCAGTTCGTTAGACTTTTGCTAGATGGCCCAAAAAGTAGCTCAACTTAGGTAAAGTCCTGAGGAAAGCCTTCCGGTAGACAGGTGTGAGGACTTATTCAACTTGCCAATGGAATGATGAACAAAAATGAAAAAAAAAAATGTTGAAGTATTCAACATTGATCTTCAGTCTGTTCATATGATACTCTAATCTTAAGTGATATACCATTCGCTTAAGTGGACGATGGCTTGGAAGCATCACTTGGAAAACAAGCTTTGTGGTTCACCCGGCAACAAAAGAAAGATCCTCCAAAAGTTGAGGTCATAAGGGAACTCTTTCCTTGGAGAATAACTAACTCCCAATTTGTCAGAAGAGACTGTCCCATTGATCAGCAACTTTGCATGACATTGCAATCAGAGGGTGTTCAACCCATTAGCTAGGGTCTGTGTAGCAGAGCTTGTTATAGAACAATGCTTCACATGCATTTGTATTGAACTAGATCGAATGTGGCCGAGCCATGCTAAATGCCAAGGTTTTAAAGTATTCCAAGCACTATCATACAAAATGACAGCAGCAACGTTCAGGTGCGGGACATTAGTATTCAACTGTATCAAAACCAAACTTCCTAGCATAACTCACCATGATGGCTACACTCAGCAGACACTTTCAAACTAGATGTATGTATCCTCCGTTTCCCAGCAATTCTATTCAATATATAAGCGACCGAACAATACACCAAATGATGTCTCATAGAAGAGATAAGAATCGGAATGGAGATTCTGCAGCTGCTAGAGCTAGGATCGTACGCAAGGTTACCCATGCTTTTCTCCACAAGGCTTACGACATCACCTTTTCCTATCGGAAGACAGACACTAGAGCGGCTTATTTACATTTGGTGACTCTGATCAATTAAAGTCTACATGCATATGCTACCTTTTGGGAGCAAGCAGCAAAATTCTGATACCTTCACTTGGGGAGATCGACAAGAGGAAACCTAAATTTGAACCCATCAATATATCCAATTACATCTACCTTAACTAAAACGCTTAAGCCAATAAGTAATGGACCAACTAGGATATATTAACTGCTCTACATTCCGATGTAGGATTTCTTTAATATAATTCACTCACACGTGCACCTTAACATTATTGGTATGAATGGACCCTTTCCTTCACAGATTGTGATAGCCGTTGGATTCCATAAAAGTGTCATTTTTCAAAGGAAGGCCCTGCTCGTACACTCTACCTCAACTTGTGACAATCATTATTAACAAAAATCTTTCAAGAGGGACTTACAACCCATCCATTTGGTTTAATCCCAACCCTTGTCACTACTGCAGTAAATTGTAATTTCAATCGAGGACATCGAAGTATTCTTGGGGAGAATGTTGCAGAATCCAACTGTGACATTCTTTCTCTGGCAGCATCACACCCATGTAGAGTTCTACAGCATCAATTTTTCGTAAAGGCTTCGATAATGATGTCAATGGCAGGTTAGCTGGTTGGAAGTCCAGAACAAGACTAGCTATCGGTTCAATTATAGACCTATTATGCCATCTTCAGGGAATCTTGCAATGCATAGCTTGAATCTCGAGTTGTTTGGTTCTTGTTAGCGGGCTTGTCGGATAGTAGGTTTTCTTACTTGTGCTTATTTGTTCTTCTTTGCGTTCTACTGACAGCAGTTTCAGCTGTTCGTTTTCATGGAACGAAAATTTTACTTCTCTAGCGCCTGGAAAGGTAAAAGTATGCAGTTCGGATAAATATTTCTAAGCCATTAATAATTTGGCCAAACCTTTCCCATTGATACTCCTGTCCTTCAAAAGATCGTCAAAAGCTAAGCCATTAATCCCACTACTAAAAAGCAACTAGTTTTTGGGTCCTCAATTCTTAAGAGAAGGACACTAACAGTGTCATCATACGATGCTCGTTTTGTCGCCGTAACTTTCCAAGCGATCATTTAAGTGCCACGACTTCTAAAAATCGATCATTCAAGTGACATTGGTCACTTGTGTTGCCGAAACTATCACGTGTCATTGTTTCAGAATAAATAATGCGACATGGCGTTCAAAATGAAGGGAGGAAAATTGTGGGCACTAGGACTTAGGGAGAGACAGAGAGGGAGTTCAAATGATGATGGTGGTGGTGGCCGAAGGAGGAGGGTAGACGGCGTGGCGTTCGGGATGAAGCATTGATTTTGATTTGCAAGTGAAAACAGGGGCTAGGTTTTGAATTGCAACCGAATTTAGTTTTGAATCCTCAAATTGGGGCAAGAAAGGGCTTCAACGGCATCTTTAAAGGCATTTATTAATGACTGTTTGTGTGACAGCCCGAGCGGCGGTCCTCGAACGTGCGCAAGGAAGGGGTCCCTCTCTTGTCCCACATCGCCTAGGGCCTAGGGAGGGAGTCTTGGGCTAGCTTATAAGACTTGGGTCTCTCTAACTGTACATACACATTTTCTTGGGGTAGTATGGGTTGCCTCGAGAGGAACAAAACCGTGAGGACTTAGTGTTCAAAGCAGACAATATGTGTATAATTCAGACCCGGGATGTTATAAGAAATGTGACTACCAAACCCGGGGCAGTACGAAGGGACGGACTAAGATCGCCTCGACAGTACGCGTCCAAAGCAGACGATATGTGTACAGTGGAGACCCGGGATGTTACAAAAAATGTGACTATCAAACCCGGGGCAGTATGAAGGGATGGACTAAGATCGCCTCGACAGTACACGGGCAAAGCTAGGCCCTGGCGACGATGTGCGGGGAGGAGAGATGGCGGTGCGTCCGTGCCTCGGTCCCCGGACGTGCGCAAGGAGGTGGTGGATATTCTGTCCTACATCGTCTAGGGAGGGAATTCTGGACTAGCTTATAAGGCTTGGGTCCCTCTAACTGTACATACGCGTTCTGAGGAAAAAGACTGTTGCTGGGATGGAGGTGCGTCCTTGCTAGTGCGGGTGACCCATAGGAAACAAAACCTTGAGGGAGGTTGCGTGACTCTGATGAGGTGTATGTACCCATAGAGGACAATATATTGGCTTGGGAGAGGGATGGCGATGAGTTCGCAGGTGTACAGTGGAGACCCGAGATGTTACAAGTGGTATCAGAGCCGACTCCTAACCATGTGTGGGGCCACAGCGAGGGCGCTGTGCTCCTAAGGGGTGGAGAATGTGACGACCCAAACCTTGGGCAGTACGAAGGGACGGATTAAGATCGCCTCGGCAGTACGCGGGCAAGGTTAGGCCCTGGCAACGGTGCGCGGGGAGGAGGGATGGCGATGCGTCCGTGCCTCGGTCCCCGGACGTGTGCAGGGAGGTGGTGCATCTCCTGTCCCACATCACCTAGGGAGGGAGTTCTAAGCTAGCTTATAAGGTTTGGGTCTCTCTAACTGTACATACGCGTTTTGAGTGCACGACTCTAATGAGGCGTATGTTTCACCTAGGGAGGGAGTTCTGGGCTAGCTTATAAGGTTTGGGTCCCTCTAACTGTACATATGCGTTCTGAGTGCACGACTTTGATGAGGCGTATGTACCCATAGAGGACAATATATTGGCTTGGGAGCACTCTGATGAGGCGTATGTACCCATAGAGGACAATATATTGGCTTGGGAGAGAGATGGCGATGAGTTTGTGCCTCTGTCCTTGCAATACCCGTTTTCTTGAGGTAGTATGGGTTGCCCCGAGAGGAACAAAACCGTGAGGACTTAGTGTCCAAAGTGGAAAATATGTGTACAGTGGAGACCCAGGATGTTACAGTTTGAAATTTTATGACGTTAAAATGAGCAGTACAAAAATTATGGTACTATTGATGTCCTCTTGGCTCATTTTACCTATTGCATTTCCTTCTTTGACCAATACACAGGGTACATGGGGAAAAACTAATTAGCAATCATGGCAAGCCCTTGGCCACGCAAAACCACTTACAAGTTTTTTGGAAATGGTTTTACTAACGAAAGGACAATCTAACGCATGTAAGATATCATTAATTGGGAGGGAAAAAAATCTGACACGGTGAAAATTTCAAACTGATTAAAAGCAATAATGTTACAAGCTTATGCCACTTATGAGGATTAACTAGCTATCAATGGAAACGTGGCAAATTGAAGCAATTGGGCTTGTAGCCAACTGGTAGGCTCGTCAAATGAGTGGATCACATCGGAATTGGATAGGATTGAAAATTATCCGATTCAAATTGTCTCATTTATATAAAATACAAATTTAGCTACCTTTACTCCACCTGACTCGGAATTTTAGAAATTTTTTCGTTTAAATTGTTACCTTTATAGAATGGATGTCTCGATAAACCGGCTCATTCATTGTGACAACTTGAGGTCGTATTATGGATGGAAGTGTGAAGTTGATGATAAGGCAAAGGGTGAATGAGGATGCTTGAGTGACTAGCAATGCCTTTGTGGAAACACCGACGATATGACTATGAGAGATGAGCCATCACCAATATCTCCGGCAATCTACGATGACGATGCATATGTATAACCGGTGGAGCTTCCAAATGTCTTACTTCCCGGTTGTGTATAGTATCAAGATGTTCTATCTCGAGCATGTTTTAAGGTAAATGTCAAGTCAAGTTAACAAGCTCAACTTAACTCAAAAGTGCACAAGGTTCGTTGATCTGTCCAGAATTTCATGTCTTAAAGTGGAAAATCCATTGGTTAAATCATAGACTGAGAAAAGCAGATACGCACCGCAGCATGAATGCTAGATCCTGGATTGTACTTGACAGAATAAATATTTTCTTGCAAATGAATGTTAAAAACACTTGCTTCCTGCTTTATGCACCATGTCTTGACGGTCAATTCAACAGACTAGATATGACCTTACACCATAACTGAAATAGCCCTGGGAAATGAGATGAATTTAGAGCTTAATACATTTTCACATCTCCCGTTGCAAGTAACTGCGCTAACCAGAAAATAAATCCCAAATATATGAAGGGAAATAACCAAGCTCGACTCTTTAATTTAGGCTATTTGACCTTCTCTTTCGAGACCGACCGTGATTTTCAATGGAAAAGTGTGCATGCATCTGGTTCTAGGCGAGTGCTCCTCCTACTCCGAGTTCTAATTACGAATTTCAGGTTTCAACCATATTTCACTGTACAAAATGTCACGATCGAAAGTTAAAAGGCAAGCTAATGTAAACCAAGATAATATCCTTGTAACTATTGCCAAGTGATATACATGAACATAAGGAAATGGAGGGAGAAAAGGTGAGTACGGTCATCAGTTACCTGAATTGGGTTCAGTTTATGTTGCGCAATCTCTTCTATGAGAATGACGAGTTTTTCTTAAACGGACGGACTTGTTAGCAGTGAGATGTTGTGATTTTGGCATCATAGCTCTGCCTATTATTCTCCTCATTGAATTATTTCAGCTGCCTATTATGAGTTTTGACCCGGCACAAATTGCAGGATCTGCTAGCCCAAGCCTTGCTATGTCATGGCAATGGTGGAAGTGGTTGGATTGATCATATCGGTCTTCCAACTTGAATCAAGGCCGGTTCATTAGGCTTTTGCTTAGGTAAAGTCCTGAGGAAAGCTTTCCGGTAGACAGGTTGATGCTGATCAGCTCCACTATTAGTACTCCAAAGCTATAAACATCTGATTTTTCAGAAAATATCCCATCCATGGCATACTCTGGAGACATGTAGCCGCTGTATGGCTTGGACATGTTATATTTGTACATAGGATGCCATACTCATGATAAAGGTATACGAGCATACATGTGAAGGGTTCACGATATCTGGTTCAAACAAAGAATCATAGACTCTAGGATGAGTGCACGAGAGGTCAGAAAATTGGAGGTTCATACTTCCGACTCGACTAGTACTGTTTTTCTTGTACCTTTTAGCATTTGTATTTCAGTGCTGGTCTACAATTACCTCGGTCATATTAGAGGACAAACGTAGGAAAATGCACGAGAGGAAAGGTGAGCGCATTATACGTCTAATCTGCTGTCTAGGTGACAAATTGCCTCATGAGTAACTACTCTTATGGGGGACGATAGAAAGCTTACAGCGTCCCAACAACTTTGTGAGTATTAACCAAATCTTGAGCGACTTCAAATATTGCCCAAAATCTGAAATCATGGGATTCATCTTTTCATCCAAGAGAATGTTGCTCTCTTTCAAAGCTTGATGTATGACCCCGGGGCAAGAATTGCGTTGGAGGTAAAGCAGCCCTCTTGTGACCCCGAGGATAATGCGGAAGCATATGGCCCAGCTAAGTTTTGGCTTCTCTGTTGAATCTAAACAAGGTAGCGAACAGAAACAATATCTAGTTTCAGTACCATATTTTGTTGAAAATGGAAATTAGATCTTCAGAGAGTGAGACAAACCAGAAAGAAAGGCATCCAAGCTCTTGTTTGGCAAGTACTCATACACTAATATATTTTCTTCTTGTGTGCAGTAACAGACGAGTCTCACCAGATTTCGGTGTTGAAGTCTGGATATTAGAAGGATCTCACTCTTGAACTCTGCTATGCCTTGGCCTGAGCTGCTCGAAAGTCTCTTCACAGCTATCTCCTTACCATCATTCACCTTTCCCTGTTTCCAAATGAACATAGCTATCAGATCTTGGTTGATCTCTGTATTTCCCTTGGAGAAGGCTTATTTTTACCTTATAAACGGGGCAAACCATCCCTGCACAAGTTTGTTTTTCACATTGAAGTTGTCTGTCGCAAGGAGTACGCTGTCAAAATCATACACCAGCAATTCAGATGCGTCACCTTGCTTCATTCACTCTTTCCGTGCAAATTCTGTTAGCAGTTCCTCTGATTTGTTGGCTGTCACCAATGACTTAAGCAGTCTTGGGATTGTCATTTTCCTAAAACTCCCTTTCTTTTTTCGCTCAAAGAAGGCTTATTTTTATATAGGATAGTGGGTGTGTGACAATGATCCTGGATCACATAATTTGGCTATTGCCCATCTCCAAGACAAAAAGGTCCATAGGAAGACTTTCCTGCTCTCCTTTTCTTTTTCCACTTCTTAATCAAAACTTGATGGAAAAGTTACTGGAACTGCAAGGAGGGAGTATCATCAATTGGACAGGACACTCCAAATGACATCAACTTCTCAGAGCAAATCAAGACTATGCTTTGACATCAGAATGGTATCAATTTTGACAACCAAAATGAATGTGCAGTCACATACCAATTCCACAGTGAAGAACACTCAAAGTATTCATATTCATATTGAGATTATCTCGATGCATACGGACATTCTGAATTTTTGTGCCTTCGTCACACATAAAACTCTTCTAATAGAGCGATGGCAACTGGGAGCCCCTCACTATCTCTATGTTTACATCATAGATCAACATAATAGTGCAACAACAGATTATTTATTCAAGCAGATAATTTGATAAACACTGAATTCCTGGAAAGATGAATTAGTCAGAGACAATGCATATTAGAGTTTTATCTTCCTTCAGCCATAGTAATGGTGATGGTATTCCTGGATTGAATATATTCTTCTTCTGATTGGACTTCATGAGTCGTTGAGCGTTGAAATGTAAATGCTGGTTGCTTTGGCTGTGGAAGATCAGACTGCCCACTTAGCATTAGAACCACGGCTGACATGTCCAGTCTATCTGTGGCATGTTCCTGCACACAGAGAAGCCCTAATTGAATGCATTTCATCACTTCTGACAGCGAAAATGCATCAGCAATGGCTTCATCCATTAGGGCCAATCCTTTGCCTTCGCACCACAAATGCCATACCTGTAACAACTGGTTGATTTTTAGATTGTCCCAGGGACTACCGATGATTGAAACCTAAATGGAGATATTAGTTTGAAGTTAGATCTGATGCTTACATGGGTCAGGAGATTGAGATGCTGTCCATGGTAATCTAAACTTGTGTTCTTCTTGCTGCTGATAAGCTCCAATATCAGTACGCCAAAGCTATAAACATCAGATTTTTCAGAAAATATCCCACCCATGGCATATTCGGGAGACATGTAACCCCTGTATGACTTGGTCATGTTATGTTTCTCATACTAGGATACCATCATCATAATAAAGGTATAAAAACTCATACAAATGGAAGGTTCACGAAATACAGTTCAAACAAAAATTCAGACTCAAGGACGATGGCATGAGAGGTCAGAAACCAAATCGACTAGTACTGCCTTTCTAATACCTTTTAGCATTTGCATTACAGAACTGGTTTATAATTATCTATGAACAAACTTGTTGAGAAAACTTCCCAATATGTTTTGAAGATTAACATAACCCTAAGGATTCCTGATTCATATGAGAATCATTTTGAGGCGCTCTTACCTAACGAAGAACTCTACTTATGGAAACCCAATGTCTGTTGTTTGGGCAATGGAATCATAAGAAGATTCTAATATTGTGATCTAAGTAGCAATCAAATCTACTCATATCATTTAGGTCCGACGGGTGGATTGGATGAATGATCCTCAGTCCAACTGTCAGCTTGGAAATGGAAGAGTATAAAAGGAGATCACGGTGCCAAAAGAAAACAAGATTTGAAGTCTATAATTCTAAAGTTCAAAGAGAGCCTCGAAATTTTCATACTTGTCTCTCTGAGTTGAAATTGTAATCTCTGAGAGGCTGTCGTTTAGTGTGACTATGTGAGATTAGAAGATACGATCACACATTCTGGAGAGTACTCAGACTCTGTAATCTCTAATTGATTCTCTAGTGAAATCCAACCAATAGGCTATCGGAAATTCATAATGAGAGAGTGGATGGTAGCTTACTATAAGCCGAACTACTATAATTGTTGCCACTATAACTGTCATGTGCAATATATTCTATCCCTTAACCTCTCTTTCATTTTGATTGATATTTTATTGCACACAGTAGTTCTGATCCCTGCGTAGTTTTCATCAAATGTTGTTCTTTCAAAATATGGAACTTCATTGTTTTAAATTCTGCTTTAATTGTGCATAATCACATATTCATCCCCTCAAGGTGATAGTACTAGCTACCTCATAACTGGCTTATTGGAACCATTGGATGTAAATGGAGAATTTTCTTGGTCATATTAAAGGACAATAGTTGGAACATGCATGAAGGGAAAGGTGAGCACATTAAACTGCTAATCTGCTGTTTATGTGACAAATTGCCTCATGAGTAAGTACTTTTAAGACTGATGATAGAATGCTTACAGTGTCCCCACAACTTTGTGAGTATTTACGAAAACTTGAGTGCCTTCAAACATCCGCGCTAGCCCAAAATCTGAAATCTTAGGATTCATTTTTTCGTCCAAGAGAATGTTGCTCACTTTCAAATCTCGATGTATGACCCTGAGGCATGAATCGCGGTGGAGGTAGAGCAGCCCTCTTGCAATGCCCTGGATAATGTGGAAGCGGATGCCCCAGCTGAGTTTTGCCTTCTCTTTTGAATCTAAACAAGGTGGTAAACAGAAACAATATCTAGTTTCAGTACCGTATTTTGTTGAAAGCAGAAATAAGTTCTTCAGAGAGTGAGACAAACCGAAAAGAAAGGCGTCCAAGCTCTTGTTCGGCAAGTACTCATACACTAGTATCTTTTCTTCTCCTTCAGTGCAGTAACCAACAAGTCTCACCAGATTTCGGTGTTGAAGTTTGGATATCAGAAGGATCTCATTCTTGAACTCTGCAACACCTTGGCCTGAGCTGCTCAAAAGTCTTTTCACAGCTATGTCCTTACCATCGTTCAGCTTTCCCTGTTTTCAAACGAACATAACTATCAGATCTTGGATAATCTCTGGATTTCCCTCGGCAAAGGCTTTTTCTTTACCTTATAAACAAGGCCAAACCCTCCCTGCCCGAGTTTGTTCTTCATGTTGAAGTTGTTTGTTGCAAGGAGTATGCTGTCCAAATCATAAACCATTAATTCCGACGCATCACCT
The DNA here is from genome assembly GCA_017140475.1 of Eucalyptus fibrosa. Taxonomy (NCBI): domain Eukaryota; kingdom Viridiplantae; phylum Streptophyta; class Magnoliopsida; order Myrtales; family Myrtaceae; genus Eucalyptus; species Eucalyptus fibrosa. The sequence continues at coordinate 30,813,680 of CM029514.1, read as the reverse complement.
TGCTTCTTTTGCTCTTTCCATGCAGTTTCCCTCAGCAATTCCTCTGATCTGTTGGCTGTGGCCTTTGAATTAAGGACCCCTGGGATTGTCATTTTCCTAAATTTCCCTGCAATTTTACAAACAAACAAAAGCGACTGATAATAAGCGTGAGAACATGAGAAGCAACAGTGTTTCTATTGTAGTGATTGCCAAGCTTCTGAAGCCATTGCTTTACCAATGATACAAGATTCTTATGTCTCGGTTAACATGAAATCACACTTAAAATAGCCATAAACTGCACGTCTTTTATTACCTCTCCACTTGAAATGACCATACACTGAAATGCCAGCTCCAAATAGCATGATGCCAGAAATAGTACTCAGGCTGATGATGAGTTTTGTCTTCGTAGGTACACCTGAACTGGGAAAATACATTACAAGAACCACAGGCAGTGCAAGATTAAACGCAAATTAATTCAACCTTTCCAACCTTTGTCCACATCCACAAGTCGAATAAATAGATCTTTGCCTTCTCTAGAGAATTGCTGAGTATCTATGAGGTTTTTACACCGAGCCATACATCCTACAGCATCAACATAAGAAAAGGCCAAGCACGAGCAGTTTCCCAGGCACCAACTTCGACATCCTTCTGCATCAGCTATGTTTGACAAATAATCAGCAGAATCAGGCAATTTCATATGTTTCATTTGCCAGAACACGTCTTTTTCCACAATCGTCATAGCTACTGCACGTGTGGATTTCTGACAATTCAATTCCATTTTCCGAACGCACCCTCCGGTCCAGTTTCCTCTATTCCACTCTTCATCTGACCTGGGTTTAAACCCTTTTAAGCAACTGCATAAAGGTGAACTAAACGTGTTGCAAACTCCAAAAGGACCGCATGTTCCATAAATTTCACACCGGTTAGTTCGTGATACTTCCCAGTTCATTGACCATCCATCGCCCCAACGAAGAGACTCTATAGATCCTTCTGAAGAGATGAAACTATATCCAAGGAAGGAGTTGTTGTAATTATTGCGGGAATAATATGTTGTTCCCTGGTCGATATTTTGCTGGAGCTCATAGCCACTCAGATATGTGTTGCTCATGGTCGGCATTCCATTAAACTTGGATTTATCCCACTATCCGCTTCTCCAGTATGGACTTGATCCGTTCCAAGCGAAAAGCTGAGGTGGTGTCTCCGATGTCACTCCAAGGACAAAGCTTCCGGGCGATGGATCATCTTCACCTTTCCAGGAAATCAAGTATTTTTTCTTTCCTGTTTTCACGTTTACTCCGATCTTCATGTTTAGCAGGAGAGTGTCGGTTGGCTCATCAAAGCTTTCCCACATTTCATTTGCATTCCCATCCTGAAGAACAAGGTTTCCAAAGTCTGAAAGCACTGCTGCAGAATAATTAGACTTCGCCATGACATTTGTAGACTAGACAGTATTTTGTTGCCCATCAAGAAGCTTCAGATTTCCATCTCCGCTAATTATCAAACTCGCAGATTGATCTTTGTGTCCAAGTGGCTTGTCCCTGTTGGCCACCCAGACAACTTTGGAGAAAGTCGTGTTCTTGTACCATATTCCTACGTACTGCTTTTCTGATCCATTAGGCGTGAAGAACCCGAGCTCGAAGATTTTACTAGGAGAGACAAGGGTTTGATTCTGAATGAGTGGCCTTGATGCAGTTATATTGTAAATTGTGCTGCTTTGAAGTGCTTGAAACAGCGAGCAGACGAGCAAAGAATACACAAATACATAATCATGAGAACAACGATGAACAAATTCAAGAAGCATTTGTGAAAATTGCCCTGGGAAATTTCACCTGTTATAGGCAGATCGAAAAGGATAAAATGGGATTACTGTGAGACAAGCTTACAGTGCTTAGATCCTCGGTGTAAGTGCACTCCCAAAAAGCCAATATTCCTTCGGGATAGTGGTATTTAATGACCAGAAGAGTTTCGTTTGGCGATAGTAAAATGGTTTGAGTGGGAACCGGGGCTCCCAACAGCAATCATTTTTCAAAGTATAGCCTCCATGACCCGCTAAAGTTGGGCTTTTCTTCTCCATTTCTCCAAAGTTGACGCGGTTTCACAAGTAATATTTAGATCTTACTGAACCAATAGAAGTATTTGTGGCTTCTTTTCCTTTTTCCTTCTAAATGACAGGATATCGAGACATTCAGGATTTAGGACATTGAATTCATCTGCTGAATTTGAATGTATCCATTCTTCCTGTTGTATACAAGAATAGGGTGATGACTGGCTATATGACATGTTAAGAGTTTGAACTCATTGAATAATATTTAGTCTAAATAAATTAGATTGGCCGACCTCATGATTCTGTGGGACATCTCCTTCGGTCCAGCTACTCACGATTGCATTTTTTTTTTTTTTTGGTAAAAGGTAAGAGAATCACGATTGCATTTTTGTTCAGCCGCAATTGTAAAAAGAAGAAGATTGCGTGTGGATTTCATTTTGCATCTGTTTCTTGCATGTGTAGGAGACAAAGAAAGCGAGAAGAACGTGCATGTTTTATTCAACTTTGTCAAGCTGGGCCACACAATATTTGACAAAACAAAAAAGAGAATAATCATGAGTTAAGTAGAATCCATGTCAACACGTGACGCGTGACGCGATGCAACATAACGCAACACGACACGCCGACACGTCGTTTCTTTAAAAATAGAGAATTTCAACATGTAATGTATTAAATATATATTTTTATTTATACATGGTGAATTATAATCAAATTAATTTGATTTAAATTTACAAATAAATAAATAATAAAAAAGAGCCGAAAATGAATTTACATTAAAAATATTAATCCATTATTTGTTAATATCATTCATTGTTTCAATTTGACAAATTCAACTTCGCTCCAATAATTCATAAAATTTAAAGGGAAAAAAACAAGCGATCTGCATTTTGGACTCTAGTGTCAAAGTGTGTTGGAAGAAAAGAGAAAAAATAAACTTGGGGAATGAATTGTATGTCATGAGAAGTGAGAGTCGGAAGAGAATAAAAGACTAGGTTTTTCTTGTTTTCCCATTTATTATTTTTATTATTTTTTATTTTCTTACATATTTACATTTTGACTTATCATTTATTGAAAATTTTTAAAATTAACTCATACATGTCGGAATTTCGAACTCACAAGTCGAAATTTCCAACTCGCATCTCGGAGAGAATCGAGAGAATTAACCAGGTATTGAAAAATCCAACACATGTTGATCAAGTGTTTAAGAGTATTGAAGAGTGTCGGAAAGTGTCAACTATGGATCGGAGTGTTCAATACGACACGAAGGTTCTTGAAGAGTGTCGGTGCTTCCTAGGTCATGAGACCCCTAATTGAGTCGAAAAGCAAAGCATGTGCATGGAATTCCGGATGACTTCTTTGCTTCAACCACACAAAGCAAAAAATGAAAGGACTTTTTGCACACTTGTAATATGAATGCATTTGAGTGCCATATTCACAACATGGCACGTGATATTAATCCTAAGCTGACAAAGCTAAAAACCCATGATGATAATTATTATAAGTTTTAAAATTTCTAAAATTTAAAATTTTCTTTTCTTTTCCTTTTTTGCCTTTTTTCAAGGCCAACGAGGTTCACCGACAACCCTTGCCAGCTGTGAAGGCCTCACCCAAACTAGGCAAGGGCCACCGTTGATCCTCGTTGGCCCTAAAAAAAGGAAAATAAAAACAAAACAAAATTCAAAATTCAAAAATTAAAAAATTAAACAACAAAAAATCCATGTTGGATGGGAAATTAATAAAAAAAATCCATGTTTGATGATTTGTAGGAAATTACGCTCAAATGATCGATTTTACTCTAATATAGAACTTAAGTGAGCAAACAAAAAGTTATGGCACTTAGTGAGTGACATATGAAAATGTGACACCTGTGTTATTCTTCTCCTAAAAATTGCTAAGGACTTACACTCACAGAAAGGAAAACCATCGCTTTCCCTCGTTGCTCGACCTTGTCTCGTATGCTTCAAGTTTTTTTCTTCTCCGACGTTGGTTTTTCCGCATTCAAATTGCTTCTATTGTGGGTTGGGTTGACCATTGATCATTTGCAAATTTTGCGCTGATTGCGCTTAACTTGGAGTTAAAAGTTCATTCTAATTACTTCGACAACTGTCCTTTCTTTCGCATTTTCATTGGGGGAAAATCCAGGAACTTCGGTGTAATGGCAATGTCATTCTTGAATTTTTAATTTATTCAATATAGTCTCTAAATTTTGATCTAATATTCAGTATGCTCCATAAACTTTTAAACATTAAATAAATCAAAAGTTTAGGGATGACGTTACACATTAGGCCTAAATTCAAGGATCAAATTATACAAATTAAAAGTTTTAAGATGACTTTGCACATTAAATCAAAGTTCAGAGACTATTTGTGTAATTATCCCATTCATTTAATTTGAAATTGACTTGTAGATTGTCACAGCCTTGTAGCAACAAGAGGCATAATCTAAAATATGTATGAAAATCTCAGTAGAATCATACCATTGTAATGATGATATTACCCATTAAGAAGAAAATTGATGAACTCCTATCGTTCGATGCTTGGCAAGAGTGAAACACACGAAAATATTGGAGGTTGATTGTAACAAGATGGCCTAGTCCACGTGGGACAAGCTCCCAAAATGAGTAGTCTAAATAACCACACAAACTTGTGAACATTTGGAGATGGGTGTTAGCTTATATATGACTCAACAAGGCTTCTCCCATCTAATTTTGGACTTGGGATATACTGCGACATCCCTGGATTAACTCACTCAAGGTATTGTCTGCTTTGACCCGTCCCATACCAAGCCTCACAGTTTTATCATTTGGCGTATAGATAGACACTTTCCCAAGAGATCACCCATCTTGATAGTACTCTAACCTAGGCTCGCCTAACTTTGGAGTTCCAAAGCAAAGCTTGTTGTTACGTCAAAAGTCGCATCAATGCGTTAATTTTAGTTTATATATATATATATATATTTCTAGAATCACTTTCTCTCTGTTCAGTGCATAGTTCGGTTCATTCCTGCCCCATTTGCTATCCTAGAAGCCTACCAAGAGTCGCTCCTTGTCCACTCCCCACCCTCGTCAGACTAGGTCGTTATAGGCCCGCCAGCTTTTGCCCGAGTCATCCTCGAACCACACACCTACTGGAGAGGGTCTTACTATAATACCATATTGTGACATCCCCAGATTAACTTACTCGAGGTATTGTCCGCTTTGACCTATCCCATACCGAGTCTCACGGTTTTGTCTTTGGCATATAAGTGGGCAGCTCTCTTGTATGGCCCAGCGAAGTTTTGCCTTCTCTGTTGAATCTGAACAATGTAGCAAACAGAAACAATATCTAGTTTCAGTACCATATTTTGTTGAAAATGGAAATTACTTCTTCAGAGAGTGAGACAAACCAGAAAGAAAGGCGTTCTGGCTCTTGTTCGGCAAGTACTCATACACTATTATCTTTTCTTCTCCTTCTGTGTAGTAACCGACAAGTCTCACCAGATTTCGGTGTTACAGTTTGGATATTAGAAGGATCTCATTCTTGAACTCTGCTATGCCTTGGCCTGAGCTGCTCGAAAGTCTTTTCACAGCTATCTCCTTACCATCATTCACCTTTCCCTGTTTCCAAATGAACATAGCTATCAGATCTTGGTTGATCTCTGTATTTCCCTCAGAGAAGGCTTATTTTTACCTTATAAATGGGGCAACCCATCCCTGCCCAAGTTTGTTTTTCACATTGAAGTTGTCTGTCGCAAGGAATACGCTGTCAAAATCATACACCAGCAATTCAGATGCGTCACCTTGCTTCATTCGCTCTTTCCGTGCAAATTGTTAGCGGTTCCTCGATTTGTTGGGTCGCCAATGACTTAAGCGATCTTGGGATTGTCATTTTCCTAAAACTCCCTTTCTTTTTTCGCTCAAAGAAGGCTTGTTTTTATATAGGATAGTTGGTGTGTGACAATGATCTTGGATCACATAATTTGGCTATTGACCATCTCCAAGACAAAAAGGTCCATAGGAAGACTTTCCTGCTCTCCTTTTCTTTTTCCACTTCTTAATCAAAAATTGATGGAAAAGTTACTGGAACTGCAAGTAGGGAGTATCATCAATTGGACAGGACACTCAAAATGACATTAACTTCTCAGAGCAAATCAAGAATATGCTTTGACATCAGAATGGTATCAATTTTGACAACCAAAATGAATGCGAAGTCACATACCAATTCCACAGTGAAGAACACTCAAAGTATTCATATGCATATTGAGATTATCTCGATGCATACAGACATTCTGAATTTTTGTGCCTTCGTGCACACGTAAAACTCTTCTAATAGAGCGATGGCAACTGGGAGCCCCTCACTGTCTCTATGTTTACATCATAGATCAATGCATTAGTGCAACGACAGATTATTTATTCAAGCAGATAATTTGATAAACCCTGAATTCCTGGAAAGATGAATTAGTCAGAGACAATGCATATTAGAGTTTTATCTTTCTTCAGCCATAGTAATGGTGATGGTATTCCTGGACCGAATGTATTCTTCTTCTAATTGGACTTCATGAGTCGTTGAGCGTTGAAATGTAAATGCTGGTTGCTTTGGCTGTGGAAGATTAGACTGCCCACTTAGCATTAGAACCACAGCTGACATGTCGGGTCTATCTGTGGCATGTTCCTGCACACAGAGAAGCCCTAATTGAATGCATCTCATCACTTCTGAAGGCAAAAATGCATCAACAATGGCTTCATCCATTAGGTCCAATCCTCTACCTTCACACCACAAGTGCCATACCTGTAACAGCCGGTTGATTTTTAGATTGTCCCAGGGACTACCGATGATTGAAACCTGAATGGAGATATTAGTTTGAAGTTAGATATGACGCTTACATAGGTCAGGAGATTGAGATGCTGTCCATGGTAATCTAAACTTGTGTTCTTCTTGCTGCTGATAAGCTCCAATATCAGTACGCCAAAGCTATAAACATCAGATTTTTCAGAAAATATCCCACCCATGGCATATTCGGGAGACATGTAACCCCTGTATGACTTGGACATGTTATGTTCTCATACTAGGATGCCATCATCATAATAAAGGTATAAAAACTCATACAAATGGAAGGTTCACGAAATACAGTTCAAACAAAAATTCAGACTCAAGGACGATGGCAGGAGAGGTCAGAAACCAAATCGACTAGTACCGCCTTTCTAATACCTTTTAGCATTTGCATTACGTAACCGGTTTATAATTATCTATGAACAAACTTGTTGAGAAAACTTCCCAATATGTTTTGAAGATTAACATAACCCTAAGGATTCCTGATTCATATGAGAATCATTTTAAGGCGCTCTTACCGAACGAAGAACTCTACTTATGGAAACCCAATGTCTGTTGTTTGGGCAATGGAATCATAAGAAGATTCTAATCTTGTGATCTAAGTAGCAATCAAATCTACTCATATAATTTAGCTTACTATAAGCCAAACTACTATAACTGTTGCCACTATAACTGTCATGTGCAATATATTCTATCCCTTAACCTCTTTCATTTTGATTGATATTTTATTGCACACAGTAGTTCTGATCCCTGCGTAGTTTTCATCAAATGTTGTTCTTTCAAAATATGGAACTTCATTGTTTTAAATTCTGCTTTAATTGTGCATAATCACATATTCATCCCCTCAAGGTGATAGTACTAGCTACCTCATAACTGGCTTATTGGAACCATTGGATGTAAATGGAGAATTTTCTTGGTCATATTAAAGGACAATAGTTGGAACATGCATGAAGGGAAAGGTGAGCACATTAAACTGCTAATCTGCTGTTTATGTGACAAATTGCCTCATGAATAAGTACTTTTAAGACTGATGATAGAATGCTTACAGTGTCCCCACAACTTTGTGAGTATTTACGAAAACTTGAGTGCCGTCAAACATCCGCGCTAGCCCAAAATCTGAAATCTTAGGATTCATTTTTTCGTCCAAGAGAATGTTGCTCACTTTCAAATCTCGATGTATGACCCTGAGGCATGAATCGCGGTGGAGGTAGAGCAGCCCTCTTGCAATGCCCTGGATAATGTGGAAGCGGATGCCCCAGCTTAGTTTTGCCTTCTCTTTTGAATCTAAACAAGGTGGTAAACAGAAACAATATCTAGTTTTAGTACCGTATTTTGTTGAAAGCAGAAATAAGTTCTTGAGAGAGTGAGACAAACCGAAAAGAAAGGCGTCCAAGCTCTTGTTCGGCAAGTACTCATACACTAGTATCTTTTCTTCTCCTTCGGCAGAACCAACAAGTCTCACCAGATTTCGGTGTTGAAGTTTGGATATCAGAAGGATCTCATTCTTGAACTCTGCAACGCCTTGGCCTGAGCTGCTCAAAAGTCTTTTCACAGCTATGTCCTTACCATCGTTCAGCTTTCCCTGTTTTCAAACGAACATAACAATCAGATCTTGGATAATCTCTGTATTTCCCTCGGCGAAGGCTTTTTCTTTACCTTATAAACAAGGCCAAACCCTCCCTGCCCAAGTTTGTTCTTCACGTCAAAGTTGTTCATTGCAAGGCATATGCTGTCCAAATCATAAACCATTAATTCCGACGCATCGCCTTGCTTCATTTGCTCTTTCCATGCAGTTTCCCTCAACAATTCCTCTGATCTGTTGGCTATGGCCTTTGAATTAAGGACCCTCGGGATTGTCATTTTCCTAAATTTCCCGCAATTTTACAAAGCGTAACGAAAACGACCGATAATAAGTGTGAGAATATGAGAAGCAACAGTGTTTCTATTGTAGTGATTGCCAAGCTTCTGAAGCCATTGCTTTACCAATGATACAAGATTCTTATGTCTCGGTTAACATGAAATCACACTTAAAATAGCCATAAACTGCACGTCTTTTATTACCTCTCCACTTGAAATGACCACACACTGAAATGCCAGCTCCAAATAGCATGATGCCAGAAATAGTACTCAGGCTGATGATGAGTTTTGTCTTCGTAGGTACACCTGAACTGGGAAAATACATTACAAGAACCACAGGCAGTGCAAGATTAAACGCAAATTAATTCAACCTTTCCAACCTTTGTCCACATCCACAAGTCGAATAAATAGATCTTTGCCTTCTCTAGAGAATTACTGAGTATCTATGAGGTTTTTACACCAAGCCATACATCCTACAGTATCCACATAAGAAAAGGCCAAGCACGAACAGTCCTAGGCACCAACTTCGACATCCTTCTGCATCAGCTATGTTTGACAAATAATCAGCAGAATCAGGCAATTTCATATGTTTCATTGGCCAGAACACATCTTTTTCCATAGTCGTCATAGCTGCTGCATGTGTGGATTTCTGACAATTCAATTCCATTTTCCTAACGCACCCTCCGGTCCAGTTTCCTCTGTTCCACTCTTCATCTGACCTGGGTTTAAACCCTTTTAAGCAGCTGCATATAGGTGAACTAAACGTGTCGCAAACTCCGAAAGGACCACATGTTCCATAAATTTCACAGCGGTTAGTTCGTGATGCTTCCCAGTTTGTTGACCATCCATCCCCCCAACGAACAGACTCTATAGATCCTTCCGATGAGATGAAAACATATCCAAAGGAGTTGTTGTAATAATTGCGGAAATAATATGCCGTTCCCTGGTTGATATTTTGCAAAAGCTGATGGTCGCTCAGGTATTTGTTGCTCATGGTCGGTATTCCATTAAACTTGGATTTATCCCACTGTCCGCTTCTCCAGTATGGACTTGATCCATTCCAAGCGAAAAGCTGAGGTGGTGTCTCCGATGTCACTCCAAGGACAAAGCTTCCAGGTGATGGATCATCTTCACCTTTCCAGGAAATCAAGTATTTTTTCTTTCCTGTTTTCACATTTACTCCGATCTTCATGTTTGGCAGGAGAGTGTCGGTTGGCTCATCAAAGCTTTCCCACATTTCATTTGCATTCCTGTCCTGAAGAACAAGGTTTCCAAAGTCTGAAAGCACTGCTGCAGAATAATTAGACTTCGCCATGACATTTGTAGACTAGACAGTATTTTGTTGCCCATCAAGAAGCTTCAGATTTCCATCTCCGCTAATTATCAAACTCGCAGATTGATCTTTGTGTCCAAGTGGCTTGTCCCTGTTGGCCACCCAGACAACTTTGGAGAAAGTCGTGTTCTTGTACCATATTCCTACGTACTGCTTTTCTGATCCATTAGGCCCGAAGAACCCGAGCGCGAAGATTTTACAAGGAGAGACAGGGGTATGGTTCTGAATGAGTGGCCTTGATGCAGTTATATTGTAAATTGTGCTGCTTTTAAGTGCTTGAAACAGCAACCAGACGAGCAAAGAATACACAAATACACAATCATAAGAACAACGATGAACAAATTCAAGAAGCATTTGTGAAAATTGCCCTGGGAAATTTCACCTGTTACAGGCAGATCGAAAAGGATAAAAATGGGATTACTGTGAGCCAAGCTTACGGTGCTTAGATCCTATGTGTAAGTGCACTCACAAAATGCCAATATTCCTTCGGGATAGTGGTATTTAATGACCAGACGAGTTTCGTTTGGCAATAGCAAAATGGTTTGAGTGGGGACTTTAGCTCCCAACAGCAATCATTTTTGAAAGTACAGCCTGCAATGTTGGGCTTTTCTTCTCCACTTCTCCAAAGTTGACGCGGTTTCATAGGTAATATTTAGATCTTATTGAACCAATAGAAGTATTTGTGGCTTCTTTTCCCTTTTCCTTGTAAATGACAGGATATCGAGACATTCAGGATTTAGGAGACTGACTTCATCTGCCAAACTTGAATGCATCCATTCTTCCCGTTGTATACAAGAATAGGGTGATGGCTGGCTATATGGCATGTTAAAATATGTCTCGAGTTTGAGTTTATTGAATAATATTTAGTCTAAATAAATTAGATTGGCCAACCTTGTGATTCCGTGGGACTTCTCCTTCAGTCCAGCTACTCATGATTGCATTTATGTTCAACCACAATTGTGAAAAGAAGAAATTGCCCATGGATTTCATTTTACATTTATTTTTTTGCTATGTAGGAGACAAAGAAAGCGGGAAGAACATGCATGTTCTATTCAACTTTGTCAAGTTGGGCCACACAATATTTGACCAAACAAAATAACATCGACACTAATACGCGACACGACACGTCGATATGTCATTTTTCCAAAAATAGAGAATCTCGACACGTTCGGATATGTTGTATATTAAATGTATATTTTATATATACATGATAAATTATCATATTATGATTATTTTAATCAATTTAATTTGATTTAAATCATAAAAAGATAAATAATTAAAAAAAGAGCTTGGAATGAATTTATATTAAAAAAAAAAAAAAATTTGATACCCAAGATCCGCCGGGCTTGACTCGCTTACACTCGCCAACCCACGGCCCGTATACTGACTAGCCAAAAAGATAAGACAATCATCTTTGAGAAGAACCTGTTTAGGATTGTGGACAAATCTTCCAAACCTTGATCCATTTCAGCTTATCACAATTAAACATCGCATTGTTACAGAGTATTTCTTTCCTCTTTTTACGCAGATGCTAAAGGAGTCTCTCCAATGATTCTCTTATGCTGATTATGCAGGACCCTTATGTTAGGAACATGCAACGTTGATGAGAAGAAATTGGAGAACAAGGCAAGCGAAATTTTACATGGAAAGCCCAATCAAAATCAGAAAATAAAGCACATGAGCTCACGGTTTTCAGAGTTACAAGTTACAACTATAAAAGATATTGTCCCATTTTGTAGGAGTTAAAGCATATGACGTTATGATGAAAATTACATATATGCCATTAGCAACAATAATTTTTCTCTACTATAACAAATAAATTACATGTATCTTATTAACAATGAAAAGCCCTTCTATTTTTATATTATTTTCCTCTATCGAACCCCACAACTCCATCAATCTCCCATCTTAAGGGTGATCTTTAAACTGGCAATAGTCTTTTATATCTTCACTTGTCTTTATAACAAAAAATGTCTTAGTGCGGTAGTCTCCTCATTACTAACCAAGGAGGCCAATTGAGGCAATGCACAACCTCAATCTCTTAGCGGTGATAGCCTTGGTTAACATATGTACTGGATTTCTTGCACCAAAGGTCTTCTTCAATGACAATATCTCATCATCTATCAATTAACGTATATGATGATACTTCACTTCAATGTGCTTTGCCCTTAACTGAAATGGCTCCCCTCATGCAGGCATCATGGCTAAGTGCATGAGCTGTGTTCAAGCCAAGCGGCCATAAAGGATGAATCGGTGACCGAGTCACTTGGGAATTGATGAATCTATGCCTTTTAGTAAGATGAGACCATGCTTCGGGCATGAACAAATGAGCCACGCACTATCAAGCCACGATCCGAATAAGATATTGGTGTTCTAGCGTCTAGCAGTGCAGATGTGACCTCATTCGATGAGTCCATGTGGTCCTCGAGTTCTCATGCTTGAGGAGCTATGGATGAGTCGGCTTGGTTTATTTCTAGTGTATGCAATGGCATGTGAAAGACAATAAGAATGTGTGTGTTGGCAGGCTCTATGTTGGTGCATCGAACTCTTCTCTCATTTTCGATCAGTTGTTACTCCACGAGCTAACGTTATATGCAAAAAGCGTGGGTCCCTGTGTTGCATGCCTATTGTGATGAACATGTGTGCCTTTGGTTGTCCCTTCCATCACAGCATCCTTTTGGATGCTCGGTTGGACTAGACAATAGGGTTCCTGTTCCATGAACATGATCTCATTCGATTGTTTAGATGGACCACTATGAACATTTGGCTACCACAAGCTAGTTATCCCTGTGGTAACTTTTTTGACGCCTCTAGCTTCAAATTCCGAAGATCTAAAAAATCAATTGGCCATGCTTTTATGGTTTGTATTCATACTGAAAATCAGAATCAAACAAACTTTTACCATTTTGTTATACACGAGATTTCTATTCTTGTTGAGCTTATATTAGGACACTTACGATATTTTTTAACAGATGTGCTGCCCTAGCCAAACTCCCCACCTGATAATGTCTTTTACTCGAATTGGTCCGTGTGCGTGAACCTTAGATCTAAAAGAAGGGGCATTGCCCCACCTCTGTTTATGGAATAAGTAAAATAACGTTAAAAGTAGTGGTATTTCACTTTTGCCGTTTGTAGCTCTCCCTACAACTCTCAAGTCATTTCACAAAGTCAGACTAGAGTCAAGCTCAACAAGGTCTTCTTTCCTCGTTGATTTTGCCAAGCTCATTCCCTTGGCTATGATTTCACTGAATAGTAGACAGAGAGAGTGGGAATCTCGTTAGTCCATCCATGCGCATCACTAATTAGAAGACGAGGCATTTGGCTATCTTAAGAGAGTCATAGTTACTTCCTTTGTTTAACTGTGCTTGGTTGAATTTCTTCACTTTAACATTCAGAGCACTGGGTAGAAATCACATTGCGTGAGCATCTACAGGAACCATCGCAATGCTTTGTTTTAATTAAGCAGTTGGATTCCTCTTATTTGTACCAGTTTTGAGTTGACTATTCAATGTCCAAGGAAGGCCTTTGAAGGAGCCGTTCCTAATCCGTCCCCTGATTGGCATGTGGCGACCTACTCTCACCACAAGAGTAGCCGAGCAGTCCACAGGTAGTTGACAGGTTCGGGATTAGAATGCTAATTCAACTTGCCAATAGAATGATGAACAAAAATGATGAAAAAAGTGTAGAAGTATTCTACTTCGATCTTCAATCTGTCCAGGTGAAACTCTAATAATAAGTGATATACTGTTCGCTCAAGCGAGAGATGGCTCGGAAGCATCACTTGGAAAACAAGCTTTGTGGTTGACCCGGCAGCAAAAGAAAGACCCTCCAAAAGTTGAGGTCATAAGGGAACTCTTTCACCGGAGAACAACTGGCTTCCAATTTTTCAGAAAATAGCTCTCCCATTGATCAACAACTTGCCACGACAATGCAATCAGAGTGTGTTCAACCCATTGGCCATGGACAGTGTAGCAAAGCTTGTTATGGAACAATGCTTCAAATGCATTTGTATTGAACTAGATCGAACGTGGCCGAGCCATGATAAATGCTAAGGTGCCGAGCCATGATAAATGCTAAGGTCTAATAGTATTCTAGGCACTATCATACAAAATGACGGCAGCAACTTTCAGGTGCGGTACATTAGTTTTTTTTTTTTTTTTTTTTTTTTTTTTTTTTTTTTTTTTTTTTTTGGTCGAAAGGAAACTTTTAGCATTTCATTCAAGCAAGGTTTGGACAATAGAAGCACTAGCTTCAGAACATAACAAGTCCAAAAGACAAGAGGGGGGGATAAAAAACCCAATTAGCTGGAAGGGCCTTTCTTTGGTGGGCCTTGGCGACCCAGTCCGCCACTTTGGTACATTAGTATTCAACCGTATCAAAAGCAAACTTCCTAGCATAACTCACCATGATGGCTACTCCCAGCAGACACTTTCAAACCGGATGTAGGTATCTTCCGTTGCCCAGCAACTCTATTCAATGTGTGAGTGACAAAATACCAAATGATGTCTTATAGAAGAGATTAGAATCGACAGAGATTCTTCAACTGCTAGAGCCAGGATCGCACCCACGATTACCCGTGCTTCTCTCCACAACTCTTACAACATCACTTTTTCCTCTTGGAAGACGAACATTGGAGCAACTTATTTTCATTTTATGACTCTGATCAATAAAAGTCTACATGCATATGCTACTGGCATGAATGGACCCTTTCCTGCACAGATCGCGATTGCCGTTGTATTCCATGAAAGTGTCAATTTTAGAGGCTCTGATTATACACTCTACATCAAATTGTGACAATCATTATTAACAAAAAAATTTCAAGAGGAACTTACAATCCATCCATTTGGAGGACGTTTGTAGGCCCAACCCTTGCCACTACTGCAGTAAACTGTAATTTCGATTGAGGACATTGAAGTATTCTTGGGGAGAATGTTGCAGATTCCAAATGTCACATTCTTCCTGTGGCGGCATCACACCCTTGTAGAGTTCTAAAGCATCAATTTTTCGTAAACGCTTTGATAATGATGTCATTGGCAGGTTAACTGGTTGGAAGTCCAGAACAAGAGTAGCTATCGGTTCAAGTATAGACCTATTATGCCATCTTCAGGGAATCTTGCCATGCATAGCTTGAATTTCAAGTTCTTTGGTTCTTGTCAGCAGGCTTGTCTGACAGTAGGTTTTCTTGTGCTAATTTGTTCCTCTTTGCGTTCTGCTGACAGCAATTTTGGCCGTTCGTTTTCATGGAACGAAAATTTTACTTCTCTACTGCTTGGAAAGGTAAAAATATGCAGTTCGGATAAATCCATTAATATTCCTGTCCTTCAAAAGATTGGCAAGAGCTAAGCCACTTATCCCACTACTAAAAAGCAACTAGCTTTTGGCTCCTCAATTCTTTGGAGAAGGACACTAACAGCACCATCGTACGATGCTCATTTTGTCGTTATAACTTTCCAGGCGATCATTTAAGTGCCACGACTTCTAAAATTGATCATTCAAGCTATATTGGCCACTTGTGTTGCCGAAAATATCACGTGCCATTGTTTTAGAATAAATAATACAACGTGGCTTTCAAAATGAAGGGAGGAGGAATTATGGGCACCGAGGACTTAGGGAGAGAGAGAGAGAGAGAGAGAGTTCAAATGATGATGGCGGTGGTGGCCGAAGGAGGAGGGGCGTGGCGTTCGAGATGAAGCATTGATTTTGATTTGCAAGTGGAAACAGGGGTTAAGTTTTGAATTGCAACCTACTTTAGTCTTTAATCCTTAAAGTGGGGCAAGAAAGGACTTCAACGGCATCTTTTAAAGGCACTTAATGACTGTTTGAAATTTGTTGACATTTAAAATGATTGTAGTACAAAAATTATGGCATGTCCTCTTGGCTCATTTTTCTTGTTGCATTTCCTTCTCTGACCAATACACAGGGCACATGGGGAAAAATTAATTAGCAATCATGGCAAGCCTTGGCCACGCATAAGCACTTACAAGTTGTTTTTTGGAAATAGTTTTACTAACAAAAGGACAATCTAACACGCGTAAGATATCATTAATTGGGAGGGAAAAAAATTCTCATATGGTGAAAGTTTCAAACTGATTGGAAGCAATAATGTTATAAGCTTATGCCATTTATGAGGATTGACTAGCTATTAACGGTGGCAAATTGAAGCAATTGGGCTTGTAGCCAATTGGTACACCCTTCAAATGAGTGGATAGCATCGAAATTAGATAGGATTGAAAATGATCCAATTCAAATTGGCCCATTTATATAAAATACAAATTTAGCTACCTCTACTTCACCTGACCCGGAATTTTAGTAATTTTTCTCCTTAAATTGTTACCTTTGTAGAATGGACGGCTTCATAAATCGGCTCATTTAGTGTGACAGCTTGAGGTTGTATTATGGATGGAAGCGTAAAGTTGGTGATAAGGCAAAGGGTGAATGAGGATGCTTGAGTGACTAGCAATGCCTTTGTTTCCGTGAACTGGTTCACTTCCAAGCATAGCTAGTCATTATGGTCAGATTACACAACCGCTGGTCAGCATTGAAATGCCAGTTTGGATTAGGAAAACAGTATCGAAGTCTTTCCATATTGAAATGCTGTCGAGAATTCAAATAACAAGTTCAAACAAATATCTCGGCGACCATCCAATCTCAAGTCCATGTATAAACGCTTTCCTGTTTTCTTACCACACCTGACTATGTGCTCGAACTATGAGCAAATTGAGCACTCAATTAACCAAGTAACTTGTAACTAGTGTCTACCATCATACAAACTTTACATGGCAATTCTAAGAAACTACATAAGGAGGAATTCAAATTGAAGCACTTTGAATGTTCCTGTGACGATGTTACAAGGCAAAATCAAAGGAAAGAAGCAAGACTTTAAGGTTTTGTTTACTTTGCAAAAGATGAACGATTTGGAAAAAATGATTGCTTACTTGAAATAATCAGTAAATAGAAAAGGTTTTCATTTTTTTTATAGCAATTTATGTCTAAAAGTTATCATGAACGATGCATCAATGACATCAAACAAACACAACAGTATCCAAATAAACTCTATAAAGCACATCATATATGTCAAGTTATAAAGTATGAATATCAGGGAAACTCGCCAACAGAATCCTTCAAGATCTCCTTCATATTAGATATCTAAAACTTTCGCTCCCGTTTCATTCCTCCATTGCATGTCATACCAATGGGACAAGACATCATAAGCCATCATAAGATGGTTTATCAAGAGAAGGAAAACACTATCCATGCAAAATTTCACTAATTAGGTACAATAACTGTCCGCCTCCCTCCTCAATAAGATAGACAGCCCAAATGGAGCTGTATTTTCTTAATTAAAGTCCTATTTACAAAATATCATGCTCCATGAAGTTTGTTCGGCAAAACTA
Organism: Eucalyptus fibrosa; assembly: GCA_017140475.1. Classification (NCBI taxonomy): domain Eukaryota; kingdom Viridiplantae; phylum Streptophyta; class Magnoliopsida; order Myrtales; family Myrtaceae; genus Eucalyptus; species Eucalyptus fibrosa. Next base: position 30,796,265 of record CM029514.1, on the reverse strand, counting down.
CTTACACGACTCCATTAGCTCAGAGAGTAGCTGGAAATAGTCTGGAAGGTTGTCGTACCTGGACCAAAGGAAGGCAGTTTCTAGTTAACTAAAAGATCAACAACAAGAGTGAAAATCGAGTAAGCCAAGTCACCAAAATATTTACCGGAGACATTATGTTGCAGATTCTATATAACAATGATAACTAATGGCAGGTATTAGTCCCCCGCTAATAGACTAAGCAGACCGACAATTAAATCTATCATTAAGCAGCCACAACGGTATGGTCGATGGAACGTAATCAGAATAAAGTAACACGCGTCTTTTTCCCTTAATTTCCGTGGTCTCAAAGCTAACATGTTGAATAAAGCAGTAATTGCGATGAAGGGAACTTTGATCCAACTCATTGGTACCCTACAAATTAGAGCAATGAAAAACGTTCCCTTTTTCTTTTTTGTCTGTTTTATCTCTTAAATAGATGTTCTCTAACCTATTGTTTCCGCAGAAATCTTAGCGAATGTGTTCTACTCACATGCACTACGCATAGACTCCTCCTCTCCTATAGCATGGATTCTCCTTTCAAACAACCTTATTCTTTCTTTCATCAGCAAGAATACAGATAAAAATAAAGGAGTACACGACTATTTTGTTTTGTGAAACATGATTTGGCTCGTAATCTTCAATTCCAAGTTCCCAATTCCCATATTAGCTCCCCATATTTCTCAATCATCTCCTCTATTCTTTGTCCATATTTTCAAATTAATTAGATCACAAAACCACTTTAGTAGCTCTCCTTGAATTCCCAAAAGTTATCTAGTCCACAAAAAGAGAGGATCCCACCATCCCTCGCATCAATTGAACAGATCTTCTTCCTCTAAAAAGAGCTATCCTCAAGCAGTATATTTATGCCATGGAAAAAAGTTTCTTTCACTTCACATCTAACCAGGTTATTAATTAAAGGCCTGTCTACGAAACACGAAAGAACTAGCTACTTTTCATGAAAGTTCTCTAATACCATGAAAAAGTTGATGCTGCTACGAAGGTCCTTGGCATGCCGTTTATATGGTGTAACTGCTCGACGTCTTTGGTACGTAAATTGTAACATCCAAGAGTCGTAGTCTCACTGCCCACTTCCACCAAAACTTGACCACCATCCTGGGAGTAAGCCAATGGCCAGACAGGTCGGAAACTCCACCAATGGTCACGTAGCGAGAACAACATATCCCATGGTCGGTTCAATCCATATTCTCTCATAATCCACACATCGACAACCCCTGGCTCATGATAAACGGTAAGGCAAAGATGCTCTTTCAGGATGGCCAAATCCATGCGAAGCCTATTGTCTATAACATTAGGCAGGTCCACCTCCACAAATCTCTCAGTACGAATATCAAAAGCCACCAACACTTTTGCCGAATTTTGCACCCACTCACGTCTCATTATCCAGTGCAGACGGCCGCACAGGTAAACCCCCATTCTGCCCGGCTCAACCAGAAAGTATGGCATCCCTTGGAGCCGCCTCCACATGTTAGCTTCTGATTTATAGATGCTAACTTCAGATTCAATTGGCCTTCGCAAGGTCTGAACCACCCTCAATAACACGAACTCAGCATTGCATTCGTCATACCCAAATCCATAAACAGAGAGACCCAATCCATGGGGTATCTTAGCATCTGATGGCAAAACGCTATGGCGATCAGAGATCGGATTCCACATAGCAACCTCACGGTCGGCCACATTAGCAATGCACAGGGTAGAACGGCAAGACCCTAGCAACCTGACATATCTCCACTGCCGAGGGTACTGTCTCTCCACCTCATCCGTTAGGGAACCCTTATCTATACGGCAAAGGCTCAGGCGATGCTCGCGAAAGAGGCTGAGGGTCCACGCCATGAAGAGATGGCTGTCTATAAAGGGACGACACGCACCTGCACCTGCACCTGCTCCGGCGATCAAGTCCAATATCTCGGCCTGATGAAGCGCTGCAGAGGCTGGCGGTTCCTCCTGTTAGTGCGGGAACGGACCCTCACCACGTGCGAGCGAATCGGGCGATCGATGGGCTCTCCCTTTGTGGAAAGCCTCGCCTCCTCCGAGCTCGATTTTGGCACGTCGATTCACGTGATCTGTAAGGAAAAGATTCGATTTGAGAGAATCATCGGGGGAAGAGGATTATTAGTGCGAGTTGATTTTTTTAGGAAACTTTGACAGACAATTTGATTTTTTTTGGATTTTTTCAAAACAAGCAATTTCCAAATATAAGCATTATATCCAATATTCATCAAATAAATGATTAAAATAATTGAAAAAATAGTTCATTGTCTCACGAATTAAATTAACAATTATTCTAACCCTAAACATCACAACAATCAAGAAAAATCAAAATAATTAAAAATTGATCCAAAGTCTCACAGATCAAATTAATAATTTTAATGATTTTAAAGTCAAAATATCATCAAAATCAACATAATTAAAAAAATAATCCAAAGTCTTACGGATCAAATTAGCAATTAAAGTTTTTTTTTGCCAATAATATCCTATTGGATAATGCCTAAAGTCTCGATGAATCACTATTGAGATCAAATATTTCAATTTCGGCAATAGTATCAAGATGAAATTTAGTTCAAGAAAATTACCCTGTTTGGATTTTTTATTTCCAAAACGGGACCGGCGCAAAGAATTCACGATCAGCTGCTAATGATGAGACGGTTTGCGGTGTGAGCGAGTCCACGGAGCTGGAGCTTGCAACTAATGGTCACCAAGGAACAATACGTGTCCTTTTCTTTTTTACAAAAAATAAAAAAATAAAATAAAACAATGCCCTCACTCTCGTGAACCGGTTCACTTTCAAGCATTAGCCAATCACGGTGGTCGGAGTACAACCGCCGACCAACGTCAAAATGCTAGTTCGAATTAACGAAAACAGCATCAAAGTCATTTTATATTGAAATGCTATTGAGAATCCTAAAAACAAGGAAATATCTTTGAACGAAAAAACTTGATAATCTTTTAATCTCATGTCCATGTATGTACGCTTTCCTGTTTGTTTGCCACACCTGCATGCATGCTTGAACTCGAGCAAAATTGAACAATTGACAAAGTAACTAAAATAACTTCTACCATCATACAAACTTTACGTGGCAAATCTTGAGAAACTACATATGGAGGAATCCGTGGATTGAAGCACTTCAGATGTTCCTGAACGCCAATACCTTGACACGCACATGAACCGAAGTAGCGACTACACCGGCAATCCTTACAATTCGAGACGAACCGAAGAAGATGCAGAGGAGAACAAGAAAAGTGGACGGCCTCAGCTCCAATAGAAAGGGCCAAGCGCAAGCATGACAGAAACGGAAAGAAAAAAAGGAAAAGGGGAAAAGGGGAGGGGTGCATGCCGCAGGACCAGAGCATCAATGACGTTTCGATCTAGGAATCTGCACCGAGAAAATACAAAAGTGACACACCCCGGACAGGAGGATCCATGACGTCTCAGTCTAGGAATTTTGACCGAGAAAATGCAAAGGTGGGGCAGGTCAGATCGGACAAGCGTGCCCCACATGTACCATGCACGGAGCAGATTTCCAGGGGAAAAAGTGTATGATGACGAGACTCTGGACGGCTAAAAAAGACCGTCAACGCAATTCGGCCTGCAGTGAAAGTCATGATAATAAGTCAACTACAAGTCTTCTGGTGCAGCTCCCCTGTTCAATCGCAACGGAGAGGAAGACGCGAAAGGGTAAAGAACCCTATCTGGTCCACAAGAGAAGGAACTGTAATTTCATCGTGCTCCTGCATGTACGTTCAGTAAGATAGAGCAAATAAGCGGATGCAACAAGCCGGAAACTTCTGGTATCGAAGTACATTCAAACCACAACATGCATTCGGAGTACACTCCAGAGGACATCAGATTCGACTTCGCTTTGGGTGATTACAACGAAGACCTTCGATTATCCTTCCAAACGCTTAGATGAAATCCAAAACTCCACAAACAACAATACAAGCCTATATAATTAACGTGTCAGAAGCTGACATATCCAACCCTGCATATTGCATAAATGAGGTGCTCAAGTCCCCATTCTAGTAGGACCACTAAAGGGGCGAAAAAAGAAAAAAAAGAAGATTCACTCTCGATCTTCAATCTGTCCATATGAAACTCTACTATCCTGTGATACGCCGATTGCTTAAGTGATAATGGCTTGGAAGCATTGGAAGCATCACCTGGAAAACAAGCTCCGTGATTTTCTCAGCGGGAAAAGAAAGATCCCGCAAAAGTTGAGGTTATGAGGGGACTATTTCCTTCGAGAAGAACTAACTCTCGATTCATCAAAAAAAAAAAAACTCTCCCCTTGATTAGCAACATTGCACGACATTCCTCGCTCTCGGGCAATTAGAGTGCCTCCAGCCCATTGGGTATGCACTGTTTAACACTTGCTATAGAACAATGCTTCATAAGGGGACTCTTTCCTTGGAAAAGAACCGACTCCTGATTCGTTAGAAAAGGGCCCCTATTAATCAACAACATTGTGCGACATTCCTCATTCTCAGGCAATCAGAGTGCCCTCAACACAATGGGTATGGAATGTTTAACAGAGCTTGTTAACAATGCTTCGCATGGATTGGGACTGAGCTATATTGGCGTGGCCAGCCAAAGATAGATGCTTCATTCTTATAGTGTTCTAGGCACTATCATAAAAATTGGCCGCAGCAACTTTCACGTGTGGTACATGGCCACTGAATTGTATTCGAAGCACACTTCCTAGCATAACATACCAAGATGGCAAAACTCAACAGTCACTTTCAAACCAGAAGTAGGAATTTTCCCTCTCCGTGTAATTCTATTCAATCTACAACTCTGACCAGATACCAGATGATGTCTCATAGAAGAGATTAGAATCGATACAAGGCTTCTTCAGCTGCTAGAGCCAGTATAATACGCCTGATTAACCATACTTCTCTGCATAGAGCTTACATGTCACCTTTTCCTCTACGAAGACAAAAAATTGGAGCAGCTTACTTTTATTTTGGCAATTTGATCGCTAAAAGCCTGCAAAGGATATGCTAGTAGCATAAATGGAACCTTTCCTACTCTGATCATGATCGCTCTCGGGTTCGACAAAAGTGTCATTTTCAGAAGAAGGATCTGCTCGTCCAATCTACATTAACTTGTGACCGTCAGTATTAACTAAACCCCAAACCCTGCCACTGCTGCAGTCAATTGTAATTTTCATAAGAGGACATTCAAGTATTCTTAGGGAGAACGTTGCGGAATCCAAATGTCACATTCCTCCTCCTCGAGCATTGATTTTTTTTTTTTTTTATAGAGGTGTCGATAATGATGTCAAGGGTGAGCTAGCTGGTCGGAACTTCAGTTACAAGAGTAACTATCGGTTCAAGTGTAAACACTCGTCCGTATGATTCAAGATGGGCCAAGTGAGCAAGTGAGCAATAGTTCAGTGGTAGGCTGAGCTTAGACCATTACAGTAAGGGATGAATGAGTCCTGTGAAGCCTAGGTGCTGCACGGTTCACGATCTCAAGTTTCTGCCCTCTGACAAATGGTATTAGATTGAGCAGTAGAGAGAATGGTTAAGAGAGTTGGTAGTGCATACCAAGTGAATGTTGGAATCAGATGTTATCCCTATTGCTGTTGTTGGAGAAAAGGCTTAAGTGGAGTCTTGCGCCAAGAGGACTCAATTGAGGGAGGTCATGTCCTCCTTCGACGAAAATCTCATCAAAGTTTTGCTGCCCATGGGAAAATTGAAGCGTGGGCTCAAGAACTTGAAGGAGCAGATCTACAGGGTCGACTTATTTATCTACTTTTTATCCTTTAATTTATTGCAAGTAGCATAGAACTTTACACTCCCCTCCCAAACTACACACGATCCTGTCCTAATAACAAAAAACCAAAAACTCGCCACTTTGGTGAAAGATATTCGCAAGGGAACACTTCCCAGTGAATAAGATTTAAATCTAAACATGAGAAACACTCAAGTATATGCTTTGGTGAAAAATATTCGCAAGGGAACACTTTCCAGCGAATAAGATTTAAATCTAAACGTGAGAAACACTCGAGTATATGATGAGAGACTATAACTAAAGCAAACTTAATCTTGATCTCATGATGTTCAGGAGCAGGACTTTTAACTTAAACTTGCCTCTTGGTTATTAGAAATCGAGATTTATTTTTGTTTGCCTTTCTGACTCATTTATCTTGTCATTGTTTCCCTGAGTGCCCGTCTACCTCTGCCATATCACCCATTTGACTGTCGTTTCCTTCCGTCCATTCCGTTTCTCTCCATCGCATGAAATAGGAGGGGTTGATTCGATGAGAAACCAATTGAGTTTCACTGTCGGAGGAAATTTGTAGGCGATTCATACATGAGACCGTGCGATACAGCTTTTCGAGACACGTTCGACGGTCAAAAAGGATGCTGCACTTTTCACATTGTATTCGGACCTCGGAGTCATATCACGAAACGTAAGAGTCACAGCAACCACATCACACAACTCGACTGCAGTTCAGTTGCAGCAGTACCATGTACAAAGATCGGTCATTTCATTTATCTAGATTTGAGGTACCATCGCAACGTACTCGGAAACCTTGTTTTCCACTTAGAGGTCCTAGGAGCGGATCCCGAAGAGAGCCCAAAAAAGACACAGTAAATTGAAGCTATAGTGGAACTATAGGATCAACAACAACAAGAGCGAAAATGAGAGGTGCGAGTAAGCCAAGTCGCCAGAATATTTACCAGAGACAATATTTTGCAGGCACCATATAACAATGATAACTAATGGCAGGTATCAGTTCCCTGCTACCAGACCAAGCAGACCGACAATTAAATCTATCATTAAGCAGCCATAACGGTACGATGGATGGAATACAACCAGAATAGACTAACACACGTCCTTTTCCCTTAATTTCCGTAGTCTCAAACCTAATATGTTGAATGGAACATTAATTGTGATCAAGGGAACTTCATTCCTATTTATTGTTACAGAGTATTTATTTCCTGTTTTTTTGCAGATGCTAAAGGAGCCTCTCCTATGATGCTTTTATGCTGATTATTCAGGATCTTATGTCTGGAACACGTAACGTTGAAGAGAAGAAATTGGAGAAGAAGACAAACGGAATTTTACGAGGAAAATCCTATCAAAATCAGAAATAGAGAAAGAACATGATCTCACGGTTTTTAGAGCTACAAGCTACAACTATAAAAGATGTTGTCCTAATTTACGTGGAAAAAATGATCGCTTACTTGAAATAGTTAGTAAACAGAAAAGGTTTTCATTTTTTATAGCAATTTATGTCTAAAAGTTATCACAAGCGATGCATCAACAACGTCGAACAAACACAACAGGATCCAAATAAACTCTATAAAGCACTTCATATATGTCAAGTTATAAAGTGCAAATGTCAAGGAAACTCGTCAATAGAATCCTTCAAGATCTCCTTCATACTAGATATCTATAACTTTCGCTCCCGTTTCATTCCTCCATTGCATGTCATACCAATGGGACAAAACAGCATGTGCCATCATAAGATGGTTCTTCAAGGGAAGGAAAACACTATCCAATGCAAAATTTCAGTAATTAGGTACAATAACTGTCCGCCTCCCTCCTCAATAAGATAGACAGCCCAAATGGAGCTGTATTTTCCTAATTAAAGTCCTATTTACAAAATATCATGCTCGATCAAGTTTGTTCCGCAAAACCACTTACACAACTCCATTAGCTCAGAGAGTAGCTGGAAATAGTCTGGAAGGTTGTCGTACCTGGACAAGAGGAAGGCAGTTTTTAGTTAACTAAAAGATCAACAACAAGAGTGAAAATGAGAGGTGTGAGTAAGCCAAGTCACCAAAATATTTACCAGAGACATTATGTTGCAGATTCTATATAACAATGATAACTAATGGCAGGTATCAGTCCCCCATTAATAGACTAAGCAGACCGACAATTAAATCTATCATTAAGCAGCCATAACAGTACAGTGGATGGAACGTAACCAGAATAAACTAACACGCGTCTTTTTCCCTTAATTTTCGTGGTCTCAATCTTGCTTTAGAAATTGACAACCCAGATAAAGTTATATTCTAGCAAATTCACTTATTAGAGTAATCACGGTTCACAGGGATAATTCACTGCCTTTGCACAACTATGCCTCCATTATTAGCTCAGGAGTATACCTGGACAAGAGGAAGGCAGTTTCTAGTTAACTAAAAGATCAACAACAAGAGTGAAAATAAGAGGTGCGAGTAAGCCAAGTCACCAAATATTTACCAGAGACAATATTTTGCAGACTCTATATAACAATGATAAGGTATCAGCACCCTGCTACTAGACCAAGCAGACCGACAATTAAATCTATCATTAAGCAGCCATAACGGTATGATGGATGGAATGTGACCGGAATAGACTAACACACATCCTTTTCCCTTAATTTCAGTAGTCTCAAAGCTAACATGTTGAATGTAATATTAAATGCGATGAAGGGAACTTCATTCCTATTTATTGGTACGCTATGAATTAGAGCAAAAAACGTTTTCATTTTCTTTTTCTCTTTTGGCTGTTTTAGCTCTTAAATAGATGTTCTCTAACCTATTGTTTCCACAGAAATCTTAGTGAATGTGTTTTCCTCATATGCAATATACATCAACTTCTCTTCTATAGCATGGATTCTCCTTTCAGACAGCTCTGTTCTTTCTTTCATCAGTAAAAATATGGATAACAAAATAAAAACAAAGGAGCACCCTACGATGGTTTTACTTTGCGAAACATGATTTGGCATGTAATCTTCAATTCCAAGTTCCCAATTCCCACATTAGCTCCCCTTATTTCTCAATCGTCTCCTCCATTCTTTGTCCATATTTTCAAATTAATTAGATCACAAAACACACACTTAATAGTCTCCTCAACTTCCCAAAATTATCCCATCCACAAAAGAGAAGAGAGAGATCCCATCGTCCCTCGCATCAATTGAACAACTCTTCTTCCTCTAGAAAGAGCTGCTTAAGTGGGATATTCATTGTGTTCACATCAGTTTCCTCATTCCATCCAAAAGCCGTGGAAAAACATACAAGAAGGAGGAAGCAGTTCAAGCAAAATCCACTACACTAACTAGGTTATTACAAGTCTGTCTACGAAGACATTCAATGCGAAAAAACTAACTACTTGTACTTACCCCTTTATCTTGGCAATTCGGTCAACCCTGCAACCATAAAGGAATTGCTTTGTCAAAGTACCTTGGCATGTCGATTAATTGGAATTGCTCTACTAAGTTGGTATTTAAGTTGTACCAACCAAGAATCTTAGTCGGACCGCCCACTTCCATCAAAATTCGAGGACCAAAGCTGCTGCGGGAGAAAGCCACTGGCTGGATAGGTCGCAAACACCACCAGTGGTCACGTAGCGAAAACAGCCGCTCCCATGGTCGCTGCGAACCATATTGTGTCCTAATCCACAGATCGACAACCCCTACCTCACCATAAACGGTAAGCAAAAGCCGATCTTCTAAGGCAGCCAAATCCATGCGAACCCTGGTGTCTATAGCATAAGGCAGGTCATCCTCCATAAAACACTCAGCATAAATATCAAAACCCACCAATACTTTCTCTGAATTTCGCACTGGATAGCGTCTCATTAACCAGTTTAGACGCTGGCCATCGAATACCCCCATTCTGGCCGGCTCATTCAGATAGTAAGGCATCGCCGGAAGTCGCGTCCATGTGTTAGCTGTTTGGCTAGTACTATCTGCTAGTCTATAAATGCTAACCTGAGAAACTATTGGACTTCGTAGGGTCTGATCCACCCTCAACAACACAAACACATCTTGATCATCATCATCAGTACGGTATCCAAAGCCATAAACAGAGAGACCCCATCCATGGGGTATCTCAGCAGGTGGTAAGATGCTATGACGACCAGAGAGCGGCTCCCATATAGCCACCTCACCGTCGGCCCCATTAGCAATGCAAACGACGGAACGATGAGACCCTACGAACCTGACATTTCGCCACTGGCCAGGGTACTGTATCTCTTCCGGGCCCATCGGAGAAAACGGATTGAGAATGCGGACGCTCAGGCGATCCTCGCGGAAGAAACCGAGGAACCACTGGTCTAAGAAATCCATAAATGAACGGCACCGTTTGGACAGACCCGCACCGGAGCAGCGACTTCACTGGCGATCAACTCCAGTATCTCGTTATCGAATGGGCTCTCCACTCTACCCAGCTACTTCGAAAGCCTCGCCTCCTCACGGCTCGATTTTGGCAAATCGATTCCCGTGATAAGGAAAAGGCTCAACCTGAGAGAATCATCGGAGAAACAGGGGAGAAAGAGGGGGGAAGAGAAAAGAAAGAGAGAGAGAGGGAGGAAGGCAAGGGGCCGTTGGGACACGCCGGAATATAAAAATATTATTTGGGGATCCGCGGCGAAAAAGCGCAGTGGTCCGGGACCGCCACGTCAGTGGGGTTCCGGACCACTCACGTAGCGCCACGTGTTAGGGAGGGGGACCAAAGGGAGAAAATATTGTGTACGTCTTATGCTCCAGCGTGTCAAATGGAAAGACAGCGAGAACGCGACACGTGTCGGTATGGATCCCACTCCATCAGGCCATACATCTGATGACCATTCTTCAAATTTTTGCATCCTCTCTCCTCATTAATTGCTGGTCTTCCCCCTGGTCTTCCCCCTCCATTCGCGTTGAAACTCCCTCTGTCTTCTGCATCTTCCGAGAAAAAGAAGCCCGCGCTCTTTTTTCTTTCAAAAAACGCTCCCTCCCTCTCGCTCTCAAGAGTCTCGCCGTTTGCCTCTCGAGCTCAGATCCGCAATCTCTAGCACGTTGCCTCCACCTCCGTTGCATCCCGAGCTCAGATCCAATGCCTCCGCCACGTCGCCTCCTCCTCTGCCGCCACCACCTCCAGGAACCACTTCCTCTCTCTCTCTCGCCCTAAAGCGCCCCCGCCTGTCTCATCCCGAGCTCATATCCTTTCCATCATCTCCATCCTTGGCTTTGCTGCGAGAGAAGGAACGCCGATGGAGTCCGTGCTGATCCGTCTTGCTCGTCCCCTCCGCTCGCGGAAGCGGGAGACCTCTGCGGCCCGAGATCTTCGTCGACCGCCGCAACGAGGAGGGCATCGGCGCCGTCGCGGCGGTTGCCAAGTCGCCTCTGCCTCCGTGCTCCTTCTTAGTGTCCCTTTTGCCTTACTTCCCAAGTTTGGAGGCAAAGCGTGAAGGAAAATGTCCAGACCATGCAAAGCGCCGACAAGAGGAAAAATCGGAGTCGCCTTCTCGCCACAACCCCTGGGGCGGCATCTCTCTCCCTCTCTCTATATATAACACCCTCTTATCACGACCAGCTACAATCCTTGGGAAAAAGCTCTTCCGGTTCGGAAGGAAGGAAAATATCGAGTGCGGGGTTTGTCAGCTGGGCACGAGCCTCGCGGAGGCATACATGATGTGAAGGCTTTACAAGGTGAAAAAGGAGAAGATGGCCGTGGTGTTAGGTGATCACGAGGAGAAGAGGACAACGAGTGGAGGAGGGGGAGGTTGTTCCTCCTTGTCTCGGGTGTTCGGGAAGGCCCATGTCCATCCTTCCTGAGAAAATATTAGGTGCAGCTCTGACGCCAGGGTGTACTCGTCCGAGTCCACTCACCGGGCGACACGTGTCGCCCGACGCCACGCTGGAATCAGAGTCGATTTTGGAAAATTGATATATTAGTTTCTCTCTCATGGCCCACCAGTCCCTCCGTCGAATTTGAAAAAGCGAAGCGCGAAGCGCGAAGCGCTCTTTCTCCTCTGCACAATGCATTTATTACGGGAAACTTTTTTCTTTCCTTCTCAACAAAGAGAAGCAGTCGTTCCTCTCCATTCTCATTTCCATTTCTTTCTCCACATGAAGGTTCCGAATCCGAAATTTTGAATCCGAAATTCTCTCTCTCCGCTCGTTGCTGCTCCGGCGTTCGTCAAGCGACCGTTCCCCCGCCGTCTACGACGAAGCACATTACGGCCGCCCGCCCGCTCGCTTCGTCTCCGTGCTCGTTCGCTCCTACGGCCAAGGAGGAGATCCAGAAGATCGGGAAGCTTAACTCGGCGCTGGAGGAGCGGGTGAAGTCGCCGTGCGTGGAAAACCAGATTTGGAGGATGTCGCCCAGGCCACCGCCAACGCCCTCCGCACCAACCTCGAGCAGGTCCTGGTGTAAGTCAGCAAGGACGACCGCCCCCGCGGCGAGGCCTTCTTGGAGGACGAGGTGGATGTGGTGGAGCAGATAGGGCAAGAAGGGAGGCACAAAGGAGGGGAGACGAGGAAACAGCAGATAGGGCAAGAAGGGTACCAAGAGATCGGCCGCAAGGGCGGACCGAGCACCACTGACGAGTCCGGCGGAGAAAGGACGGCTTGCAGGGGCATCCCGATAGATGATTTCAAGTTCAGAACCAGGAGCTAAGTTAAAATGTAGGAAATAAGATAGGGAGACGTCTAGGGTTTGCGACTGTCGAGATCTGTCACTGTAAGGCAGCGTGTCTAAGTTTTTCATTTTTCCCAGTTCGAGGAGCGTAGCATGGTTCTTTTATATTTGTTCTTGTTGATCACGTAGAGCAATCACCGTAGGTACTCTCGTACCTTCTTTTTTCACCTTGTCTGCTGCAGTGATATAATGAAATTTTCTTTCTTTCAAACTTGTCGGAGTCGTCCCGTTCTTCACTCCTCGCCTGCTTGCGTGCCTCATGCGTTCACGCCAACGTAGAAAATGAACAAGGGCTAAGCCATTGGCACCCAAAAGGGTCCTTCTACAGCTTGTTTTGATGGACTGTCTCGTTTGATGATACTTGACTTAGAACATTTACAATGGGGATGCCAAAGAGATGGACACTTGAAAGTGAAAACTTGAAATGTCGATCAAGGTTTGAGTTAGCTGTTTTTTTCGTTTAATCTCTTTCATCGGTTTTAATGTCAAGTTTTCGCACGGTGGAAAAAAGGAATTGAATGGTGTCATGGACGTGTGTGAGTTCTTTCCGGTCTGTCTTCAAGTCCGCTAGTTGAGCATTTAAGTTCTCTTATGAGAACCAACTTCATTGCTTCGCAAAATGGGTATGGCCATCTGACCAAGAAAAGAAAAAAGGAATGGCCATCTGACTAAGAAAAGAAAAAAGGAATGGCCATCAGGATACAATTCCATTGATAAAACGAAGGGAAGACCCACACACCGCTCACAAACACAGGTGCCTGCACAGCAACAACGGCACACTCGCCTCCTCCTTCCCGCACTTCCAGGACCATGTCATCATCGCCCTCCCGCCGCGGGGGCGGTCACAAACACAGGTGCCTGCGCCTCCCTCCCGCCCACCTCCCGCTCTCCTCCCCGAGTTCGTAATTGCTCCCGCAGCACAACGCAGTATCGTCCACCTCGTCCTCCAAGAAGGCCTCGCCGCGGGGGCGGTCGTCCTTGCTGACTTACACCAGGACCTGCTCGAGGTTGGTGCGGAGGGCGTTGGCGGTGGCCTAGGCGACATCCTCCAAATCTGGTTTTCCACGCACGGCGACTTCACCCGCTCCTCCAGCGCCGAGTTAAGCTTCCCGATCTTCTGGATCTCCTCCTCCTTGGCCAGAGCAGCAACGAGCACGGAGACAGAAGCGAGCGCCGGAGCAGGGGCGGCCGTAATGTGCTTCGTCGTAGACGGCGGGGGAACGGTCGCTTGACGAACGCCGGAGCAGCAACGAGCGGAGAGAGAGAATTTCGGATTCAAAATTTCGGATTCGGAACCTTCATGTGGAGAAAGAAATGGAAATGAGAATGGAGAGGAACGACTGCTTCTCTTTGTTGAGAAGGAAAGAAAAAAGTTTCCCGTAATAAATGCATTGTGCAGAGGAGAGAGAGCGCTTCGCGCTTCGCTTTTTCAAATTCGACGGAGGGACTGGTGGGCCATGAGAGAGAAACTAATATATCAATTTTCCAAAATCGACTCTGATTCCAGCGTGGCGTCGGGCGACACGTGTCGCCCGGTGAGTGGACTCGGACGAGTACACCCTGGCGTCAGAGCTGCACCTAATATTTTCTCATCCTTCCTCTGCAGAAGCACCGCACGTTGCTCCCTTGGAGTAGTAGTTGGAATTCGTTTAATGTTATTTGGCACACGGCTTACTTACTGTTGAGAGTTGGAAGTGGTGTGCTTTAGTTTTTGATTTAAGCATCATTACGGTTGCTAATTTGCCGAGACTAGTTTTGTATATCAGCGGTATGTACGTGAAATTAGTGATGCTGTATGGCTTTTATGGCTCTGTCAAAATTGAGATTCAAGTATTGCGACGTTGTTTTCTTTGACGCTAATGGCATTATCACATCTTAACCAGCTGTCGGTTGAGCCTCTTTCTTCCTTTTTTCTCATTTGCTTTTGTCTTAATATCTTGTTTCATAATTTGAAAATTCATCGAGAGATCTGTAGAAGTAATGTGTGAATTCCTAGTATGCTACACGGTCTGGCTGATAGCTGGAACAGTAGAAAAAAGCAGCAAAATGTTCTGCGTTTGGGCCGAGATTCAACTTATCGGCAGGTTTCTCGACAATGAGTTTCATCCTTTGTAGAGGCCGCTCCTGGCACATGAATTATATTTCATTCAATTTTTAACCATAGCATCCATAAGATGCATAGACAAAGAGCATATTGGAAAGGTGCCAGGATCTAACTACTTGTCCATCGTGCGTTCAGTTTAGTTTTGTCCTCCGCCAAGAGCATGGCTTCTTACCCAGTATCCCGTTACTTTAGAGTTTCTTCTGCTGTGAAATCACCGAACATCCTGTTCACTTGCTAAAACGGCGTTTCTGGAGGTGGTGGCGGCGGCGAGCTAATCTGCAGACTTACCTCAAGGTCCTTCAGTTCAAAATAAGCTCTCCAGCAGCTGTACAAGCTGTCCCCTTCGAGCGTCGAACAATAATCTAAACAACAAAGCACCGCATCAAGAATCTCCAACGCCACAAATCCCACCCTCCGAAAGATCTTAAAAAGAGTAAGGAACACGCATGCACGAAGGAACGAAAAAGGCATTGACAGAAACCGGTCCTCACCAGCAAGTTCGTTCTCACACTTTTGGATCAAGGGGGGCTCCCTGAGGCCGCGCTCGAGCCTGGTCCTGCTGAAGGGCTCGAGCTTCGGTATGCACGCGTTGCCCCGGGAAGAGCAGCGCACCACCGGGCCGAACCGCCGCGACGGCGCCGACGCCCTCCTCGTTGCGGCGGTCAACGAAGATCTCGGGCCGCAGAGGTCTCCGCTTCCGCGAGCGGAGGGGACGAGCAAGACGGATCAGCACGGACTCCATCGGCGTTCCTTCTCTCGCAGCAAAGTCAAGGATGGAGATGATGGAAAGGATATGAGCTCGGGATGAGACAGGCGGGGGCGCTTTAGGGCGAGAGAGAGAGAGAGGAAGTGGTTCCTGGAAGTGGTGGCGGCGGCGGAGGCGGAGGCGACGTGGCGGAGGCATTGGATCTGAGCTCGGGATGCAACGGAGGTGGAGGCAACGTGCTGGAGATTACAGATCTGAGCTCGAGAGGCAAACGGCGAGACTCTTGAGAGCGAGAGGGAGGGAGCGTTTTTTGAAAGAAAAAAGAGCGCGGGCTTCTTTTTCTCGGAAGATGCAGAAGACAGAGGGAGTTTCAGCGCGAATGGAGGGGGAAGACCAGCAATTAATGAGGAGAGAGGATGCAAAAATTTGAAAAATGGTCATCAGATGCATGGCCTGATGGAGAGGGACCCATACCAACACGTGTCGTGTTTTCGCTGCCTTCCCATTTGACACGCTGGAGCATAAGACGTACACAATATTTTCTCGACCAAAGGACCTGGCCCTGGCCCACCTCTCTGACGCTCTCTCTCCTCTTTCTCCTCTCTGTCTCCCTTCCCTCACACGTGGCGTCACGGGAGTGGTCCGGGATCACGCTGACGTGGCGGTCCCGGACCACCCACGCAGTATTTTCTCGGGAAGGGGGGAAGGAGAGAGAGTCGAATTTTTTTTTACTAAATTCCCGCTCCCTTTTTCCCTCCTTAGCTTTTCTCCAGCGATCAGTGGTTAGTTTGACGTGGCATATAACTTTTGTAATGAAAACCAATAAGAAATAGACACGTGCCCATGACTGACAGGTTAAAAAAATCAAAATTTAACTTCTGCTTTTTTCTCTCATCTTCCTCCCTCGTTCTCGCCGACGCTGCGTCACCGTCTCCTTTATCCACATCCACAAGTCGAATAATATAGATCTTTGCCTTCTCTGTAGAATTGCTGAATATCTATGAGTTTTTCACACGAAGCCATACATCCTACGGCGTCCGCATAAGGAAAGGCCAAGCACAAGCAGTTTCCTAGGCACCGACTTCGACATCCTTCTGCGTCAGCTATGTTTGACAAATAATCAGCAGAATCAGGCAATTTCATATGTTTCATTTGCCAGAACACATATTTTTCCACGGTCGTCATGGCTGCTGCATGTGCGGATTTCTAACAATTCAATTCCATTTTCCTAACCACCCTCCGGTCCACTTTACTCTGTTCCACTTTTCATCTGACCTGGGTTTAAACCCTTTTAAGCAGCTGCATATAGGTGAACTAAACGTGTTGCAAACTCCAAAAGAACCACATGTTCCATAAATTTCACACCGGTTAGTTCGTGATGCTTCCCAGTTTTTTGACCATCCATCTCCCCAACGAACAGACTCTATATCTCCTTCTGATGAGATGAAACTATATCCAAAGGAGAAGTTGTTGTAATTATTGCGGGAATAATATGTTGTTCCATGGTCGATATTTTGTTGGAGCTCATAGCCACTCAGATATGTGTTGCTCATGGTCGGCATTCCAGTAAACTTGGACTATCCCACTGTCCGCTTCTCCAATATGGATTTGATCCATTCCAAGCGAAAAGCCGAGGCGGTGTCTCTGATGTCAAGGACAAAGCTTCCAGGCGATGGATCATCTTCACCTTTCCAGGAAATCAAATATTTTTTTCTTTCCTGTTTTCACATTTACTCTGATCTTCATGTTGGCAGGAGAGTGTGGCTCATTGAAGCTTTCCCACATTGCATTTGCATTCCCGTCTTGAAGAACAAGGTTTCCAAAGTCTGAAAGCATTGCTGCAGAATAATTAGACTTCGCCATGACATTTGTAGACCAGACAGTATTTTGTCTCCCATCAAGAAGCTTCAGATTTCCATCTCCGCCAATTATCAAACTCGCAGATTGATCTTTGTGTCCAAGTGGCTTGTCCCTGTTGGCCACCCAGACAACTTTGGAGAAAGTCGTGTTCTTGTACCATATTCCTCCGTACTGCTTTTCCGATCCATTAGGCACGAAGAACCCGAGCTCCAAGATTTTACGAGGAGAGACAAGGGTTTGGTTCTGAATGAGTGGCCTTGATGCAGTTATACTGTAAATTGTGCTGCTTTGAAGTGCTTGAAACTAGTTCAAAAAAAAAAAAAGTGCTTGAAACAGGGAGCAGATGAGCAAAGAATACACAAGTACACAGTCGTAAGAACAATGATGAACAAATTAAGGAAGCATTTTTTATAATTGCCCGAGACAATTTCACCTGTTATAGGCAAATCGAAAAGGATAAAAATGGGATTACTGTGAGACAAGCTTACAGTGCTTAGATCCTCTGTGTAAGTGCACTCACAAAATGCCAATATTCCTTCGGGATAGTGGTATTTAATGACCAGGAGAGTTTTGTTTGGCGATAGTAAAATGGTTTGAGTCGGAACTGTAGCTCCCAACGGCAATCATTTTTGAAAGTATAGCCTCCGTGGCCCGCCATGGTTGGGCTTTTCTTCTCCACTTCTCCAAAGTTGACGCGGTTTCATAGGTAATATTTAGATCTTACTGAACCAATAGAAGTATTTGTGGCTTCTTTTCCTTTTCCCTATAAATGACAGGATATCGAGACATTCTAGGAGATTGAATTCATCTGCTGAACTTGAATGCATCCATTCTTTCTATTGTATACAAAAATAGAGTAATGACCGGCTATATGGTATATTCAAATATGTCTCCAATTTGAGGTTATTGAATAATATTTAGTCTAAATAAATTAGACCGGCCGTCCTCGTGATTCTGTGGGATTTCTCCTTCAGTCCAACTACTCACGATTGCATTTATGTTCAGCCACAATTGTGAAAAGAAGAAGGTTGTGCATGGATTTCATTTTGCATTTATTTTCTGCATGTATAGGAGACGAAGAAAGCGGGAACAACGTGCATGCTTTATTAAAAAGGAGAACAATCATTAGGCCCCTAGTTGAGTTGGAAAAGCAAAGCAAGTGCATGGAATTCCGTTTGACTTCTTTGTTTCAGCCACACAAAGCAAAAAATGAAAGGACTTTTTGCACACTTGTAGTATGAACGCATTTGAGTATTCACAACATGGCACGTGATATTCGTCTTAAGTTGACAAAGCTGAAACCCATGATGATAATTATTACAAGTTTTTTATTATTTTTTCTTGAATTTTTATTTTTTTTTTTTCCTTTCCTTTTTTTTTTTTTGCCATTTTTTCAAGATCGGTTAGGATCACCGGCTACCCTTGCCAGCTGCAAAGGCCTCAGACGGGTGAGAGCCATCGGTGACCCTTGCTGGCCCTAAAAAAAGGAAAAATAAAAACAAAGAAAGGAAAAATAAAAACAAATTTTAAAATTCAAAAATTAAAAAATCCACATCGGATGGGAAATTAATGAAAAAAACCATGTTGGATGGTTTGCACGAAATGACACTCAAATGATCGATTTTACTTTAATATAAAAGTTAAGTAATCGAACAAGTTATGACACTCAAATAAGTGACGTACAAAATTTATGGTAGTTGTGTTATTTTTCTCCTGAAAATTTCTAAGGACTTACACTCATAGAAAGGAAAACCATCGCTCTCCCTCGTTGCTATGACTTTGTCTGTATGCTTCAAGTTTTTTCTTCTCCAAAAGTTGGTTCTTCCATATTCAAATTGCTTTTATTTTGGGTTGGTTTAACCATTGATCATTTACAAATTTTGCGCTGATTGCGCTTGAGTCAAGTAAGGTTAACTTGGATTAAAAGCTCATTCCGGTCATTTGGCAACTGTCCTTCTTTCTTTCGTATTTTCATTTGGGAAAAATAACATAAATGACCTATGAACTTTGGTCTAATTGGCTTGAACTTTAAATTTGCTCAATATAATCTCTAATTTTTTTTATCAAATATTTAATGTGCTCCATAAACTTTTAAACATTAAACAAAGTAAAAGTCTAGGGATGACGTTGCACATTGAACCTAAGTTCAAGAATCACAATATATAAATTAAAAGTTCAAGGACGACTTTGCACATTGAACCAAGTTTAGGACTATTTGTGCAATTATCCCATTCATTTAATTTGAAATTGACTTGTAGATTGTCACAGCCTTATAGCAACAAGAGGCATCATCTGAAATATGTATAAAAATCTCAGTAGAATCTTACCATGGTAATGATGAAATACCATTTAAGAAGAAAATTGATGAAATCCTATTCTTCAACGCTTGGCAAGAGTCCAAACACAAAAATATTGGATGATGATTGTAACAAGATGGCCTCGTCCACGTGGGATAAGATCCCAAAACGAGTAGTCTAAATAACCCCACAAACTTATGAACATATGGAGATCAGTTTTAGCTTATACATGACTCAACAAGGCTTCACCCATCTAATTTTGGACTTAGGATATACTAGGACATCTCTGGATTAACTTACTTAAGGTATTGTCCGTTTTGACTTGTCCCATACCAAACCTCACAGTTTTGCCATTTGATGTATAGATAGGCACTTACCCAAGAGATCACCCATCTTGGTAGTGCCCTAGCCTAGGCTTGATTAACTTTGGAGTTTCAAAGCAAAGCTTGTTGTTACGTCAAAAACCGCATTCATGAGTTAATTTTAGTTTTCACATATATATTCCAAAATTGCGCTCCCTCTATTCGGTGCACAGTTTGGTTCATTACTACCCCATTTGCTATCCTGGAAACCTACTAGAAGTTGCTCCTTGTCCAAGTCCTATAGCCCTGGCAACTACTCCTCGCCCTCGTTAGATTGGGTTGTTATAAGCCCATCAACTTTTGCCCGAGTCATCCTCGAACCACACACCTAATGGAGAGGTTCATGCTATAATATCATATTGTGACGTCCCTGAATTAACTTACTCGAGGTATTGTCTGCTTTTACCCATCCCATACTAAACCTCATGATTTTATGTCACGCCCCAAACCTCGAGCGTGCGCACAACCCTTGGTGGTTGGTAGAATTTCGCGACGTTCTCAGGACTCGTCATTGACCCTTTTTATTTTATTGCACGTGCAAAAGCGAATTAACTAATCCCCTGACAATGATATACATGGGATAGAAAAGCAGGACAACCAATTTCAAATCAAATACAATTTTATAAACACTTCAAGCTTATACAAAAGGTCTATGTCATAAAGAACTACCGAGCCACCTATGCTCCTGACCCTTCCGCTTCAAGCTCGTGGCTCTTCACACTAGGGACCTGAAAATGGTTATTCAATAACCAGTAAGATATAAATCTCAGTGAGTTTCACCCCTAAGCCCCGGTTAGTACACCAACTCAACTCAGGACATCTTTCTAAAACCTCCTCTCAAACAAACTACAACTAACAACTAACAATCAATAGTCAGTTCGCATGTCACGCCCCGAACCCCGAGACACGTGAACAACCCACCATGGTCATGTAAATGCGATATTCCCAGGTAGTGTCACCAACCCCAATTTCTTTTATTTAAATTATCATGCGCATACGGAACGTGCTAAGAAATCCCCTAACAAAACATACGGGATAGGATAGCAGGAAAAATAAATTCAAAAACAAACACACTTTCATACATCATCATCAATCCAGGGTTTACATACACCAACAGGATCCAGAGACTATATGCACCAAAAATGGGTCAGAGTTTATGAGCAATCAAAAAGGGTCAGGAGCACTCTCTATCGTCTGGTCCATCTCCGTCGGCATGCCATTCATCTTCGGGGTATCGCCATCTACGGTCTTGTAATATTTTTCCCCAAATCGGGATGAGACTTTGTCTCAGCAAGTTTACCCCTCCTAAACCCCTATTAGAAAGCAAATACACTCCAAAATGGTCTAGCCACACAGCACAGATGACTTTCCTCGCCTTCTTGCCTTCCTGTAGGTTAGTATAATTCATATCACTCAAGCACCAGTAATGATAAAAATGTAAGCTATCAGAACACACTCAATTTCACTTAATTTCACAATCACAGCAAGCGTTCCATGTCATCATTATCCACTGCCACACAAGGGCACAGCCTACACGCAGGTCGGCTATCTACTAGCATTACGGCATTTCTAGAAGAGCAAAGGTCCAGTCGGTCTCGCCACTACTGCGACCAAGCCACGTCGTTCTATCGACGGCATTTCTAGAAGAATAAAGGTCCAATCGGTCTTGCCACTACTGCGACCAAGCCACGTCATTCTATCGACGGCATTTCTAGAAGAATAAAGGTCTAGTCGGTCTCGCCACTACTGCGACCAAGTCACGTCATTCTATCGACGGCATTTCTAGAAGAATAAAGGTCCAGTCGGTCTCGCCACTACTACGACCAAGCCTTTCAACCAGCACACGACAATTCAAAATCGACCCCCGCACACTTTACATGTCACTTACATACTCCAATTTCAATATTAACCCTTCCAAATTCGATTTCGGTGTCAAACCCAACATGTGGGAATTTTCGAATAAAATTCCTATTTTTCACAATCAACATTCAATTTGCAATATTTACTCATCAAATTCAAATTCACAGCAACGATCGGCACGAAATTCTAAGTAAATAGGATCAAAAGTAAATTTTCTAGTTTTTTTTTATTAATTTTCGGATTATAATATAATATTATATTTTCCAGAATTTTCGAAGCAATTAAATAATTCAAAACTAAAATCCTATTATGTCCCATCAAGGTTTAACATTAAATAACTCCTTTTAACCTTAATTAAACACAATTTAATATAAACCAATCTCTTAATCAAACTTATAATTAAATATACTAATCTATCCACCTAAACTTACTTAATTTAAACTAAACACACTTAGAGCATCATTAACACTCTAATCAAGGTTTAGTGAGGTAAACTCACTTGATTAACTCGCCGCTTAGACCAAAACGACGAGGGCGACGCCGGGATCAACTTTTCCAAAGGCGAGCCTAGCTTCCGGGGCCGGGAAGATGGCCAAAACGAGCCTTGAGTGGGCTGCGAGACCCACAAAAAAACCAGCTGCTGGTCGCGGCGGAGGAGGGCCAAAACGGTGGCCGGTTGGCCCGAAACCGGCGGGGAAGGGCGACGGTAGCTCGGGCGGTGCAGGCGGCGACTCCGACGGGCCTCCGGCGGCGGCTGGTGACGACGAGCAGCTTGGGACGACAGTTGAGGCGGCTGGCGAGGCGAGGGAGAACGGGGTGGAGCGACGAAGCTGGATCGAGGGAGAAGCGGTCGCGGGCCGGCCGGCGTGGGACAACGCAGCGGGGACGGCGGCTCGGCACCACACGACGGCGACGCACGGCGGGGAAGTGGTCACGGCTGCTGGCGACGAGCGGTTTCCCCTTCACTGGTTTTCTTTCTCTCCCCCCTTTTCTCTCTCTCTCTCCTTCCCAAGGTTGAAGATGATGTTGATTGGTCATCTTTTCAAGAGCCAATCCCCCACCGTCCACTTGTCAAGATCTCCACCCTTGGCCTCAACCACCATGACATCATCCCATGTCATATTCCACTAATTCAAATCCTCCACAACATTTTCCAATGGGTCCATTTTATTTTATTTTTCCGCCGGGGCATGAAACTTTGTACATTAATTTCTTTAATTCCATTCAATTCTCTCCCAATTGAGTCCAATTAAAATTCACAAAATTATCTCATGATCCTAATAAGACGTGTGACATAACCGAGCTTCCAACTTCTAAATTCAATCCCAATTTTTACGGTTGAATTCAATCTGGTGCGATTTCGGCGCACCTAATCCACTGAGTAGCTTTTGGGGAAATTTTCTTGCATCCGACCTGAGGGTGATCAGTCCCCAAGTCTGACGCGGTAAAATTCCTTAATTACTTCACTCAATAGACTAGTTCCCTCGTGAGTGGCCAACTCTGAGGAATGAACTATATGCACAGATGAATTGCCTGACTCAATTGACTGAAAATAAAATTGAGAAAAATCGGGATGTCACAACTCTTCCCCTCTTATAAAAACTTCGTCCTCGAAATTTAAAGCATTACACATCTAAAACAAAAAGGTAAGGGTATAATTCTCTCATCGAATCTTCGGTCTCCCAAGTTGCTCCTTCAATGCCATGGTGTTGCCAGAGTACTTTGACCATTGGGATGGTCCTGGTGCGCAGAACTTGCTCTTTACGATCCACAATCTGAACCGGGCTTTCAACGTACGACACTTTGTCGTCCACGTCTAATTCCTCGAAATTTAGAACGTGAGTCGGGTCAGGTTCATACTTCCTCAACATCGACATGTGAAAGACATCGTGCACCTGTGACAACTTCGGCGGCAGTGCAAGACGATACGCTAGAGTCCCTATTCTTTCCAAAATTTCGAAGGGACCTACGTACCTCGGACTCAGTTTCCCCTTTTTGCCAAAGCGGGAAGTACCTCTCACCGGTGACACCTTCAAGAAGACGTGTTCACCAACTTGGAACTCCAATGGCCTCCGACGTTTATTGGCATAACTTTTCTGTCGGCTCTGAGCAGTCTTTAGTCTGTCTCTGATAACTGCAACTGCTTCCACTAACTGCTACACTAACTCTAGACCGGTGATCTTTCTTTCTCCGACCTCTTCCCAACACACTGGTGTTCTGCATGCTCTGCCATATAACGCTTCAAAAGGAGCCGTCTGAATACTCTAGTGATAACTGTTGTTATAGGCAAACTCGACCAGATGAAGCCATTCCTCCCAATTTGCTTTGAAATCCAAGACACAAGCTCGTAGCATGTCCTCAAGAGTCTGAATTGTCCTCTCAGACTGGCCATCAGTCTGCGGGTGATAGGCCGTACTGTACTACAGCTTCGTTCCTAAAGCAGATTGCAAGCTCTTCCAAAAAGCGGCGGTGAACCTTGGGTCTCTGTCTGAAGTAATTGTAACCGACACTCCATGCATACGAACTATCTGACGTACATACAAATCTGCAAGTCTATCCAAACTCAAGTCCCTTCGAACTGCAATGAAGTGAGCCGATTTTGTCAGTCTGTCAACTACTACCCAAATCGAATCATTTCCTCTTTGGCTCCTCGGTAGTCCCGTCACGAAGTCCATCGTGATATGCTCCCATTTCCACTATGGGATCTCAAGGGGTTGTAGAAGTCCTTCTGGTTTGCAATGCTGAGCTTTCACTTGTTGACATGTCAAGCACTTGGTGACATGCTTGGCGATATCCGCTTTCATGCCACACCACCAGTAGTGTTGACGCAGATTCTGATACATCTTGGTATTGCCAAGATTGATGCTGTAACTGCTACGATGTGCTTCTGATAAAATCTCTTCCTTAAGCTCCACATCGTCAAGTACAACCAACTGTCTTTGGAACCTCAACGTTCCATCTTCAGAAATCTGGAAGTTAGCTTTCCTCTTCTCTGAATCCTCTTGTACAATTTTTTGAATAGCCGGATCTGTCTGTTGAAGCGTTCTGATTCTGACCTGTACTTCCGGCTCAATTCTAAGGGTGGCCATAAGATTCGAAAGGTGGCCTACTTCAAACTTGAAATCCGAATCTCGTGCTCCCTCAAGTAGACTCCATTCCTTGAGTACCATCTGTGCAACAGAAGACTTCCTACTCAATGCATCGGCGACCTTGGTCGCCCTTCCAGGATGATACAAAATCTCACAGTCATAGTCCTTTAAGAGCTCCATCCATCGACGTTATCTCATATTCAACTCCTTCTGAGAAAATAAGTACTTGAGACTCTGATGGTCAGTGAAGATCTGGAATCTTTCTCCGCACAAATAATGCCTCCAAATCTTCAGGGCAAAAATGATCGCTGTAAGCTCCAAGTCATGCGTCGAATAATTCAACTCGTGAGGTCTCAATTGACGGGACGCATATGCAACAACCCTACCATGCTGCATCAACACGCAACCCGGCGTGAGCGCCCGGCGTGGGAGAAGCTGGACCGAGGGAGAAGCGGTCGCGAGCGCCCGGCGTGGGACGACGCGGTGGGGACGGCGGCTCGGCACCGCACGACGGCGACGCACGACGGGGAAGCGGTCACGGCTGCTGGCGACGAGCGGTTTCCCCTTCGCTGGTTTTCTTTCTCTCCCCCCTTCTCTCTCTCTCTCCTTCCCAAGGTTGAAGATGATGTTGATTGGTCATCTTTTCAAGAGCCAATCCCCACCGTCCACTTGTCAAGATCTCCACCCTTGGCCTCAACCACCATGACATCATCCCATGTCATATTCCACTAATTCAAATCCTCCACAACATTTTCCAATGGGTCCATTTTATTTTTTTTTTCCGTCGGGGCATGAAACTTTGTACATTAATTTCTTTAATTCCATTCAATTCTCTCCCAATTGAGTCCAATTAAAATTCACAAAATTATCTGATGATCCTAATAAGATGTGTGACATAACCGAGCTTCCAACTTCTAAATTCAATCCTAATTTTTATGGTTGAATTCAATCTGGTGCGATTTCGACGCGCCTAATCCACTGAGTAGCTTTTGGGGAAATTTTCTTGCATCCGACCCGAGGGTGATCAGTCCCCAAGTCTGACGCGGTAAAATTCCTTAATTACTTCACTCAATAGACTAGTTTCCTCGTGAGTGGCCAACTCTGAGGGACGAACTATATGCACAGATGAATTGCCCGACTCAATTGACTGAAAATAAAATTGAGAAAAATCGGGATGTCACATTGCATGCAACCTTACCCGGTATGCCATATCCTGCACGTTATAACTCAGCACAATACACACAATGCACATGGTCATTAGATGATGCAGTTCATCAATCACGTACGAGTCACGTCACAAGTGATCTCACTTGACCATTGCCACACGCTACACGTTATCGATCCATGCGTGTGTGTCATAAACAATGTGATTCACTCACGCTTATAATTAATGCATATAACAATTTCACATCAATGCATCAATTCAGATCGAGTTATCGATCAATCGACTCAGTCGATTACATGTTATCACGACCATCTCTTGGTCATCTCATTTACTCAATCCCAACGCTAAATTACGGCTTAGTGAGCACAGCCTACTAAATCTTTGGTGGTAATGCTAAATTACGACTCCGCGGCATAGTCCAGGCTTAGTGGTAATCACGGCCCCACTCGGCACAACCTTTATTATATGGTAAATCTCGACCCGATTACGCACAACCTTTAATAGGTGGCAAATCACGACCTTGTAGGTGCAACCTCATCATGGCCCCAGTGGGCACGACCTTTAATAGGTGGTGGATCACGGCTCGAGTGGGCACAACCGATTCCAAAATCGGTGGTGAATCACGACCTCGAAGGCACGACCTTTAATAAGTGCTAAATCACGGCCTCAAAGGCACAACAGATCCCAATTCGGTGGTTTCCTTGATCTAACCCACAACAACACGCGATTATACAAATCATCACTCAATTCATGCAAATGCCCATGCATTTATACATCCATTCACTTCATAAAATCAACACACATGAAACAATGTAATTTTTCGCTCTCGGGTGAACAGTGCACGTGAACAGTAATCTATGAACAGTGTCGCGTTGCGTGAACAGTAAATTCCCAGAATTCTATATTTAATAAATCAAATTCAGAAATTAAACAAAATATTAATTAAAACAAACCAACAAACAATTAATTAAGCAACACAAGCTTAATTAAACACATAAGCACAATTAAGCAAATAAAGTAAGATTAAGCTAAACTAATTTAATACATCCATCTAACCACCTATCTTAGGGCTAATACAACTTAATTAAATCTCCTAAACTTGAATTGAATCTAACTAAACCAACCCTAAGTAAGTTTAGGCACTAATCGAAGGATTAGAAGCTAAACTCACCCGTTAAGCGGGCCGGAGACACCGATGTAGCGGCGACAACGGTGGCTACGCACCGAGACCTCTACCATGATGATCCAAGTGGTCCCAAGCTTAGCACAGCAACCACAGCCTCTGTCTCCCTCTGAAATTTTGAAAAACAGCCTTGCCGGAGGAGAAAACAAGTTGAACGGCTTGGTTGGAGCTTCGGCGAGGGGGTTGGCCGGCAATCGGTGACACCTGGGGGTCAAGGGGGAGTGGCTGGTAGCTGGGCTGGGTGAAAGAATGATTGAAACGGGAGAAAACGGGTTGAAATTGTGAACCAGGCGGAACTGGGCGGAACCGGCCAATCCGGCGGCTGGTGGCTTCTCGTAGGATTTCGAGACGTCTAGAGAATCGTTCCGGCGAGCGGTTGGGTGCTCCGATACGATTTCAAAGTCTTCTTCGCGGTGGTGGGTGGAGTGTAGCCTGTTTCTCACAGGAAGATAACTTTTAATTCGGATCTTTGATGAAAGGTCAGCTGGAGCAAAACTGTTCCAGACGGTCAGACTGCCAATGGCTTCTGGCCGACCGGCGGGTCAAACGGCAGCTTCGATCGACGAACGGCCAAGTGCCCATGCACATTCTGGATCTTCTGAAGACAATGGTGGGTGGCACAAAGGATGATTCATCCATGAAGCCAGCAATGAACTCGGATCTTTAGAGGAAGGTCTGCAGGAGAAAAAACTGGAGGAAGGAGAATGAAGAGAGAGAGAGAGAGAGCTCCGTCAAGGGAGAGCTGAATGAGGGGAGAGAGAGAGTGAAGTGAGGGATGTGAAGGCCTCATCAAAGCCATTTAAGACTGGCTTCAAGTCTTTATGCATGACATCATCATTTTCTCTCTCCTCCTTTGCCCTTATCAACTTGCTTTTGGGGGCAAAATAGTCATTTCCCCTTGCACCAATTTACCAATCTAACCTTGGGCTGAAATTGGTGGATGGGCCTAGGAATTGGGCTTGGCCATGAATAGAAGTGGGCTTAGAAATTGATTGGGCTTGAAATGGCTAAGATTTGGCCCATGGGCTTAGAAGATGAATAGTTGGTTTAGGCCCAATGGGCTCATTTGCTTTCCTTAGGCCCACCATGGTGGCTATCCCAACTTGGGCCTAAGGCCCACACTGGCTTGGTCCGGCCCACATCCTCATGGGCTTACTTTCTCAGTCTGAAAATCCCTTTTCTAAATGCTCGACTTCACTGGCTCTGTCGACTATTGAAGCAGCTTCATCTAATGTATGTCCTAGACATTCCCGATAATTTGAAGCCCAATCTTTAGTTCTCATGCCATGTCAATTTCTCCCTAATGTCATTTTGGGTACAGCTCAAACTGACAGGCGGCTCCGAGGATTCTTGCGTGACCGACTCATGTCAAACCACATTCAAGACATCTCGACATATGGATGTCCTTGACTACATGAAATTACGAAAAATAGATTCTTATTTCAAAGTACACGATTACTGAGGATCGACATAGAGTAATTCGCGAGTTCGATAACAGTAAACGGAATCACCCGTCGTTCCATTATGTTATGTCCGAGAACCGACTTATAGTCGTCCTTAGAATCGACCTGCTTATCTACAAGATCGTCCTCACGCAAGTCTCATGGTCAAGTCGTTTTCTCAGGTCAAGTTCTTTAGTCGTACGAGTTCTGTCCTCATTAGCCTTTCCCCTCAAGGTTAGTATCTCAGGAATGATCAATTATAAATGAGATCAACCAACAATGCATTGATGAAATTCACATCTATTCATTCCTCAAAAGACTTGAATTTCAAGATGTCACATTTTGTCCTTTGACATATAGACAAACATTTTCCCAAGATGTCACCCATCTTAGTAGTGCTCCAGCCTAGGAATGCTCAACTTTGGAGTTCCAAAGCAAAACTTGCCATCACGTCAAAAGGGGCCTTGAGGAGTTAATTCCAATTTTTATATATATTTCAAAATCACTCTCCTCCTATTCAGTGCACAGTTCAATGCATTCATGCCCCTTTTGCTATCTTAGAAGCTTGCTAGGAGCCGCTCCTTATGTAGGTTCTCTAGTCCCAGCGACCGCTCCCCGCTCTCGTCGAACCAAGTTTTTACATATTCAATGGTCATCATTCGTGAGGTTACCTAGAGTATTCCTTTAGCAAACTAGGCACACATGGACCGATCTAATTCGTTATAGATGATATCAAAGGAAGACCCCACCAAAAGATTCATGGCTCGTAAATAGACTAGCCCATACCCAAATCGACAAGGGCCAAGAGTGATCGTTCAACCAAGAGGGCTTGAACAAGGTGTGGATCCTAATAGGCTTCTAGAATGGTAGTGGACAACAATAGACCAGGCCACATATTGAATGGGGACAATATCAATAAGCTAACACTAACGAGGAAGTTAGTTCTCGAAGTGGGGGAGTTTGTGTAATATATCATTAAAAAAAATGGGGAATTTTGGAAAGATAAAATAAAGAAGAGGAAATTACTATTCGACATACACAAGGATGGCGTGCTACAAACTTGGGAGGGGATAAAGGAATTCACTAGCTAATGGGACAACCAGCGTATGCGCCAACGGTTTCCTATCAAAATTGGTCTTATAGACTTAGTTTGCAAAATGTAAAAAGATTCAGGGCTCAATTGACACAATAGAAAAGTTAAGGATTGAATTAGCACAAATACAATAGGTTTATGACTTTTTTTGTAATTTTCGCATTGACTATAATAATCTTATCAATTTGTCTATGTTGACATCACAATATCCCCATTAAAGTGCGGCAACAGACGGGATGCTCGAACTTAATTTAATAGGACACCATTTCCCTGGAAAGACAAACTGAAAAGAGAAAATGCAGTGTGATTTTATCTTCCTTAAACCGTAAAAGTGGTGACGGAGTTCTTGGACCAAGTTTTTCTCGTGAATGGATTTCGTAGTTTGGCGAGATCCGAAATGTGAACGTCGGTTGCTTTGGCTGGAGTTAAATCGCAAAATCCCCATTAAATATAGACTTTCTGGGTTAAAGATCATTTTCAGATCTGCACTGATTGACTGTAAGTGACGTTTCTTGGGGTTGACAATTCATTCAGCCTATGAATGGTTTATTAAATTTATTTATTTACTGGTGAAATTATATTGGGATCGCGATGGTTCAGAGTCATGTCGTGTGGCTTTTTCGGTCCCGTGAAATTTTTCCTTGTCTTGACTATTTTAAAAAGGCATTTTGACAATCATGCCTCTTCCCCCAGGGGGTGCTTTCCTTTGTATAACGACTTGACTCAACTGACTTTAGAGTAGCATTTTGCTTCGTTATTTACTACAATTAGAGATGAAATGTCCTGTAGATAATCAGCAAAGAGAGGCATAATCTAAAATATGTATTAAGCGCGAAGATCCTCGTAAGCCAAAGCGAGTGACCCAAATAGGTCGAAGAGAAGAGCATACATCGTAGAAATAATCCATGACACGATCTCCAGTCTCTGTACTATACTGTAACAACATGATACTGTCCAGCCAAAAAGATGAGACAATCATTTGTAAAAAGAACCTATTAGGATTAAAGTGGACAAATCTTCCGAACCTCGATCCATTTCAGCTTATCACAATTAAACATCGCATTGTTACAGAGTATTTATTTCCTGTTTTTTTGCAGATGCTAAAGGAGCCTCTCCTATGATTCTTTTATGCTGATTATTCAGGATCTTATGTTTGGAACACGTAACGTTGAAGAGAAGAAGTTGCAGAAGAAGACAAACGGAATTTTACGAGGAAAATCCTATCAAAATCAGAAAATAAAGAACATGATCTCACGGTTTTTAGAGCTACAAGTTACAACTATAAAAGATGTTGTCCTAATTTACGTGGAAAAGATGATCGCTTGCTTGAAATAATTAGTAAATAGAAAAGGTTTTCATTTTTTATAGCAATTTATGTCTAAAAGTTATCACAAACGATGCATCAACGACATTGAACAAACACAAAAGTATTCAAATAAACTCTATAAAGCACCTCATATGTCAAGTTATTAAGAACAAATGTCAGGAAACTTGCCAATAGAATCCTTCAAAATCTCCTTCATACTAGATATCTAAAACTTTCGCTCCCGTTTCATTCCTCCATTGCATGTCATACCAATGGGACAAGACAGCATAAGCCATCATAAGATGGTTTATCAAGAGAAGGAAAACACTACCCAATGCAAAATTTCACTAATTAGGTACAATAACTGTCCGCCTCCCTCCTCAATAAGATAGACAGCCCAAATGGAGCTGTATTTTCTTAATTAAAGTCCTATTTACAACATATCATGCTCGATGAAGTTTGTTCGGCAAAACCACTTACACGACTCCATTAGCTCAGAGAGTAGCTGGAAATAGTCTTGAAGGTTGTCGTACCTGGACAAGAGGAAGGTAGTTTCTAGTTAACTAAAAGATCAACAAAAAGAGTGAAAATCGAGTAAGCCAAGTCACCAAAATATTTACCAGAGACATTATGTTGCAGATTCTATATAACAATGATAACTAATGGCAGGTATTAGTCTTCCGCTAATAGACTAAGCAGACCAACAATTAAATCTATCATTAAGCAGCCATAATGGTACGGTCAATGGAACGCAACCAGAATAAACTAACACGCATCTTTTTCCCTTAATTTTCGTGGTCTCAAAGCTAACATGTTGAATAAAACAGTAATTGCGATGAAGGGAACTTCGCTCCAATTTATTGGTACTTCGCTCCGATAAAACAGTAATTGTAATGAAAAACGTTTCCTTTTTCTTTTTTGTCCGTTTTAGCTCTTAAATAGATGTTTCTAACCTATTGTTTCCACAGAAACCTTAGTGAATGTGTTCTACTCATATGCATTACGCATAGACTCCTCTTCTATAGCATGGATTCTCCTTTCAGATAACTTTATTCTTTCTTTCATCAGCAATAATACGGATAAAAATAAAGGAGCACACGACTGTTTTGTTTTGTGAAACATGATTTGGCACGTAATCTTCAATTCCAAGTTCCCAATTCCCACATTAGCTCCCCTTATTTCTCAATCATCTCCTCTATTCTTTGTCCATATTTTCAAATTAATTATATCACAAAACCACTTTAGTAGTCTCCTCAACTTCCCAAAAGTTAAAAAAAAAAAAAAAAAAAAAAAAAAAAAAAAAAAAAAAAAAAAAAAAAAAAAAAAAAAAAAAACTTCCCAAAAGTTATCCAGTCCACAAAAAGAGAGGATCCCATCATCCCTCAACATCAATGGAACACCTCTTCTTCCCCTAGAAAGAGCTATCCCTTAAATATTGATCGTGTTCATATTGGAAGCCCTGGAAAAGAGTTTCTTTCACTTTACATTTTCACAAACATAAGAAGGAGGAAGCAATTCAAGCAAAATCCACTAATCCACTACACTAACCAGGTTACTAAAGATCTGTCTACGAAAAATCCGAGACTGCCCAACACAAAAGAACTAGCTACTTTTCACGAAATACTTACCCTCATCTTTGCGGTTTGTTCATTATAACAAACAAGTTGCTGCATTAAAGGACCTTGGCATGCCGTTTATATGGTGTAACTGCTCAACTTCATTGGTACGTAAATTGTAGCAACCGAGAGTCTTAGTCTCGCTGCCCACTTCCACCAAAACTCGACGACCATCCTGGGAGTAAGCCAATGGCCAGATATGTCGAAAACTCCACCAATGGTCACGTAGCGAGAACAACATATCCCATGGTCGGTTCAATCCATATTCTCTCATAATCCACACATCGACAACCCCTGGCTCACCATAAATGGTAAGGTAAAGATGCTCTTCCAGGACGGCCAAATCCATGCGAAGCCTATTGTCTATAACTTTAGGCAAGTCCACCTCCACAAAACTCTTAGTACGAATATCAAAAGCCACCAACACTTTTGCCGAATTTCGCAGCCACTCGCGCCTCATTAGCCAGTGCAGACGACCACACAGGTAAACCCCCATTCTACCCGGCTCAACCAGAAAGTATGGCATCCCCTCGAACCGCCTCCACACGTTAGCTTTTGATTTGTAAATGCTAACTTCAGATACAATTGGCCTTCGCATAGTCTGAACCAACCTCAACAACACGAACTCATCATTCCATTCGTCATACCCAAATCCATAAACAGAGAGACCCAATCCATAGGGTATCTCAGCATCTGCAGGTGGCAAGATGCTATGGTGATCAGAGATCGGATCCCATATAGCAACCTCACGGTCGGCCACATTAGCAATGCAAAGGGTGGAACGGCAAGACCCTAGCAACCTGACATATCTCCACTGCCAAGGGTACTGTCTCTCCACCTCGTCTCTCAAGGAACCCTGATCTATACGGCAGAGGCTCAAACGATGCTCGCGGAAGAGGCCGAGGGTCCACGCCATGAAGAGTTGGCTGTCTATAAAGGGACGACACGCACCTGCACCGGAGCAGCGACTTCTCCGGCGATCAATTCCAATATCTCGGCCTGATGAAGCGCTGCGGAGGCTGGCGGTTCCTCCTGTTGGTGCGGGAACGGACCCTCACCACGTGCGAGTGAATCCCCAGGCTATGTCGAAAGCCTCGCCTCCTCCCAGCTCGATTTTGGCAAATCACGTGATCTGTAAGGAAAAGATTCAATTTGAGAGAATCATCGGGGGAAGAGGATTACTAGTGCGAGTTTATTTCGTTAGGAAACTATCTACTGATAGACAATTTGATTTTTTTGGATTTTTTCAAAACAAGCAATTTCCAAATATAAGCATTATATCCAATCCACTCAAGATATTCATCAAATAAGGGATTAAAATAATTGAAAAAATAAATTATTTTCTCATGAATTAAATTAACAATTACTCTAACCCTAAAAATCACAACAGTCAAGAAAAATCAAAATAATTAAAAATTGATCTGAAATTTCACAGATCAAATTAATAATGTTAATGATTTTAAAGCCAAAATATCATCAAAATCAACATAATTAAAAAATAATCCGAAATCTTACGGATCAAATTAGCAATTAAAGTGATTTTTTGCCAATAATATCCTATTGGATAATGCCTAAAGTCTCAATGAAATCACTATTAACATCAAATATTTCAATTTAGGCAATAATATCAAGATGAAATTTAGTTCAAGAAAATTACCCTGTTTGGATTTCTTATTTCCAAAACGGGACTGGCGCAAAGAATTCACGATCAGCGGCTGCTGATGTGATGGTTTGCGGTGTGAGTGAGTCCACGAAGTTGGAGCTAGAGGTGTTAAAATGGATCTTAAACCCATATACGACCATAAATGGGTCATATATGGGTCACTTGTTTTTAGATAATAGTAGTTAAATGGGTTTCATAACTAAAGGCTTAAGATATGTAGGTTTTAAATGGGTCTGTCTTAAATGGGTTGGATTAAGAACCCATTTTTAACCAAAACCTTATAATTTCTTTCTTTTCTCTTTAACTTTCCAAAAAATTTATTTTTTTTTATAAAAATCAAAATTACAATTTTTTATTTTACGTTTTATTTTTCTTTCATTTTTTTCTTTCTTCTTTTTTTTTCTTTCTCCTTCCTCCTTCCGGTCACCGGCACGGCGATGGCCGGCGACCGGCCAGGCGACCTCAAGCTTGCTAGCATCGGGGCCGAATCTAGCAAGGCAGAGACCTCGTTGACGCCCGACAAGGCTTAAGCCTCGCCGATCTGGCGAGACTCGAACTCGCCGGCGTCAAGCGAGGCTCAAGGCTCGCCAGATCTGGCATTGGGCGAGGCTCGAGGCTCGCCAGATCCAGCGAGGGGCGAGCTAGAACTCGCCGGATCTGGCAAGCCTCGAGCTTGCCGGCGTCGAGCGAGGCTTGAGCCTCGCCAGATCCGGCGAGCCTTAAGCTCACCGGCGTCGCTCGAGGCTCGCCTATGGCCGGTCGCCGGCCGTCATTGTGGCCGGTAGCCAGCCAAAGAAGAAAAAAGAAAAAAGAAAAGGAAAAATGAAAATTATATCTAAAAAATAATTTTAAAAAAATAAAAATAATTAAAATTCAAGTTTTTAAAATAATTATTTTAAAAATTATAAAAGCATTTCAATTTAGGCAATAATATCAAGATGAAATTTAGTTCAAGAAAATTACCCTGTTTGGATTTTTTATTTCCAAAACGGGACCGGCACAAAGAATTCACGATCGCGATGATGAGACGGTTTGCGGTGTGAGTGAGTCCGTGAAGCTAGAGCTAGAGGTGTTAGAATGGGTCTTAAATCCATATATGACCCATTTAAATCAAAAATTGGTCATATATGGGTCACTTGTTTTTAGATAATAGTAGTTAAATGGGTTTCATAACTAAAGGCTTGAGATATGTAGGTTTTAAATGGGTCTTAAGTGGGTCTTAAATGGGTTGGATTAAGAACCCATTTTTAACCAAAACCTTATAATTTCTTTCTTTTCTCTTTAACTTTCCAAAAAAATATATTTTTTTATAAAAATCGAAATTACAATTTTTTTATTTTATGTTTTATTTTTCTTTCATTTTTTTTCTTTCTCCTTCCTCCTTCCGGTTGCCGGCACAGCGACGGCCGGCGATCGGCCAGGCGAGCCTCGAGCTCGCCGGCGTCGGGCTGAATCTGGCGAGGCAGAGGCCTCGTCAACACCCGGCGAGGCTCAAGGCTCGCCAGATCCGGCATCGGGTGAGGCTCGAGGCTCACCAGATCCAACGAGGGGCGAGGTCGAGCTCGCCGGATCTGGCGAGCCTTGAGCTCGCCAGCGTCGCTCGAGGCTCACCTGTGGTCGGTCGCCGGCCATCGTCGTGGCCGACGGCAGGCCAAAGAAGAAAAAAAGAAAAAGAAAAGGAAAAATGAAAATTATATCTAAAAAATAATTTTTAAAAATAAAAATAATTAAAATTCAATTTTTTAAAATAATTATTTTAAAATTTATAAAAAATTATCCATTAAATTTATGTTATATAAAACTATTTTAGCAATACTATTTTTTAAAAACTAATATATATATATATATATATATATATATATATAATAAGCTTTATTAAATTTAATTAAACGAGTCGGGTATGGGTTGGGTATGGATCGAGTCGGATATGGGTCTAAAATTTTGTACTGTAATAAATGGATCATAAACGGATTAAATGGGTCGATTTGGGTCGGATCATTTATGACCCGACCCAAATCCGACCCGACCCACCCATTTAACAGGTCTAGCCAGAGCTTGCAACTAATGGTCACCAAGGAACAGTACGTGTCTTAAAAAAAAAAAAAAAATGCCCTCACTCTTGTGAACCGGTTCACTTCCAAGCATTAGCCAATCACGGTAATCGGAGTACAACTGCTAACGACATCAAAATGCTAGTTCGAATTAACAAAAACAGCATCAAAGTCTTTTAATATTGAAATGCCATCGAGAATCCTAAAAACAAGGAAATATCTTTGAACGAAAAAACTTGATAATCTTTTAATCTCATGTCCATGTATGTATGCTTTCCTGTTTGTTTGCCACACCTGCATGCATGCTTGAACTCGAGCAAAATTGAACAATTGACAAAGTAACTAAAATAACTTCTACCATCATACAAACTTTACGTGGCAAATCTTGAGAAACTACATATGGAGGAATCCGTGGATTGAAGCACTTCAGATGTTCCTGAACGCCATTACCTTGACACGCACATGAACCGAAGTAGCGACTTCACTGGCAATCCTTACAATTCGAGACGAACCGAAGAAAATGAAGAGGAGAACAAGAAAAGTGGACGGCCTCAGCTACAATAAAAAGGGCCAAGCGCAAGCATGACAGAAACGGAAAGAAAAAAAGGAGAAGGGAAAAGGGGAAGGGGTGCATGCCACAGGACGAGAGCATCAATGACGTTTCGATCTAGAGAAATACGAAAGTGACACACCTCGGACAGGAGGATCGATGACGTCTCAGTCTAGGAATTTGGACCGAGAAAATGCAAAGGTGGGGCAGGTCAGATCGGACAAAAGTGCCCCACATGTACCATGCACGGAGCAGATTTCCAGGGGAAAAAGTGTATGATGACGGGACTCTGGACGACTAAAACAGACCGTCAACGCAATTCGACCTGCAGTGAAAGTCATGATAATAAGTCAACTACAAGTCTTCTGGTGCAGCTCCCCTGTTCAATCGCAACGGAGAAGAAGACGCGAAAGGGTAAAGAACCCTATCTTGTCCACAAGAGAAGGAACTGTAATTTCATCATGCTCCTGCATGTACGTTCAGTAAGATAGAGCAAATAAGCGGATGCAACAAGCCGGAAACTACTGGTATCAAATTACATTCAAACCACAGCATGCATTCGGAGTACACTCCAGAGTACATCAGATTCGACTTTCGCTTTGGGTGATTACAACGAAGATCTTTGATTATCCTTCCAAACGCTTAGATGAAATCTAAAACTCTACGAGCAACAATACAGGCCTATATAATTAACGTGCCAGAAGCTGACATATCCAACCCTGCATATTTCATAAATGAGGTGCTCAAGTCCCCATTCTAGTAGGACCACTGAAGGGGCGAAAAAAGAAAAAAATGAAGATTCACTCTCGATCTTCAATCTGTCCATATGAAACTCTACTTTCCCGTGATACGCTGATTGCTTAAGTGATAATGGCTTGGAAGCATTGGAAGCATCACCTGGAAAACAAGCTCCGTGATTTTCTCAGCGGGAAAAGAAAGATCCCGCAAAAGTTGAGGTTACGAGGGGACTCTTTCCTTCGAGAAGAACTAACTCTCGATTCATAAATAAAAAAAACTCTCCCCTTGATTAGCAACATTGCACGACATTCCTCGCTCTCGGGCAATTAGAGTGCCTCCAGCCCATTGGATATGCACTGTTTAACACTTGCTATAGAACAATGCTTCATAAGGGGACTCTTTCCTTGGAAAAGAACCGACTCCTGATTCGTTAGAAAAAGGCCCCCATTAATCAAAAACATTGTGCGACATTCCTCATTCTCAGGCAATCAGAGTGCCTTCAACACAATGGGTATGGAATGTTTAACAGAGCTCGTTATAGAACAATGCTTCGCATGGATTTGCACTGAGCTATATTGGCGTGGCCAGCCAAAGATAGATGCTTCATTCTTATAGTGTTCTAGGCACTATCATATAAATTGGCCGCAGCAACTTTCACCTGTGGTACGTTGCCACTGAATTGTATTCGAAGCACACTTCCTAGCATAACATACCAAGATGGCAAAACTCAACAGTCACTTTCAAACCAGAAGTAGGAATTTTCCCTCTCCGTGTAATTCTATTCAATCTACAACTCTGACCAGATACCAGATGATGTCTCATAGAAGAGATTAGAATCGATACAAGGCTTCTTCAGCTGCTAGAGCCAGTATAATACGCCTGATTAACCATACTTCTCTCCATAGAGCTTACATGTCACCTTTTCCTCTACGAAGACAAAAAATTGGAGCAGCTTACTTTTATTTTGGCAATTTGATCGCCAAAAGCCTGCAAAGGATACGCTAGTAGCATAAATGGAACCTTTCCTACTCTGATCATGATCGCTCTTGGGTTCGACAAAAATGTCATTTTCAGAAGAAGGATCCGCTCGTCCAATCTACATTAACTTGTGACCGTCAGTATTAACTAAACCCCAAACCCTGCCACTGCTGCAGTCAATTGTAATTTTCATAAGAGGACATTCAAGTATTCTTAGGGAGAACGTTGCAGAATCCAAATGTCACATTCCTCCTCCTCGAGCATTGATTTTTTAGAGGTGTCGATAATGATGTCAAGGGCGAGCTAGCTGGTCGGAACTTCAGTTACAAGAGTAACTATCGGTTCAAGTGTAAACACTCGTCCGTATGATTCAAGATGGGCCAAGTGAGCAAGTGAGCAATAGTTCAGTGGTAGGCTGAGCTTAGACAATTACAGTAAGGGATGAATGAGTCCTGTGAAGCCTAGGTGCTGCACGGTTCACGATCTCAAGTTTCTGCCCTCTGACAAATGGTATTAGATTGAGCAGTAGAGAGAATGGTTAAGAGAGATGATAGTGCATACCAAGTGAATGTTGGAATCAGATGTTATCCCTATTGCTGTTGGAGAAAAAGCTTAAGTGGAGTCTTGTGCCAAGAGGACTCAATTGAGGGAGGTCATGTCCTCCTTCGACGAAAATCTCACCAAAGTGTTGCTGGGCATGGGAAAATTGAAGCGTGGGCTCAAGAACTTGAAGGAGCAGATCTACAGGGTCGACTTATTTATCTCCTTTTTATCCTTTAATTTATTGCAAGTAGTGTAGAACTTTGCACTCCCTTTCCTAAACTACACATGATGATCCTGTCCTAATAACAAAAAACAAAAGACTCGCCGCTTTGGTGAAAGATATTCACAAGGGAACATTTCCCAGCGAACAAGATTTAAATCTAAACGTGAGAAAGAGACTCTAACTAAAGCAAACTTAATCTTGATCTCGTGATGTTCAGGAGCAGGACTTTTAACTTAAACTTGCCTCTTGGTTATTAGAAATCGAGATTTATTTTTGTTTGCCTTTCCGACTCATTTATCTTGTCATTGTTTCCCTGAGTGCCCGTCTACCTCTGCCATATCACCCATTTGACTGTCGTTTCCTTCTGTCCATTCCGTTTCTCTCCATCGCAAGAAATACGAGGGGTTGATTCGATGAGAAACCAATTGAGTTTCACTGTCGGAGGAAATTTGTAGGCGATTCATACATGAGACAGTGCGATACAGCTTTTCGAGACACGTTCAACGGTCAAAAAGGATGCTGCACTTTTCACATGGTATTCGGACCTCGGAGTCATATCACGAAACATAAGAGTCACAGCAACCACATCACACAACTCGACTGCAGTTCAGTTGCAGCAGTACCATGTACAAAGATCGGTCATTTCACTTATCTAGATTTGAGGTACCATTGCAACGTACGGAAACCTTGTTTTCCACTTAGAGGTCCTAGGATCGGATCCCGGAGAGAGCCCAAAAAAGACGTAGTAAATTGAAGTAATAGTGGAACTTATATTGTTGGGGGCATAGCATAAGAAAGCAAAAATACAGTACTGCTACCAGAAAAAATGGAAAGTTTCGTCTATGACAAGTTAGTAAGGCTACCCACAAATATCAACATCTTTAGGCAAACACACACATGCTGGAAAGTTGAATCCGCATCTTAAAGTTCAGAAACAAAAAGCCACTTACGCTCACATTTTTCAACACAAGCATGGCAAAAGCGCGTCAACAGCATCAGACAAACATGGAAGTATCAAATTAAACAAAATAAAACACAGAATATATAGCAAGTTAAAAAGGCATTACAAAAGGTGAAGCGTAGAGAGCATAAACAAATGATGGGGAAACTCACTAATAGAATCCTTCAAGATCTCCTTCTTGGGGCGCGGGGGACTAGAGGTTCTAGGATCAAATCCCAGAGAGAGCCCAGAAAAGACATAGCAAATTGAAGTAATAGATGGAACTTATATTGTTCAGGGCAAAGCATGAGAAAGCAAAGACACAC
Organism: Eucalyptus fibrosa; assembly: GCA_017140475.1. Taxonomy (NCBI): domain Eukaryota; kingdom Viridiplantae; phylum Streptophyta; class Magnoliopsida; order Myrtales; family Myrtaceae; genus Eucalyptus; species Eucalyptus fibrosa. The sequence continues at coordinate 30,755,732 of CM029514.1, read as the reverse complement.
TACTGCAACCAGAAAAAGTGGAAAGTTCCATCCTTTTATCTATTTTTTTTTTGGTTGGGGGGTTGGTGCTTAGAGGTTCTAGAATCAGATCCCAGAGAGAGCCCAGAAAAGATACAGCAAATTGAAGTAATAGATGGAACTTATATTGTTTAGGGCATAGCATAAGAAAGCAAAGATACACTACTGCAACCAGAAAAAAGTGGAAAGCTCCATCCATGACAAGTTGGTAAGGCTACCCACAAATATCAACATCCTTAGGCAAACAGCCACAAGTTTGGAAGTTGAATCCGCATCTAAAAGAAGTTCATAAACGAAAAGCCATTAACACTGGCATTTTTTGACACCAAGTATGGCAAATATGCATCGCAACATCAGAAAAACATGACAGTATTCTCGAGGCACTTTTTGTAATTCTTGAATTTTCATGGTTGATTTTCCTTATACTCTTCTCCTAATTTTTCCTGCAACGGTTTCCGCGCAAATTAGTGTCATCTTTTATTCTTCTCAGTTTTAATTCCATCACAGTTTCCACACTTGTCATAACACCATCGTACTAGTTAGCTATAACTTTGCTCACATTTCGTTTCTCCGTGACCATGTCATACAAATGGGCCAAGACAGCATGTGTCATCATAAGACGTTTTACCTAGAAAACAAAAGCACTATCTGATGCTTAAGTACATTAGTCAGATACAACAAATGTTTGCCTCCCTCCAAAACACGACAATCTTGCTTTAGAAATTGACAACCCAGATTAAGTTATATTCTAGCAAATTCACTTATCAGAGCAATCACAGTTCACAGGGATGATTCACTGCCCTTGCACAACTATGCCTCCATTAGCTCAGGAGTCATACGTGGACAAGAGGAAGGCAGTTTCTAATTAACTAAAAGATCAACAACAAGAGTGAAAATGAGAGGTGCGAGTAAGCCAAGTCACCAAAATATTTACCAGAGACAATATTTTGCAGACACTATATAACAATGGTAACTAATGACAGGTATCAGTTCCCCGCTACTAGACCAAGCAGACCGACAATTAAATCTATCATTAAGCAGCCATAACGGTACGATGGATGGAATATGACCAGAATAGACTAACACACATCCTTTTCCCTTAATTTCCGTAGTCTCAAACCTAACATGTTGAATGGAACATTAATTGCAATTAAGGGTACTTCATTCCTATTTATTGGTAAGCTACGAACTAGAGCAATGAAAAATGTTTTCTTTTTCTTTTTCTTTTTTGGCTGTTTTAGCTCTTAGATAGATGTTCTCTAACCTATTGTTTCCACAGAAACCTTAGGCCCTGTTTGACAACATGCCAAACAGTAACTGATTCTGATTTTTTGTTCCCGAATCGTTTGGGACGAGAATCGCGTTTGGTAAAAATTTTGTTCCCGGGAACAAATTTGTTCCGAATCGTTTTGGAGTAGATTTGAGAATAAAAAAATTGATTCTCGCGTCCGAGAATCAAAAAAAGAATCAACACAATAAAACTCTTCTTCTTTCCTTCTGCCATCCTGCGACCGTCGTCCGCCGCCGGCCGCCGCCGCCCACCACTACCCATCGCCGGCCACCGGTCGCCGGCCGCCGGAGGCTTGCCTAGCCACGAGCGAGGTCCGACGAGCTCGCCGGAGGCTCGCCCAGCCACTGGCGAGCCTCGCCGGGGCTGGGCGAGGCCTGCCGGGCTCGCCTAGCCTGATCGGTGGCCAGGCGGGCCTCGCCCAGCCACGGCGAGGCCCGCCTGTCCACCGGCAAGGCCGAGGCTCACCGGGGCTAGGCGAGGCCCGCCTAGCCACCGGCCGGGCTCGCCTAGCCTAACCGGTGGCCAGGCGGGCCTCGCCCAGCCCCGGCGAGGCCCGCCTGTCCACCAGCTACGCTCGGCGGGGCTGGGCGAGCCTCGCCTAGCTGCCAACGACGCTCGGCGGGGCTGGGCGAGCCTCGCCCAGCTGCCGGCGACGCTCGGCCGACGAGGGCTAGCCTCGCCGAGGACCGTGACGCCCGGTGAGGTCGCCGGCCCTCGTCCGCCGATCGCGGTCCGGCGACCGGCCACAAGAAGAAGAAGAAAAATAGGAGAAAATGAAAAAATGAAAAGAAAAATGAAAGAAGAAAAGGAAAAGGGTAAAAAAAAAAAGTAGAAAAAATTATTTTAAAAAAATTGGAACAGAATCAATAAACACGTTATCAAACGCAATTCTATTCCGTAATCAAAAATTTTAGACAATTACCAAACACGTTCTTTTACTCGAATCGTTTCCCGAGAATAAAATCAAAAATAATCATTTCTTGTCAGAATCAGTTCCCGGGAACAGAATCGTTGCCAAACGTGCCCTTAGTGAATGTGTTCTCCGCATTATGCATAAACTCCCCTTCCATAATGGGATTCTCCTTTCAAACAGTTTTATTCTTTCTTTCATCAGTAAAAATATGGATAAAAACTATGTGTTTGTGAAACATAATTTGGAATGTAATCTTCAATTCCAAGTTCCCAATTCCCACATAAGTTCCCCTTATAACTCAATCATCTCCTTCATTCTTTGTCCATATTTTCAAATTAATTAGATTGCAAAACCACATTAGTAGTCTCCTCGACTTCCCAAAAGTTATCCCATCCACAAAAGAGAGAGGATCCCATCGTCCCTCGCATCAATTGAACAACTCTTCTTCCTCTAGAAAGAGCTGCCCTTAAGTGGGATATGCATCATGTTCACGTCAGTTTCCTCATTCCATGCCAAAAGCCGTGGAAAAAAGTTTCTTTCACTTCATATTTTCACAAACATGCAAGAAGGAGGAAGCAGTTCAAGCAAAATCCACTATGCTAACCAGGTTATTAAAGGTATGTCTACGAAGAATCTGAGATAGTCCAACGCGAAAAAACTAGCTACTTACCCCATATGTTAATACCACAAGTTGCTGCTACAAAGGAGCTTGGCATGTCGTTCATATGGAACTGCTTGGCTTGATCGGTACCTAAATTGTACCGAGAGTCTTAGTTTGACCACTTCCCCCAAAACTCGATGGTCATACTAGAAGTAAGCCAATGGCCAGACAGGTCGGAAACTCCACTAGTCACATAGCGAGAACAACAAATCCCGATTGGATCCATATCGTCTCATAATCCACACATCGACAGCCCTGGCTCAACATAAATGAAAAGGCAAAGATGCTCTCGCAGTACGGCCAAATCCTCCTATTATCTATAACATTCGGCAGGTCCACCTCGCCAAACTCTTAATACGAATATCAAAAGCCACCAACACTTTTGCCGAATCTCACACCACTCCCAGAACCGTCGTCAAGTTTTGCTGCTGTACCATCGGACTCTCATTTGGTACAATTTACTTACCCATGATGAAGAGTCATTCCATATTAACAGCATGCCAGGCTTCTTCGAAGCAGTAACTTTTTTCTTCATAGAGTCGCACCTCAAGCGGTTCATGATCCTCTGCCTCTTCAGCGTGGATCCCCTTCCATCGCGTACTTTGCATTTCTAATGTGGACTACAACCACATTGCTCTATGGAGACCAACCCTAGGCATTTTAGGCTTGAGATGCTGAGATATCCCGTGCATTGGGTCTCTCTGTTTATGGATTTGGGTATGATGGACTGACTAGAGGGTACGTGTTGCTGAGGGTGTTTTAGACCTTGCAAAGGCCAATTGTATCTGAAGTTAGCATCTATAGAGAAATAGCTAACACGTGGAGGCGACTCCAAGGGATGCCATACTTTCTAGTTGGGCCGGGTAGAATGAGGTTCTCCTGTGCAGCCGTCTCCACTAGATAATGAGAAACGAGTTACCCCATCCATTAAGTAGTCACGTATCCTGAACAAACTCTCCTGTGATTCTTCTTATCCATATCCACTGATAATCCAAGCACGGACACCCCATTCTTGCTCACGATAAGTAATAAAGCAAAGACGCCCTCCCAGGACGGCCAAATACATTGGAAACCTAAACTAAACTGGTGTGCCTCCACGGAGTCTTCAGTATGAATATTAAAAGCCACTAGCACTTTTTCCGAATTCTTCACGTCTCATTATCCTGGCCGCCCAGAAAACCCCCATTGTGCACAGATCAACTAGAGAGTATGGCAGTATCCCTGAAGCTGCCTCCACGCGTTAGCTCTTTGTCTATAGATGATAAGTGCAGATACAACTGGATTCTCCAAGGTCTAAACCAGCTTCAACAACACGTACTCTTCGTTCCTATTGTCATAACCAAATCCATAAATGGGACCCAATCTATCGGGCTATCTCAGCCTCTACAGGTGGCAAGCGCTGACAACTCCTAGTGGACGGATTCCATATAGCAACCTGGCTGTCGTCCTCATTATAAATGCAAAGGAAGCCACAGTAAGACCCTAGCAACACGATCCGTTCCCACCCGAGAGGGTTCTCAATCTCCTCAAAGTCACCGGGCGACGCAGATCGATACAGTAAAGGCTCGAGGAAAACATGGCGAAGAGGTAGACGGGCGACTCACTGAAGAAACGTTCGTCTATCAAGCAACGCCACCGTGTGGACACGCACCTGGGCCGGAGCAGCGACTCCTTCGGGACTCGTTCCAGTATATCGGTGATCAGCTCCGGCGGAAGGTCCGCCAGATCACAGGGTACCTCCATATGGCCAATCTGATCCACACAATCAAAGAAGAAGATGATGAGAAAACGCTACTCATTTTGGCAAATCGATTTGAGAGAATCATCGAAGGGGGAAAATGGGGAAATGGGGGGCCGTGGTTTTTCGCTTTTGAATATTTTCTGCTTCCCGCGCTCTCAAATCGGGTCGGGCTCCTGGATCGGATTCTCGACCCGGAAACGGTCTCGAGATTTCCCCATATCTAATCTGTAGCGTTAGCGCATTCTCAAAAGAGGTCAGACCATGCCGCGAGCAAACTTATGGTCGCGTTTGTATTCCAAGCATTTTTCACCTCGTGCAAAGAGAAGAGGCTTTCTAAACTCATGATGGGTTCATGTGCGCATTTATGGATTTGGGGTTTCTAAGGCCCTGTTTGGTTAATCATCCAAACATGGCCAAATTCTGATTCTTTGTTCCCGGAATTAGTTTGGGCCTAGAATCGCGTTTGGTAAAATTTTTGTTCCCGGGAATAGATTGGGAATAGAATCAAGAACCAAAAAAAAGTTGATTCTTATTCCGGGAACAAATTTGAGAATCAAAATTAAGAAAATTTCTTCTTCCCTTCGGCCATCTCGCGACCGCCGTCCACAACCGCCCGCCACCGTCCGCCGTCCGCCACCACCGTCCACCGCCGCCGCCGGCCGCCGGTCCGGTGAGCTCGTCGGAGGCTTGCCCAGACACCGGCGAGGCTCAGCCTCCCCAGATCTGGCGAGGCCGAGCCTCGCCGGTGGCCAAGCAGGCCGCGCCAGGGTTGGGCAAGCCTCACGTCGCCCAACCCCATCGGTGGCCAGGCGAGGCTCGCCAAGCCCCGGCGAGGCTAGCCTCGCCCAGCTGCCGGCCTCGCCGAGGGCCGACAACGCTCCGGTGAGGTCGCCGGCCCTCATCTGGCCGATCGCCGATCCGGCGACCGGCCACAAGAAGAAGAAGAAGATGAGAAAAAGAAAAGAAAAATTTTTAAAAAAAAAATGAAAAGAAAAGAAAAAAAGGAAAAAGTAAAAAAAAAATTATTTAAAAATTAAAAGAAACTGGTTTTGAACATAATTAATTAGCACGGTACCAAACGCAATCCTATTCCAGAATCAGAAATTTTGGACAATTACCAAACGGCTTAAAATACTTAGAATTAGTTCCCGGGAACAGAATCAAAAAGAATCGGTTCGATCGAATCTACTCCGGAAACGAATCGTTACCAAACGCACCCTAATTGAATGTTCCGTGACAAAGTGTGAGATTCTCGCAGTAAATTCTTTGATCCTAATGTGGGACGTATTCCTTAAATTTTTAATATGATTAATATAATCCTTAAAATTTAATTTAATATACAATGTGAGCCTTGAATTTTTTGTGCATATTCAATTGGATCATTGAACTATATAGAAAATGCTCCATGTCATTCTTCCACTAATTTAAAATCAAAGACAACCATAGGATAGTTCACATAATTTATGAACTACTGTCACGACCTACCCTTGGGGGAGGGAGTAGGTTTAGAGGTATTGCCTAAAGGATGGACCTAAGACCCATCACTAGGCGCGAACTCGCGTGACATTGGGATGTTTTTTAAGAATTTTGCAATGTGCAGTCGCCACTAGTTTATTGGGATCGGCTAGAAACCAAGTGAGGTATCCTACAACCAGAGAATCTAAAATCGGGGACTTGATTACACTAATTGACCAAGGTACCTAATCATGTTCATTTTAAAATAAAATATTTTTGTGAGGTAATTTAGATTGATTTTATACCTATCCACTAACATGAGGTGATCATGCAGCTGCGCAATTATCAAAATAACAATCAGCAACTAAAGGAAGCATTAAATAAATTGCAGGAAAAAATAAGTACCTAGCATTAAGAGATAAATAAATGATAATCTTAATTAGGCTAAGGGGGATACCATAATCATCTCATCGTAAGCGTACAATCAAGGGCAATTGTATTCGAGGATAATTAAGACCCTAAGATAAAGCCATAAGGGCTTGTTCAATTTTATGCACAATCTTAGGTCGATGATTTCCCCACACCTTTCAAGAGAAAACTGTTCAAAAACTATATTTTTTTTATTTAAAAACAAATAAAAACATTCGAAACTTTTTAAAAATCTACATTATTTGCAATTTTTTTATTTCGAAAATAGTAACTCGGGAAATTTGGGCCCTCGGCCCGATTTAAATGTGGGTCGGATAAGGATTCATGAGTTTGGGCCATGAACACTAAAAGCCGAATTGAAGAAGTGGGTTCGATGACTTAAACCCATTCGGAAAAGGGCCAAGATCAAGCCCAAATTTATCAAAGGAAAACACTTAAAGCCCACTTACACTAAGATCACTTTAAAACAACTTCCGGCACGTCCTAAATAAGCGCAGCTCCGAAATTAGCCCACTTACTTGGTGTCCATTGAGACTTCTCTTCTCTTGGTTCGGCCGCGGGTCTCCTTGACTTGGACGGCCTCTCCATCCATAACAGCTGCTCGATATTCTCTCAAACAGTTGGTGCTTCTCGATCTCTTAAAACGGATTGTCACGAGATGATCGATTGGGATCATCCGGTGACTTAGGCTCTTTTGGATCGACTTGGATCGTCGAGGCGCCTAAGCTCGGATCAATCGCTCACTTGCTCACCCATCTGGCAACTTTTTAGTTTGAATGCATTTCAATTCAAAAAAAAAATTTACTTTCTAGAAAATTCCTCTAGAATAGGGAATAAGGTATTCTAACAATATTCCTAGTTACTTCATCCTCAGTTTCTATTTGAGACAATCTTTAGGAAATGTATTTTGTTTCCACCAAGCTAAAAAATATAATATGTCAATACTTCTAGTAAACTAAAATCATCCTTTAATTTTATTAATTTCTAGCTATTTTGCTCCAATCTTGAAAAAATGGAAGATTTAGTTTCGATTAGAAATACGTTTTTCTATATTTATCTATGGATCCTTTACTAATACTCGTTAAACAGAAGTATTGATCAAATTAAAAAATATATATATGAAAAAAAAAAAAAAATTATGTTTCGCAATTAAATAATCCAATTTTCGCCTAAGCCAAGCCTTACTCGGATTAATCGCTCACTCACTTGCTCATCTAGATCGTAGATTAATCGCTCACTCACTCGCTCATCTAGATCGTAGAGGGAGAAGGTTTCTAGAAAAAGAAGCTTTAGAAGAGAGAAATGATCTTTTGATTACTGAATTGTTGAATGGATACAAATGAGGGGAGGACATCCCTTTTATACTTAAGACCCTCAAATTATAACCATTGATCGAGATTTCATCTAGCGGACGAGATCGTACCGCCCAACCTAGCAACTACCAACACTAATGGCAAGAGAGTTCTAGACCTCGGCACAATTACTGTATCGCCCGCCCTGGAATGTTCCAAAAGCTCTCTTGCAAGAAATCTCAGGAGGTCCTCCTCGAAAAGACACGGTCCTCTAGCCATAGGAACCTCTTGACCGTGACACATCATCTCGCCGCTCTTCTATATTAAAAATAAAAAATAAAAAAAAAAGCGAGAATCACAAGTTGCACGGTGGACCTGCCTTTCCCACAAGAGTTCCATCCGGACACGGTTCCTGACGCGGGAAGTCCCAGCGAAATTTTAGGGATCGAGTGGGTCGCGACCACGCGATCGGATTCAAAGGGCAAATACCCCGAAGTCACAAATGGAGACCACAAACAAGGAAGTACTGCAGGCCCCATGGGATAGTCGAGCCTATCGCTTCGCTTACGATGATGGACTGAACATTTTTGGGAAGCTAGGAGCAATTTTCCTCTCTTCATAATAGAAATTAGAGACTTCATTAAAATCACATTCTAGCGTTATCTAATGCCTAACAGCTCAGCATAACATGCAGATGCGCAACCCTCATGATTAAATCCTATTATTTTCTTCGTTAACCTGATCATTCAGGCCGCAGGGACGAGTACCTCGATCTTTCCTTTGACTGCCTGCAGCTGGGCTATCGTTCTTCCAATGCCGTCACAAATAATATGAACTTGCGTCCTCATCGGTCTCATTCCCGTCAAGAAAAGCAAACCGATGCCAAGCAACAGATTGACAATGGCCTGTGTAGAAACGCCGATGATATGTCGATAAGAGATGAGCCATCGCCAATATCTCGGATGATCTATGGTGATGACGAATATGTCTAACCAGTGGAGCTTCCAAATGTCAGACTTCTCGGTTGCATTAAAGATCAAGATACGGTATTGAGCATGTTTTAAGGTAAATGTCAAGGCAGGTAAACAAGCTTAACTCAAAAATGCACTAGGCTTGTTGATCTGTCTATAATTTCATGTCCCAAAGGGGAATCCATTGGTCAATGCATAGAGTGAGAAAAGCAGATGCACACGAGTGCTAGATCCAGGATGGTACTTCACAGAACAAATATCTGCTTTCCTGTAAATGCCAAGCAGACTTGCTTCCAGTTTTATGCACCATATCTTGACCTGTTAAATTCAACATGGTATATCCAACCTTAAAACATAACCGTGAAAGCCATGGGAGGTGAAATGAATCTAGAGCTTAATACATTTCTACATCTCCCGTTGGAAGAACTTGTGCTAACATGAAAATAAATCCCAAATATGTGAAGGGAAAGAAATTCCAAATATAAAGTTCAAAACTTCACCAACTGAATCGCTCCTAACACATTCTCTCTTACCTCCTCATTCGCATTCAAAATTATCAGAAACAGAAACTCGACAAATTTGACAGTGCATCCGAAGGGAAGGATTGATTGCATCACCAAAGAGTGCGAGATAATCAAAAATCGCCTAGAAACCTTTTTACCCCTCAATCAGTTCAACCTAGAATTGGATTACTGGATTACTCATGGAGAACGAAAAGAGTTTGAAGAGTAATGCATGTAGGCTTACAAGAATCCAGGACCACTGACTGTCTCTTTGGCAAAAAATGAAGAGATGAGCCATCATCCATATCTCGGGTGATCTACGATGATGACGCATATGCCCAACCAGTGGAGCTTCCAAATGTCAGACTTCTCAGTTGCATTAAAGATCAAGATACTGTATTGAGCATGTTTTAAGGTAAATGTCAAGACAGTTAAACAAGCTTAGCTCAAACATGCACTGGGCTGGTTGATCTGTCCATAATTTCATGTCCCAAAGGGGAATCCATTGGTCAATTCATAGAGTGAGAAAAGCAGATACACACAACATTGAGTGCTAGATACAGGATGGTACTTGACATAACAAATATTTGCTTTCCTGTAAATGCCAAGAAGACTTGCTTCCAGTTTTATGCACCATATCTTGACCTGTTCAATTCAACAGAGTATATCGAACCTTAGAACAAAAACGTGAAAACCAGGGGAGGTGAAATGAATCTAGAGCCTAATACAATTCTACATCTCCCATTGGAAGAACTTGTGCTAACATGAAAATAAATCCCAGATAAGTGAAGGGAAAGAAATTCCAAATATAAAGTTCAAAACTTCACCAGTTGCTCCTCAAACACATTCTCTCTTACCTTGTCATTCGCATTCAAAATTATCAGATACAGAAACTCAATGCTTTTGACAGTGCATCTGAAGGGAAGGATTGATTGCATCATCAAAGAGTGCGAGACAATCGAAAATCACCAAGAAACCTTTTCACCCTTCAATCAGTTCAACCTAGAATTGGATTACTGGATTACTCGCGGAGAACGGAAAGAGTTTGAAGAGTAATGCATGCGGGCTTACAAGAATCCAGGAGCACTAACTGTATCTTTGACAAAAATGAAGACCCTGAATTTCATAAAGATACCAGCGCAAAATAATGGAAAAGGGTTGCAAAGACATTCATTATTCTTAACTATCACATCTGTAATGATTTCACTATATCATCTCTTTATACAATAACTATACAAAACCTTAAAATTGTAGATTGTCGCTCCCCTTTTTAGCCTTAGTTTTGTGAAGTGACAGACTTCTTTATACAATCGACAATACCCTCACAATCTGCCTCAGGAAGTATGCAACCCAAGTCATCTTCAAAAGCATACTCTGGGTTTGAATGAGGTGACTGAAGCGTCCCATGCGTCTGACATGCCTTCATGGTCTTACAGTGTTCAGCTTCGTCATCTCTTATGTTAAGGAACACATCATACAAGTTCTCTGAGAAAGAGTAATAATACAGGAAAAAACCAAGTTTAGCTGATACATCATAATTGATCCTCAATGCTCTTTAGAAAGATTTAAAGCAAAAAATAGTTAGACAACCAAAACACAAGCAAGCTCCTGTAGCCTCTGACTATTACTAGTTATAACAGACACACCATCATAGACAGTATTGCTAACCCCATGAACACTATTCACATGAAAAACAAGCTACGGCCTACAGTGCACCAGACAAGCTCTTCAACCTTCTTATAACTACATATAATGTGACACTTTGTATCGACTTATTATGAGCAAATATGTTCCCCATAGTAGCTACATAGGCAAAATCTCAGGCTCAGACATGCAGCCAGCTATCACTTACCTATTTTTGGCCTTCGAGACTCAGGTGGTCTAGAAGTTTGAAATTCATCTGAACAAATTGATGAAAGATGTTAATAGTTAACATGACAAATTACGAAACAAAGAAAATTGGCCATACAGGAAAAAAACAACAAATGTGAAAGGAACTTACCAAAGAGGTACAAGTCATCCCCAGTGTAGTATTTAATGGCGACCTCAGGTGCAGGCAACTTTTTCAATTCCTCTGCAATGGAAGTGCCGGTCAAAATACTGTAGGCAAAACCAGATCTATCGTGCATATATTGGCTAAAATTTACTCTTAAGGATGGCTTTTCATGCAAAAACATGATTGGTGTCACCCACAAGACCGACATAAAATGATCTAAAGATTGCAGGAAACCTCCAAGCTGATGTCAGGCAAGCATGAGATAACGCAGTTCCCTGTCATGCCGTCGGAGCGAATTTTCAGCAATTCAAATTTTATCATGCAACACTCTTATTGCTAACCCATCACATGCAGTCTCAAACAACCACATAAAAACGTCCCTCTTCCTTTCTTCCTTTTTTGAATTCAAATGAGGAACCCTCAGTCACATGACTTCTATAAGATAGGTAAGTCCACCTTGCGTGCATCCATGTATAACTGCATCAGAATTGAATAAAAGAACAAATTGCAAGAGCTTCTGATCTCACCTCCCTGGGCCTTGAGAAATTTGTCATAAGTTGAAAACGCATGGCTCTCTACGCATTCTGAAAAGTGATCTGGAGAATAGAAATTCCAAATACATAATTATTATAACCTGTTGAAAAATGATAACGTGCAACATAAACAACCCCCAACTCCCCCCTCCTCCCAATTAAAATCTGCCAGTTCCAGGAGAAGACTTTGTCTGGACAAAAGATATGCATAAAGAAGCAGTTACTTGTGAGCTCCATGAATATGATGACAAAGCTTAACCTAAATAAGTAATGATCCAGTGGCCAACAGCTTTGAGCAATCATTAATCTGCAGAAACTAAGGCATGACAGTTCTATAGAAGACATTTGCAAACTTACATGCCATTCTTGGGCTTAAAGCATACATGAAGACTGTCATCAAGTAGTAAAAGATGGCAATGTGTTGGGCAAGAAAGCGGTCGAACCACCAAGCATTCCCCCCTAATTCCTGTAATAAAATCCTCTACGTTATCAACAAACTGAACCAACTTACAAAAAAAAATATAGTTCACTTAGCATAACTCTTGTCAGAAAGTGGATATCTAAATATATACATCCAAAAAGCATATAGAAAGACATTACTTCCATGATAAGCAAATGGTGCATCTCATTCCAGCTTTCAGCAAAATGGACTTTCAAATAGTCAGCCCTCCTCCACCAACCAAAACTCTCATACATATGTAGAATTGACATAAAGGCTGCAAAAAGAATAAAAAAATGACATTAATCATTATTCCCATGGAACATACACAAGAAAACTTTGCACTCCTTAACATTGTCATTTGAAATTGCCATATGAGTTTATTTCCTTTAACATGAAATGCATGATTACTCCAGTCCCTATTCTGATAACTTTGTGCTTGCCTCAACCACTATGCAACATGGCACCAGAGATAATATTGTTTCCATAAATACATTCAACCAACTCCAATCTTTTTACCCATTAACATCTTAGAAAATTTCACAAAACATTTATCATTTAGTTTTTGACTTTTCAGAAATATACTTCATCAATGGGTAGAGCAGCTTGGTAGCTCGCAAGGCTCATAACCTTGAGGTCACAGGTTCAAATCCCATCTCCGCAACATTTTTGTGATAAAAAAAATGGGTTTGGCTCTGTTAACGATCAACTAGTAATTACTTTTTTGGGGATAGAGGGACTTGAACCCTCATGAGCATACAGCATATGATGGAATGAAAAGCCATGATCTTCTTTTTATAAGCTTGACGACTCACCAAAATAAGGAACTCTTGCAATGGTTTCCAGTACAAAGAACCTTGCATAGTGCCGTTCACTGTACAGAGTATCCAGAATCTTAATCACTGAGTCCTGGAAAAGGTTATAAGCTACAAATATTAGTATAACATCTGTGAAATGAAAAATCACAATGCCTTCAATCCCTAAAGTACTAATTAAGGCATGATGCCAGTTGATATAACTACAAGACCGAAAATTCCATTTATATCTTCTCCTTCTAACAATGGAAACCTTTTTGTTTACCACCAAAGCTAACTATTTCTGATCGATAGTGCATCATATCAATTTGCTCCCTCATCTACAGAGGAGGATGGGGCCCTTACTGTGAGAAAGATGTTGACAGATTGCTCAAGCTTAATAGTCCATCTTTCTAGGTCACTGGTGGAAGAACCCTCAGATGCTCCATCACTGCTTCTACTCCTCTCCTTATCAAAGATGCTCTTTGATTCAAATGACTCCTCAACAACTACTTTTTCCTCATTGTCTTGCAAAAGCGCCGATCTTACAGTACAGCATTTTCTAGGGAATCATGAGAAAAATATATAAGAAATCTCTCAGATGAAGAAAAAGAATCAATCATCTATCTAAAACTAACCCTAATAACTGTAAATACAGGTGATAGTGTAGATGCATTTGGCATGCCATGATGATTGATTTTTTGCCACAAGCTCCACTAGGCATTCAGTGGAGCAACCTCATCGTGTACCAACAAAATGCTAGGCCACTTTATACATAATCGGTTTGGCGTCCACAATAACGATCATGATGATATATGTCTGTATGCTTTAGCATTTGGCAATGCAACATTGTCATGTGCTAATGCATGCTTTTCCTTGCCATGATGAACATTTCTTTTTCGGTATGCTTGGCCTAGCATCCACCATGCAAATTGACAAACGTGGTTATTTCCTCTGTCACTGGACACCATACATGTAGAAAACAATGCCTAGTATCATTACTCTGTGGTATTCGATGCCTCAGTACAGAGGAGCTACTTAGAGAATATTTAGCACTTCTTCGGCTTAAATTAGATCCTCAGCACTGTTAACATAGTCTACTGGATCGTCCAAGCCACATGCTTACAAAAAATTGGAAATCAAAAGCTAAGAGAAAAGACCACTCTCAATTATCTTGCATGGTCAGATTCACCAGTATAAAGTTTTTGCAACACACTGCTATTGTGATAACAAATTCAATTGTATAAGCCGCACAGAATTACACGGCCACAAATTGGCAAAACCCTTCGCTAATTTGGGCGAGAGATCATATGGGCAATTTCACACACGAAGGTGTCAAAATGCTTGATTACCCCCACAAGCGTTCAAGCTGTCAAGAAACCATCTTCAATGCCCAAAGATCAGAACCCAGACAAGAAAAAAGCAGGAATTCCCTCATAGCCATTCCACATTCCAGGCGCATAGTCAAGACCAACAGCCAAAGAAGGACATTCAGACTCAAATCAATCTTTGAGGTGATTAAGCTTCAAAGAAGCCCAACCACAAACACAAAAACGAAAAAAAGAAAAGAAAGAAAACGACGAAAACCCACATGAATCGCTCCCATCCTCTTCTCATCACGAACGAGGAACATACAGAAGGAGCAAAAACAATCGCAGCAGGAGGACAAGACGAAGGCCGCACGAAGCTGATCCTCCCCCCGAAGGGCGATCAACGGAAATGAGAGCGGATTACCTCGGAACCAGAGCGCGCGACGGGAGAGGACTGAAATTCGAAGGACCCGCGCGCCGAGCGGCGGCGGATTCCGGCGGGCCCGCGTCCTCAGCGACGACGCCGGCGCGGCGAACACCGACGAGGAGAGAGCCGATGCCATCTCTCTCTGTCAGCGCGTGCAGCTCTGGGGTGAGGGTCGGCGATTGGTCCGAACGAGGCACGAACGAAAAACGAAACGGAACTTGTCATCGTTGTTTAGGCTCATATTCCCTCCGTGTCGTGGCCTGCCCACCGTTTGATATTTCGAGAAGAAGGCGGCGATTTTGGATGCATGTTTTGTACTTTTCTTCTTTCGCGTACGATAAAAGAAGGCTACACGAAGTTGTTAATAACCCGTGGTCCAGGCTTGACCACCGAGCCGGGCACGCACCGGCCCTGTGGTGATTGGCCCAGCGGAAATGTGGGCGCGCTCGGCACGACACCCGATGCCCATGCCTAGGTCCCTAGCTCGATTAGGTGAGCCCTCTTCTAAAACAAGAGAGAAATTGTCGAAAAAGTACTAAACTTATTACAACTATGTCAATTCAGCTATAAACCTTTCAATTTGATTAATTAAGTCATAAATTTATAGATAATTTACCAAGATAGTCCATTTGACTAACGCTAGAAATTGTTAATATAGACATCGACCATCCAATGTGGCATAATTAATATTGATGTAAAAAATTAAGGTAGTTATGCTATATCGATTCTCCGATGTTAGACTTTTTCTAAGACAACTCGCTCATACATCTCAACAATTTCTCTCTCACATATGACTTGACATCAATGTTGCATCTACTCCATTTAATTCAAGTACTATTTTACATCAACACACCTCAACTTTATTCCTTTTGAGGATTGCAGGAACGATGACATGCACTTTGATCCCTAGTCTTTTTTGTCAAGACCAAGCCCTAAAGACTATGATTGGTAGCATTACTACACAATAATGCTCACTTTCACTCAAGTCTTTTCACCAAATCGAATCATAAAAGTTGCCCAAAAACCACTTTGATCACGAGATACATTCCTTAACATCTTCACCAAAATGTCAATATGTATTAGAAGTGAACCATCAATTGACGATCAACTTTGATACCATTTGTTGGAAATGTATAACAAAAGTTTGATACTTTCATATAGGAAAATTGCCAAGAGATAATCCAAATTTAAATCTTTCAATATATCCAATTAAACTCGCTTTAACTACTAAAGTTTGTCCAAATGATCAAGGAATGTGGAAGGTTTGAATCTCCACATTCTCAAGAGATTAGAGAGGGAACAATTTAATTTCATATGTGAATTTTGACTCTCATGTCCTATTATGAAATATAGCAAAAGTTTGAGAATGAAATTTAAAAGTAAAAATTAAGTAGGACCAATAAAAAAATTAGACTCCATTTTATTAAAAATTTTAAGTTAATGAGTTATAAGTTAATTATAATTGAGATATATTAATGGGAAAAAAGCCACAAAAAACCCTGAACTTTGCTCAAAGTGACATATTTACCTTAAACTTTTTTTTGTGATGTGAAAAATCCCAAACTTTCCCAACCGTGACACATTTACCCCATCAAGGGCATTTTTGTCTTTTTATTCTGTTTTTTCTTTTTTTCTTCTTCTTCCCTCCGCCAGCCATGGCAGAGGGAAGCCGATGTCCGGTGACCTCACCGACATTGGGCGAGGGTGACACCCTCCGACGCAGGCGAGGGCAGCCCTCGCCCGACGCCGACGAAGGGCAGCCCTCCCCCGTCGGGGAGGGCCGAAGGGAAGAGAGAAAAAAAAAATAAAAAATAAAAATAAAAAGTAAAAAAAAATTTAAAAATGAAAAGACCAAAATGCCCTCTAATTTTGGGATAAATGTGTCACATAACGAAAATTCAGGATTTTTTATGATATAAAAAAAGTTTGGGGTAAATGTTTACGGTTGGTAAAATTTGGGATTTTTCACGTCAAAAAAAATTTTTGAGATAAATGTGTTACTTTGGGTAAAGTTAAGAGTGACTTTTTCCCTATATTAATTACCGTGAATCACATCAATTTTGCAAAATAAAAATTTTCTTAATATAATTCATACGTGTATGAGATGGGTTCCAACTCAGTGTCCAGAAGCTTACGTGCAGCTTCAGAACGATGAGATTGAGAAAAGACCCAAGCTGTACAACATGAACACGCTTCATCAAATCGAATAAGACAAAAGCTCTTAATAGAAAACTCGTCGTCCACTGCCACCTGCCGCGGAATCTGTGGACACAAAACCTTGATCGTCGGGCCTTCTCGTTTACTTCACCACCGTTTGGACAAGTGCCGCGCCGCGAGTTGACCGCCAGGGAAGCAGTTGAGTGGGCGAATTGGCTCGACTATTTTCAACTTTTTCGTCATAATTTGTCAGACATCAAATTACACTTGTCCTAATAATTTTTCATTACGGCGAAAACGCACACATGCTCGGACCGGCGTGAATCAAGGCCCTACCATGTTCCTTCCTTCATGTCTACTCCATCGCCATCGAGAATGGTCACCACTTATTGCAGTCATTTCGCAACTTTTCGCGTCCAGATTTCCCTTACCTCGAACTAATCATAGTTATAACTTTTGATAGTTCATGTGGACCATTGTGGTGGATTTCTTTAAAGAGCTTCTCTGCAAACTATCAAAATTAAGGCATCATTCCTAATGCTATAGGATCTATATTCCAATCACATCTTCGACATCGATGTGACTTATATCGATGTGACAAGAAAATACTATTATCATATGACAAGGCGTATAAAATTTATATTAGAGGTAAACGATTTCATATCAAGCCATCAAAACAAGTTTCCTATTCCATATCATACCTCGAATTTATATTTCCGATTCCATATCAAGCCATCAAAACAAGTTTCCTAAGTATTTAACCTATAGTTTATCATGTTACATGTTCTAGAGTTGGTTTCATGGTTTACCAAGTTCTATGATTGCAGGAAATTATCACATCCTACAACTATTACTTGCTACAAATCATTGATCATAAGTCATATTTAAATATACGAAAAATTATGAAATATTAACAAAGTAAATGTTTCAATTATAACTATAGTTGGAAATGAAAACTTAAACTAATAGTTTCAAATTACACTCATCATTGAACGCCATAAAATGTCGTAAGATTATGCGAAGACATAGAAAAAAAGTACAAAAATCTTATTTTGCTTGAACTTGAAACCTATATATCAAAATGAGTTTTTCAAATTTTAGAACTAGGATCTACCTTATATATCTAAAAATCTAGAATCAAGAACTGTAGAAATTTGGCGAACTCACTTACATTGATGAAGTAATTTACAATATATACATAGGGTTTAGGGCTAAAACAATACAATGACAATTATGCCCTTTAGTATAAACCCAATTTACTAATACTTCCCCTCAAGTTGATGAATGTAAACATGTCAACAACTTGTTCTTAAAATTACAAAATAAATCACATGTGACCAGTTTCGTGAACAAATCCGCAAGTCGGGAGTGATTGGGAATATAAAGAGTACGCAAAATGCCATCTTGAGTTTTTTCACGAATCAAGTGATAGTCAATCTCGATATGTTTGGTTTGTTTATGGAAGACATGATTAGTGGCAATGTGGATGGCTGCTTTATTATCACAAAAAAGATTGGCAATGGTAGTGTTGACATGGAGATCCGAGAGAAGCATGTGAAGCCATGTGATTTCACATGCGGTAAACGCCATGGCACGATATTGAACGAGCAACAATGATTTGTTTTTTGGAACGCCATAGCACGATATTCGGCTCTGATACCATGTAGAGATTGGGCGAACTCACTTGCATTGATGAAGTAATTTACAATATATACATAAGGTTTAGGGCTAAAATAATACAATAACAATTATAGCCTTTAGTATAAACCCAATTTGCGATTCTCAAATTTTCAATTCTACACTGGAGCCGAGCCTTGTCGTGAGGGGGACGTTAAAAAACTCTTTTCAGACGCTGGAAGATGGCTCATTCAAAGGACGAGCAATAAAGTCTGCAATGGCAACAGCTATCTTTGATGTTGCAGCTCCCCTTTTCGACAGCGACTCCAGCAATCACCCACCGTCCGTTTAACCCCGTAGCTTACGAATATGAAAGCAAAATCCCAATAAACAAATGCAGACTTCACGGAAGAGAAAGAGAGAGAGATTGCTTTATGTATGACCAAACGACAAGTGGCAATCACAGGCTTGGATCGCCTCCTCAGCTCTAAGCTTTTACCTGCTTCACATGGATCACCACCCCCGCCACCTTCCTCCTCTGATCCGGCTCTAAATGATTTCAGTCCATCATCGTCTCAGCATCACGGACATCTTGGATCGACCATAGGCCAAGAACCCTTCATTCCACCAGTCTCATGAAGTCTTCCCCACCATGGAAGATGAAGGAAAAGCGTTCGTGCTGCGGAGGAAGCCCATCTCGAGCTATCTGTCGTCGCCGGGGCTGCCGTCCGAGCCCGTCGAGCTGAACAGCTTCACTTCCTGCTTCAAGTGGGTGTGCGTCGACCAGTCCAGCCTCTGGCTGACCGGGCTGTCCTGGTCCGTCTTCTTCCTCTTCGCCGTCGCCGTCCCTTGGCCTCGCATTTCTTGCTCCAGTGCTCGAGCTGCGACGCCGACCTCCAGCGGCCTTACCACATACCGGTGCAGATATCGCTCTCCGTGTTCGCCGCGATATCTTTCGTCTGCCTAACGCGGTGGTCTCGTAAGTACGGGATCAGGAAGTTCTTGTTTCTAGATAAGTTGTGCGACTCGAGCGATAATGTTCGTCGCGGATACTCGCAGCAGCTTCAGGTACGTTCGGTTTCGACTTTGATTGCCGTTCTGTTCTTGATGATCCAGCAGTTTTAATTGATTGGCAATTCATCATCAAAGTCAAAGAATTTTTAGGTGTTCTGTTGCATTTATATTGCTGATCTAGGAATTGCAGTAAGCTAATGCAAACTCTGAATTAATGAGTGAACAAGCTTCAATGATGCTAATAAGAGGCGCAATTTGGATCTAGTTGAGCATTCTTGATGTTTGCAGAGATCAGTCAAGCTGTGGACTTGGTTCGTTATCCCGTGTTTTGCTGTCGAGACGGCATACAAGCTCTGGTGGTTCATCGACGGATCCACCAACATTCCTTACTATGGGAATCTCTACGTGAGCGACACGATCCTCTGTGCGTTGGAGCTGCTTTCGTGGCTCTACCGGACCTCGATTTTCATCCTCGTGTGCGTCCTCTACCGCCTGATTTGCTACCTGCACATCCTCAGACTGGAGGACTTTGCGCATGTCTTCGAGAAGGAAACCGAGGTGGTGTCGATCTTGAAGGAGCATCTCCGGTTCAGGAGGACTCTCAGGATCATAAGCCACCGCTTCCGATCATTCCTTCTCTTGTCTCATATTGGTCACGGCGAGCCAGTTCATTTTCGTGCTCTTGCTCACCCGTTCCGGCGCTAATGCCAATATCTTCAAAGCCGGGGAGCTTTCAGTAATCTCTCTTTCTCACCAAAACGCACTGATTTTGTCTTTGATTTGGGACTAATTACCAGTCTGTTGACAGCACAACATTGTTTTTTCTGTGTCACAGCTATGTTCCGTCAGCCTGCTCACGGGCCTCTTCATATGCCTGCGAAGCTCGACGAAGGTCACGCACAAAGCCCAGTCCATCACCGGACTTGCAGCGAAGTGGCACATCTGTGCTACGATTAACTCATTTGACGATAACGATGGTGAGACGCCCAGAATTGAGGTCGCTTCCAACCATGTTTTCCCCGCAGATGCAGAGTGGGAGTCCGAAGAAGAAGAAGGAGACGGTGACGATGATCTCAACAATGCCAAAATAATGCCGATTTACGCGCACACCATCTCGTTCCACAAGAGGCAAGCTTTAGGTGAGAAGGAAAACTATGGAAGAGATTTTTTTTTCTTTAGTCCTAGTCTAATACATAAGAATAGCCATAATGAAGTTGAGTGACATTATTTGCAGTGACATACCTAGAGCACAACAAAGCAGGAATTACAGTTTACGGCTTTATGCTGGACAGGACTTATCTTCACACCATATTTGGAATTGAATTCGCTCTTTTCCTATGGCTGCTGAACAAGACGATCGGAATTTCGTAATCTCGCCGGAAAACAAAGGAGTTGGAGAATGTTACAGTCGCACTCAATCCACGTTCTGTATTTCGGTCAGGTCTAGGATGTGTAGTGTACACTGTACAGGGTCATGAGAGTTCTTATGAATGCATTGTTTCTGTAGAAGGTAAAGTCGATTCTCTTTCGCACCACAACACTCGTTGGGTAATGCAATTTGAAGAAAAAGGCATAATGCCATTCTGCGTAAAGTTACTTCTCTTTCCATAAATAACTTATTTTGATATGTATAGCGCATTATTAGACTCACTAGCCAACTGCGGTTGTTCTGGGTTCAAGAGTTGGCTCAGGAAGAGATTTCATCAATCTGTATGAAGAAAGTCCCACCTGTATGTAGATTGATGATCTGTCTGCGTTGACTTCCATTGTGATCAGATTCATGGGTAGGGCCAACATAAGTAGGCCCACTCTACAAGGTCACAAGACTCATGGTGGATTAACACTTTCCTTGAACTTCATGTGAACTTCCTCTTTAGCACAGGACCTCTGTGTATAGCTAAAGAAAATGAGTCACAGGGCAGCTCTGAGACTTCAATTTGAAGTGAAAGTTACTGATAATCTGTAGTCATGAGAACCGAATGACAGTGATCAAAGCACTAAACATCCCACATGTCATCCGATGAACAAATCGAAACAGGCATGACTATGTTCCGGCTTTAGCATCGTTCACGGACGTATTTTGGGTCACAGAACTTGCTTTGCTCTTGAAATACCTGTGGTATTTGGCTGTGCCAAATGGAATAACAGCAAAGGAATATAAGTATCTTCTAACCATGCTCATGGGATCTAAATAATTATGTGATGGTTGTACCTGAAGAATCGGATTCATGAAAGGCATTGTTCTAACTGCTTGAATTGTCATGGAGCTTAGATAACATCAGTTGCTTAAAGAACACTCACAAAAAGTCTCTCGGACATGACAAAAACAAAGGCAAAGCAGACAAAGAGGGGACACACTGCTAGTGCCACAATATTTACTAATGGAGTCACCTGGGAAGGCCTCCATAAACAAATGGACCAAATGCTTTGCATAACATCGTGACTGTGCAAATTGATTCGAAGATTGTTAGACCAACCAGTACCATTCGCCACACCATGGAAGATAAAAGAACTGTAGAAAAGAGAATATGGAGCAAACAAAAATCGGCATTCAGACTACAAATAGTTGTTACAGTTCAATAAGTCATGAAGTGTTTTTCTTTACTATTTCCACTTCTTCGATTAAGACTCCAGCTATCCATTGAGAATTTGACAGAAACAGACGGACAAAACCTTCATTTGCTGTCTTTAATAGTATTTTTTTATACCCATTTTGGCTTGTTACTGTCTTTACTGGTTATACAAGAAC
Source organism: Eucalyptus fibrosa (assembly GCA_017140475.1). Classification (NCBI taxonomy): domain Eukaryota; kingdom Viridiplantae; phylum Streptophyta; class Magnoliopsida; order Myrtales; family Myrtaceae; genus Eucalyptus; species Eucalyptus fibrosa. Next base: position 30,733,422 of record CM029514.1, on the reverse strand, counting down.
AAGAAGGCTTGTAAATGGAAATGCACTATGGTTAACCCGATGTCACAAGGAATATGCAATTCGGGGACAAGGACATCATCAGTGGGGCTTCTGGAAAGGTTTGGCTCCAAGAAACATTGGAAACATCAAAGAATTCATTGTCTGATATAGACAAAGTTGAATCTAGTCCAGAACATCTAAATTCCATTCTCATAAAGAGTGTACCTTCCCTGAGGAAGTCAGGAACCACAGACGACTTCCACCATGTCTGTAAGTACTCTCAAGTCAATCTGCATCTTTTTTTCCAGTGTTCTGAGATCAGACATTAGACTGTTTCTTTGTTCTTTCATTCAAATACTGTCCTAGCAATGCAAAGTGTACGGTCCTCTTACCATTATTGTTCTGCATCTGTCTGTTAATTTCCCTGAATTAGATCTGCCATGTTGATTCTGATTTCTTCTGCCTGTATTGCTTACTGAGTAGCCAGATGATCGTAACATTGTGGTCATTTAGAGCCGGTTCAAGGACATGAACATTAACTCAATTGAACTTGCATATGCCTATTTGGATCCCATCTGAAAAGTTTTTCAATCCCAATTCACAACAAATTGAAAGCCATCGGAACCCCAGTGTATGGAGCATGTCCTTGAATTCCTAAACTGAGCCAAGAACATAACGCGACATTTAATAGTCATAACTTCTATTATGAAGTGCAGTAATTTATCACAGGAAACCTCATACAAACGTCAACAGAACATTCCAAATCCAACATACGTGTTTGAGGTCATTTTCAAGGTCGAAACTTTTCCATACGACGTCAGCAGAATGGTTTATGTGTGATTGGCAGGTAGGATTTGTGTGCATTTTTTACCCGGCAGTGACAAGGAAACGCCAGGTTTTTGCACCTAGACAACACCAGTAAGCTTAAAGCTAACTTATGTATGAACTTGTGCTCATGAATCTTGCACTAGCTTGTTCACATTTTGATCGACTCCTAGCTCAACCACACAGTGACTTCTGCTTGAAAAGAATATCCAATTATGATTTGTAGAATGCGTTCTTCTATTAGACTAAAGTTATTGTGCACATTCCTTGTATTGAATAACCATCTCCATAAATTCAGCCTCAGCATCGCTCCCACGTCCCCAAATTCGGCAGCTGGGACAGGGGCAAAAATGAAGTTCAATACACGGCCTACTTTGATAATGCACGCCAAGAGAAAGCCAGAGTCAGGATAAATCCTAATGACCCTGAGGAGAATCCAGAGGCCTTCATGCCTGGACCCATCTGTGACGTGGAAAAGATTTTCAATTCAGTCCAAGCCATTTCATCCACGAAAAGACAAGGCAGCCAAGTAAGCGCCGGTGCTCATAGAAGAAGCCTTTCCGATCAACCAAAAGCAGGTTACGCTACTGGCTTGTCTTCATTGATGCAAAGAGGTGGGAGGTACCGAAGAGAAAGGGATGCAAGCAATCCATGTGATCATCCTGTAAGTTACTTCATGATTCAGAAGCTATCTCTACAGCAAATAACAAAGTATTCTTTCGGTGTATTGATAAGCATCTGCCTTAGAAAGAAATCAGAACGTGGAGGGAATTGAATCTGTAGGGAATGCAAGGTTCTAAGTTTATGATCTCTAACACGGTTTAACAGTTAACACTGTGAAAGGTCTTGATGATGAAATCTACATTCTTCAGTGAAATCATCAAGAATATGAAAGAGGAAAGTTTGAAGGGCTGATTAACTTCAATCTACGCAAGGAAATTCCTAATAAGCCAATTCTTTTAAACTGTGAATTGCGTTGCCTTGCTGGAGTTCTTCTTTGATCACTCTCCAACTTGATTGTACATTGCCTTCTATTTTTAAGAACGGTCCAGATCATCATTTCTATAGGCAAAAGGGGCAAACAAATGGAGATTTGTTAATGTCTCAGTGCAAACAGGAAGAAGCTCCATCACTTATAAGTGCGTTGATTGACATCTCCTCCTAAATTCAGTGCATCATCAGAAGAAAACTGATACTGGTTTTCAGAACAGCATTATTTCCTTAACATCCAGGACCCAGATATGAATTGAGGGATCAATTATATGTTGCACAGATAACATCATGTTCTCGTGAAGTGATGTCCTGGTTTTGTCCTTGCATGATTTGCGGTTTCACCATATCTAGAAAAGATCACTTAAAATAGATGCATATGTTAGATTTGTTTCTTGCATATGCATATGCTTTGTTTCTCAATTTGTGCTCTCAAGTTTCCTGCAATCAACCTTAGAATTGAATTGGCCACAGAAACACTCGCATGCTCCAAAACATGGAAACTTGGCCAATGTTAGAATTCCACGGGCAGCATGTTCTGGGAGCGCACGCCGAGACAAAACCAGCAAAAAGATGATTCCAAATGACCCTGAGGAGAATCCAGGTGCCTTTTCACCTAGGACAGGAGGGACTTGTAGTTTCTTCTGTTTGAATTCGGCCAAATCGAGTTTGTCCCAGAAACAACATGGGGCTCGCAGTGCCGGTTCTCACAGGAGGAGCTTTTCCAATGAACTAAAGAGAAAGAGCTTCAGCGCAAAAAAAGGCTTCTCGCCATCAGTGCAAAGAAGCTCAGGACCCTCAGGACAGAGGAACAGAGGTCGACCAGCAGATAATTCTGTAAGTACTGCCCTGTTTGTGTTGCATCAGCCCCACTTTTTGGAGAAAACATTTCCAAGATTGATTATAACATGACATAGATCTCTCACTTTAATTCTTCTCCTTTCTGCATTTGCCTTCCATGAAACTATATTGTTCAGTGACCAAATGATGCTTATTAAGTGTTATCTTTCTTTCAAGTGGCAGCATCTTGGCGCAACGCACGTACCAGTGTTCGGCGACTGGGACGAGACTGATCCAAATTCAGGAGAAGGCTACACTGAGAGGTTCAACAGCATAAAGGAAGAAAAAGAGAATGCCTCGTCCAACTTCCAAACTGTGCTCTCGATTCCAACCAATTACTCGGATAGCCCCACGAAGGAGGGAGTCCCTTCTTACCTATTCAAGGTAGCATATCTTGAATTAGTATTATAAAGCTTTATGCAACCAATTCGAAACTTGTTTCAGAAAACTAAGTTGATCATACTATCTTGGAACTTGATCAAATACACCCTCGAGATATCAATATCTGCCCTATTCTAGTTCATGACATTGGTCCGCTCAATCTTCTGCAGACATACTACCGTGTGTTTTCAAGCGGGAAACAGTTATTCATGAGATTCCGCCAACTTATCCAGGGTGACAAGCTGCGATCTTAGTGCTGGCACGAAAGGAAACCATAGAGGACCGATGAATATAATTGAACTGGTCGGAACCTTAGGTGCATTCTTCCTTTTCATGTCCTTCGGCAGGAAAACAATAGAATCATGTCATATCAGTCTAAAGAATGTGAGGATGAATTCCCCAGTTGTACTTTTACACAACCGGCTTTTTCGTGCTTGATACTTATTGACCTTGATAAGACTTACGACGCATGAAGCGCAAACCGTGACTGTTGATAGTCAGTGAAAAACGGTCGACTATGAACCATAAGGAATAGCCTGAGTTAGCAGGCCGATGATTTTTGCACCTTGACAGCACGAGGCTTCTTGTTCAATTCAAATCCGGCAGAATTCGGAGGCCCGTATCGAAAGGAAGTGATTTTTCTTGAAAATCGCATGCTTTGATGAGTAGCTTGGTTGTCATCGGACTAGAGAGGCGGTCCTAATCCGGAGACGAGAGCTAACTTTCCTGTGACTATGTCAGGGCACGGCAAAGAGAGAAGTAACATAGAAAGGAAATAGAAAAGTGATAGTTCATTTTGTTTCCTCACACCAACCTCCGCGAACATGCCTGTGGCGGCAAAAACTGCCGGCCACCGGAAAGTAGAGGAGCTCGCCCTCCACTCCAAAGTACGCGATGACCTTGGCGGCAAGGCCCGCCACCGTTATTTGGACACCCCTTTCTGGTAAGGAAGAATATTGCCCCGACCATGGGTGGCTGCCGCTGGAGGAGGAGGAGGATGACGGTTGCCGCTGCATTCCGGGGTCAGATCAGAGGGCCTTGTGTTGCAAATAGACGTGATGTCGCCCTGACCACAGCTGGCCGCCACAGGCATTCACTTGGCAGTCGGCCTTGCATCGTGCAGGAAAAACCGAATGGATTGCGACAAAATAAAATAGGAGGTGAAGTACAAATTACCGAACCTTTTGTACCGAACTTCCTTAAGGCAATTAGTTCTTGCCAACGGCATTGTGCAGATTTACAAACAATACTATACCTTGAACCTGTTTGGATTAACATTATAGAAACAAACTTCAATCGGACCTTTCCTCGAACCAACACACTTGGAGAAAAAACTTAAGAGAAGAGATGCATTCTTTTCTTCTTCTTCTTTTTCTTTAGAATGGAGAATTAATTCCCATTTATAAAATTTTAATGGATATGAACAAGAGAGATACATAAACTGAAAAGGCACATGAACTACAAAAATACATTAGCTGAAGTGATTCATGAACTTAAGAGACCTATCTCATTTTGCTCATTTTCGTTGATTCATTAACCTATAATAACTACACCTTAAACTCTTGCAAGGTTGCAAAAGCCCGTCGTTTTGATTTTCTTCTTAACAACTGGGCAACTAGTCCCCTTATGCTCTTTTGGATTTACTTTGTATTGATGTACATGCTGTATTAGCTTCGCCTTTTATCTAATATTATCAGCTTTGTTTCTCGTCAAAAAAAAAAAATGAAAAAAAACTCTTGCAGGGTTGTGGCTTTCTAGATTCGTCACCCTACAGTGAGCTCTCATGGATTTCACACGTACCCAGGCGGTCGTCACTGCCGGCCGCATCCGAACTGCCTCTCTGGGCCGTCGGGAGATTCCTTACGTTGGCGGTGACGACCAGGATGAAGTCATTTAACAAAATTATTAGAAGTTAATGCTTAACCGTTGGCTTCTAGTTTGACATTGGAAGTCTAATCTTGGAGAAATCGACTGTAACTGTAAGTAGGCTAGGGCTAAGGGCATATGCCTTCGATGTTCCTGTCGTACTAGGATTGGAATCATCAACTCATAAAGGCCGGCGCATCTCAACTGTCGCATCACAAATTTTTCCCTCTTGTCGGACTATCCGTCAAACCCAATTCGAACTGAAATTTTATAAACATAGATGGTACGATGTTACATCTAAATAAGTGTAAAATATGAAACAAAATCTAAGGACTTTTCCCATCAAAATATTGATCAGATTCATGAACGTTCCTACAATAAGAGGTACCCATGAGTATTATAACTTTCGTATGATGTCTATTTCAAAATTGTAATTGTTCATTTGATTGACATGACCATTCCACTTGGCTGTCGTACTTTTCAATTGGTCAATTGAGTGCTGTAATTCACAAGTGTTATGTCCAATTTTCCAGCTTGTGAACAGTTTTTAAGAGTTATAGCACCAAAGTGATAGATTGAAAAAATGCAACACATAAATGAAGTGAGTGTAGTACGAAAATTATACCAAGGAAAAAACATTTCCAATGCCACCAAAGTGATTGATTGAAAACTATGACACATTAATGAGCATCATATGAAAGTGATGTCACTCAAGTGCGTCATTGGAAAAACTTGAATAAACAATGTGAGAAAGTTACAACAATTTCAATGTCCTTTTCTTGATATTTGATTCTTTTTTTAGAAAATACTACAAATAATTCTTGAACTTTGGTCCAATATAATTTCTAAACTTTAGAAAACGACTAGAATGAAGTCATTAAAGAAAGTTTACAGAAGTCGATGCTCATGCGGGGGCTCCTAATTTGACGTTGAAAGTCTAATCTTGGAGAAATCGAGGCTCGGCTATGGCATATGCCTTCGATATTTGTGTTGTACAAGGATCGAAATTATCGACTCATAAAGGCCGGCACATACATTTGTCGCATCACAAATCTTTTCCTCTTGTCGGAACTACACGTCGAACCAAAGAGGATTCGAAATTTCATAACATAGATAGTACGATGTCACGTTTAAAAAAGTGTAGAATATGAAAGAAAATTTAAGGACTTCTTCTATAGATATTTGAAAAACAAGGACATCCATAGGTGTTGTAATTTTCACATTATGCCCATTTTAAAGTCATAATTTTTCATTTGATTGACATAATCGTTTCACTTGGATATCATATGTTTTAATTGGTAAATTCACTGCTGTAATAAATAAATAAATAAATTCCTCAATCGTAATCTTCAAGTTTCCAACAATTGTGAACATTTTTTAAAAGCTATAACATCAAAATGATAGATTGAAAAATACAACACATAAGTGAATGTGGTACGAAAGTTATGGTGCTCAAATAATTTATTAAAAACATTCGAGTGGATGCCACAAGAAAGTTACAACATTCCCGATGATCAATTGAAAAGGTACGACACCTAAATGAGCATCGTATGAAAGTGATGTCACTCGAATGCTTCATTAAAAACGCTCGAGTAAATAAAGTGATAAAGTTATAACGACTTTGGTATCATTTTCTCAATATTTGGCTCTATTTTTTTTTTAAATGATGCAAATGATCCTTAAAATTTGTTATAATATGATCATTAAACTTCAAATCTATTTAATGTGTCCATAAATTGTAGCTCGGTATGCAAAATTATCTATGAATTTTTTAATTATTTAATATAATCTTTGAATTTTTAGTACATGTTCCGTTTAGCCCTCGGACCATATGATAAAATCCAATTACAACATTGTATAATGGATTAAAATTCAAAAATTATATTGAATAAATTTAAAATTTGTCGGTCACATTCCATGTTAGGCCGAAATCTATACGCCATTTATGTCGTTTTTTTTTTTTTCTCTCTCTTTTTTTTTTTTTTTTTTTTTTTTTTGGAGGGGGGGGGGGGGTTAAGGGGGCCCATTCCTTTATATCCGTATTCTCAATCTTCTTTAGTAGGGACATCCCAACCGTCCGGGACACATTCATTTACTCCCGCTCTCCTCCGCCTTCCGCCACCGCAAATCCCATCGATCGATCGGCACCACCCGAAAACCACCCGGAAAGCCTCCGCTCCCCGCGGTGGAAGATGGTGGCGAGCGACGCGAAGATCGGGAGGAGGTTCGAGGGCAAGGTGGCCATCGTCACCGCCTCCACGCAGGGCATCGGCCTCGCCATCGCCGAGCGCCTCGGCCTCGAAGGCGCCGCCGTTGTCATCTCCTCTCGCAAGCAGGTAGAAACTCCATTCCTTCTTCTTCTTCTTCTTCGCCTTCGATGTTTCGATTCTCGCGAGGCAGTTCGCGGTGGATGCGCGGTGCGGCGATTTCTACGATGTGTTTTTGGCGGATTCGGTTTGCCGGTGATGTCTGAGGATAGTGATGCGCCTGAGTGGAGCTGAGCTGAGTTGATTGTAGTGACGCGTCCGGTGATGGATGCGTGGTGCGGCGATTTCTACGGTGTGTTTTTGGGCGGATTTGGTTTGCCTGTGATGTCTGAGTATAGTGATGCGCCTGAATGAACTGAGCTGAGTTGATTGTAGTGATAATGCCTGAGTGAAACTGGGGTGAGTTGATTAGAGTGATGCGTCGATTGATGGATGCGTGGTGTGCGAGCTTGAATTGCTGCGATTTACGTGATTTTTTAGCGGATTTGGTTCGTCTGTGATGTCTAGTGATGAGCCTGGACGAGCTTGGTTGATCGTGGTGATGTGCCTGAGTGGAGCTGAGCTGAGTTGATTGTAGTGATGCATCCGGTGATGGATGCGTGGTGCGGCGATTTCTACAGTGTGTTTTTTGGCAGATTTGGTTTGCCGGTGATGTCTGAGGATAGTGATGCACCTGAATGAGCTGAGCTGAGTTGATTGTAGTGATAAGGCCTGAGTGAAACTGAGCTGAGTTGATTAGAGTGACTCTTCTAGTGATGGATGCGTGGTGTGCGAGCTTGAATTGAGGCAATTTCCGTGATGTTTTTAGTGGATTTGGTTCGCCTGTGATGTCTAGTGATAAGCCAGGATGAGCTTGGTTGATCGTGGTGATGCACCTGAGTGGAGCTGAGCTGAGTTGGTTTTTTTTCATTAGCTTTTTTTAGCAAATGCGCTTAAAATGTGCTGAATTCGACTTCTTTTTCCAAGGAAAAGGAGCTGGGTGTTGATAATTTCCCATGCATGTTATTATTTAGCTGGTGACTTTCTGAGTGCCGTAGTGAATTATGGTTGTGTAGATCATCGCTTCAGGTTCTGTTCATAACAAGTATCTTATCGATGGAATTCGGTCCTTGGTGCAGTAAGCTTAGGTTTATTCTGTAGCGGGTGTTTAAAATTTTGAGTTTTATATCCATTTGAAGTCACTGTCCTTTTAGTGCCATTGTTCTTATCTCGAAACAACTCGGGAATCATCTATAGCTTTTTTCTTATCGATTACTTGTTCAGTGGACTGGAAGTGATTAGTTAAATTGGTAATCAGAAAAATGTGGATGAGGCTGCTGAAAAGCTCAGGGCAAAGGGTATAGAGGTTTTGGGCTTGGTTTGCCATGTTTCCAACGAACAGCAGAGGAAATCCCTGATAGACAAGACTGTTCAGGTGAGTAATTGTTCTCTCAGTTGGCTGTCTTTTATACGTATCTCACCACCATGTACTTGAATCGTCTCGAATTATCCTCTCTATAAGGTTTGTATACAATCCCAAATAGCTACTGGTACAATAACAACTAGTTAGGCTAAGAATTGATGGTGCAGCTTTTAATTCTTTTTTTGTGATTATTTACTTAATACTTTTTGGGGAAGTTGTTGAAGTATCTTGAGCATTGTATAATTGTAACGTACACCATCTGTAATGAACTTTGCTGTAGTCAATTTCCTCTGTAGCCCTTGTGTGTTGCCCCTTTTTCGGGCATTAATATGTTCTGTGATTACATAGATAGTATATTTGGATGTCTCTTACTTTTGGCATTGCCATACTAAGTTTAGGCTCCATTTGTTTCGCAGAAAATGAATAATTTAGAAAACATTTTCCTAAAAACACTTGTATTGATTGAAATTATTAGTCAATATAAAATGTTCACATTATTGACAACAATTTATGTCTATATATTTTTGCGAACGATGAAAATATTTTTCATTGAGTCATTTTCTAAGCGATACAAACATTCATTTTCTAGAAAAATGTTTTTCAAATCATTCATTTTCCATAAAACAAACGCACTCTTAGATATGGTTGAGCTCTATCTTTGAAAATATAGGATTGGAAGCTTTGATGAAGACTAGCACTCAAATGATGATGGTAGATAACAATTTCTCCCTGGTTTGGATGCTCTCTATCCCTAAGAATATAATGATCAATTATTGATATGATCTGTTAAAAGATATTGTCGTAGAACTCTATGGGTGATTGAGGAGAGATAAAAGTTCAGAATAATAATGTCCTTGCTAGTAGTGGGCTAAGTGTTCAAGACAAAAACTAGGGCAACTTGGAAATGATCTTGTGGTATGTTAATTTGTTCAGATTAAACAGAAAGGGCAGATTATTTTCAGGTTACTTTTTTTTGCCTCAGTTTTTTCCCTTGACGTTCTTATTATATGCTTTTTTGGTTCTTTTTTCCTCTCGGTTCCAGTGAAGGAAAAATATAAGGTATTGCTTGCCAAGATAAATTTTACGAAGCATGTTCTTAGGTCCTGATTGATTATCCGATGCTTTGGTTGCAGAAATATGGGAAAATTGATGTGGTGGTATCAAATGCTGCTGCTAATCCATCTGTTGATCCCATTTTAGAAACCCAAGGCTCCGTTCTTGACAAGTTGTGGGAAATAAACGTCAAAGCATCTATTCTACTCCTACAGGTGACAATGTTGTGCCCAAGCATTTGTACTACTGCTGAAGAGACATTTCCATTTTATAATCACTTCAAAGCACTGCACCTACATGTGGCATTTGTGATGTTACTGAGTCAGGCTGGTAGCCAGTCTATGACACTGATCTGACCGAAGTCAGCCTGCTGAGAATGTCTTTGGCCGTATTGTTAGTCTTTAGTAATTTATAGAAGACTATCTCTGGACATCTAAAGAATTATCCTATTACTGAACCTGTTAAGAACCTTTTATGGTCTCAGTACCAAGAACATTGTAGTTGGACTTCTTTCGTGGGAGCATTAAATTTGTCAAAACAGTAGGTAGTTTCATTAATTGTGTGGCTGTCTGCATCTGCAAATTTAATAATTAGTTCGTGTTGAAACAGGATGCAGCACCTCATTTGCAGAAGGGTTCATCTATAGTTTTTATCTCTTCAATTGCTGGATACCAGCCACAATCTTCCATGGCTATGTATGGAGTGACTAAAACAGCCCTGCTTGGGCTAACCAAGGTCGGTACAATGGGTTGTTCATCTTGTTCTTTCTTGTCCTATAAGCTAGCTTTAAGAATCTTGCGTATGTGCTACTTTTCTGGAAGCAACTGGCCTGTAGTCTCATGCAAAACTTGGGACTAAAATAGAAGATTTTCTATGCTCAACATAAAAGGAACATGCATCTTATCACAAGCTTATATTCTCTTAAAAGAAGACATTATGGTTGGCTGGTGCAACAACTTTGTTAGCAATTGCTTTTGTATTGCATCTCCTTTTCTTAAAAATAGTTTTAAGTTTCAACTTGCTTATCTGCTTACTCTTTCAAGTTCTTCATAGGCCCTAGCAACAGAGATGGCACCAAATACCCGTGTTAACTGTGTGGCTCCCGGTTTCGTGCCTACTCACTTTGCTGACTTCCTAGTAAAAAGTGATACCATTGTAAGTATATGTTTTCCCATTCTCTCTCCCCATAGATACTTGAAGTACGACTGGTCATAGGCTCATTTTGGACTGTAATGCATTGTAGAGAAATTCTATCGAGGAGACAACACTACTCAAGCGGCTTGGGACAACAGAGGACATGGCTGCAGCAACCGCCTTCTTGGCATCTGACGACGCTTCTTATATAACAGGAGAAACCTTGGTGGTCGCTGGAGGAATTCCCTCTCGACTTTAGTTCATTCCAACAGTTTCTGCAACGATTAGTTTCTCTCTTCCATTCTGTTATTGTAGCTTGTCTGACCCCCAAGACCGTCATATGTATGGCAGATTCGAATAAAACCAGCAATAATGAGTTGATGCAGAAAGGTCCATCGTCTTGTACCTGCCTGAACTTCTAAAGCATAGATGTCACATGATGTGCAATTGCAGAAAATGCCAGGTAGCGTGAAGTATCTAGCATTTAAATTTGCATAAAGATGGAAGTGCATTTGTTTGACTATTGGAAAGAAGATGCCAGGTAGCTTGAAGTATATAGCATATAAATTTGCATAAAGATGGGAGTGCGTTTTTTTTACTATTGGAAACATGTGAAGGGCAAGATTTGTGGGGTCATTCATCCTTTTTAGATGAAAGATACCAATTCAAACATCAATTGGTCATGCGATTCCGAAGCTTTGCTGCGTTTTCTTTTACCTCTTTCCCCACAGGATCGCATGGAACTTCACATGAAGCAACATGCTTTTTTTCATAGGAATACCCAGATGCGTGGGTCTGCCAAATTCAGTGCTTGAAGCCAACGTGAGTAGAAAATCATAAATCGAGCGAACTTGAGATTGGCTTGAACCGAGGATCGTTGACAGGATGTAATTGCTGTCTGGTTAACCTCCAAGAGATTCTGGATTTCAAACGACAAGAAGCAGTCAGACAATGCCAGATAATATGAATAGGAGAACCTCTGCCTAGTTAGTGTGACTGGTCAAACTTAAATACCGACCAGTGTTGACTCTGGCTTGATCGTACAAAACCTACCCCATTTCTTTCTTGTCACTCCTTGTCACTTCATTCACTAACAAAAAAAATCTCCAGTATCTAATGAGGGTATAGTCAAAGGGTGCCTATTATGGTGTGGCATACTCTTCTCCAATGAATCACCCTGCAATTTTGACTTCTCTTTCTATTAGAGAGAGAGAGAGAGAGAGAATTTGAAAGCTTCTTGTGCTAGAAACTTGGTCAAACTTAGTAATCAAATTTGCTCGGCACGCCTTGACACATCTTTACCTAACTACAAGCTTAATCAGAATGCTTTGAGCCAGAGGTAATGAGGACGAATTGAGCCACCTCTTAAGGGGCAAACGAACCAGTGATGGTTTATCTATATGGTAGGTCGCAAAAAAGTCAGCGTCCAGTTTAGCATCCACTCAAACTATTCAGGACCATACCGCACTCCAAAAGGAGCAGCCAAAAAAGGACCATCTTTACTTGATTATCCCAATGAACTAGTCGAGTTGACAAGACAGCCAAGATTTTGCACTTCAAGAATCATGACACGTGAGATTCAATTCACGCTTGGTGAGACCAATTAGAAAAATGTCGCAAGAGATCTATTGCTTGCCTTAAGAGCTTGTAATCTCAATATGAATGACTGACATTCAATCGGACTACAATAATGCACGAGGCCTAGCAAATGAAAATGGACCCAAGATATCACATGATGCGAACATCATATATCTGTCACGAAGTATGGAGACGTGTTGTTAGCAGGTAGCCTAACTATCAAGACCAAATCATGTTGGTCCACTCCTACCTCCACTTACATTGATGTGACATTAAGTACCAGGATAAGAATATCTTCCATGCACTTCGAGTGATTAAGAACCCATTGTCAAATTTCATCTTGGTTTCCTCGAAACATCAATTCATGCTATTGATGTCGAATAAATATAAACATCTTCACTTAGCTACCACTGTACCTTGGTGCGGGCTGATAGAAGACAAAAAACAATAATATATATTATATATATGGCTGTATAGTTGACATTAGGTAACATAGCAGAATAACTTAGCCAAAGGCACGATTAGTGAGCACAAGAAAAAGATGAGGATTTGGCAATTTTAGTATATTATTACAGTAATTTTTCTTACGCAACGATAACAATCCTTGTAAAAAAATGGGTCATCCATCATGCACGTCAGCACGGTCGATGATCACAATGGTCATTGAATCTAGTAAAACCCGCCGCAAACGACTTCCGTAGGATGAAGGACTCATTCAAATGAGCTCGGGACCAATTTGCAATGTCTCTGTTGGCGACCCGTTCGTCTAGTAGACCCGGCTAACACGTCCAGGGAATTTATGTACCAATATTTTACGGTGATTCTCAGGTCTTTATGTGTGTGATGTGATCAACATCTAGCAAAATCTTGTTGACCCAGCAACTCCGATTGAGATGTTGCTTTCAAGCTGAGGGACAATACGTCGTAATCTTAGAAAACGCATGGTGGGTTTCCCTAGTACAGTGCTCGAGACTCAGTCAAGACAACCTCGTCGTGGTGCTCGAGAATCCCTTTCGCAGATCGTGACGTTAACCAGAACGAAACAAGCAGATGAAGCTACAGAGAAGTACGACGTTCCCAGCTCGATTTCCATGTTGCTTTTGTTTATGTTTGTTGACTTTCGACATGGTTCGCCGCTAAAAGGAGTAACCTTAGCTCGTGACGAGGTCAATTCCCACTGCGGCAACAGAAGAGAGGAAGTTCCGAATAGATAATTCTAGGGTTAGGTACATTTTTCCTTGCGAAACTGTATAATATGCGGGTGCTTATTGAAGATATCTTCATCGAGACGGATCGCCCTTTACTGATGCTAGGATTTGTCACGAGCGAATTCGGAACTGAAGGAAGTCTGCTGATCCTTTTCTATGTTCGAAAGAAAACGCCAATGTGTTATTTATAAATTACATTTAGATAACTTGCCGAGACACCGATCTTAGGTATATTCTTTTGCTTGCGAAAAACGGTTTAGGCTAAGCTTCTGAATCGAGCTCTCTCCAATATGGTGATGGAACACAATATGCAAATAATTTTGAGTAGATCAATTACTGTTGTCACGCCATATATTTGATCACCACAAAAGCTTTAGGAGATTGATAATTGTATTTATGTTGTTCTATGTACTAATCTTTGAAAGGTTTAATTCTTAAATTGCACAAACTGTTTAGTGTTTGGATTAATACCATAAAATCCCAAACTATTACATCTATAACAAATTAATCTCCTTTAATTTTTATTAAATTTTACATTTAAATCGCTGAGTTGAATGATACATGACAATTGATGAGTGAACTAATTTGGATTTTTACCTTAATTTGCCACAGATATATTGATTTTGTGATTTTTAGTGATATTAATACAGTTTAACAAAAACTAACTTAAAATATATATATCGCAAGTGTACTAATTTGAGGTTTTTAGTAGTCAAAAAATTATTTTGAGTTAAATTTATCACAAATATATAAATTTAAAATTGTTGTGGTCAAAAAATTAATTTTGGATAAATTTGTTACAAATATACTAATTTGATATTTTTCTTATTATCAATCCTTAGCTAGAAATACCTTGCCCACTACCATAGTACTCTCAGGTAAAAGATCGGAGGAGTTTAAAAATCCCTAACGACAGCGTCGTTAGAGATTTTTACCTACCCTTGGTGGTGGGTCCTACAGTTGTTCTCCCAGGATTTGCTCGCCGACTGTCGGCTTGCGGAGTTCCCCGCGTTATTAAAAAAAAAAAAATCCTTAGTGAGAAATGAGAGTTTGCATAGAAGTGAGCATTTTTTTTTTTCTGAAATAATAAAAGTTTCACATTTTTAAAGAAAATGTTATTGAATTAAGAAGTAATTTCCCCCACCAAAAAAAATAAAAATGGAAGGATTATATACTCCTAATTCACATTTTTTTCTTCAGTTTATGGAAAATTCTCTAACATAATTAATCAGGATTCAAATGTATATTGCATGGTGATTCTCTAAATAAAAATTTCCACGTTTGAATCTTCATTAGATGGGGAAAAACGATGATGATGCCATTGACCTTTGTATTTCATTAAAGGTGAATTGATTCTTTAATGCCCTCATGATTCAACCTCAAATGCAGTAATAATGGCAATGATGAAGCACTTTGTATTGTAGCACACCATGTTAGGACATTAATGAGTCTCTCAAGAAAGGGGGGGATCAAAAGTTTTGCACACTCAAAAGTGGGAAGTGAAGCTTTGGTATTTGATTTGCCTTTTTCCTATTTGCTAACAATTTCTCCTATGTGAATTTGATGGGGGATAATTACCAAAAAAAAAAATTAGTTTCAAATTTATTGTACAAGTGTCAATTTAATCTTATATATTTCTATTTTGTCAACTTAATCTTAAACATTTTGATAATTTATCAATGTAGTCCTTCCATGTTCCATCCACATGGACATTGAATGATTGATGCTAATATGGATAATTTTTACAATTTTTCTAAATCTTTTTCCTAAATTTCTTCATTTTTGTTTTATTTCCTTATACTTTTTTTTTTTGCCATGGGGTAGCAACCCTCGCTGACATTGGGTGAGGGCAACATAACCCGATGCCTAAAGCCCACTGTAGTGAGGGCTCACAACCCTTTTCTTAAATCTGACGAGGTTCATAATGCCCTTGTCTATGCCAATGGCTTCTACTGACCACCGTTGAGGTCATAAAACAATGAAGGGAAATAAGAAAAAAAATTAAAAAAATTGAATACGTCAACATATCATGTAAGACAATTGTTCAATATTCACATCAGTGATTTTTAGTCAAAATGATTACATTGAAAAATCATTAAAAAGTTTATGACTAAATTAGTCAAATTTAAAAAAAAAAGTCAAATTTAAAACTAAATTAACATCCGTGTAATAAGTTCATAATTTTTTTAAAATAATTTTCTCAATTTGGTTGCATGGTAAGATATTGAGACCTTTTATTGTAAAAATCATGGTTGGTACCTACCTACACCACGCGGCGCAACTTTCTAGGTCAAGTCACGAGAAAGTAATTTTGCACTCCTCATTTGGAACATGGATGGCTTATCTTTGACCGGATTGTGCATGTATGGTTGTTAGACAATCGAAAACTACAATCTTGGAAAGCTACTTCCAGTATGGATTGATTAACGTAAAATATTATTATTGCATCAGTTTTTTTAAAAATCATACCAAATTGTCCTGTTAACTCTTTTGCACTAACTTTTTTTTTGATTATTTTGATCTGTTTTGGCACCATACCACTCATGAATTCCATCCGATGTTGAAACCATCATGTTTTATTCCACATATCGAGAGACCATCTTAGAGCATCGATTCGACGATCAAACTCTAATGGAAATTCCATTTCCAAAACTACTATCAAGACTCAGTCTACCCCTCATTAAATTGCGTTGAATGAGAAGCGTAAGAACAAGCTTCAAGACATTCATCACGGGGAGTACTTGTCTATGATATTTATCCACGAAATTATTTTTAAAATTATTAGTATCTCCTTGATTGTTCTCCGAGACTTCCGCCATTTGTCCCCGCAGCTAGTACACGCAATTATTGATGGGATATTCAATGAGCTCGATTGAGTTGAGGCCAACAGAAAGCAAAACCCTAATCGCGCAATTCCAAGATGCTCGTGATCTTTTTAGATTAGACACCCTCTCCTTTTTTATGGGGAGTGATGAAGAGAGGAGAGGAGAGAGAAGGTGATAAGACAAAAGAGTGAGAAATTTCGTGAAAAGGCGATTGTTTTCGGTTCCCTCTCGGCACTAATTAATTAATTAATCTCTTTTCAAAATATTGGAAAAAAAATACGAGGACAAATTTATATCTTATGTTGAAATTTGTTTATCTAACAAGAATGAATCTTGCTTTTGAAAGTTCCTTGTTTATAGAATTAATCCTTTTAAATTAGACTTGCTTTTTCTTTTTGTCTATTTAATAACGAAAATCCATGTCATCATTGTTCCTTCTTCTTTTGAGTGCTTGTTACTTCATTCGCGCCAAAAGAATTACTACCTGACCGATTTACTTAATTTGGGAAAAATAAATAAAGTACGATATCCTTTTTTTTTCTATTAAATCATTCCATTCACCAAAATTAGAGAAACGAATAATCAATGTTATTAAAAAATACAAAAAAATAATTAAACTAATAGATTAAGAGAACTAAATTCAAGGTGGAATCCAACTCCCATATCATATTGAGAAATCGAATGCAAAAGCTTAGAGTAATCAAGCAAGAGACGCTAAACAAAGGTTCATTAAAAATTTCACGAATAAGTGATGTGAGAGGCTTTAATAGATGTGGCGGTTATAATTATAAATTGGGCAAGAATGCTAAGAATAAGATGCTCTTGGGGAACAACGGAAAGGAGCTTAAAGTTTGGATTGGACCACTCCCCTCCTTTTCAAAAACATACTTTGCTTTAATCAAAGTCAATAATGAATAAATAAATAAATAAAAAGGAGACAAACAAAACCCTTTTAATTAGACAAGTGTGCTTACCACTAAGACCCCCTCAACGCATAACTAACATTTCAGAAAAAAATATTAATTACTATGTAAAGCATACAATGGCAAATATCTCAAGCACACTCCAAATATCTATATTTCATAATTCACTTATTTATTAATTTACTTGCTGGCGCATTAACATATCAAATTAATTACCAACTTTTTTCTTTTTTGGTCATAAATTTTCCCAACTTCAAGTACCGAGAAACGGTCGCTCGTCCGCAGACACAAAACGGCACGGCGTTTTAGCTCACATGACAACAAACCCGGAAGCGGGCCCCACCCGTCTTTCGACAGGACAGCCTCGAGATTCGAAGCCCACTTAAAACGGCGCCGTTTAGTAGCCGCTTAAACTACAGTTGCGGCAGTGTGATAAAACCCCACTAAGAATCGGCTGCTTAGGACTTTTGTTGGTTTATTAATTGCTGCTAAAAGTCTCGATCTAGGTTGGATTAACCCTTAATCTTGCAGCTAAACCTGCTTCCCAAAATTAAAAGTTAAGGCAAAGAAAAAAAAAATTGGTAGCACCACTGCCCATCATCCTTAAACTTGCTAACCCTCAACCGGTGGAAAAAAAAATTAACACTCCCTTCGGTGGCCTCGGAAAAGGGACGCAAAATCCTGTCCGAGCTATGGCATATGCGGTGCTGAGTTCAAATCTTCTCAGTGACAATGCCCTGACCCTATTCGAATGCGGGGGAGATGGGGTGACCAGCTCCCCACCGCCGCCGTAAGCGGCCTAAATAAAGACGACCCGAGATCTTGAAATTATCGAGAAAAGAAGGAAAACTGGGAAATCCTAAGTAAGGACGACCCAAGATCTTGAATCATCAAAAAATAGAAAGAAAGACCTATACAGATTCTGCAACTTCGTTTCTGAGGGAAAAGGACCACCAAGAAGATTCAAGAAAAGGCAAATAATTAACAGTAGCTGCTCTTCTCCATTCTCTTTTTACATAGCAAGAAGCTAAAAGATGATATGTACAGAATTCAGACCGGAAAAGGAAAAGGAGGGAGGAGGAAACCAGAAGAAATAACGCTCGCTACCTTCTTGGGCTCGTAGAGAGCGGAGGAAAGGCAAAAACTTCGAGCAAAAAGCTTGTCAGTTTTCTCCACAGATCAATTCCAAGCGCCCCAAATCCTCTCCCCGATGAAGCTCACCAGCTTCCTCACCGACCCTTTGTCCATCTCTTCCTCTCCGCCGCTACCAACCTCGCCTCCGCCGCCCCCGCCGCTGCCGCTGGAGTTGGCCTCTTCTTTCTTGTCGCCGGGCTCGTTCTTGGACGCGCTCGGCTCGGGCCGGTTCGGCTCGGCCGGCTCGGCGGCGGGCCCCGATCTCTTCCTCCTGTCCCTGCCGTTCTTGCCCCTCGCGCCCTTGGGACTGTTGTTCTTGTTCTTGTTCTTGTTCTTGAGCTCCAGCCCGTCCTCGAAGGCATCGATGATCTCGTGGATGAGCTGGCCGTTCGGGGACGAGTCCCACCGGACCCAGTAGCTCATGTAGCACCGGAAGCAGTCGCAGGTGAAGCAAGGCGGGTGGTCGCAGTTGCCGCTCTTGTTCTTGCCGTTGCCGCGGCGGCCTTTGCGGTCGTTGAAGTGGCTGTGGTTGTTGTTGTTGTTGTTGGAGATGAGATAGGCCAGGACCTCCCTATCCTGAGGGGAGAGGGCGGCGGCGAGGGCGAGGATGGCGGCGGGGAGGAGGGAGAGGAGGTGGTTGTGGTCGGAGGCCGGCGGCGGCGGCTGCGGCGGCGGGGAGGGGTGGACGGTGACTGATCTGCGGTAGAGCTTCTTCATGGTGATGAAAGTTTGTGATGGTGAAGATGGGAGAAAGTAGAGGAGGAGGTGAAGGTCTTATCTGCTATTCAAGAGGGATGCTGCTCTTTGATCTTTATGGACTTTGAAAGGTTGATGAAGGAGGATTTCTTGCTTTTTATTGTCTCGAAATTTACACAGAAGAGAGAGAGAGAGAGAGAGAGAGTCATGGACTCTTTTTATTATTTTTATTGCTATTAATTTGGAGTTAGGTTTTTTTATATCATGCACATAGCTATATTTTTTTTTTTATGCTATATTTTATACTTATGAAATAAACAATACTTTTGATTAGTGTTTCCGGGGTTACGTGTCACCCCCATGATGATTTCGGTTTTGTCTTCTTCAATTTGCTTTCATTATTTTTATCATATGGTTTGCTCCTAATATATTTAGAAGAAGCTCTCTCTCCACGAATTTGAAATTGATGAGTTGCATGTTTAATGAAATCCACATGAAATTTTAACATGAATTGCATGTAGAGTCATATTTCCTTTATCCTTGGTAGAATTGATGTTTTTTTTTTCCTAACTACTCTTTTGATTGATTGAAAGGTTATAAATATACAAATATCAACCACCCTCATGTGGTGGCTGCGTTAGCTCGCTCTCTCTCCTTCTCACAAAAGGAGGAAAGTTTGAATCCTAGCATGGTCTCTAGTGGTCTTAAGTGGAGTGCTGTGGTGGTAGGTCCTACACTAGTGCTCCCTCAGGTTTGTGTTGTTGACTGTCACTTTACGGTAGTTCGTAGATCATAAAAAAAAAAAATATATATATATATACACACAAATATCACTAATATTTAGTTCTAGTTAAATCTGCATGTAAGTGATAATCATCTATTGTCACCAACTAATTAAAGTTACGTTTAGTAGTTAGGATAAAATATAAAATGTGATAAAAACCATTGTGATTGATAAAAAAAATGGGATTGGATTTATTACATCTATAGCATAAAAGTTCTTTTTCTCAAATAAAAAATTTCTTAAATTAATAAAATCGCAGATATGAATAGTATTTAAATTGTAATATAAAAAACAAAATTTTAACAAACAAAAATAACAAATTTATTTATTTATTTATCTCTACTGTATTTATATAATTGAAATCCTTTCTATTCTATAATATGTAATACATACATACATACAATAAATACATACATACATACATACATACATACATACATACATACATACATACATATATATATATATAGTGCTTGCTATTTATTACATGTGTTGGGTACATTAGTATAGTTTATTATTTAATTAAATTTTAATCAAGGAAAGATGGAAGGGAATAATAAATAAATAAAATAAATAAAATATCATTTTTAAAAAATAAGTAAATAAAAATGAAGATCTCGTATTTTAAATAAACAAATTCAAACTTGAAAATTATCTTTTTAATTCTGGAAGAATAAAAGGCAAGGAAATTTATAAAAGAACACTAGCCCTTCTCCTTAGCATTGGTTCACCTCGAGTTTCACAGCTCTTTCTAGCTCTTTAGTTCACGTTGAAATACCCAACAATGACGAGAAAGTTAATACTCCTTCACCATAGCTCTCTTATCCATGTTGAAACTTCACGTGAGTAGCAAAAGAGTTGAAGCATTGTACATTTCAAAATAATGATCACTTTTCTCTCTCGTACTAGATTTGGTATTTGTTGGCTAATCTATATCACTAATAACGCTATTGTTGCACATTTACATCTTTTGTCATGGCTGAACCCATGTCTCTAGAATGCTACTATAAGCTCATTTGTGGTTTAAGGTTTAGATCTTGAAGGTTGTCTCCATTTGTGTGGTTTCTTTAGCAGTGAATTGCAAAAATATTCTTAACATCCCTGTTTATACACGGTTGCTACCAACCAATGAACATGATAGGATATAAAACATCAGATTTTATAGTGAATGGAATATAACAAAATTTCATGATTTTTATATCTTATCATGTCCAATTCTATCTTCGACTAAAAATCCCAATGATAAAATATAGCCTAAAAACATAACCAAGAAAATGAAAACCAAGAACCCATAAATTTTAGGGAAATTGCTTCAAATAGTCACGAGCTTTGGTCCAATATGTAATTTGGTTCATAAAATTTTAATTTATTCAATGTGGTCTATGAACTTTAGGTCAGTGTACAGTGTGATCTCTGAACTTTTAATTTGTTTAATATAGTCCTTAAACTATTGGTATACATTCAATATAATCCCTAAATTGTATGAAAATATTCAATATAATCATTTCATAATTATTCAAAACTATGGATTATATTGAATATTTTCATATAATGTAGGGACCGTATCAAATATGTACTAAAAGTTTAGAGGCTATATTGAATAAATTAAAAGTTTATATTGTATAATGAGCTAATCATGAATTATATTAAATAAATTAAAAATTAAGAGATCAAATTATATTTTAAATTATAGTTCATATTGCTTACATCATTATGTCTAAATTATATGCATTGAACTCAGCCCTCCTCGCGAATCTTTTTCAATCTAAATTTCTTGCTTTTGCCAACCAGAGTCACATTATTGCCACCTAATTGTTTCTTCCTCTCTTTTTTCTGCCTTTGTACTTGTCATCATGGTACTATCGTCCCATTCCCAACTCATGGCTGCCATCTACTACTGCTTTCAGCATTTGACTACGTTGTTGCCACTACTACAAACTATGAGAGAGAGAGAGAGAGAGAGAGAGAGAGCAGTTAATTCTTGTTTTCAATCTGTGAGGCCAATGGTCATTTTTAGTTCGAAATTTTTAGAGAATTTTGCAAATCACATATGTTGACCAAGAGCAGAGTTTCCGCTAGACTTGTCAAATGGATAAGTCAGGTCAAATAAAATATGTTCCGATCTAAATTAACCTAAAATATGCAAATCACAATATAAATTAAATGACTCATACCCAACTTAAGTATTTGATCCAACCCATATTATTCAAATACTTATATATTTAACTTAATTTAGGAAAATTCACCTAAATTAAGGTGAGAGTATAGAATGAGCAATTGTAAGATTGAATAAGGGTGAAAATAGTGAAGAAATAATTATAGAAGTGAGTTTAGTCTATATAAGTCATTAATTTATTTAACACTTATATTATTTTTCAACAAAAAAAATGTACACTACCATTTAAAACTCATTATTGACTATATATTGAACATAACTAATTCGTAAAACAATCCAGCCCATTAAATATAAAATAAGAAATGGGTTTAACCTATTTTAACGAGTCTAGTTTTCACTAATCTTTTGTTGAAAGAGAACACAATCCTTACTCAAAGCGATTCCCTTTATGATCATTATTGTACCTTAGATATGTGACCACACACACGCTCTCCCTCTCAATTCATGTCCTTTTGCTACATTGAAGTCCTTTCCCAAGTCAACTTTGGTCGTCACCTGCCACCTTGTCCATGTAAACACGCCTACCCTTATCACTCTCGATTTATGTTCCATTGCTAACATTAAAGTCCTCTCCTAGTCAACTTTGGTCTGCAAATGCCACCTTGCACCATTAAAAGTATATCAAACTTTGAAGGCGCCCTCTACTATGACAAGGCACCAAACCCCTCCTCGTGGCAAAAAAATAAATAAATGTTATAAGTAAATTTGTTAATTTGACAAAAATGGATAATTTAAAAATATTTTTTAAAAATAATTATTTATATAACTGAAAATAATTATTAAATAATAAATATTTTCATTATCTATAATAATTTATATATATGAAAATATTTATCATTCATTTGTTTCTGTATGTGATACAAAATATTATTTTAGAAAAATAATTTTTAAATTATTTATTTTCCACTAAAAAACAAAATGTAAGTGTACTTTTCACTTATGGATGCAAAGCATAATTTTGATTAAATACATAAAAAATTATGTTTGGAACTCCATAAAAAAAATGATTTTTTTTTTATAAAGTTTTAGATTGTGTGTTTTCGATAATAAATATTGCCCTTTTTTTAGTGGTAAATGGACATACAACTAGCAAGCGTTCAGACTCGACTTATTTTTATTATTTATGTTACGCTTCAAATATTATATTTAAGGCGGGAATCTTAGCAACGTCAAACTCAATTATGTCCGAACATTCAACAACCGCACAGCTGCAAAATTCCATATGGAAAGAGATGTTTTCCTAATATCACATAAGATGGATTACATAGGCAGAGAATTTTTTAAAATGTTTTTTGTTTTCCCTTTTTATCCATGTAAGAAATATGCTACTTCGGCAATGTATTCATGTTAGTATTGTTATGTTGGAAATCTAACATCTTAGTAAATGCAAAAATAGTGGAAAAAGTTCGATTGCACACATCGAGTATACACAAGCTATTGCATCTCGGCCTCGGTCATCGCTAGATCTTTGCAAATAATGTTATAGAGTATTTAACATGTAAAATTAGGGGAAATGATACAATAGATTCTTGAACTTTGGTCCACTACACAATGAAGTTCAATGTGATCCTTCAATATTGGTTTAAAATGCAATATTGTTTATGAACTTTTAACTTATTCAATATGATCAATATATTTTGATCCAATATTCATATATAGTCAATGAACTTTTAAATATATTTATCTTATCTAGAGATTATGTTGAACATTTACAATAATTCATGGACTATATCAAATAAATTAAAAGTTTATGAAGGGTAATGCACATCGGATGAAGTTCAAGAATGAAATTGCATATTACATCGAAAGTTTCGTAGGTCATTTGTGTTATTATTTTAAAATATGTAATGGGTGGCAAGGACAACAAGATCACATCCCCTTCCCGAATCCTGAGAAATCGTTCAGGACAAAGATCCTAATCATGGTACGCAGGTTTTCGGACGGAGGAGATTGCAAGGGGGGCATGCAAAAAACCAGTGGTGTCCGTGTGTGTGTTGTAGTGAGTGAAAGAAGAGGTGTGGTCACTGGTCAGGTTAGGTGAATTGGGGCAGTGAGAGATGGGACGGGACCAGCAGCCCCAGTGGTCAGTCCCCATCTGTACCAATGTCCATGTCCTCTGTTTCTGCTGGATTGAAGAAGAGGCTGGTCAGATCAGAGGACAGCATTTGCTAAAAGGGCAAAGATTCCCCCTGCGATGTCTCTCTTTCTAGCTTGTTCGGTAGCTTGTTTTAGCCTCTTTCTCCTCTGGGACTTGCCCGCTTTTCTAGGCCACGTTGGAACAAGCTTTTCCTTTGGCCTAGGGTTGAGAACTTGAGATTTCCTTTTGAAGTATCTTATCTTTAGGTTTCGATTCTCAAGATCATCTATCATGACACCACCATAACTCGCATAATAGGATCTCAATCCTCGAATTTAAATCTTAAGGTATCATGTTGCGGTGTTATTTTAATCTCATAATTGAATTTCTTGTTATTGCATGAATGAGATTTATAAATGGTGGTCCAAGTTATCATGGTTATAACCAATATATTATTTTTTTCTTGGCTTAATTAAAGTGAACATCTGTAACAAGTTGGTCTTACTCAACACCCCACAAGAGCACGTCACATCTTACTATATTCTTAAATTGTAGATTCTCTCTCTTCAACCGTTTCATATATAGTGGCCAACCATACATAAGCCACATCCATTCCTAAGTTGGGATTGCAACTCAAGGAGATGCCAAGAAAGCCAAGAGCATGAAACACCTTAAATCGACCGTAATAGCAAGCACGGATTTAGGATGAAGATAGCAATGATGCAAGATCGATAATTTGGCATGGATTGGCAAATTGTACTCTCGCTTATCAAGTCAATTCGAGACATGAAAGAGAGACAGAGAGAGAAGAAAAGGAAATGGTTGGAATCGAACTTGGGATCCGTGGCCCCAGCATAGAGTAGCTCTAAAGGATAAAACAATCTCCAATGGGCCCAACTTGATAAAGACCAATGGTCATTCACAATGCACGATTGACCCTAAATGGAATTGGATTCCTTCACCGGCAGGAAACTTAAGCGGGTCCACTTCATTAACACCGAGTACGAACTGTGACATCAACTTCATTCCATGGACTACAATAGAAAAGCCACAACGTTAAAGCTTTGTTCAAAAGCTTCTGCAGCTGTAGTAGACATCATAGGCGTCTGAAGAAGGAAACAAAACCCAAGACTACAAAAAAGGAAAAGGAGGGAAAGGGAAAACCTGCACAAGTTTCAAAGGTTTCCAAAAGCTAAGATCAAGGCAAATCACAAGTGATGGCGAGTGGGCGTTGCCCTATATTCAGAGAAAGAAATGCGACTCGTTCTGCAAATTTGAGATGAAATCCTCGAATTTCATTTGAAAAGAAACATGCTGCAAAGGTATCTTTGTGTCAAGAGTTTCACTATGCATCTTGTTCCACTAATATTTAAGTTAGCATCTCCAGCAAGTCCATACTCAAAGAATAGATGCAAATCAATGTTTAGCAACTAAAATTAAACACAACATCCGCCCGGAAATGATCAGAATCATCAAGAACTCAGGATAAGTTGAGTTAAAGGGCCGAGATGAAGACTGACAGCTCATATAAAAATGGAAGTCCTGTAGACTCGTGCTTGGGTCCTCAAAGAAAAGAAACCTCTGCTTTCTCTCTTTGCGCCAATGAAAACTGGAGATGATGTGTCGTATCACATCTTCCTGAACTGCCAATCTTACTTTCAATCCACATCATGGTTCCCGTCACCTGCCTTGAAGCTCAAACTCAAATCTAGAGTGCTCTCATTGAGATCTTGCCGTACCCCTTTGTTATCATCCTGAGAGGTATGAACAAAGTGAAAAAGGAAACAGACATGTTTATATTGCACAAAATAGGTACGCAAACTTTTTAATCTACGAGAGAAAGCAAGAAACGTGGTATGGCTGTCGTGTCAACAGGAAGGGAAAACTGACCACGCCTATGTTTACAAGTTTATAAGTCACTGCAGAGTATCCAAGAACCTAATAAGGAAGCCTCAACTGACTGATGCGACTCTTTCTTTTTCTCTTCACACACATTGATGAACTCAGTCCTAGGAGGATTACAAAAGAAATGGGTGAAACAAATAATCTTGTTTGATCAAGCAGAAAAATACAAGTTACAAACTAACCTGAAGCTTCCAGGTAAAGTCTATCCTTCCCTAAATTATTCCTTTAAAAGATAAAACAAGAAGATAGAAAAAGGAAACAAGCACAAGATGGCCATAACATGTTACCTCACTCACTTCCATTGGCATATTATTGATGTCTGGTTTTTCATCAGAGCCACCGTTCTTGTTGTTTGGTTCAATTGAACTAAGATCATCTTCACTTGGCTTCCCTTCATCATCAACATTTTCTGCAGCATTGATTTCTACATCC
Source organism: Eucalyptus fibrosa (assembly GCA_017140475.1). Lineage (NCBI taxonomy): Eukaryota > Viridiplantae > Streptophyta > Magnoliopsida > Myrtales > Myrtaceae > Eucalyptus > Eucalyptus fibrosa. The sequence continues at coordinate 30,706,947 of CM029514.1, read as the reverse complement.
TCATCTTTCTCTTCTTCCAGTAAAGCAATCTGACTTGACAAAGGAAGATAACATCATCCACACGCAAACCCACAACACAAGCACAATAAAATAATTTGCAAAAAATTGGTCTTCACAGAGCCAATTCCATTACAATGATTAAAATCAGCTTCTGTATGGATTTGTACGATGAATTGTGCTAAGATGCCTCCCTATTCTTTACCAGGAAAAATTAAAGAGCATCCCCATTGCCCTGGAAAAGGCTCAGCTTTGAAAATGGAAAATTGGTGTTCAAAATCAGTATCCCTTTTAATGAGCTAAAATCATTCAAATGGTAAATTTGTGCCTAGCAAGTCAGAGGTCTCACTAGCTTCTTATTAAATCTCATGCCTTGTTACACTTATCAATCATTTCCTGCTCAAAAAACAATAACTACAATAATAACAACAAAAGATAACAAGCCTTATCCTGCCAAGTGAGGTTGCAGATATGACTTCTATTATGCCACTGCACTCAATGTCAAGAATCTTCAAAAACTGGCACATTAAAAATCTTCTGCACAGCTAATTTCACAAGCCAAATAGTGAAAGCTCTTTCTCATTCTAACATATACTTCTGTTGTTAAGGTAAATAAGATAAAGTGGATAAGATGCATTCTCGCCACTCAACTTAAAACCTAATTTTATATCAATCGCTAAATTTCATTCTATCTAAACTTGGTTGCCAAAAGTTATATTTCATCAAACGAGGAACTTCAGTTGGACTAGCAGCATATTAAGCGCAGGTAACAAAAGTCAAAACAAGGGACACAATCAAAGCTTGGATTCTATCTTTCCAATTCAAAATACTGACGACTATTTATAGCCCCAACTTATAAGGAAAAAGCCCAAAGATACTGTTGCTCATTGCAACAATATGGCTCTATCCCTATGACCTCTTACTTTACATTTCTTAGTCAAAGAACTCTTCGTATTTTGTTCCATTCACTTGGTAAATTAGATCTGACATTCCCACAAATGCATTTTAAATTTTAACTGACAAGAAGTAGGATGGGGTTTTAGTGGTGTTGGTTGAGAGAATTCGACTATTATTGGAGAAACTTTCAGTCAAAATGGAGCTATGTGGTTGACTAGCGGGAGATTGGCAGTCGACCAGCATAGTCACAATAAATGGTTGGCCACATGCATTGATGGTCAACTAATTTATCTGCAGAAAATTCTGTTGACAAAATGGTGAGTCCTTGTTCGCTTCCCTGGTGATCTACTGCCCAGTTTATTTTTTTCATCTAAGAAAAACAAAATGGACTAAATGAATTCAGGTATATTCATGTAATCTTATCTACTCAACCAACAATCTTGTACAGTAACAATGCTTAAAGTCTCAGGCTGCAGACTGCTCCACACCGTAACTGATGTAATTGAGGGATTTAGCTGATTTATCACCGATTTCGCACAGCTTCTAGGCATAAGTATGTATTATGAACTTCCTCAATGGTATCAGCTATCCTTGCAGATGATGCTTCTCACAAAAGGAATGTTAGAAGAGACTCTTGATTGATACAGAGAGTTCTTCAAGAAAATCTCATACTTGTTCCTATTTGTAACTGCTCAAATAATTTGGTCCAATATGGTCATTACAGTTGTTTTGTAGCAACCAGTAACACACATAATTCCCTTTAGAATGCATCATCATAAAGCTTGAGATCCTTCAAAGAGATCTGTAGGGTTTGAAGCATTCTCTCCAACAAGATCTAGCACCTATGACCTCCATTAAAAAACCAATGAGGAACGAAGCTTTATGAGATCCCTATCTACCGAAATTCTGATTTTGGGTGAGGAGCGTCTATACTTCAAGCTGAGATACCTATCTACTAAAATTTTCACTTTTGGTGAGTAGTGTCTATTTTGCATGCTTTTCATTTTTTTCTGAACAGTATATGCTTTCAATGGCTAAGAGTTGCCTAAAATAAACTAGAAGCCAGAGGCATTTCCTTTTGCAATGACGCAAAGCCCCAAAGGGACCATTCTCTGTAATCATGATGTTTCCATACCATAACTGTCAGCCAAAACTCCCGTTTCCATGTACTCACTACCAGACATAGAGTTCCCTTGAAGATTACAGTAATTGCACAACATTCATCCAACAGCACCTAGTTTCACACACATATAAGCACAAAATAGGTAAAAAAAAAAACTTTTACAAATCAAGTACAATCAGCAGTATCATGTTACCGGTAAAAATAGAGAAAATAAAGCTTAATCAGACATCAAAGTAATTTGTCCTGAACATTCCAAGAGAATCGAAAAATGAACACAAACGCAAAAACATGAGACCTATTGTGCTCATGGCTGTCAAATTGTTGTCATTACACTAAGACTAGCATATTCCAGCATAAATCAACTGTCTTGCTTTCTCCACAAAAAAGGGGGAACTTTCTCTGATTTCTTTGACATCACCTATACCTAAAATCAAGCTTTGACATCAGTAGTATAACTGTTTCTTTGGAACACTGAATGTTAACGCTTTGGATGCCTAAATTGTCACATGTGCTCCATCAACGCCTCAATCTTTCCTTATCTAGCTTATATCATGACATTTTTCTTTGGCCCCCAGAACAAACAATAAGGGTACAGCCTCAAGTCACCTTTCTTTGCCAGTTTCTAAATCCAAACCCTTACCAATCAATTCCCACACATCAAGTGAGTATGTACTTGCATTTCGTCCATTGTTGTTAACCCATCACTAGTCTACACCTATGCGTCCAGTATGACGATACAACCTCATTGCAAAATTTAAACTACAACTACTGTCAACCAACCACTCCAACAATCAAAACCGAGACAACAAAGTGCACGGTTCCAACTAGTCTATAGACATTTTCGGACAATCTCACAGGAATACTGCCCAATTCATATCGACATAAATCGCGAAAGAAACAGGTGAAATTTCAGATTACACACAAATTTCTCACTTCAAGCTAATTTTGACAGAAGATAACCACGCAATTCCCATTTGAAATTTTGATTCAAAACCCATTGACATTAAGAATGCAGCTTGTACGACGGCTTGTAAAATTTTCTTTCTCCCATCAATTCGCAACTTTTTGCAGAAAATCAAACAAACGAAAGCACTGAACACAACAACTACACTTATGCGGCGATCTGCCGCCTCCATACCGGAATGTACTTGAATTTACGCCGCGGCCGCTCCTCCGCAGCAGCAGCAGCGTCGCCGTTCGTCGAGCTCTTATCGACACCGTTGCCGCTGACGCTATTGCTGTTCCCGCCGGCGCCGGCGCCGCCGTTGCTATTGCCGCTCTGCGTAATCGGCGTCCACTTATACAGGACCAGATGCGACGCGTTGCCGCCACCGCTACCGTTCGCCGCCGCGGCGCCGTTCAGGCCGTGGCCGCCGCTGTTCGAGGCTGCGGCGGCGGCGGCGGCGGCGGCGGCGGCGGCGGAGGCGGAGGCGCCGGACGGGGTGACGGGGATCCACTTCTTCTTCCACTTCCTCACGGGCCCGGTGAAGACCGTGGCGGGGCCGTACCGCGTGGAGGACCGGCCCAGCCGCGCCCCGACTCCCTCCATGGACGGGCGGCGGCGGCGCTGGCGGATCGAGTTCGGGTCGGCGGCGGCCCGATCCGGGAGGTTCGGGGGCGGATTCCGGTGCGGCGAATCGCGGGTGCTCTCGCCTTGCGCGGACGAATGAAGTTCGTCTCTTTCCGGCTGCTTCTCTATCTCTCTCTACACAGAGGATGGCGTCTCTCTTTTTCTCTTTCTCCTCGAAGAGAGGCGGAGTGAGGATCCGGTGGAGCGCCGCCTAGGCTGCGCGCGCGCCGGGAGATCGGATCCTGGCCGCAGAAGAGGTTGACTGTCTCGGCTTCGCGCGCTTGGGAGATCGCGGCCGTAGATTGGGTGGCGGATTTCAAAATCGTTGAACGAGACGCGACGCGTTGATGCTTTTTTTTTTAAATCGTCGTTGCATATCGACTTTATTAGCTATTTTCTTACCGTTTTCGGTAACTTCTCATTTTAGGAAAAAACGTAAGTTACCACATGTGGTGTGTCTAATTTTGTAATTTCCATTAAAAATATTTATAATTTTTTTTTTCTCATAAGGCCCCAGCACCATACACGAGTCTTTGTTGTATATTTTATTTTTAGGTGTTGCGAATTGAAATAATAATAATATAGCATTAACTAGTAAAATATGATTGTAACTTAAAATAAAGTATAGAATGTTATGATACAATGAAATTGAGATCATATGAAAACGTGGTATGTGATTCTTATCAACAATTAACCTGATTATCAAGATAGAGATGCTCTCCACTCTATGCTTTGTGTATTCTTTCACTTCGTTTTAGTGTTGTCAATAATTCTAAAATAGTATTTTTCATGCCATATTTTAATCTCAGACTAATTTTCATGCAATAGAAAGTCCCAATTTTTCATAAGTTTCTAACTAATATCTTTGTTAAATTGCCGACATGGAACAAAGGTGGCAAACAACATGGATGATCGATGTATGACGTGGATTGAACATGAAAGTTCAACATAATTGAGTTTGCTCAACAATGTTGTTATGAAAAATACATATCCCAAGAAAAATGAATTGAGATCGGAAAATCTACTAAAATCCTTAATTTTTGCCTTAATTTTATCCTAAGCTTTTGACTAGTTTGAAAATTTTGAAGATAGAAAAATTCATTTGTGAGAAATGTGGCGTGGACATATTAATTTGAAATTTCTTTAGGTCAGAGAAAACATATCCGTCCTCAATTGGTCACAGAAGAATACTACAGGGACCAAAACCGAATTGGGCGATAATACAGGGACTGCATTTGCAATTTCTCGCTTTTCTTTCCCCCTTCCTCCCAGGCACTTCCTCTCTCTTCCGGTTCACCGTTAGGGCAAAAGGCGAACCAGGAGAAGCCTCTCCCTCCTTGTCCATCGGAGAACCTCGGCCTCGCTCTCCGGCCAACGGCGGTCGCCGGCGGAGCTTCTGCGGCGGCGGCGGCGGCAGTGACATTGACTGAAATGGTTGATAGTTGATACTCCCATGTTCACGATCGGATGAATGAATTTCGATTTGTCGTTTCTTTATCGTACTGCGGAACTGAGATCAAATTAGTAGCTAACGCTATATATTGAATGGTTCGATTTCTAAAATTCGTGATTCGGATGCGTCGGAGCTCGGCAGAAGCTCGCATTTTGAATGGGATGATGGGTGGGGAGATGATATCTATCGATTCTTTTGCACTGGAGTTTACCGATTGAATTGAGCTAGATGCAAATTTCTTAAGAATGTGCAAGCTTTGGGATGTCGAGGTGTAATTCAAAGTATTTTGCTTGTTGATTTGCTTATCTTGAAATGGCTTGTCTTGATTGTCCAGGAAGTGTTCAGGAGGGCCATACTTAAGCCTGGACCACCAGAGAATTTTGCTCTTTCGACGGTTCAAGAAGTTATAAAACCTCAGGTATTTCACTTATCTAGAGCTGGATTCTCCTTCTTCATGATCTTACCAGCAGACATGCCACAAGGCGAGGTGTTTGTTGCTTCCTCGCTGTTTGCTACATTTCATTCGATTGTCTTTATGAGTTCCGTGGTTCTGTAATTTGAGCGCGCGAGTGACTAAAAACTTGTGCTCTTATTGATATCTCGAATGTGCCCGTTGCCTAGTGATACTTCAGCATGTGACTAATGTCTTTGAATTTAAAATGATTGAGTGTAGAATTCTTTTTTTCTGATTTTACTTTACACCTGCATTTGACAAGTATCTGTTTTTACCTCAGTTTCTGAGCCTGATTATTTTGTGGACAGAAACAAACAAAATTGGCACAGGATGAGAATCAGCTGCTTGAAAATATTCTTCGGGCATTGCTTCAGGAGCTGGTGGTATGGTTAAACTTCTGCTGCTTGTTTGTTGGTTTCTTTTGCAACACTATTTCAAACTCATGCTATCATCTATAGCTTGTATCCAGAGGCTTGGGAAGGAATTTTAAAGTTGTTACATGCTATCTAAGTAGTTGAGACAGTTTGCCAGTTTCTGCTCTTCAATGCCACTTACTCTTGGATGACAGAACATCTATTCTGGTGTAATTGACAGGCAGCTGCTGTACAATCAGGAGAGCCAATAATGCAGCATGGCCAATCGGTTGATGAGAGCGAAATAACTCAAGGACATGTTCCCCGACTTCTTGGTACTTAGAGGATAATTCGTGCTAAAATTTTGTATAAATTTTGAGGCTTGTTAAATTAAGTTTCATACTTCTATTTGCATATTGTAATCTGATGGTCAGTCATCTATGTGGGGTTATTGATTTGTCTCTGTTGTGCTGGAGAAATCATGAATTCTGTAACACAGAGAATATGGTCAAATGGGAATATCAGGTGAATTGATTGGCTTGTATTAAAGGAAAATGTGAAAAAGAATAGCTGAGTAAACCAAGGTTTGAGGGGTTGATATGATGCAAGCACAAGTGAAGTTTTGGTTGAATAATGAAGAAGTCTAAGATCAAAGCTTATCCTGTTGTATTGACTCTTCAGTGTTACCTTCTTGTTTGGGTTGTAGTTGAATATTTTAAAAAGCTTTAAAAGCTGTTTGGTGACTTTTAACTGTGTTAATGAAATGGAATTCTTGTCGTATCCTGGCAAATAATTGGAAATTTTAAAAGCAAGCTTGCACTTCCAGAAGTTGGAAATTTTCCCTCATCACTTGTGATGGATATTTCTATTGGGCTTGAGTTTGCTGTGCAAATATTATTGTTGGAAGATCAGTTGGAGCCATGAGGTTGATGAAAATGATATTCTCCCAGATATGTTGTTGGTTCACTGTTTTGTAATGGAAATTCTCTTTTGAATACTATATGCTGGGTTCTATTGTTTGAATTGCTTGGGAAGAGCCCACTTTCTTCTGTTCCGTTTTTGTTGTTTAGATCATGGCAATTTCAGTCTTGCTAGCCTCTAAGCAGGGCAACCACAGCTTAGTCTTTCTTAGAATGCTCTGGTTTCACAATTTTCTAGCTTGGTCTGGGTGTGCATCCATGCAGCCAGAACTGGAGGCAAATTCTTGCTTGTTCTTTTCTTGACTCTGTCTTTCCGGTGTTTGCTAGACATTGTGCTGTATCTTTGTGAGAAAGAGCATATTGAGGGTGGTATGATATTTCAACTGCTAGAAGACTTGACAGAAATGTCCACAATGAGGAACTGCAAAGATATCTTTGGTTATATTGAGAGTAAACAGGATATATTGGGGAAGGCAAGTATTCTTTTTCTTGAATTAACCTTTGGATTACCTTCTGACCTTTTTTGCGTCTTTAACGATCAATCATTTCAATATGATCCAGCAAGAGCTGTTTGCTCGTGGAAAACTCGTCATGTTGAGAACATGCAATCAACTTCTTCGTCGACTATCAAAGGTATCATGATTCACTCTCCATGTCCTCTAAATAGTCTCAAGTATGAGCAAATAGTGACAGTTGGACACTTATTTGTTGGAAACTTAGAAGTTAACAATTTCTTGTCATGCTAGTGAGTCCCTTCTCCATTCTAAATGTCGCCTCTCGAATTTTAATCCTTCTTATGATGGCTTTCTTGTTCTTATATATTCTTTCTTTTTGCCCTTTAAAAGATATGGTGATAAATTTATGTTGTTCATTGCGCTTGTGCTACCATAAAGGAACTGCACCTGCTGCAATATTATTTTTAGGACTATTCCCTTGAGGTACTTCTTGTTGTCCATAGGGACTGTGTTCCTATGGAAAACATCCGTAATACTGTATATAAAGGTCTGCCTCATAGTAGGAGAGGTGATGACAATTTTGCCAGTCTGGATTTATTTTATTTTGTCATTTCTTGATGGGGCAGATCCATGATGCTACCTTGATCTCTGGTGAAATTTTTGAGTAACTTCTTAGAAAGGGAAAGATGTTCTTATGTAAACTGTATGGGTAGAAGCTAGCGACCATGCCTTTTCAACATTCATTAGCAATTAGTCTGTGAAGGTTGAAAATTTGGACATTGCCAATAGTTAAAGCATACTCGACCATTTCTTCCCTGTAGGAAAAGCTTTTCAGCAAGCAATCAGCACTTTCTCTTTGCTTAGTGAAATTTTTAGAATTTTTTTTTTTAAAGTTTCATTTAAGTGAAAATAATGTTCTTAAGACATTATTCTATATTAGGGTTGTTTAATTTTTTGACTTATCCATCTATTCTTTGATATCAAGGCAAATGATGTGGTCTTTTGTGGACGTATTCTCATGTTTCTGGCTCACTTCTTTCCACTTTCGGAGCGTTCAGGTATTATCCCTTTCCTATTCAAGATGAATGCTTTCAACGTGATTGTTGCTGTTGATAGTCATTTGATTTCTGTTGCTTCTAATAATGTCTTCAGCTGTAAATATCAAAGGAGTTTTCAACACATCAAATGAAACAAGCTATGAAAAAGATCCTCCTGCTGGTACTGAAATTGATTTCGAATTGTCTATTTTTCATTAATAATGGAAAAGCATCCTCCTTCAGATTAATTTGAACAAAATTTCTTGTTTTCAGGCATATCTGTTGACTTCAACTTCTATAAAACCTTCTGGAGTTTACAGGTATGTACTGTAATAGTGTTTTCAATTTGCATAAGCAAGCATAATGACTAAGGCAGGAATATAGAACCTTTTGGCTTTGCCAGTGTATTTACTTACGGAGGGATGGAATTGGAGTAGGGGTTGACATAGGTAGGTACAAAGCCTAGTCTGCAGGGTGTATATACGGTTCGTGTCCAAATAGGGAGAAGTAATGTAAGCAAAAGGAAGCTAGTGAAGTTGAAATTATGCACAAAGTGACGCATAACAATATGTGTCCAAAAATTAGTAGAACAGGGTTGTCTAAGCTATGTTCAGCAAGTTGACATGAGAACAAGAAACTCCTTTTTCTCTTCACTTAAAATTCAATGAATATCAAGATAGGATGATGCTCTTAGTGAGGGCAATCCCCCTCTAAGATATGCTCGTAAATTGCCAAGAGAGAACAAGCTAGAACCATGTGCATTTGCCTGTAATCTACACCTATTAACTTAATATTGTGTGATGCATAGTTTCTGGAACTTCTTATATTTGTTATTAAGCTAAAAGGGGGCAGTTCTTATGGATTGAAGTTTGATGGAATGTTGGTAGCAGTTTGTGTCTCACCTGTCTAATACTCCACCATCTTTTAGATTTTTTTGTACCAGTTTCCTTGATGGGCAGCATTCTTTTTAAATGGAGTTGCTTTGTATGTATAAGGTTACAATTTTATATGACTATCATAGCATGAGTTTTGTTGAAGTTTGTACGCCTGTCAGGCTTCTCTATCCAACGGTTTTCAACCTTGGCTTTTGGATTAGGAATCGTTTCCATCTTAATTCATGGTTTTCTGTTCTGGTGCTAAAGCAATGGTGCTGCTTTGTTTGTAGGAGTGTTTTTGCAACCCTCCTTCATTAATTAATGCTCCTACAAAGTGGCAGAAATTCACATCCAGTCTAATGGTGAGATGTGTACAAAGACCTATCTAAATATCAAACTTCTTTCCTTTTATTATGGGATTTACCATTCCACTTGTCAGTTACCTCATTATATGTGTTCTTCCTTGCATTCTCTCAGGTTGTTTTCAGTACCTTTGAAGCTCAGCCATTAAGCGATGAGGAGGGAGACGCCATTAATATGGAGGAAGAGGCAGCAAATTTTGGCATAAAGTATCTAACAAGTAGTAAACTTATGGGTCTGGAAGTGAGTGTTGTATCAAAGTGAACCTGCATTAACATGCAAAAGTTTAATTCAATGAATTCACTCTTAACGTCCTCTCTTTTTTGGCTACAGTTAAAAGATCCAAGTTTTCGTCGCCATATTCTTGTTCAGTGCCTCATCTTGTTTGACTATCTAAGGGTAAAGATCACCTCAAGCTTTGTTTTCGTGACTCATCTATATATTTGAGGGAGCATGCTAACTGTACTTTTATTGCTTAGTCCCCTGGAAAGAATGAGAAGGATTTGCCCTCTGAAAGCATGGTTAGTGCTTTCCTCCATAATAGGTTTAGAATTTAGATAGCATTCTTTAACTCCTTTGTACTTTCTTTATCAGAATTATATAGGCCTAACTCTTTGAAAGACTTGAACTCTTCCCCCTTCCAGAAAGAAGAAATAAAATCTTGTGAGGATCGTGTTAAGAATCTGCTAGAAATGACTCCGCCGAGAGGCAAAGATTTTCTTAAAAAGATTGAGCATATACTAGAACGAGAAAAGAACTGGGTGAGCACATCTCTCTCTCTCTCTCTCTCTCAGAGTATGCTTGTAGTATTATTTCGAAGTATTGTGACTTTTATGTGTCTTGGTTGTTCTATATATATCTGCTCTCAGGTTTGGTGGAAGCGTGATGGTTGCCCACCTTTTGAGAAACAACCAATGGAGAAGAAGACCATACAAGATGGTACCAGAAAAAGGTATGCCATTTTGCATGATTTTCCCAGTGTTCTAGAGGAAATATTCCTTGGTGACTGACCTGATGACCTGATTACTTATTAGTTTGGTCTGTATACTTGCTTCAAGTTTCAGTTGCAGGAAGCAAAAAGAAGTGAAGACCTTCAGGGTCCATGTGGTGTTCTTTTTTTCTTTCTTTGGGTGGGGGGTGTTTGGTAATTATAGTTCACAGGGCTGATCCCTGTGAAGAGCCAAAAGAAAAAAAGAAAAAAAAGAAAAAGAAAAAGCAACACTAAGCACACTTGATTAACATTGTGTGAATTGTTTCTTCTTGGAACACAGTTGAAGAAACAAGAAGACAGTAACTCCTATCCCAACGAGTCGATATAGACTTTGAGCAGCTCTTTTCATTTTTTATAGAGAAAAGGCCATGAGGTGCTTTACTAGCATGAGATCAGAACACCAAAGATAGTAAACATAATAACCTCGTGGAAAATATCATCACTTAGTTTCTTAACCCTTATAATTTTTAAGGTTTCTCATCTATTAGATGTACCTAACTTAGTTAATTAGCATTGTGAGAATTGTTTCTTCTTGGAACAAATTTGAAGAAACGAGAGTACAGTAACTTCTATACAATGACTCAATATAGACTCTCTGTAGATCTTTTTATTTTTTTATAGAGAAAGGCCATGAAATGCTGTACCAGCATGAGATTGGAACACCAAAGAAAGTGAACACAATAACCTTGCCGAAATATCATCACTTAGTTTCTTAGATGTACCAAACTTAGTTGCTTCCTAATCTTTTGTTACTTATCAGCTAGCCTGTATCTAATTGGGACAGCAGTCCTGCTGTTCTGGCATAACTGATTATGCCTTGGAAGGAGATCGTATGGATTATGCATGTTCTTCATTGAGCTATGTTAGGATAGCGAAGGATGTAATCATTCGTTTCTCCATCTTGTTGCATTGGATATACATGTGCAATGATTGTGCCTATGAGTACTGTTACTGTATAAACCCATAATTTTGTTTACAAAGTCATATTATTAAAGAATTTTGCTTCCTACAAATCTTTCAGAAGACCCAGGTGGAGACTAGGAAATAAAGAGCTGTCGCAGTTGTGGAAGTGGTCTGATCAGAATCCAGTATGTTATATTCAATATCTCTAAGATTTCTTTTATGCCGTAAGTTAACTTGTTTTTCATGATATATCATTCATCACAGTTGCTGCTGCAATGTTTTTTCACCTTTTTATAATGTTATTTAGTTTTCTTGCTATGAAAATGGTGTACTGGGAAGTGGACATTGTTTGGTCTGGTTTATATCAAATAATGAGTGGTCATAAATGTGAGCCATGCCATTTACTGGAATGTTGGATTCAGTTGTTATTCTGCATCAAACTTGGGTGTCTGGCCTCCCAAATTTGTGCTTAGTATGACTTATGCTACCCGGCCAACTCTCTGACTTTGGTCAATTTTGAAAATGAATGTCTGTAAATAAATGATTAACTCAGTGGTTCAACTGGTTACTGGTTGAAACACTAATTGGAGTGTAAAACACTGCTTATGAGATTGGTTTTCATGAAGTCTAAGAGCAAAATAAGTTATCTCCCTTATTTTTGAAAGATTGAATAATTGAAGTATGAAATGAAGCACAAATTGTCACATTCTTTGTGAGGAAGATCTGCCAGTATGCATTATGCAACAAGGATGAAAGAATATTAGTGTGCGCTGTGCAGACACCCTCCTTTTATATGTAAATGGTAGTCTCCAGGATCCCACAGATGCTAACTGAGAGATGCTGAAATTATTATGAATTTTGTATCCTGACATCCTCATACCTTAAAGTGTAACATATTCTGGAGTGTGAAGTTTTGAGATACTATTAACACGCACATCATTTTATGAAGATGCACATCGTTATATCAGTAGTCTCGTAGCTTTTAATCCTTTCAAACACTATAATTGAAGGCTTACCAGCACTCTAAGGTTTTGGTGAAAAGACATAATTACTCCATGCAAAATGGGCCTATATTTTCAAAAGAGGCACTATTAATGGAAGATACAGTGGTCTTTCCCTTTGATTTCTTTGAAGAGAGATTTTGGTGCTTAATTCAGGAACTTACAATTTTTTTTTACTTTGTTCTGTTTCCTGTGGCATCATTATTTACCATATATCTAGTATCAGCATCTGGAAAGTGAGTGATTTCATCATTTTGGAATTTGAATAAAATTCTGAAATGGCATGGCTCTACCATCTGTGAGCTACTGTCCATTTTAACGGACATGCATCGACTTATAAAGCTACAAATTATAAACTGTTGAATGTTGTGTGAATGTCAAGTCAATACCGTCCCATGATGTAAATAAGCTTCTGATCATGGAAAATTCTTACAAAAGAACGTGGATTACAAAATGCCATATTTTAATAGATTTATCTTTCCTGCTTATCAAATAATAACTACTCTTCTTTTTGACCTGTCAAGAATGCATTGACTGATCCTCAACGTGTCCGAACTCCTGCTGTCATGGAGTACTGGAAACCCTTGGCTGAAGATGTAAGTCCTGGATATGTCGATGCATTTATATCTTCTTCCATTATTATTAAGCTCTGGAAAGATTTTCATACGGATGTTTCTTCAGGATGCATTTGTTTAACTAAAAACTTCACAATAAAGGAAAATATTTTTCATCGAAATCATTTTCAAGGAAAATGGTTATTTTTCATTTGTTTGTGGTTTAGCGAAAGTGATTCCTTCTTGCTAGAAGGGGAAGTTATTTTCACCCAATCTAAGCTTGTTGTTTTCAATTTTTGGAAAACATGTTTAATGCATCAATTAATTTTCAGTCATCCAAACACCGGAAAATGGAAAGACAATTTCCCGGAAGTAGTTTTTCTTCAAACAGATCCTTAGATTTTCATTCGTTTGAAGTAGTAAATTATCAAGATGTGGGCTTCCTTATGTGAATGCAGATGGATGAATCAAGTGGAATAGAAGATGATTATCATCACAAGAATAATCGGGTAAAACTTGTATCCCTTAATTTCGTTTCATCTCTTTTTGGGTGGAAAGATCCCATTTTGGTGCATTGTTTGCTCTCCAAGATCCCTCTGATGATTTCATGGTTGAAAACTTGCTGAACTTGATGCAGGTATATTGTTGGAAAGGTCTTCGTTTTTCGGCTCGGCAGGATTTGGAAGGGTTTTCTCGAGTATGATGACCTGATTGAACTTTACAATAGCTTTGGCATATATTTGTAGGGAAAATGTCATAAATGGTCCCTATACTTTTGCCCAATGTGCAATTTCGTCCCTAAACTTTCGATCGGCTCAATTTGGTCCCTGAACTATTGATAAATGTCCAATTTAGTCCCTGAACTTTTGATCGGCTCAATTTGGTCCTTGAACTATTCATAAATATCCGATTTAGTCCTTCGTTACTGTTTTTCCTTTTTTTAAAATTTTTTTAATTTTTTTTGCTTTTTCTCCCTTCCCTCCGCCGGCTCCGGCGGAGGGAAGCCGGCGTCCGGCGAGGGTCGCCCGCACCGGCGTCGGGCGAGGGCCGTCCTCGCCGGACGCAGGCGAGGGTCGCCCTCGCCCGACGCTGGGGTGCTCCCTCGCCGGACTCAGGCGAGGGCAGCCCTCGCCGGTGTCGGGCGAGGGCCGTCCTTGCCAGACGCAGGCGAGGGAGGCCCTCGCCCGACGCCGGTGAGGGCCGTCCTTGCTAGACGCAGGCGAGGGCGACCCTCGCCAGATGCCGGCTTCCCTCCGCCGGCTCCGGCGGAGGGAAGGGAGAAAAAGCAAAAAAATTTAAAAAGTTTTTAAAAAAGGAAAAACAGTAACGAAGGACTAAATCGGACATTTATGAATAGTTCAAGGACCAAATTGAGCCGATCAAAAGTTCAGGGACTAGATTGGACATTTTATATTTGTATTATGCTCTCAGTAACAAAAGTATCCTGTGGATGTCCTTGTAGTTCACTGACCATGGCATTGAAGGGGTTGTGCCCCTTGAACTCTTGCCAACCACTGTTCGCTCGAAGTATCAAGCTAAGCCAAATGAGAGATCCAAACGCGCTAAGAAGGAAGAAACAAAGATTACTCCTCAGCAAGCTGAAGAAAACCAGGTACACTAGATCATAAAAGAAATGATAGCAAATATTTTGAAGGGCATGTATGCAATGGTTTGTGTTTCTTGTATATTAGATGTCACTTTCAGACTAAGCCCCTGTTAAATCACATGCAAAGAAGACTTGTATTCAAAAGTAATCTAAATGTGTTCCCTTTGTTGTTACTGAAAGACATGAGTCTCTTTGAAACTTTGGTTGGTATGTGATGGGAGGAGCAAGAGCTTCAGATGTGATATGGTATGCTTTGCCAAGCATAACGAGGAGTCATCCTGTGGCATGCGGCTAAATTTTTGAGAAAGGTCACAGTGATTTTGTACTTGAAGTGGTTTTACTCATCATCACTTAGTGAATGGGATTGCGTAGGGCAGTGGTTTATGAAAATCTTAGGTTTATCCAAAGAGAAATTATGGCATCCTGTTTAGGTATGGCTTTTGATTGATAACCTCAATCAGCTTTAAATTGATAAATGCTGGATTCTCTAGTGGTTTTAGAAATTGTGGTAAAGCTGTGATATATACTTATTTTATACTTCAGAATTCAGAAAAGGAAGAAAAAAGCATGAGGAATGGGCATGCATGTAGATGGTTGAACCTTCACATTTACTTAGCTATTTTATATTCTTTTATTTGTACTCATATTGCCTCTTCTCTATGTTCTATGTGGGAAGATTGCTACACCGGCAAGTGAGAATGATGAAGGTACAAGAGGGGATCTCGAAGCAACAGCAACACCAATGGACACAGACCCAACAGCTGCTGCAGCTGTCAATGATTCCCAAGGCGGTACCCCACCGGATGAACATCTGAAGCAGGGCTCGGACACAGAAATAGGCCCAGAGCCAGGGCAGTTGGAAGCGGATGCTGAAGCAGAAACAGGAACGGTGGATGGAGAGACAGATGCTGAAGTTGATCTAGATACAGTAGGATGAGTGCAAGGGAAGAGGTCTACTTTGCAGAGAGTTATATATCTTCAGTTTTACTAGGGGAGGAGTTAAGGGCCTTTTTAGCATTTAAGTGTGAGAAATGTCGTAGGAAACTTAAGCTGCAACGCATAGGCATCATCGATATTCTTGTATCTGACAGTAACTTTGTAATTTATCCAGCCTTTCCATCTTCAGAGGCTAGTCAAATGAAATTAGCTGAGTTTGGTGGGAACTTAAATATAATTCTCAGGAAATAGCTTTTTGAAAAAGAAAACTACTCCTTGTGCACTTCCAGATTGCCTTATAGCAATTTGCTTGACCGTTAGTACAAGGAATTGCATAACGAAATCAAGTGGAAGTGCGCTAGCCTCAAATTTTATTGGTTAAAGCAGGCTGTCCACAATTGTTCCTCAAGTTAATTCGAAGAGCATGCGGAGTAAGCAACTTCAGGAACTTCAATCCTGTGAAGCGAGCAACGGATTATGATTCTGAACTCAAGCTTGTGAAGACATGTATTAAAATACCGGTAGGTGCGGTGCTGCTTAGTGTTGAGTATGACGCCCTATTATTTTACCGACATTTGAAATACTTGAATAGAGGTCTCCGAAGAGCAATTAAGTAGGACGAGAATCCATTCTTCTTAGCCTTTGCAGTTAGAAATCCAGTGTTCAGTGACCTCGTGACTGACGAATTGCATTAAAATGTTATATCTCTAACATGTTTCAACACGTTAGCAAATCGATCAACCAGGGAAATGTCCCCATTTCTGAGACATGAGCAACACGACCACATTGTTTGTTTCCTTAAAGAGGCAACCAACGGAGACGCATTAAGTTTAAGAGATGATCAAAGCAAGTGATTCATATATGAATACTGAGAGGCCCTAGGTTCAGCCTTGAACGCAACAGAGTATGGACTAATGCGCAAAGTGGCAAGACTCGAGAGTAAGTATGAGATTTGAGAGCACAGGTCAGAGTCTGGTAGGAGACTTATACCATCTAGATATTGGTGTGAAATGACTTGCTCCAATATGCTATTTCTGGCCATAATCATAACAGATATCAGGAGGAAGAGACATTCATAGCTAACTACAACAGCCAGTAAGCTTATAAAGGCTTAAGATTTTGACCACAGTCCATCAAGTTCGCAGCCATATACCATGTGACGAGATAACCATACACATCACATGATTCAATAGGTCCTGCTTGTGTCGCAAGTAATTGATCTGGAGACCTTTCTCCCAAAGTTCCTAACTTTTCTGCAACAGAGAATGTACTGAGAGTTAGCCAACAAGAGAGAGCATTGAAAGAGAAGGCATTCAAAAACCAACTATTCCCTGAAGAAGACAATCTCACCTGCATGGGTAGATACAGTTTAAATTCTGGTGGAAGTTCCTCTTCGGAGTAAAGGCGGTCCGAAAAATATATTCTTCTTAGGTGGCAGTTTGCATGTACCTGCACTCTCAATGTCTCGACATAGTTAGTTCCATATGCTCTCCTGGTCAAATCAGTGAGATTTAACTGGATCTGATTCCATCCTTCATCCAGCTTCAATGGCATGGTGCAAATATATGGCTTTACCCTAGTCACAGCCTGCAATGCAAGACTGAAAGGTTACATGCAATGCCAATTCCTCTAGTTACATAACTCATATAGAACTTAATAGAGGAGAGGGTGTTATTACATGCAATGCCAATTCTTAAATGTCACATAACTCATACTATCATGCAAGCAACCAATTGTACACAACGTGTCATATAATGGAGTGCACACTTTAAGAATTTCCCATTTTATTAGGGACAAAGGGCTTCTTGTCCAGCTGATTCAGAAAGTAACTATATATGACAAGTCGTCCTGCCAATCTCCACTGACAATTATCTTGGTACAAGCAATCAATCGGCAGGGAGCCAATGGCAGGCTGCAGAGTTTGCATGAAACATGATCCTGGATAGATGGTTCAAATCTATTAATAACTAAAAGCACCCTCGCCATCTTATTGATAACACAATGTGGGATTGAGAGATCCATGGTTTTCCTTTGGCAAGACTCTTTTCCTCCAGCATTGTGATTACAGTGTAGTCTAAGCAACTAAACTGCAGATCCATTGATTTCTAAATGCAAGATATGAAATCTCATTTCAAGCCCAAGAACCACAACAGGCTAGAAATTTCCACCTATGGCCATATTGCATGATTTGTCTACTTATTCCAATTATAGGGCCAACAAAATCTACTAACAATTTGTCCAAACCAAAATAACAATATAGCAATATGGGCAAACTTACACACTTGAAAATTAGAAGCACGGAAGCGACGTCTCACGTTCTTGTCATCCAGCACTTGGATCTCAAAGGTAAAATACTTTTTCAGATTCTTTACAATCATAACCAAGAATGGAAGTTTTATGCCAAGTGTTGCAGCTGGATCTGCGGGGCATGTGATGTACGTGGACTGAACATTTGAGCCAACAACCTCAAGGACATTTGACTGAATGTCTTCATCTTGTGGACGTTTTACATGACCATTAACCACTGCAAGTTAATAACATGGAAAATAACATTATACTCAGACATAATCACCAAATTTATGTTTGATGGAAGGAATTGGAAAAGACCAGATAGTTAGTTGTATTTCGTAGGACTCACTACATGCAACTTTTGCAAAATTCAAATGTTATAAGCCCAGTATATTGGGAAGGCTATGCAAGTGATGCAAGCATCATTAACAAAACCAACAGGCAGTCAGTATTGCTAAGGTAGCCATATAATACCTAACCTTAATGACAATGACTTCTAAAGGATTCCCTATTCCCCAGAGGACATAACTGAATAAGCAGAAGGCACAAAGATCCACATGAAAACGATGCAATGACAGTATCATCCATGATCTACCCTCACCCAAGACAGAACATGCTGACACAAATTGAACATCACAAGCAGAGCATCAAACGCACTAGCCTTAAACCCACTTACCTTCTTTATCCCAGATCTGCAAGGGCTTGCTCCTGCAGAACCCAAAAAGTTCACACATTTTGAGCACAGAAGCAGCAGAAAAGGTGGAAAATTTGATTAAGAAACCAAAAGCGCAAAAGCCGAGAGGAATTACCCAAGGCTATACAGAATGGACAGAAATCCCGACTGGAAAGTGTTCTTGAACATCTCAACCTCTCGACCTGCCGGCGCAAGAACCTGTCACGCACAACCGGCCACACCCAACAACGCCATCAGCACAAGAATCCGAAAACCTTCATGCCCAGATAAAAAGGCAAGCAATTCAAACTCGATGCCACCTCACGACCTCGGTCAAACACACGTTCAGCGGAGCGAACAATCAACTGTTTTGCCGACATAGAAAAAAGTTGCGAGCTTTGACGTAGGATTTACCAGTAACTATCAAGAAAACCTCCGGCGGGATCCCGGGCGTCTCCGGCGAACCAGCTCCGCCGCAAGCAGCCACGTCAACAAGCGAAAGACTCGAACTTTATCGCCGTCGGAGCTTCGTCTCGTCCCTGCCGTTGGCGGGGGGAAGAAGAAGTACCTTTGGGGAGTGGCTATTGGGCTGGGCTGGGCCGGATGGGATTTCGGCCCAAACAGTGTCTGGACCAATGCTATTGGTGGGCCTACCCAATGGACTGACTTGCAGGCCCAATGACTGAGTGCGGCCCAAGAATCCTCCTCTTCTTCTTCTTCCTACTCCTCCGTGATCCGAAGTGCATGCTTCGCGCTCAACAGCACAGTGACATTTGTTCGTGGCATCGAGCGAGGTTCTCCGACGACGCACTTCATGCAAGGAACGCGTCGGCTTCTACTTCTACATTCAGACTGCGTTGCCAATCTGCAAGATGAAGGCGTCCACGCCGGGTTTTCGCTCGCATTCGGGGACCTTCCCGGAGCTCGTTCTTTCCGGCCTTGCCCATGTTCCGAACCCGCGATCGCGGTGTCGTTTCAGACCCAGAAACCAGGTGGACCTTCGAAGGGCCTGCTCGAGTCAAGAGGTTAGAACGCAGAGACGGTGTAGAAATGGTGAGTTCGAGTCCTGATGGCGAGGATGTGAAGTGTGGAGTGAAGCGGCGGCAGCAGCAGGAGAAGAAGCTCGCTGTTGTCGTTTCTGGAAGAGTGTCGAATTTTCAGGCGATCTGCAAGGTTAACATCACGGCATTGACCGCGGAGAAGTCGTCGTCGTCACTGAGAAGAGTGGTAAAGTCTTGTCCCTTCTTATCTGCCTTAACACTCTCATCACCTTTTTCATTACATGAACGTGTTTGCGGCTTTAGTTTGTCTCGATAAACGACCGCGTGATACTGTCCTGACAGCTCCACTTTGAACGATGAATCCAAGGTGGTAGCTTAACGGGGTTAGGCGGGTGCACATTCTGTCGGTCTGTTAAATGTTAGTATTTAAAAAGGTGATGATATGAAACGATAAGTTGATCTGTGAGTAGTCGATGAAGCATGGGCAGAAAAGAAAGTTGCCCTTGATTGGTTATTATTTTATCGTGCGAAAGAGGAGATATCATGGAGAATGATTCTCGGAGTTGCTCAATGGTGTCTGGTGTCATTCAATAAGTGATTTTTAATCTACAGTCTATTAACTCCTTGTTAGATTTACCTGCATTTGAAAGTTCAGAGCATATGCCGATATCGAGAATGTCTAAAAGGTCGTACTTTCTTTTCCCCTTTTCTTCAAGCAATCCTCAGTCCGTTCGCTTGGTCTGAGCGGGCTTGCATTTCTCACTTTTGCTGCGTCCATCCTGATCCTGTTTGCCTCATGCTGTGATGATTCGACATGATATTTAGATCGGTCATTAGCCAGAACTCCCATGACCCTGATAATTAAACAGCCGCCTGTCATTCACAAACATTATGTAATGGCAGGTTGTGCTGGTGTAGTCTTTGCTAAAGACAGGGACATCCTGGTTCTTTTGTTCCCCAAACCAAACAAGATCCCGATGCGCTGTCTGCAAGTGACCTGGTTGTTGCTCTCAGGTCAGTCTTTAAAGCATGAGGTGTCGGGTTTTTGCCTCTTTATCTAACACGACATGCTCTGTTCACCTGAAGAGATACAGTAATTTCTTAAACTACAGCAGCTTCTTGTGTCTAATGCTTCCATAAAAGTGGCGATTAGGTTGTTCCTCAGCTATCTGTCATATTCCAGGTAAAGTTCTGGGGATGTGCATAAGATGTCATTGTATATGATACATGTCTGTTCTATTTTATGTACAATGAGATTGAGTCCTACCTGGGGGGAGAGAGGTCCTGTCGTTGCTCGATGATGTGAGTTCTTAATTCTGCAGCTGATGCATTCACTTGCTATTTTATCTTGATCAGGAGGTATGAGGTGGACTTCATTCTCCCTGCTGGTTTACCTCAAACCCATTCTGATCGAATTGATCAAGTCTTTCCCAAAATCCATCATCAACACTCATTCCTTCCTTCTTCCCACTTTTGGGGGAAAAGGTTACTATGGAATGAAAGTGCATGATTCAGTCATTGCTTCTGGAGGCAAGGTACATCCCAGAATTGAGCCCGTAGAGCCATGTTTGTCTTTATTCTTCTCTTTGGTTAATCATAGTTTCTTTCGTGCATGCACAGTTAGATAGTCCAGGCCAACCATCCACTTCATCGATGACCTCAGAGAGTCGTCCCGGTTTTGGCCAACTACGCTGCAGAGGAACTGGCCACAGGAGTTCTCCAAGTGGTAACTACTTCAATGCTCTTTTTACTGCAATCATGTTGAAATTTCAACTGGCAGGCTTGTTAGGTCTTGCCATTATACTTAATCATTAGGCTATACCTTGTGCTTTGTAGGAGCATCGTTTATATGTGGAAGCATTAGCTGCTCTACTCGTGCTTTCAGGGTTAGGAATCAATTCTACAATTAGTAGATCTATAAGCTGGTTTACAGAAGCTTATATTGGGTTTGCACCCTGCATTATGGAGTTGAGAAAGATGAACTCATGGACTAATAGCTACTTCGTATTCTTGGTATACCCAGAACAGAAATCATCTACCATCATAATGGAAAAAGGAATTCATTCTTCACTCGTCCACAATTCTTCTGTACACAAGGTGCCAAAATCTGTACAATCTTATATCAACTGGCATGTCCGCAAAATTCAGAAAACTGACCACGAAGCCAAAGCCAAAGAAGCTTCACTTCAGGCCATTCTTTTGGATCAAAATTGGATTGATTGCTCTATATAAGAATTGAACTGATTGCAGAAAGCTTTTGAAAAACAAAAGAATCCAGCTGCTGCGATCATACGCCCCTCCCGTTGCCGCCAAAAACCTTGCTTAAGTGCCCTGCTCTCAGCGTCGTCTTGCTTGCGAAGTCGTCCTTGCAGCGGTACGATATCTCAGCCAAACTATCGTGCCTGACGGGTAGCCTTCTCACGCCAGCAGCCTCGTCGAGGGTGGTCCTCTTGTAGTTGCTGAACCACTTGGCCTTCATATAGCTCTTCCTCCTCCACGGCGGGATGAGCAGCCCCGTGCTTTGCAAGGATTGCTTCATCGCCCCGCACATCAGCCTGATCGCCTGCTTTAGTTCCGCCGGTCTGCCGACAAAAACCGGAGGGAACACATCGACCAGCGACGTGTAGTGGTCGGAGGGCCGTGCAATTTCGAACTGCCCGGCGAGAGAAACCTCGACAATGTAGCGGCTCCCTTCGACATTGACATCGACGTACTCGTAGGCTCCGGCCGGATGCCTCGACGTTCTGTCCCAGCTTGATTTGCAGAGACCTGTTGGATTACAAACTGGTCAGTAACTCACGCCGGAGCTGAGCAAATCTTGCTGATAGACAACGAAAAAGAAGCAGCTAAACTGACCAGCATCGAAGCCCTTGAGACGCAAGCTGATCACCAGTTGACGCTTCATCCCCTCCGAGAACCCATTGTTCCTCATCAACCCCCACGCAGCTTCGACCTCCGTCCGGATCTTCCTCCTCGCGTCGTCCGAAGCGCCGTCGCCTTCGCCGTCCCCGTCGTCGCCGCAGCCACGGAACAAGCCGAGCAGCTTGTCCTTGGTCGTCTCGGAGTCGGACCAGCAGCTGCTCTCCGACTCCTCCCGCCCCATCTCCTCCTCCTCTCCTCCATCTCCTCCTCCTCCTCCTCCACCTCTCATCGCTCCCTCCTTCTCGATGAACGACGCCACGAGGTCGGACAGATCGCCGAGGCTCTCCCTGGCCATCGCCCTCGCGCCCCCCTGCATACCCCACGTCGTCGAAGGCCGCCGACGTCCACCGCCCGAACCTGACCGCCGCAGCTCTCGCCATCTCTCCCGTCGCCGTCGATGTCGCCGTCCGTTGAAGGGTTCGTGAGGGGAACTCGCGGAGGAAAGAGGGTCGGATTTATAGAGGAGGAGGACGACGAAGGATCGAAGGACGAAGATGGCGAAATGATGTGCACATAAAGGACGAGGACGACCAAGACGAAAATGGCGAGAGGATGGAGTAAGGATGGAGATATAACGTGGGCATCGGGGCCGGGGGTCGGGGAAGGCAGGTAACGGCGTCAAGGCGGTACGGGACGGGGAATGGACGATGCACGTGGGCGCAATTACGGGGGAGTTTCGAGGGGATAAGGAATCTGTCAGGAAATGACGGCCAAGTACATTGCTTCAAGGTTCCCACTTTTGCTTGCACTTGCTTGTCACTCCAAAGGGTTATTTTTTCCTATTAGTTGTAGCTTGCTTGAGGAGATGAGAGAGATTTCGTTTGGTCCTACGTGGAAAATTGTCTTTTTTTTTTTTGCTTTTTCCTATTGTGAATTGGGATTGCGTGTGCAGTTTTTCCATTTGTGGCGGCTGCACTTTTTTTCATGGGCGATCTGATAATGGTTAATCGAGTGGATTTTTGTCATGGACGCGGCGTGCTGGGTTTGATTTTGAAAAAAATTTAAAAAGGGCGAATCGCGGTGCCAATGCGTGCTAATTTTGAAAGTTTTATGTTTGAGTGCTTTGAGATGATATAATTTGTGGTTAAGTTTGGATGGACTGATTAGGAAAGAAAATTAGAAATTTGACAAATTATGACAATGAAAGAGAAAAGATATGAAGGGATTGCATAATAATGTTGTTTGGACATTAATGAAGATAAAATAATGGAAAAAGAATTACGTCATAATAAAATAAAGGGAAAAAGTTATAAAAGACCTTGAGTTATGTCCATGATACATGTATTCCAACTTTTTTCCGTGACAAAAAAAAATCCCAAATTTATATTTGTGTGACAAAATTATCTTCGCGAAGGTTTCCATCAATGAGCATACTAAAAAATCTACTTACATGGATGACAAGATACAAACGGTGTTGACATTGGCACTCATGTAGGTTAAGGGAAATAAAAACGACGTCATTTTGATTGAAAATCATTTGATGAAATCTTGACAGAGACTAAATATATTACATGAATATAAAGTTTGAGATTTTTTATATCATAAGAAATTTTTAGAGTAAATGTGTCAACTTATGAATGATTTGAATTAATGTTACAAAAAAAAAATTATGACAAATATATCACAGTGGGTATTGTTTGATGGCTTTTTTTTATGGCTTTATTTAATTTTAATTTAAAAGTAGATATAAGTGGAAAAGGAGAATCAATCTGTATATTGATATATACGAAATTCGAATCTCTCCGGGGTTTAAAATATACGAAATCTATAAAATTAATTCTGATTATTAATTCACAAATTCCGATCGCTTCCGAATTTCCAATTGCTTGGAGACTTTCTCAGTCATTTCCCATCCATGTCAACATGGCTGTATTTTCCAAAGCCCTTTTTTTCCAGGCCGTCCGTACCACCCCCCGCCGACTTTGACGGCCGTCAGTCCAGTCCGCGACCGTTAGCGAAAGGCAAGCGCGAGTCCCGTGTTCTCCCCCCGTGAGGCGCTCGCGTGTTCCAGGCGGCACGTGGGACCCGGCAAGGGAATGGACACGTGGAAGAAAGGGAGTCCCACGTGGCGAAGGACAGTTCGGATACCTCGTCACGAGATGTGGCGAGTCGACGGAGAGTCTTGAATCTGGTCTCTTGTCGTTTTTGGTTCTGCTGTTCTCCCGTGAAACGCGACCGGGTTCAACGAACCGGAATGATGTCCGGGTTCAATGTATGTCACTGTCGATGATGGCTGAGATTTCGGATTATATTGTTTTTGGTTGGGTTACCGACGTTTCGGGTTGGGTTGTACTAAATGAGTGTCGTCCTCAACACTCAATGCACTTATTAGGTTGCATTTGTTTTGCGAAAATCTGGATTAATTGAAAGAATGAGTAAAAGGTTTTGTTATCCATCATTGAATTCAAGAAAATGATTTGTTGAAAAAATTAAAAATCATTTTCCAAAATATATGATCACCTTTCGGGACTTGAATTGGGAACTTTGTGTTTGGAGCCGAGAATCGACATAGGAACCCCAACACTCTTTCCAGGCCCTTGATAGCGGGGTTGGGTTTATCGAGGTCCATCGAGGCCAAGGCCACCAGGACTCTTGTGTGCCTGTGCCCAAGATCCTAATGCTTAAATTTGGGTCCATTAAGGCTAGGCTTAGGTTCATCAAGGTCAGGGCTCAAGCCCTCGATGCCTATGACCTAAATCCATCAAGGCTAGGGCCTTAACCTTGATGCTTGGGCTTGAGACCTAGGCTAGGAATCGCAATGCCCTTGCATGAGTCCTCATAGTGCCCACATACGAGTCCTCATAGCGCCCACATTTGCATCCATTGAGACCAAGCTTGAAGCTACGACACTCAAGATTGGGTCCTCAATATTTGAGTTCAGATCCATTGAGGTCAAACTTGGGACCTTGGCACCCATGCTCAAGTCCTTGATGTCCACTTTGGGTCCATCAAGGTAGGACCTCGGCATTTGGAAACTAGATCCAATGCTTTACTTTGGTCGATCAATGTCGGGCTTGCTCATTGAGGTTTGGGGCCCAACCTTGATGGACCCAGGCATGGGCATTGGGGTCCCCCAACCTTTGTGGATTAGGGCTAGGGTGATAAGGAGCTAAGCACAAGCACTAGGTTTTTTGACAAAGATTTTGTGGACTCAAGACTAGTGCCCATGAGTCGGGGATTTGGGCTTGAGACTCTAGTGCTCATGCCCGGCTCCTTGACTTCTTCTCAAGTGCAAGGCATTAGTGCTCGAATGTATGTCTAAAAAATCAAATGAAATTTTCCTTACCAAAAAACAAAAAAATAAAATAAAATCTTTCAGTTTATTTTTGGGTTTCAACTAGATACTAGAAAATTATAAAAAATTTCCAAAAAAATGATTTTCTAGAAAATATTTTTAAGAGATATCACATTTTTAGCGAAATAAACAGAGCCTAAGGATGTGTTTATTTCACGAACCATGATAAAGGAAAATAATTTTTTATGGAAATCATTTCGAGGAAAACAGTTAGTTTTCATTTGTTTGGTGGTTTAGGGAAAACAATTTCCTCCTTGAAAGGGGAAGTTGTCTTCTCCTAATCTAAGCTCATTGTTTTTAGTGCATGGAAAATCATTTTCCTCATATTGATTAGCTTTCTGTCATCCAAACATCGGAAAGCTAGAAAACAAATTTTCGGAAGTAATTTTTATTTGAACAAGCGTACTTTAAGACTCGTTTGTTTGGCGAAAAATAAATGATTTGAAAAGTAATTTCTAAAAATGACCGCTTATATCACTTAAAATAATAAATTTAACATTTAAACATTTTGATAGATGATAAAATTATTTTCCGTTAATTCATTTTTATTAGTGATACGAGCGATCATTTTTTTTTTCAAATATTTACCACATCATTTATTTTTGAGAAACAAATGCATTCTAGGTTATGACATATTTCTCTTTTTAATCCAACGAAATCTTTTTTATCTGGCCGATTTTTCTATCATCATGCATGTGGTTGGTGCTTTAAAAGTTGCGAAATGTTAATCCCAAAGAGAAGTTTGTGTTGTCGGAAGGTAGAAGGCGACAAAAGAACCCAAAACCCTAAGACAAAAGAGACTTAAAGATTTATTAAATTAGGGTCACGGACGAAAGGCGATCGCGACCACTGATCTAAAATAACAACTTTTTTAATCTCAATCATTGGAGTTGATTAAAAAATCACATGATTGGCGCTTGCCCTATTTAATAACCCAAAAACCAATTAAAAGAAATTACTAAAAATGAAGACTTTGAAAGATAGTGCACTTGCATAACAGTGAGATAGACAAGATTGTCAGCAACATCTAAGTTTGACATCACCATCGGTAAATTCTGCACATGGAGAAGATCAGTCGACGGTATGTTTTGGCCCGATGAAGATTTTGACTTCAAATTGTTATTAAGATTACCCCTCTTATCTTATTAAATAACTTGGTTTCTCAAAAACTGCTTGGAGTCTCAGTATGGAAGCAATGTGCAATACTTTAGTTCACGTGATATCGCAAGCAAATTGGATTGAAATCTTGCGAAGAAAGCATGTGGAGTTGAACAGCATGTGCAATACAATGAGCAAGGATGCCCATGCATATTAACTATCGAATATTAGGAATTATGAATCCAAAGGCCTTAACACATTTCACAATAAGAAAGGAAATACCTATCATGCATTCCATACGCTTAATTGGCCAATAGGAGCAATGAATAGAATATATAGGACAATGTCCAATTATCTAAGTTAGGTTATCAATTAGACTATCTAACTTAATGTACACTATCTAGCCCTCCAAACTAAATGTAAATGCAAATTATCTCTAGTATTCACCAAAGCAAAATGTACAACTTCAAAAGTGTTAAGGGAGGAAATTCCACAATGATTGAGATTCAAGGATGGTCATGGCTTATAAGCAGGGGTCAATCCCTTCCCTCACAAGGGCCCTTTCGATAAGGATAGGATTGTGAGGATGACACGGATCAAAGTGAATAATATCTCGTGATAGGACACAAAAATTTCAGCTCATTAGATGGCACCACTTATGGGAATCCGGATAGACTTCCTGCATAAAACACCACTCCCACGCATCCTTGACTGGGTGCTTGTGTTAAGGGAGGGATAAGTCCCATGTCGATTGAGAGGTGAAGATATGGTTATGCCTTATAAATAGGGGCTCACCCCTACCCTCACAATTGCCCTTTCACAAGGATAAAGTCGTGAGGCCTACGAGTTAAAGCAGACAATTCCTTTTGACGGGCCGCGTGTGAGTTCTAGCATCATCAGATGGCCCCGTCTTTGGGAGTCCGATACGGAGTCCCGCACAAAAAACACAGCTCAAATCCATCCTCGATTAGGGGCGTTGTGTTAAGGGAGAGATAGTTCTCACATTGGTTGAGATCCAAGGTTAATTTAAACCTTTATCAATAAGAGGGCCAAAGCGAGCGACATCTCGAACCAGGACATGCACAAATCTTGACATCATAAAAAAATACCACAACACCTTAAGGAAATATATTCTCTGGACAGCTGTTTTTCTTCACTTTATGCAGTGTCAATTTGGAATCGAAAAACTGCTCTCCATGTACAGTTAATAAGTTCCTAAGCTAGTGGACAAAATTTTGCATGATAAGCCAGCGTGCATACCTCAGGCGTTGCTTGCAATGAAGCAGACGTCATGCCAACCTATTATGTCAATTAGTTTAATAGATTCTCGCTCCCGCAAAGCTGAGAATCCTCTTTGAATATATCGATTGAGAACCGACATGTCATTCCTTTGGCCAACAAAGATTCTAGACAAGGACTCCGAATCCAAATAGGACAAGAATCGAACCTGATGGTGTGATCTTCTTGGTGTTTGATGTGTATAAAACAGAGAGAAAAGACAAAAACAAGTTTTGTCTCATTGTCTGTAATCCCATGTAACATCATGAATCTTCTTGGGAATCATCTCCATAACTGGTTCCATGTCCCTTCTGATTACCACTGGCCATGAAATCCAAGAACATAAGAAGGTTGAGATTGCAAAGGAAAATTAGGTAAGATCCAACACTAGCATCGGCAATCTGACCTTTTTTTTCCTTCATTAGTAACAGCATGCAAAGAACTCAAAGTACAATTTAAAAAACATAGATCTCCTTATTCCATGCAATTTCACGTCATTAACTAAGGCCCTCCAATGTTCATAATTATCTTCTTTCTGCTTTTGACATTAGCACAAAGTACTCCTCAAACTTGGATGAGACCCATCAAACCATGGGTGCAAAAGTAAGCGGTTTCAAGCATCCAAAAGCTCTCACATGCCCTATCAACCACAGTGATCCAACCCCACAATCCTCCATCACCAAATTGCTCAAGCCTGAGTGCTTGAAAGTCAATAAGAAGAAGAAGAAGGTGAAATTACTTCACCCACAAGGCAAGAAACTAACCAGAGACGAAACGATGACATTAGAGGAATGCTTACTAGCTTCTCCTAGTTTTGATCAAGTCTTTTTGGTCTCCATTGATGTTGGTGAAGTTTGTGTGTTTGAGGATTCGTCAAGCAAGGTCCACCCGTCTTGCTCGGGACCAGTCGAGGACGCAGCTTTGTCCATGAGGGCGAGAGACATTTTGCCCTTGGAGAGACGGGCGAATATGCACATAGAAGTCGAAGACAAGTGCCCTTCTGAAGCATGTAACATGACGCACGGTGAAAACGGGCGCTCGATGAAGAGGGTTCGGTTCCGGCTGCCTCAAGAATCTGACATCATCCTATTTTATTCCCCGAGGGAGCAGCTCGAATGTGATGAAGAGAGCGATGATTCTCTAACACTAATAAAACGGTCACTTTTGTGGTTCATGTGGTGACAGTGTTGGGCCTCACGCTATTTCATCTTCCCTGAACTCCTTCCAGCAATTCCGAAGGTAAAATTTGAATTTCAAATGATGATATTACGCTATTATTAATAATGTGCATGTTAGGGCCTTCAGTTGCTCAGTACAAGTTTTACATTCTGATAGAGCCTATAGCCTTTGGTGAAAATAATCTGGACCATAGATATGTTGTGATCCTCTCGAAGCGAGAATCCCTGAGGGGGTTTGATGGATTACCGAGCAAGCTTGTGAGGTAGTACTCATGTTTGGTTTGGTTCTCCCAAACCTACCGATCGCGAATTCATTACAATTCAATTTATTATGTAAAGTTTGTTTTTGCTATAAGAGTTGTCATTAATCTATTAGAGGTCAGTTAGAAGTTAAGTAAAACATGGATAACGTTTTACTTATACAAAATCGAGATTTAGGTATGAAGACTTGATGACACTAAAATTTATTTAATGCACAAATTTCATTTTTTTTCATCTTTGTATCAAAAACATTTGTTTATGTGATCTTGCCCATTTTAGAGGCTCTAAGTATGTTCTTCTATGCAATCATGCATTACTAATTAATGAATTGCACGCATCAATCACGTAAACAACATATTGACAAGATAAATAGAAATACGATAATGATAGCGTGATATAAAGTACGGAAATAAAACCCGATATGATATCGGACAAACGATATTACATCGCCATGTCGTTAAGTCTGTGGATAGAACACCATTAACTATGGTCAAAATTGAACATGCACGTGACTTTGGATTGAACGATGCATTGGTCGGACCAATTCCTTCCGATGTTTGCACATTGATGGCGTCAAACCACCATTTGTGAAGCACTAATCCCACGTTCCATCGTGAAGCGCCCGTGTGTTCCCCACCAGGGAGACGGATTGGAGAAAATATTGGGTGGTCTCGGAGCGCCAAGTCAGCATGATCCCCGGCCACTCACGGGGTGCCATGTGGAGGGGTGGGCCCACTTGGTGTGTTCTGCCTTCTTCCCCTCTCTCCTCTTCCTAACCTCCTTCCCATTCTCTCCTAGCCTGCACGCTCTCTCTCTTGTGCAGTGCATTTATTGTGGCTTGAACTTTTCTTTTTCTTTCTCAAATGAAGGAAAGAGAAGCCCATTCCTCTCCATTTCTTTCACCTGAAGGCTTTGAAATTTTGAATCTCAAATTTTCTCTCTCCGCGCTCATTTTTGCTCCACCAATACAAAAAGCAAATACAAGCGTGCAAACTCACCCAGTTTTTGAGCATCTCCAGACCATTTGCTCATCAAGTTTGACATCCTCACATTGATAAAAACAGCTCCAGACTCTATTGCTATAGCCTTGGCAAGCATTGGTCCATAGAGAAAAACACCTTTTTCGGGACCAAGAAGATTTCCATGTGAGAAGAGATCAGGTCTTTGAAGCCGAAGAATAACCAGTTCAAAAAGAGCTTGTTTAATGGCTTCCACTCCTCCAATAGAGTCAAATTCCACATCAATATGGTCAGGATTTATGACGTCACATGCTATCACATCCTGAAATTGTAGAGGAGAAAAATTAGAAAATGAACAAATACAAAATTGACATTTGAAAGTCTGGAAACCGTCATGAGAGAAGAACACTCAAAACAAGCTATTGACTGCAGCTTGCAAAGTAACCCGGGAGATTAATGATGACTGACCAAACAACAAGATAATCAAAAACACGCCCAGCCCCACTCTATATATATAACATATTATCATTTAACAAACTAGTCAAAACCAATCTAAATAATTTTGATAGGAATCTGATCGGCATTCACCATAATCTTATTACATGTTCAAAACCCCTCCTTCAACACTCTTCAACAACTTTATAAGGCACTTCCAATAGCTTCGACAACAAGTTCAGGCATTCAAGCAAGGTCTCTACATCCAAGATGTCACAAGACCATCAATAGTGACAACACTTTACAAAGATGAGACAATAATGGAGGGTATCATCATACAGAGAGGACCTTAGCGCAAAAAATGAGAACTACAACCGGGAGGACGGCACTAATCCCAAAAAGGTGTTTTGCTTTATGGACCACCTGGTATTGGAAAGACCAGTGCTTGCCAAGGCTATAGCAATAGAGTCTGGAGCTGTTTTTATCAATGTGATGATATCAAACTTGATGAGCAAATGGTTTGGAGATGCTCAAAAACTGGGTGAGTTTGCACGCTTGTATTTGCTTTTTGTACTGTGACAGCTGAGATGAATGCGCAGAGTGAGTATATTTTGGATGATTAAAAATCGTTTTATTGGAATTTAAATGGAGTTTTGGGTTAGAGAAGTCATGGTTAAGCAGTGAACTTGGTCACAGAAATGAGGTGAGGCATAATTTAGGTAAATACTAGTCATGGTTAAGCAGTGAACTTGGTCACAGAAATGAGGTGAGGCATAATTTAGGTAAATACTATTCATTCATTGTGGCTAGTCAGTGGCCACTTGTTTGAATGTGTTGGCCCTAATAGAAAGAAAAAACTTCTACCACAGACTGAATTGCATTAGACGCTAAAGCTTCGGCAGCGGTATTGGTTTTTTAGTGGCTTTTAATACATTGGGGCATTTGGTTTAATTAATTCTCCAATTCTTTTTTAATATAACATAATTTCTTTATCTTTTCTCGATGGCACGCGGCATGCTTGGTTTTTCATGGGGGTATTGGTTGTAACTTTCCTCTCGCTCGCTCCTTTTTATCCCCCCCTCGTTAAAGCTGCCGAACATGCCAATTACCTATGAGCCGCAACTCTCGTTCTCTTAATTAACACGCCTAGTGAAGATGAAGAGGGTTATATCTGAGCGAGTTTTTATTGGACCATTCCGATCCGATCTAAAGTTATCGCTGAACGAGGTCAAAGTTGCCAGTGATCGGGGAGGATGAGATGAGAATGGATAGATATGTCGGAACTTTGAAAATCCCGGCGAATCGAACCCTTTGATACCATTGGCCCAAAAGAGGGAAATTCCAAGGGCCTATCATTCGATTTGGATGATAGAACTACTTGCTACCATGACTGCTCTGATCTAAGAAGCTACTCGAACGCCACCAGCAGCGTACCTTATTTTACAGGGCCAACGCCGAACGCATGAAATACTATGATCGTCTTATGCTTGGCATTTATCGGATCATTAAATTGCATTGTCTGTGAGAGTTTTTATCGGATCTCTTGACAAATACATAGCTACCCATCTTTGATCGGGAGACGTGTCTTAAATGGGAGATAAATCTCACATTGATTGAGATTCATGGATGTTTGTCGGCAAAGGCTCAAACCTTCCCTCGCAGGAGGGCCAAAGTGGGCAATTTTTCGTAATTGGACACGCACAAATGTCGACATTGTAAAGAAGGCTACAATGCTTCGAAGAAATATAATTTTTCTCCTTCAAAAAGATGAAAAGAAACTAGAAATCTTCATTTTACGTGCTATTAGTTTGGAATGTAAAAAATTGCCCTCAATGTTACAGTTAATAAGTGCCTGGGCTAATTGTACAAATTTTTTACATGATGAGCCTCAGTGCATACCTCAGGCGTTGCTTGCAATGAAGCATGTCTTTTTTTTTTTTTTTTTCTCTTTTCCTATTGTGAAATGGGATGCGTGCGCAATTTTTATATTTTTGGCAGCTGTATTTTTTTTCCATGGGCAATCTGATGAGTAGATTTTTGTCATGGATGCCGCTGTTGGGTTTGATTTTGAAAAAAAAATAAAAAGGGCGAATCGTGGTGCCAATGTGTGCTGATTTTGAAAATTTTCTATTTGAGTGCTTTGAGATGATATAAATTGTGCTTCAGTTTAGATGGAATGATTAGGAAAGAAAATTAGAAATTTGGCAAATTATGACAACGAAAGAGAAAAGATATGAAGGGATTGCATAATAATGTTGTTTGGACATTAATGAAGATAAAAGAATGGAAAAAGAATTACGTCATGATAAAATAAAGAAAAAAAGTTATAAAAAACCAGAGCTGTTTCCACGATACATGTACCGTATGACAAAATTATCTTCGTGAAGGTTTTTGTTAATGAGCATGGTAAAAAATCTACTTACATAGATGACAAGATACAAACGATGTTGACATTGGCACTCATGTAGGTTGAGGAAAATAAAAACGACATCATTTTAATTAAAAATTATTTGATGAAATTTTGATAAAGGCTAAATATGTTACACGGATATAAAGTTTGAGATTTTTTACTTCATAAATTTTTTTAGAGTAAATATGTCACAGTATGCATAATTTGAATTTTTTTATGTTACTAAAAAAGTTTACGGCAAATGTATCACGGTAGGTATAATTTAATGGCTTTTTTTTATGGCTTTATTTAATTTTATCAATTAAAAAATAGATATAAAATAAGGATATAAGTGGAAAAGGAGAATCAATCTGTATATTAATATATACGAATTCGAATCTCTCCGGGATTTAAAATATACGAAATCTATAAAATTCATTCTGATTATTAATTCACAAATTCAGATCGCTTCCGAATCTCCAATTGCTTGGAGACTTTCCCAGTCATTTGCCCTCCATGTCAACATGGTTGTATTTTCCAAACCCCATTTTTTCCAGGCCGTCCCTACCAACCGCCGCCAACTCTGACGGCCGTCGGTCCAGTCCGCGACCGGTGACGTCTCAGCATTGACGGCGTCACGCGCGACCATTAGCGAAAGGCGAGCGCGAGTCCCGTGTTCTCCATGACTGGTTCTATGTCCCTTCTGATTACCACTGGCCATGAAATCCAATAACATAAGAAGGTAGAGATCGCAAAGGAAAATTAGGTAAGATCCAACACTTGCATGGACAATCTGACCTTTTTCTTTCTTCATTAGTAACAGCATGCAAATAACTCAAATTACAATGTCAAAAACATAGATCTCCTCATCCCATGCAATTTCGCGTTGTTAACTAAGGCCCTCCAATGTTCATAATCATCTTCTTGTTGTTCTTTCCGCCCACCAATCTCTAAATCTATGCATTTGCACATGTATATATAGGCCAGTCAAGAACTATGTGGTCCAACAATTTCTTTTTGCTTTTGACATTAGCACAATGTACTCCTCAAACAGGATGAGACCCATCAAACAATGGGTGCAAAAGTAAGCGGTTTCAAGCACCCAAAAGTTCTTACATGCCCTATCAGCCACAGTGATCCAACCCCACAATCCTCCATCACCGAATTGCTCAAGCCTGAGTGCTTGAAAGTCAAGAAGAAGAAGAAGAAGCTGAGGTTACTTCACCCACAAGGCAAGAAACTAACTAGAGCCGAAATGCTGACATTAGAGGAATGCTTACTAGCTTCTCCTACCTTTGATCAAGTCTTTAAGGCCAACAATAATGTTGGGGAAGTCTGTGTGCTTAAGCCAAGCAAGGTAAAACCATCTTGCTTGGGACCGGTCGACGATGCCGCTTTGTCCTCAAAGGCGAGAGACAGTTTGTCCTGGGAGAGACCCGTGAATGTACACAGAGAAGTTGAAGACAAGTGCCCTTCTGAAGTATCTAACCTGAGGTGTAGCGAAAACCCGTGCTCAGGGAAGAGGGTTCGATTCCGGTTGCCTCAGGAATCTGATATCATCCTGTTTTATTCTCTGAGGGAGCGGCTCGAATGTGATAAATGGCCATTTTTATGGTTCATGTGGTGATGGTGTTGGGCCTCACGCTATTTCATCTTCCCTAAACTCCCTTCCAGCAATTCTGCAAGTGAAATTTGAATGTCAAATGATGATATTACGTGATTATTAATAATGTGTATGTTAGGGTCTCCAGTTGCTCAGTACAAATTCTACAGTCCGATGGAGCCTATAGCCTATAGTAACAATAATTTGGACCATATGGATGTTGCGACCCTCGCGAGGCAAGAATTCCTGAGGGGTTTGATGGAAGCAAGCATGGGATGTTCCTCTTATAAGGTAGCATGTTTGGTTTGGGTTCTTCTAAATTTTATCGATTGCAACTTCATTTTGATTCGATTTATTACAAAAAGTTTGTTTTTACTATAATAGTCACCACTAAATTATTAAAAACTGGTTAAAGGCCAAGTAAAACATGAGAAAAGTAAAACGTGGGAGAAGATCTCATGTTTTACTTTTATGAACAACATATTTGAGTTTAGGGACTTGATTATAGTAAATTCTATTTAATGCTCAATTTGTTTTTTTTTTTTTTTGTGTTTTTTTTTTTTACCTTTGTGTCAAAAACATTTGTTCATGCATCTTGCCAATTTTAGTCTTAAGTAGGTTCATCTATGCGACCATGCACTGTTAATTAATGAATTGCACGCATTAATCAAGTGAACAACATATTGACACGATAGATATAAAGTATGGAATAATGACAGCGTAATATAAAGTATGGAAATAAAACCCGATACAATATCGGACAAACAATATTACACTGCCATGGTTTTTAGTCCCGGGACAGAAACCCATGAACTTTAGTCAAAATTGAACATGCACGTGACTTTGGATTGAACGATGCATCCGTTGGACCAATTCCTTCCGATGTCTCGACATTGACGGCGTCAAACGACCGATTGCGAAGCGCGAATCCCACGTTCCACCGTGAGGCGCCCGCGTGTTCCCCACCAGGGAGACGGATTGGGGATGCTCAGTGACACGTGGAGTTGACACGTGGAAGAGCGAAGTTCCACGTGGCACAGAAATTTCAAATGCTTTATTCCGTATCGTTTTACACAAGTTGTCCACGTCATGAGATGTGGCTACTCGACGGAGAGTTCGAATCTGTTTTCCTGTATTTTTATTTTCTGTATTGTTTTATGAAACTACAAATGGTACGGAGGTACATGACCAAGTTCAATGAACTAAAATAGGGTATTAATCCGGGATAAGAATACTATAAGTATTATAACTTTCAATGGATTGCCATAATTTTTTTCAAATGTTCATCCATATGCCGAAATTTAATGTGGTATAGTACTTATGGAGTATGTTTTTGAAAAGTTATGATACTTAAGTGATTTGATTGAAAAATTACATTGTGACATTGATTGGAAAAAAAAAAAAAATGATATTTAAGTGTTGCCCTATGAAAATTGTGGCATTGTATCCTTTTTCCATCTAGGTTCAGTGTATCTTATGTTAAATGATGGCCATGGTTTTGGACTATAAACTTTTAGATGAATTACGAACTTATTGTAGTAATTGAGTGTCGTCCTCCGGAGTCAAACACACTTAATTAAGTTTTGACTGATTTTTTATTTGGATTTTAAGAATTTTTTCACATCTTGTTGATTTATTTAACATCAATAAATTCCACACAAAGAGAAGATCGGTCGATGGAATATTTTGGTCCGATTAAGATATTAACTTCAATTATTATTGTGGCTACCTCTAAGCTTAGCAAATGGCCTTGTAAGGAAGTGATGCGTAATACTTTATCACCTGTCCTTTCGTGCGAATTTGATTGAGATCATCCGAAGAAAACATGTGGAGTTGTACAACAAATGGAATAAAATGAGTAAGCATTCACATGCAGATAAATTATCGACAATGGGGAATCATATGATTGAAAGGCTTCAAATACCATTTTAGAGCAAGAAGGAATATACATATCGTGCATTACTCGCGCTTAATTGTCAAATGAGAGCAATTGATAGAATTTATCTGACAATTTCCAACCACCTAAGTAAATTTATCAAATTAGCTATTTCACTTAAATGTAAATACAAATTATCTCTAGTACTCCCCAAAGCAAAATGTTCAAGTTCAAAAGGTCTTAAGAGGGGAATAAATTACATATGGTATGGATATCAATTCAATCACAAACTTGTTATGAAAATGTGCAATTCAGTCCTAAAAATTGCAAAAGGTATTTTTAAGTTCTAAAATTTATAAAGTTATTTTAATGGAGTATTTCCATTAAATTTATCTAATCCGGTTAATGAAGAATGTTGACATGACTTTTGTTTATTATATTCTTTATCCTATGTGACAGTGGTGTGGTAAAAAGACGTTTTTGTGTCAATTCTGATTTTAATGCAAATTTTATGAATTAAATTTAAAAATAAGCTAAAGAAAAGGAAGGAGGAGAAACTAGGTGGGACAACTATAAGCTCTCACTATTGCAACCCCATCATTGTAGGGGAGGGTCGGTGACCCTTGCCGATTGCAAGTGACCCCTGTTGGCCCTTCCCAATGATGGTGGGGAAGTGACAATTCCCGTCAAGTAGGAGAGAGAAAACATCAAAGAAATTACATGAGCATTTTCC
This sequence comes from Eucalyptus fibrosa, assembly GCA_017140475.1. Taxonomy (NCBI): domain Eukaryota; kingdom Viridiplantae; phylum Streptophyta; class Magnoliopsida; order Myrtales; family Myrtaceae; genus Eucalyptus; species Eucalyptus fibrosa. The sequence goes on along the minus strand of CM029514.1, from coordinate 30,669,472 downwards.
ATTAAGGAAATATGAAGCACTAATTGTTGGCCTAAATATTTTGGTTGATATGAAGGCCCAATTTATGAAGGTAATAGGCGACTCCCAGTTGATTATAAGATAGCTATCTGAAGAATACTAGTGTCTAAATGAGAAATTATTTCCTATCATATGCTTGTCATGACTTGATCTTGCTGCCAATCCTCCATCATGAATTGAGGTATGGGGAAAGGTCGGATTTAGGGGTACTCGATCACGAGAGTTCCTTCACGACTTGCATTCCAAAAGACGTCATCATCTCGCCTTTCAGATCAAGTCTCTTGTGAGTTTGCTCCATGAGATCACGAGCTCTCCCAAGCTCGTACCCCGTGTTACAATGGAGTGTTGCAATCTATACTCACATGAGTGACATACCTCAAGAGAAGAGGTTGGGTGTGGATATCGGATTTAAAGGTACATTCATAACCCTTTCAATAGTATGCTTTGCTTAAAAGTGTGTCATTACTTCATCCTTTGGAGTACTCCCATATCGAGTATGCTAAACCATTGTGAGTCCTATCAGGACCCGTATCTCGCGTGACGAATTAATTTGTATGGTCTAGTTATTTAGGACAACCTAAAAATAAAATGGAGTCGCCACTAGCCTCGTTTTTGGGGTTGGCTAGAAAACTAATCAATGTTTGTGAGTATTCCTCGATTTTTATGCAACTAGATATCTAGGTCTGGGGACTTGGATTATGCTAATATTTTTATTAGTGCCATTTTGGTACTTAAACAATATTTTGTGTTTACCTAACATGTCCATGCATTTATTCTTATATTTTTGGAATTGTTAGTCCTAAACTAAATAATCATTCATGGTTGGTCATTTTCAAAAAATAGAAAAATGCAATAGTTTTACTAAACAGATTTTTGTTCGAGAAACAAGTTTGGAACATAAATAGAATTATTATCATGTGTGCCTTTAGTCACGGATGAACTTTTGGAGATGAATAGAGATGAACGGTCTTGAAGACGCTCGTCCCCAACCACATCCGATCAATTAGAAACTAATTTTTATGAATATTTTCTTTTCCTTTTTTAAAAAATAATTTTTTATTAATTATTTTTTCTTTTTCTTTCTTGTTCCTTTTTTTCTCTTATGGTCTTCTTCTCCTCTACGCCTCCTCCTTGCCCAAAGCTTCTTCCTTATTTTGCACCATCTTCACGGAACCAAAACCAACACCACGGCGAGCCCTCATTGGCGTTTAGGGGGCTGCCAAGCCAGCATCCAGCTCCGGTCGTTCGGTTTGACCGACGCTGGTCATTGCTGGTCACTAATTGGCTGGCGATTTCTTGTATCGTCGGATCTACTCTGGTGAGGAGCAAGCCCGCAATGGCTGACTCGAGCGACATGAGATACGCCACCAAAAATCCAGAAAAACACCAATGGCAATGTCGGGACAATAGGTCACATAGATATCAAAGATCAGGGCTTTGGTTTGGAGACTTGAGTTTGGCACTCCTATGGAGCAATTCATCGAAACAGTGGTGTACACTAGATAAACAAGGGACTTCCGACTCGTTTGAGACTCAAGCCTAAGCCGAGACTCCTAACAGGCATACTATAACACAAGAAAAGCACACCAGAACGCATGGAAACGTTAATGGAGGACTGGCGAGGTCAGAGTTCACATGAACCGCACAGCCGCGAACTTCGGCCCCGGCATGCCCGAAGCAGAGCACGCACAAAGAGACTTACCTAGTTCGGCGCGATGGCATCAATCGGAAGAGGTTGTCCACGGGGCTCAGGTGCAGCTAAAGCGTTGGCTAAAGCTCTCCCCCTCGCCTGGACTCTTTCCCTCTTGGTTTCAAGCCCTCTTGGTCTCTTCGCCCTATTCTGTCCAGCCCTGAGGAAGAAGAAGACCAGTCCCTTTTTCCGAGCTCACCCTCGCCCTCAAGGTCGCTCACTTCCTCTGGAACCCTCTCTCTCCAGCTCACTCTCTCCAGCTAGCTTTCTCTCGAGCTCTCTCTCCCAGATTTTGCTCTCTAGAACCCAAGCCTCCCTCCATGTCTCTCCAAGCTCTCCAAGCTCTCCAAGCGAGCCCTCCCCTCACCTTTTAAGCCGTTCGGCGGGCATGGCCTCTCGCGACGCCGGTTGTTGTTGTCGGTCTGCCCTGACCACTAACTTCCATTTGACGCTTGCCCTAGTTCCTCTGCCACTGTTCGGGAGCATGTCCTCTGTCCTTGCTTCCCTGTTTGCCGTCGAGGCGACAGACAAAGTGGAGAGAAGGAAAGGAGAAGAGGAGAGGGCTGGGCCAGGAATAAAGAAAAAAAGAAGTGGGCTGGGTCGGCTTAAACGGAGAAAAATAAAAGGGAAAGGAAGGAGGGGCCGGGCTAAGGCTGGCCCTAGCCCAGCTCGGCTCCATTTTATTGATTAAAAAATAAGTTTTAAATTTTTTTAATACAAGTAATTCAAATATTCCTAATGTCTATATGCAATGTAATTTAATAAAAAATCAATGCATTTTAATGAAAATTCTCTACTTTACTTTTTTTAGAGACTAATCTCTAATTTTCTATGTGGTTAAGTCCTAAATAAAAATGGCAAAGTTACTATGAATTGTTGACCTCTAATTTGTGAGCCATAACGCTTTATTTATAATGGGAACCTAGGTTAACTTCAATATCATGGGCTTAACTTAAGCCTTCTCTAATGTGATGGGCTCTAATAACTTAAGGCTTGCCGCTAATTAAACTCTCAATGGGCTGATTTAAGTTCATATTAGGCCAATTAAAGCCCTTCAAGCCTATGAATTTTGGCCACTAACTCCCCTAGACTTAGCTGAATTTACCCTCCTTTCACGGACTCAGTTTATCAAATTTTAAGCTCAAAACCGTCCATCGGCTATCTAATGCAGTCACAATTATTTGAAAAATATAAATTGAATAATAAATACTTTTAAATTATATGCTATGTAATTTAATTCTAATTTTTTGTTTAGGGATTAAAAATTAAACTCTAATTTTCTACATAATAAATGAATGATTGGATCGCCAAAATTTATATGTCAATATGCAAAAATTCAGGTGTCAACATTAATCTAGAAGCAAGGGCTCTTTTAGAATATTAATTAGAAGACTATAATACCCTTAATACTATGCATTTGTGGAATTAAATGCTTTAAACAATAACTCACTTGTTGTATATGTAATAAATTTAATCTTAGAAATCAAGAGTGACAACTTTCATATATAACTTAGCAGTTCTTGTACACAACAACTACATATTAAAATTTGATACCGTTTTTTGTCATGTTCAAAGAAGGTCTTCATCACCAATCCAACCAAAGGGCAGTAGAATTAGTTGTATTCCTAAGGCGACAAAATCATTGCTTTGTCTTAGAGCATACCAAAAGCGAGAAATTTTTTTATGACTAATCAAAGGCAACAAAAGCCGATCTTTGACCACCCATTTTTGGATTATGACTAATCAAAGGCAACAAAAGCCGATCTTTGTCACCTTAATTCATTGCTTATGACTAAACTTCTGTTGTCTTTAGTGGTACCAAAAGTGAGAAAAATTCTTGTTTGTCACCTTAGGTTAAAAAAAGTCCCATCTTCGATTAAATTAATGGCTATAAAATTCTAATTTTGTCGCTTAAGTTTTACAAAAGGCGACCAAACTTCGTTCTTGTTGCTTAGGGTATGACTGGTTCACCCTAAGGCGACAAAATAAAAGATCTGTCGCATTTGGTTGATCATAAGGTGATAAAATCTGCTCTTTGTTATTCTCGGGGAATCTGAGGCGCTAAAAGTCATTTTTTTTTTTTTGTCGCAAAAAAAGATTTTGTCGCCTTAAATTATTTTCTTATCGCGCCTCTTGAGCTCCCATTTTTATTATTTTTTTTATAGCGTTTAGATCTTTACAGGTTATGCATTAAATCGCCTACTCTTTCTAAATTTGAAATAGGTGTCATTCTATTTTTTTTGGAAGTTCTGAGTGTTGTGGGTGTAGACTTTGGTTTCTCCCCTGAAATTAATGCTCCTTAAAAGGCTAGTTTAGTGAGTTTAATCTCATGAAATTACAAAAAAGATGAAGAGAAAAAAATGGAAGAAGAAAAACCAGTTTGGTGGGATTTTTTTTTTTTTCTGGTCAGAATTTGGTTGGATTTCAAACTGAACTAAAATGGAAAATCGTTTGGTTTGGGTCTTAATTATAGTACAGTTCAATTTGATATTATTTTTCTTCAAACCATATTTACGTGACGTGGATTGATTTGACGTCGAAAATTGCAACAAATTGTACCATGCTCACCTCCAAACTTAATTGGTTCCTGGGCCGTGCTAAGTATTTCAAGAGCCCCCGAATAATCAAGTCTATGTATTCGTGCCTCCTGAAAATGAAAAAAAGGAACAACAAGAAAGAACCTTATGCTACTTTAAATTACAAAACTACTTTTCACCTCGAGCAAAAGCATCTTCGAGGGCGTCAAAGGTTTACTCAGCATCCATTTGATTTTCTTGGACAAAATGATAATATAAGTGGCACAACATTTATGATACTTACTTAAGTGTTACAACTTTTGTACAATGCTTACTTGAGTATTATAAATATATATTTACCACTCGAGTATCACATAATTTGTTAATCGATTACTTAAGTGCCATAATTTCTTAAAAAATTCACCACAATTGTTATGCCACATCGGATTTTCGCCATTTGAGTGAAAGTTAAATTTTTTTGCACTTAAGTGATCGATTGAAAGTTATGGTACTCAAATAAATATTTTTCAGAAGTTATGATACTTAAATGGTCGAAAAAAATTATGAACTCAAGTGAACACCGTATGAAAATTATAAGAGTTGCAATGGCCTTTTTCCAAGTTTATTATTTTAGTGGTCAATGTGAAATAAACTCAAGCATCATCGTGGAGTATACACCAATGGGCAAAAGAGTTGGAGAAAGAGCGGACAAATGTCTTATCATGAATACAAAATGTTGTGCCACGAGACAGCTTTTATGACTTCTTTTAGCGGATGAACAGTAATTATTAGGTGAGAAAAACAAACATAAATTAGAGGATAGAACTAATGTCGTATACAAGCCTAGTATTCTAGAAGTACTTGGACATCTCTGTACAACTTGTAATTGTTGACTAATCTGAATAACATTGAACTTGGAGACGTATTAGTAGAGAGAAACAAAGGTAGAGACCATGGCTGCTTTCGAGAGAATTGTGGCTACCGGTGTTGGGCTAATATTGTACATGCCATATTGGGAGAGCCACGCCTTAAAAACAAAGTGAAGCTGATGATTGCTATTACTATGTACGCAGACTTCTCCCAGCTTGACGTATCGGTAAGGTAGATTCTGGATAATTATGACTGTTATGGCCACGCGGCTTGCTATGGAGAGCATCCAGATTACGACGTACTACCTGCTTGGAACATAAGCTGCCTTCGGAATGCTACGAAATTGGGGCCTAAAGTCAACTTAAAGATTGCAAAATGAGAAATGAGACGTACTCATGTCGTGGAAATTATTAAGTTTGGTTTTGATGATGGCCATTACAACATGGATCCACATTATAAGTTTATTTCCTTTCACAAGCAAACATTGTGAGAGGAAGTAGTTTGGCTATAATGTTTATTTCCAAAATGCCCCTTGCTCTTTTCATCCTCCCACATTGTCATTCTTAGATAAGATTGTTAAAATATTTTAATGTTAAATCACGTATTTATCTATCAATTTACGCATTTAGAGCAGTTGTCAAAAGTCCACAAAAATTTCACATGGTATTGAAGATCCTGAGTTCAAACCTTTCAAGCTCCTATTTGTCTTTCCAATTTGCAATTTCTACATCTTAGGCTTAAGCCAAAGTCCAACTTAAATATTAAATCATGTATTCCTCTATTAGCATACACTCAATATCTCGGGTCTCACAAAATCTCACGACTTTAATTTGAAAGTTAAAATTAGGGTTCAACCCAACTTGGAATTGCTTGCTCCTTTAGTACAAAGCCAAACGGAAGCCACCGCATTTCAGCCTGTATATTATTGCACAAGCGCACCAAGCGCACTTATCAAACAGTACATGTAAAACCAAATAGTTCTTCCGTACACAGCATACACATAATATCCTTGAGAAGCAAATGAAATCAGGTTCACGTGCTTCATCGAGGGTCGACTTCAGTAATTGACACTTCGTTGACTGATGAAGGCTCGCACCCGCTCGTATATTGATCATGTTCCTTGTCATTCTCTATGATGGTATTCGGCAGTCCTGTCCGGCTTCGGAGGAAAAATGCCGGTTCTCGTGGCAATGGCAGAGTAAGAGTTTGGCTGCTCAGTGCGAGAACTATGTTCGCCATGGTCGGTCTATTAACCGGATCTTCTTGAACACATAGTAAGCTGATCTGTATGCATCTGAGAACTTGGCTTCTTGAATAAGATTCTCCCAATGCTGCGTCCAATATTTCCAAAGGCATATCGTCTCTCCAATGTTTCCAAGCCTAGAGCAGCTCAATTGAACACAAGTGAACCGTGGAACAATATTGTCGATTGAAACCCACAAAGAACAAATAAATCATATAAAAAACTTACATAGCTTGCGAGATCTTCTCCTCCATCAGATTGGCAGAAGTAGTCATTCCTTTTGCTGCAAATGATCTCAAGGAGGAGAACGCCGAAGCTGTAAACATCGGACTTTTGAGAGAACCGCCCGTGCATCGCATATTCGGGGGACATGTAACCACTGAAAACAGCCACCAGAAACATACGTGTTGGGATGCTTCGCATCTATACAAATCCCTTTATCAATTCTTAACCAGAAGCTGTCTAACATTAAATTTTGAAAAACGCGAAACTTACTAAGTTCCTACGATTCTTTCGGTGCTTGCTTTAGTTTGATCGACTCCGAAAATCCTCGCCATGCCAAAATCTGAAATCTTTGGGTTCATATCATTGTCCAACAAGACGTTGCTAGCTTTTAAATCACGATGAATGACTCGAGGCCGAGAATCCTCATGAAGATAGAGCATCCCTCGAGCAATGCCTAATATTATCCTATAACGTCTTGGCCAGTCCAATTGTTTGCTTTTCTCGGAGTCTACATAGTGATTTAAGTATTTGAATGAGAGCTAATATTATCTAGGAAGCCTAGGAGTTAGATTCAAAATGTTATATTTGATCTAGTGAACGAGATATGATAATTTGCTCATTCGTCTAAATCGTACATTAACCTACAAGATGAATATAAAGCCAGTGAAGTGGAACTAACCGAACAAGAAGTAGTCGAGACTTTTGTTGGGCACAAACTCGTACACGAGTAGCTTTTCCTCTCCTTCCAAGCAAAATCCGAGCAATCTCACTAGATTCCGGTGTTGAAGCTTTGCCACCAACAAAATCTCGTTCATAAACTCTTGGACACCTTGCCTTGAGCTTTGGGATAGCCTCTTCACAGCTATTTCTTGTCCATTGGGAAGCCTACCCTGAAATAATATGTGAAAGCTAACAAGACCTCATGAACTCTTCATTCTTATCCTTAAACTATATTATGAATCAATGAGGACCCCAAAAATTTAGGTGCTCTTCTATGTCGTTATGCTATCATAACCTCCACACCATTAGTGCTATGGATACCTTTTATGATAATAAATAGATGATTGTGAGATTTAGTGGGACCACTATTAACTGTTCTTAAAGCTTAAGCTATTAGATAAATGTATAATTTGATATTTAATTATTCTATTACCCCTCATGCTTAGTCCGGTCATTTGGCCTAGTATTAAGCATCAAAATTTAAGTAGGGAGGCAAATGGGAGTTAAAAAGATTTGAATTTAGAACCTCTAACTCTAATACTATGTGAGATTTGGCGGGACTATTGTAAACTATTTTAAAAGCTTAAACTATTAGATGAAGGCCTAGTTTAATATTTAATTATTCTATTAATGTTGATCACAAGTCATTCTTATAGCTAGAGAGACAAAATAGCCTAATTTCACGTATTGCTTTTAATTCGGCCTTGCACGTAAGAAATGTGTTGAAATTTTGTCCCACTTCACTTGAAAAATGAACTACCTCCACCTAATAATTTAAGCTTTTGGGATATCACCCACTTAACATCCATTTCAATTTAGATGAGCTGTAAGTATTTATAATATTTATAATCACTTAAGTACCTCGTAAACCTCCCCGAATCCACCTTCACCAAGCTTGTTTTCTTGAGAAAAATCGTTTGTGGCTGCACGCAAATTATCCCAATCGAATTGCAAGGAATTTAAGGATGTGATCTCGCTTACACCTGCATGAGTGAACAACAAAGTCAGTCAGACTTACACTTGTTTTAATGTCTTACGGTCATAGCTTCAAAATCTTTTTGTTTCTCATTGAAAGTTTCAATCTTTTGCTATTTTGTTTTCGTAAATTGACTATCAGTACCCCTTTCTTCTTGTACCGCTTCATGTTTCTTCTCTGCTCGCCTCCTCCAAAGGTAACGACAACCGATGAAGAGAAGCATTACAAAAATGGTGACTGAAGCGATAATTGCAGCCAAGGTACCTGATTAGATGATTCTTTTTCTCAGCATGTATCTAAAACCATCAATTAAGGCATTGTTTGGTAATCAGTCAAATATTGAAAATTTCTATTCTTTTGTTTATGGGAGTAGGTTTTGAACAGAATCGTGTTTGGTAAAATTTTTGTTTATGATAACAAATTTCTATTTTTTTTGTTCTCGGAAGTAGATTTGGAACAGAATCGAGAATAAAAAAAAAAAGTTGATTCTTTGTTGCCGGAAACAATTCTAGAATTAAGTCAACTTTTTTTTTTTTTTTTTTTTTATACTTATTCACTCTCCCTTGTTCTTCAAGTGTTGCCGCCGCTGCCATTGTCGTTTGCCACCGCTGCCGTCGTCTGCCATCCGCCGTCGCTGGTCGTCGGAGCTCGCTAGGCCAAGGCGAGGTTTGACGAGGCCTGGCGAGCTCGTCGGAGGCTCATCCAACCACTAGTGAGGCGGGCCTCATTGGGGCCTCCCTCGGCCATTGGCGAGCCCTGCAGGTGGTTGGGCGAGACCGCTTGTCTAGCCAAGGCTCGACTAAGCCTCGCCTAGCTACTGGCGAGGCTTGGTTGAGAAGGCACAACCTTGTCGAGGGCTGACGATGCTCTGGTGAGGTCGCTGGCCCTCGTCTGGCCGGTTGCCGGTCATCCCTAGGCCGACGATCGGCCACCTTGAAGAAGAAGAATAAGGGAAGAAAGAAAGCAAAAAAAAAAAAAAAAAATAAAATTATTTAAAAAATTAAAAAAAATGATTTGAAGTAGGAATTGAAATTTGGTTATATATAGAATACATATTTAATTTATTATTTTAATTTATATTTAATTTTATATTTTTTAAGTTTTATTATTTACTATTTAATAATTTTTTGATTAGTTAATATTTGTATTGCTTAGTATAAATATAATTTAATCAATAGAATTTCTATGATTTGGTAGAATTTTAGAATGGAATAGAATTCTAAATTCGAGTTCTTTTGAAATTGAAAATATAATATGATTTCTTCACTCATAAGGAGACGATTATATTGGTGAGTGGTCTATAAGAATTCAATATCAAATTTACACTAATCTAAAAAGATAATTGAAAAAGAATTGGAATAGAAATTTTATTTAGTTACCAAACGCATTTTTGTTATTTTCTATTCTAGAATTAGTTAACAAATGTTTTCTTTTGCTCAGAAATTGTTAAAGAACAGAATAAAAAAATAAAAAATAATAATTTCTGATCAGAAATTGTTCCCGGGAACATAATAGTTACCCAACCCGCCTTAAATTGCAATCCTAAAAGAGTGAATGCCATAATACCTAATAAGGAAAGCTACGATCTTCAAAACTTTGATTAGACATAAAATAGTGTATGGAAAACTTCAGACTTACTTCAGATGGCTTGGTAACAAGTGCCTTGAAGGCATTTTCTAACAATATCCATTAGCCAGACCAAAAATAAAAATAAAAAATCCATTAGTAATTACTCTACTCGAATAAATTGATGAAGATTTACATATGCTTTTGACCCTCGTTCTTAAAATTTAATTTAGGTTCTCATACATTTGCTATTGCAATGCACATATTGCCATTATTAGCACATAAACACAGGACGATACTACTAATATGGATAAAACAAGATTTTTTGTTTGTGCAATTTTTGAGAGAGATGGTAAATATAAGAAACTGTTGGTACTAAAAAAAATTACAAGGTACCAAACCTTCTGCTGACTTGTTGATAACTCATTAACACTTTATGAAATTAACAATTTTTTTTTCAATGTGCAAATTACCAACCGTTTTAATATTTAATCAACTGTTATTTTCCTTTATTACAAATGCCTCAAGCGTCACTTCTTATATGAGTGACTGACTTTTTTCTAATTAAGTTGCCAACCAACTATGGCTTACTAGCTTTTATTGAGTTATTTAACAACATTATTTGGTTTTGTTTCGATTTATCAACTTTTTAATAATTTAATTTATCTTTTTTAAATGCTTAAAATTTATCAAACTCTCATAGGAATCTACGAATCTTTATTTGTGTGACCTACCGAATATCATCCCATTAGGTTAGTAGCTAGCTTTGATTTACGAATTCCCATTTGAATTGCTTACGATCGTGTATTTCTGTTTTTTTTTTTTTTTTTTTTTAACTATAATCTTTTCTATCAAGTTAGTGACTTTTAGTTGCCTTATTTTCCAACCAGTTAATTTACCTACTTTTTTTAAGACATTACCAAATTAATTAGCGTGATTACAATTTTTTCTTTGATACCAGCTTTTATTTGAATTAGTTATCGACTAATTTATTGAGTTACCACTTTCTTTTTTTTTTTTTTTGTCTTGCGTACTAACCCTTTTCTCTATGATTAAATTACAATAAATTTTGCATTACTAACTCCAAGTTAGTTACCAACATTTATTTTTTGACCAACTCATCTTATCTCTGACAAAAAAATTCTCTTAACTTTTGCCATTACATATTTATCTTTCTTACACTTGCTTTAAACTCATCAGCTAATATGCGAAATTACCAATCTTTATTTGAATGACTTTCTAAATTTGTTTCCAATTGAGTAACCCACTAGTGGCAATTTTTTTTAAAAAAACTTCTAACTCAAATGAGAGTTGATAACCCAAAACTAATCGATAAATTAACTAGAAAAAAGTTAATAAATCACTTAAATTGAACTAATTAATATCATATAATAGTTGGCAAGTCTTTGAAGTTAAGAAAAGGTGGTAAAATTTAAGAAAAGTTGGTAATTAAAAGAAAAATAAACTTCGTAAGTAACTCAAGCAAGAGTTTGTAACTCAAAATTAGTTGATAACTTAATAAAAAAAATTGGTAAGTCACTCAAATGAAAGTTGATAACATTTACAAAGAATTTTTAAATTCAAGATGTTGCTGAGAAAATAAACAAAAGTCTGCAAACAAGAAAAGTCGACAAATAAAAAGAACAAATAAATATCAATAAATAACTCAAATGAGAATTAGCAATCAACTACTAACAGTAACTTAATGAGAGAAAAGTTGGCAATTCAAGTTAATTTAGGTTGGCAAGAGAGTTAATAAATGTGTGGGATTGCTAACCAATGTAAACAATATTTGGTAACTCAATAACATAAAATTAGCGAGTTAAAACGACAAGTAAATGTTAGCAATTTGAAATAGAGTAGGTAATCCAAAACTAGATCAATTATTCAATTTGAGAAGTTGATGAATCGCTCGATTAGAATGGTAATTCGTATTAAAGTTAACAAATTTGAAGCGTTAATGAGTTAAACAAATAAAAATTCAAGCTCTTCTCGTCATCTCAGATTTTGCTTGAGGGATATTGGTGAAATATAAAAAATGAATATTATTATTCCATGACAAATATGTTTGTCCCATTGTGAAGTTTTTATGAGAGATGGGTATGCACCCCCCGCAATCCCCTCGAAGCGAACAGTCACAATCACTTCGGTATTCTTCTGATGCAGTAACGTCTTCTCAGATTTCGCTTCGGTGTTCTTGGCCTCCTGTCTTTTCATTTGTCCTTGTTTGAATTATTGACATTGTACATAATATATTACATCTGGACAATTACAGTTTACTTTTGATTTGTATTTGACCTTATTTGCTGCCGTGTGAGTCATAAATAAATAGAAACTACGAGAAACATTGAGCTTATAAGGTTTGAATTTTTGTTTCTAGGGTGAGCTTAGGCGGGAAGTGCTTTCATTTGAATTGTTAATTATATTAGTTCTTTCGTAGGACTCACGTACTGCCTAGATTGATTTGATTTTGATAACAGAAGTTAGCCTATTATCTGGTTGAACACTATAAAGAAATCACTAATATCTAGTACATCTTTTAAATGAGGGATAATATCAACGGTGATCCATTTACTTTTTGCCTCAATATTTATAACTTTAGTAGGACTCGACCTTTTTTTTTTTCTTGGTTTCAAAACCATTCGTATACTTTATGAAAAGTGACATTGGGTAAATCTCAAATTTTTCGGCCAGATTATTGCAAGCATGGACCATCGGAAAGCTGAGTTGTCCACTGGAAAAGATGAGTTAGCAATGGAAAAGCTTCATGTAGACTATATGAGTAGAATTTTCGTCAAAAAAAATCAAAACAAATTAAAAATTCATAAATGATAGGAAAAAAAAAAAAAAAAAAACAATTGTGGCCCCGACGACAAAAAGACACTGGTCGCCTCCAACCCACTCGCCGCCTCAAGCGGCCATGGTCGTGAATTCAAAGATGAAAAAAAAAAAAAAAAATTCCTGGCGGTGCCGACAACAACGACACCGCTCACAGTGGTCTCACTTGCCACCTCTAGCCTGGCGTTCACACCAGCTATGAGACTTTGGATCGAGCATCCGATACTTTGGATCTAGTGGCGATAGCTGCGAGCTTGAGCTTAATCATCCATGGTTGTGAGACCTCTTTCTGCCGTGGATGCAAGCTCGAGTATGGCAGCCATGGCTGCAAGTTCCTGGTCAGGCAGCCATGGCTGCTTCGGATGTGCTTGAGCCCAAGATCCACGGCCGTAGGAGCTACAAGACTTCAAATTGAGCATCCTTGGCCACGAGTCTCTGGATCTAGCGGCTATGGACTAGAGTTGGGAGCATAAGCGACCATGGTCACAGAGAGAGAGAGAGAGAGAGAGAGATGTTGATAGAGAGAATAGAAGAGAGAAAAGCCATGGATGTGACAAGATGGCACACTAGAGAGAAAAGAGGAGAGAGAATCCATGGCCGTGAGCTTGAAGCCCGAGCATCCTCACGGTTGCAAGCTATAGGCTCGAGCTTGAGCTCTATGGCCAAGGCGGCCGAAAGCTTCCAGGTCTACCATGGTGGCCACGAGAAGAAAGAAGACAAACATGTGCGCGTGTATATATATATATGTAGAGAGAGATCATGTCAGCAATGTTAATCTACGTCAATAATTATTTCAAGTTGTTAAGACTACGTTAGTAAAATCCATCAATGAAACAAAGGAAGCACAAATGATGTACCTTCTAGTGCAGGAACAATTTGGGGAAAAAAAGATTTTTAATCTCAGGTTAAAGAAGAGGGGCCTATGTTGGTATTATTCCATTAAATAATATCAATCGCCATTTCATTTTGCACCATTTACTCTTTAAATATGTAATGTGCGCCTTGAGATTGACTTTTATTACATGTCTTTAAATGACACTTGCCATACTTAATTTGATGGCTTTACTTGGTGACTTTTTGTTTGTCATTCTCTTTTCTTGCCAGATTTAAAATTTGATAATTATTTGATTTCAAATGTCTGAACGTGTACAGAATTCAGACGTCTTGACATGTAGAATTACATAAAAGTTTTATTTTGAAGTGTACGATGTGTTTAAAAAAATTGGTGCCTAACCAAAACGAACTTAAAAAAGATGGATCGGCCCATCATTCCACTATATTTTCCTTTTCCGATAAGCATGTCTTTTTTGGCCTCGGAAGTACTCGAGTCATTATCGCTGATTTTGTTGTAAGTGGCCGGAATGTTGGGGATCTCCGATTAGTAATGAGAGTTTGCCCATTGAAATTTCACCGTTAAGTACGTGCAAATTATTCTATGTTTGGAGCATTTGCTTTATCCAAGAGCTTACTAGATTACGGAAATTGTAGAATATTTCGTATCTTTCAGGTAGTCAATCTTTTTGCTTTATTTCCAAACCATTGTTTTAGTTTGTGGTTTTTCACCGGTATGGTGATTGACATCAAAAGCCAAACGACAAATTAAATTTTTGCCAGTATGTAATCCAAGGGATATGCCCTCATCTTCCCCTGGGTCAAGAGGCGACAAACCATCATCGCTTGCGCCCTCCTCTCTTTTCCGCCCTCACCGAATTCACCTTTTACATTTTCTTTTTCCTTCTCTCATTATTACAAGTCAATTTGTTTTATGGTGAATTTGTTATGATCTTTTACTAAAACTGTCCCTTTTACATGTACATCCAGTGTTGAGAAATTGATGGAAAAAGTATTGAAAAGGTTCTAAGTCAATTATAATTGTGTAAATTCAATACTTCTTTTCAATTATATAATTTAGTTTTAAATGTTTTCATTTTTTGTCAATCGAGTCAATTCAGTCAATTTTACCAGACATCATTCATGTGAATGACAATCATCCTATGTGATACAATTAATGCTAAATTAGACAATTTAATAATATTTTATTTTTTTATACATTTTTTCTTTTCTTTTTATTATTCCTTTCTTTTTGATCAACAAGGGCTAGCAAAGCCCTTGCTGGGCAATGGCGAAGGTGGTGGTCTTGCCTATAGTCAGGGAGGTCTTCATAGCCCTACTACTGAGGGCAAGACGAACCTTGCCTAGATCTGGCGAGGGCTTTGCTAGCCCTCATCAGCCAAAATGAAAGCCAAAATAAAAATAAAAATTACAATGTTAAATTTTTCTAAAAAAATTATAAAAATTGTCCACACGCTTGGGCCTTGGGTGAGGCAGACCTTGCCCAAATTAGACCAGGCCCTCGCTTGTTATTGGTGATAGTCAGTTGGTGACCCTAAATTATAAAAATTCAAAATATTATTTAAAAAGTCCAAGGCGACAAACAGTGTCATGTCAGCACTCGGCCGGGTAAATTGGGTGGACAGACTGAACTAGCATAAATGCAAAACTTTTATTTCTGAATTGGCGAAAAAAAGTAATTTAAGACCAAATTGACAATTTAGAACTTTTTTGGTAATTTTGCCGATAAAATTCAAAGCCGGTCACAATTCAAGGGTTTTTTTTAGCGAAACTAACTCAGAGTTAGTAGGTATTCCGATTTTAAGAATTTAAGTTAAGAATGCTAGCACTTTAGAATTTTTACAAAAAATAATCAATATACCAAATGATATTGCATTTTCACGAGCTTAAACGCAACGTACCTTTGGCAAGCGGAGAAGACGATGACGGACTGGGGCCTGACTCCCAAAATTGGAACAAATCCCATCGGAAAATACAGCTCGGTTTATAAACAACGCCGCCTTTACTTCCGTGGCAACACACATCAAAATCATCAATGGTTTGGGACAAGCAACCCCCACAATCGGACGGCGACAAGTCGGGGCTACACTGAAACAATGCGTAGATCGTATTGTTGTCCGGCAAGTTGACCTGCCCCTTCGCGAATTTGAGCTTCGAAGAGCCCTGTCCGGCTTCACTCGCTAGCCTTCGCGTCAAGTTCCTTCATATCCCATCGAACTGGTCTTGGTTCATGGTGATGTTGGCGCCGTTGTGGACCCGAAGGGTAGGTTGCGTTTGCAGTACGCCGAAGATCGGAGTGTCCGAGTATCGGATAAAGCATGGCGGGTCTCCGGTTCCCCAGGAGAAAGCCGCCTTCTGGTTAGGGCATTTCACGACCAAATCTGCGACTGCGGACCTCACACAGATTGAACAGGTATCTGCCGACGTATCGCCTCGGCAGTAAGTACTGGCGTGGACAGTGTTTGGATCCTCGCCCTCGCTCGTGGCGTAGGACCCATCATGTGCAACCACGTTGGAGGAGGGAGAGCTCAGAACAGCCTCACGGTTCGTTGCGTAGGTGCTGTTCGACGTGAAGTTTCCGGTGGTGTCGAAGCAGAATTGTGCTCGGGATGAGTAGGTTTGGATCAGAACAGCCAGCGAAATAAGGAAATAAAGAGTGGATGATGAGCGAGTCATGGTATGGTTTGGTGTTGGTGTTGGTGTTGTAGGTGCTTCGAATGGCTTTGCTCGATCCAGAGTCGTAGAATTTTAGGCTACATATCGCAGAGGTTGTGGTTAGTCTTTACGACGTGGAATTCACTTGCATTGGATAAGGTGAAGTGAAAAATACATGGACGAGAGAGAAGTTTTATATGTGGACTAGTCAAAACTCTCAACTAGTGGAGATGATTAATTCCTAATCCGATCCGATTTAAAGATGAAACTGAAAATCGAATAAGGAGCATCAGTTCTCAAAATTGGGAATTAGGGATTGGGCTGATTGGTCCCAGGACCCGGGAATCGATTTGGTCCATGGAACCGGTCAAACTTTAAAGAAGAGAGCGGCATCCGACGAAGAAAGAGAGCAGCGTGGTCCTCACTTCCAGTCCAGGCTGTCTCGTGTGTTGCTACGGCATTTATTTTGGGGCTGTTTGGTAACGTTTCGTTATTTTTTTGTTAGGGAATGTAAACAAAAAAGGTGTTTCACATTTTAACAATTTTTGAACAAAAAGATGCGTTTGGTAAATTTGTTCCGGGAATAAAAAATAAATAAAAACATGTTTGGTAAATTTTTGTTCTTTTTTTGTTTCTTTTAATTTTTTAATATTTTTATTTTATTTTTCATTTTTTCCTTTCTTTTTTATTTTTTCTTCTTTCGGCCGGTCACCAGCCTCCGGCGACCGGCCGATGGGGCCGGCAGCCTCGCCCAGCCACGGCGAGGCTTGCCGGCCCCTGGCGAGGCCGAGCCTCACTGTCGTTGGGCGAGGCTCGGCCTCGCCGGATCTGGGCGAGCCCGAGCTCGCCCTAGCCAAGGCGAGGCTCGGCGTCGCCGGCGCGGGCGAGCTCGAGCTCACCCAGCCAAGGCAAGGCTCGGGCTCGCCCGCGCCGGCGAGGCCGAGCCTCGCCAGGGGCCGGCGACGCTCGGCCTCGCCGGGGGCCGGCAACGCTTCGGCGAGGTCGCCGACCCTCGACGGCGTTGCCGGCCCTCGACGGCTAGCCATGGCCGAGGCCGAGGCCGGCGACCGGCCAAAGAGAAAGAAGAAGAAAAGAGGAAGAGAAGAGAAGAGAGAGAAGAAGAAACAAGAAACAAAAAATTGTTTCTTCAAAATTGTTTTTGGAACGAGAAACAATTTTTTTTTTGTTTCTCATTTATGTTCTTTTTGAGTTCCGGGAACAAAAAAACAAAAAAAGAACAGAAACGCAACCAAACGCGTTTATGTTCTTTTTTTGTGCCCAGGAACAAAAGAACAGAATTTCTATTTATAAACAAAAAAAAAGAGTGAAAACATGCGGGGCCTTTACTTCCTAATAAGTCTCTATCACATCAAAGATTTTGGCTTTTGTTCAACCTCTCTCTTCTCTCTCTCTCTCTCTCTCTCTCTCTCTCTCTCTCTAAGTCAGTCACCGTGACTCAGTCCCTCCTGTCCAATCTAGAGAGATGATGGAGACACCTCTAATTCGCTCCGAGCTCACTCTCGAGCCCTGATGGATCCTCGCGTCTCTGGTGTCTCCCCCCTCCTATCTCCTCCGCATTGCCCCACCGGCCCCCTGCAACTCCATGGGGGTCAGATAAGCTCCAACTCCATCCTCGTCGCTCTCCTCGACTCAACTCCTACCGCACCGATCTCGTCGAGAAGGCCCTCCTCCTTCAGACCTTGGAGGACGCTGTCGTCCGCCATAGAGAGAGGGAAAGAGGCGTTAGAGCCGAGGGGGGAAGATCAAGCATGAGGGGCTGCCATTCTCTGAATATTTTTAAGAAATAAGTAAAGAAAAAGAGTCGGTCCAGTCCGAACCTTTCTACCCTGACTTGGAAATGATTATTTAATGAATTTATTGTAAAACTCGTCGTAATTAATATAATATTTTCCTAAAATAAAATCCCGTGATGTTGACTTGGCGATGTAGAATTTGGCTGGTCCGTAGGAATTGGACGCGTAGAACAAATTGGATTTCCATGTCATGTAAAAGGAGTGGCGCAGAGTTAAGTTGGGATAAGACAATTCTATCCTGTTGATGTGATTGCGCTCCTGTAACATAAAAATTAAAAATCGTCCTAAAATATCTTGGGGGGAGTGGAGTTGGACCAGTGCCTTAGGGTGTGCATGTAAACACTTTTTATTTCTGTTTCTGAACATTTTTTTTTGTTTTTTTGTTCCCGGGAACAAAATAGGAACAAAAAAAAAGAAACAACAAATTCTTGTTTCTGGCCTTGAGAAACACTTCTTGGACGCCCGAAAGGAACAAAAATGAAAAAAACAAAAAAACAAAACGGGAACACTTCGTTCGTTCGTGCTCTCCTTCGTTTATCCCCTTCTCCTTCGTTCGTCCTCCTTCTCTCCGGTGACTCCTCACTCGGCCAACTCTCCGGCGACTCCTCACTCCGCCGACGCACAGGCTGTCTCCAGCAACTTTCCGGCATGTCTCCTTTCTCTCCGTCGCCTCCCACTCGGCCAACTCTCCGGCGACTCCTCACTCCGCCGACGCACCGGCTGAAGCTTCCGAATCTAGGTACGTTTTCTGGTGCTCCTCCTTCTCCGGTTGACGAGGGCTTCGACGACAGCTCGGTGGAGGCTCAAGTGCGCGTCGCTCGCACAGATCTGCGGCAGATTTGGGCGACGGCGGCTCGCTCGAGCTGCTCTGCCGAGCTCGAGTTGCTGTGTTCGCTCGGCAGAGCAACTCTGGTTGCTCGAGCTGGTAGAGAGGTTGCTCTGCCGCTCGAGCGACCAGAATGATGCCCAAGCGAGTGTCGGTCGCTTGAGCTGCTCGAGTGAGCTAGGAGAGTGGCAGAGCTGCTTTGCCGCTCTGCTCGAGTGAGCTGGGAGAGCGGCAGAGCGGCTCTCC
The DNA here is from genome assembly GCA_017140475.1 of Eucalyptus fibrosa. NCBI lineage: Eukaryota > Viridiplantae > Streptophyta > Magnoliopsida > Myrtales > Myrtaceae > Eucalyptus > Eucalyptus fibrosa. The sequence goes on along the minus strand of CM029514.1, from coordinate 30,650,417 downwards.
CAGCTCTGCCACTCTGCTCGAGCCAGCTGGGAGAGCGGCAGAGCGGCTCTCCCAGCTTTGCCGCTCTCCTCGAGCCAGTTGGGAGAGCAGCAGAGCGCTCTGCCGCTCTGCTCGAGCCAGCTGGGAGAGCGACAGAGCGGCTCTCCCAGCTTTGCCGCTCTCCTCGAGCCAGCTGGGAGAGAGGCAGAGCGCTTTGCTGCTCTGCTCGAGCCAGCTGGGAGAGCAGCAAAGCGCTCTACCACTCTCCTCGAACGAGCTGGGAGAGCGGCAGAGTTGCTCTCCCAGCTCTGCCGCTCTGCTCGAGCCAGCTAGGAGAGCGGCAGAGCGCTCTCCCAGCTCTGCTGCTCTGCTCAAGCGAGTTGGGAGAGCGGCAGAGCGGCTCTCCCAGCTGGAGCGAGGTGCTGCTCGCTCGAGCAGCTCTGCCGCTCTCCCAGCTCGCTGCTCGAGCTAGCTCCGAGAGTGGCAGAGGCTCTCCCAGTTGGGAGAGCGGGCGAGCTGGGAGAGCGGCAGAGGCTCTCCCACCTCCTGCTTGAGCCAGCTGGGAGAGCGGCTGAGCTGCTCTCCCAGCTCGCTCGAGGAGCACGGAACGACACTCGATCGATCCATTGAACAGGTGGATCATTCAATTCCGCAGGGGCTTCGAGTGATGAGTGATGTTATGTGGTTGCTTGATTCAGTTTTGGAATGGGGGAATTTCAATTCATCGATTGGATTAGAGTTTCCTTCGATTGTTGTTTTGTTGCTCATGGTGATGTGGATTGGATAGGCTAGTGAAGCTCGTGGCGAGGGCGTTCAACGACGATTTCACCACCGAGGGGGAGAACCAGCCAAAGTCGGGGCGCAGTGACAACCGTGGCATCGTAAGAAGGTAAGAACGAAGGGTAATGCTGCCTTGTGTTGGTTGAATTTCATGGTTGCATTCTATATGTAGCATTACAATGAAATGCTCAGGCTGATCATTTGGATTTTACAGCTAAAAAATATTGCAAATGAGAGTAGTTGTTTAGGTCTCTCACAATGATCTGTATTTTATTTTGAGCATTCTATTTGATTGATCATTGCTAGTCATAGTACCATGTACTTCTTGTAGCTTAAAATGCAACTTATGATGTCTTTTACACAAGTTAGTCTTCTTGGCTTGCATCTCTTGAGAATGATTTAATGTTTGGCATATATAGTATTATGTTATTGATTTAACTCATAACTCATATGTTACTCAACCGATCAAAGAATAAATGGCATCTGAGAGACAGACATTCAATGCAAAGTGGACCAAGTCTGTAACCAACATATTCATTGGCTTGATGGTGGATGAGGTCAAAAAGGGAAATCGGACCTCTTCTACTTTCAACAAAGCAGGTTGGAGGAATATACAGACTGAATTCGTTAGGCAAATAGGACGCCAATATAGCATGGTCCAGCTAAGGAACAAAGTAAACAAACTGAGAAAACAATATAGCGGTTTTCAAAAACTTATGTCTCAGTTTGGATTCGGTTGGGATAATGTCAATAAAATAGTTACTGTCGACGATCCAAGCATATGGGAAATTCACATCAAGGTATATTTTTTGAACTTTTGGTCATTTTTATGTCATTATGTATATTAATTTTAAAATGTATGATTATATACCTCAAATGTCATTATTGTCAAAATTGTAGGAGAATGTAGAGTGGGCAAAATTCAAGAAGGATGGATTTCCCCAATATCCCGAGCTATGTATTGTATTTGGTGGTACATATGCTACTGGGGAATATGGCACTGCAAATGCTCAAGATGTGACGGTGTCGGAGGAAGATGACACTGGTGATGCCAATGTAGGTGGTGACAACAGTGGTTACAATGCATATGATGACAACAGTGGTGGCAATGCCTATGGTGATGCTGGTGGTGGCCATACAGATGACTTCGGTGATCACCACAGTGATGAGAGAATCTTCACACCAGAAGATGCTGGAACTTCAACTCGTGGAAAGCACAAATTAGATAGGACTCCAACTACTAAGAGGAGAAGGAGGAGTACCCAAAACAGTATTGACGACATTTGCAAAGCTATCCAAGACTTTTTGAAAGTTAAGTCCAGTCAATCTGGTAGTGGCTCTGCGATCTCTGGGGTTAAGCTATCACCTGAGGATCCTTTCTCCATCGCTGCTATGATGGATATTCTGCTTACTATGCCCGAGATAGACCAAGATCTTTACAATAAAGCAATGGATCGAGCATGCGATAGTGCCTCATGGAGGGTGGCTTTCATTAAATCCACACCTGAAAGGAGAATTAGACTTCTTTATCATCTTTAGTAGATTTATGAATTGAGTGGGGTAACGTAGAGATTGTATAACTTATGTTATCTGTTAATATGTTGTTTTAAGTGTTGAGACTCTTCGTACTTATATGTAATGGCATTTTCTATTGGGACTATGACTTATGTTATTGATGTTTTTATATTTTTGTGATGGTATAGGTACTATGGAAGATGGATCGGATAGTATATGTAGTGAAGAGGTAGAACAAGTTCAACAATTATTGGATGAGGATGATCTAGCCGTATTGCTAGCGTGGTTGTGCATGGTTGCCATTGACGCGTCCGTGCATACAATAGAACCAATTATGGACAGCAAATTATTAGGATTTGAATGGATAAGGGATATTATTACTGGACATTCAGATAGGATATATGAAGCCTTCAGGATGGAGAGGCATGTTTTTCTGAATTTATGTGATTTGATGAGAGTGAGAGGTTGGTTAAAAGATAGTCGATATATTAGAATAGACGAACAAGTTGGGATATTTTTATCTATGGTTTGTCATGGTAACTCAAATAGAAATTTATGTGAGAGATTTCAACATTCTGGAGAAACGATCAGCAAGTATTTCAGCAAAGTGTTGAAAGCAATTATCAAACTTTCAAAAGAGATAATCAAACCACCGTCCTTTGATGTCATCCCTCAAGAAATTCTTATGGATCCTAGTCATAAGCGCTACTTCAAGGTATGATTTCTATATCAACTTTATACCATCAAATACATGTAGTTCATAATCTTTTATAATCTTAGATTGGTAATAAATTGACAGGACTGCGTAGGTGCTCTGGATGGCACCCAAATAAATGCTATTATCCTGGTGTCTCAGCAGGTTTGATTTAGAGGCAGGAGATGGACTATCACACAGAACGTGTTGTGTGTTTGCTAATTTGATATGAAATTTACTTACGTATATGCTGGATGGGAAGGATCTGCCAATGATTGTCGAGTACTTTCGGCAGCACTCGAAACTCCTCAATTGCAATTTCCCGACCACCACCCGGTATTTACTTTGTTTATATTGACATTTGTGATTATATTATGGTTTAATATTATAACAAATTTATATATATCATGTTGTAGAGAAATATTACGTGGTAGATTCCGGTTATGCAGCACTTCCAGGATTTTTAACTCCTTTTAGAAGGGAACGGTATCATCTCGGTGAATATAGATGGAGTGGGAGATGGCCAAGAACAGCAAAAGAGTTATTCAACTATAAGCACTTTTCACTAAGAAATGTAATTGAGAGGTCATTTGGGGCATTAAAGAATCGCTTCACCATTTTGAGATATATGCCTCCATTTACAATTCGGAAGCAAGCACTTGTTGTAATTGCATGTTGTGCTCTTCATAATTACATTCGTGATCAAGATAGGATGGACAGAAATTTTTCAATGTATGGAGATCCGGAGTATCCATTTGGACCTACAGGAGGGGAAGTTGCAGATGATACATCGAATGAGCAGTCATCTGGGATGAACAGGCTTAGGATAAGAATTGCAAATAAAATGGCAAGGGATCACAATATGCATGAGATTTGTTGACTTTTGTAATATTGCTTTTACGTATTCACCGTGATGCAGTTGAACAATGAACTATATTACTTCATTATTGTGATGTCATGTATGGAAGAGTTCATGTTGAGATGTATGAAATTTTCGTTTAAGGGCGCACATATGACCATGTTGAAAATATTTTTCATTTCACACCCCATTTTTCAAAAATTAAATTGATAAGCATTTAATGAGAATGAGAAATCAATATCAAGTTTATATGCTTTAAAACTAAAAAATAAAAAAGTACTTGAAAAAATTTGATACAAACTTTAATTACAAAATTTTCTACAAAATATGCCATATGATCATGCTAAAAATGTTTGTCTTCACTAACCATGAATAAAATAAAATTAATGAGCATTTCATGAGAATGAGAATTCAATATCAATTTTAAACTTTATTAATTTTTTTTAAAATTTAAAACAGAAATTTTTTTGTCGTTTACCAAACGTGTTTCTGTTCTTTTTCTATTTTAGGAACAAAAATTGACTGCAGTTACCAAATGTGTTTCTGTTCTTTTTTTATTCCAAGAACAGTTTTTTTTTTACACTTACCAAACACGTTCTTTTGTTCAAAAACTGTTTCCCGGAACAGAAACACTTTTTTTTATTTATTTCTGTTCCTAGGAATAAAAAAAGAACAGAAGTGTTTCCATGCGCGCCCTTATTTGCCAAATCAATTATTAGAAGATGGAATTCCATTTATTATCTTCGGTTGAAAATATGTCAATTAATGTTAATTTTCTAATTGATTGGGTATATTTTTGTTTAATAATTAAGGAGTGGGACATGTGAATTAGGCCCATGACACGGATTCAATAATTCTGTAAAATAATTAAAGTGTGAAAATTCTTGATTTGATCAGGCTAGAGCATGTTTCTTACAGAGAGAGAGAGAGAGAGAGAGAGAGAGAGAGAGAGAGAGAGAGTAAGAAAACCATCATCCTAAGTAATTGGTGGATTTTAAAAAGATTTTATTTTATTAACTCTAGCCCTTACTAGCTCAAGTATAAACTCAGAGCCATAGAGCTTTCCTTCTCGCCCACGTACTTAGTTAGATGATGGCGTACGTTATATAAATTCTTCTTTACAATGGTGATTTCGAGTTAAATATGATCCAAACAAAAATATATTTTCACGGGCGTTTGCTGCTCCGAGGAAAGATCGATGTCAAAGTGTTGTGAATTTTTGAAGATAAACATCAAAAATTTAATTTTGACCTTACACATTATATAGTATTCGTAAATAAGGATGAAGTCCTTTTATGTAAAATGAAAAAAAAAAAAGACAGTATTTTCCTCTAACCCTAGTAAGACTTCTTCAGCCACATGTCTAATTGGTAGGTTATAAATTATGAAAGTTACTCATAATTATTTAATCAAAATTAAATCTATGTGATGTCCACATTTATAAACTCATTAATTTGAGATATGGTTGAAAGTCGGTGGGAGTTTCTTCTAACATGGCCAAAAGAAAAATATTGACATCAAATTCCACACATGAATTTCTTCTCAAATCGTAAGCCACAGTGATTTCCCAAAGGAAAATCGAGGTGATGTCACATACTCGAATAATTGTATGTTCACAAGCATAGTCAAACTCAAGAAAATGGGTCCCATAAATTGATGTATATCTACCATTTTAACTAGTGCGAACGTCAGTTCTCAATTACCTTCTTGGTAGGGGTCAAGAAAAAATTAAAGTAATAATTGGGTTGTGGAAGAGAAATCGATCAAGCCCAATGATTTCGTTCAGCCCCAAAATTAAGAAAAGGTAAGGAATTGGTGGGCGACTTCGGTTTGTTGAGAAAACTCCTATTTGGTTTTGAAGTTGACAAAACTTTCATTCTCTTATTTTTTTTTATTATGAGGAATATTAGACTTCTGTCTTTATGTTGTCAAAGTCTTTCCTATTCTGACGAAGATACAGACTGAACCCAAGTCTAGAATGAAGACATAATTAAACTTAGGCTTATTGATTTTCCAACTATAATTTAGTATGATCAAGACATATTTGGCTTTCTGATAGAGAATCTCACTTACCTTTTCTAGATATGTTGATGAAATCAATCACGGATTGATGAAATCAATTTTGAAGACAAGTTCCTTTTTGGGAAGCATCTACTTATGGAAACTTAGATTATGATTGTATAGGCGACCGGGATCATCGGATTTTCACCTTAATTTTCAAACGGCTACAAGATTTCCTCGATTGATTCTGTCCAACAGGTTAATTGGAAGAAATTCCTCTGGAAAGTGTCAATGGTTAAAAAGGCATGGAAGAATATTTAAGGAGATCATTCGGTACATTTGAGAGAGAGCGTGAGAATTAAGATTCCAAAGTTTGAAGTTACCAATCACTTGTTCTTCATCAATTGTGCTTACAACTATACTCAAAGAGAGAAAAATAAAAAGGAGTGACTTAGTAAGAGAGAAAGAAACTCTTCACTAAGTGATCGTACTCAAATCGCTGTAATTCTCTTTTGATTTCATAGTGAAATCTAGCCAGAAGACTGTCAGTGTGGGAGAGTGGATGTAGGCTTGATTTAAGCCGAACCACTATAAATTCCGTGTTCAATTTTCTCTTTCCTTAACTCCTTTAATTTGGTTGTTGCGATATTTTTCTGTATTTTGATAAATTCCAAAATATCTTATTTGAGTTTGAATTGAACATAGAAGTTTGGTGTTAATCAGATCTTGTTTGAGAAAATAAATTTTATTGCTTTTTATTTTTCAAATTTGTTTTCACACCTATTCACCCCATTCTAAGTGGTAATACTAGCACCTTCATGGTCAAATCCCATAGGGCTCCCAACCCATTCCATAATTCACATCTTTTTTGTACTTTCTTCTTCATGGCTTATTGGAAAAGAATTACCTATATTTTCTTTTGTCTTGGGTGAAATACATAATGAAATCGCATTTCCCACCATCTAAAATAATGTGTAGTAATAGTTTTAATGTTACCGTTGCCTACAGTGACAATGTCACGTCCATGCGCATCACTACGACATTATGTAATGCATTTACGTGCATTTAAGCAATATATATGAAAACTTGTCGGATGATTCATACAAGTAGTCTTTGCAAATGCCAATGAAAATACTTGCAAGGTCAATTGAGTTAAAGGATGTGAATAAGTTTGTTCGGCTCAAAAAAGATGTAACGAGAAATTACTACACAATATTACTACTGTGGGTGTGCAGTAGAATTAATACACATGTAACACACTAATTTTTGGATGTGGGACTTTTCAGGATTACTCACTTGCATTTCAATTATTATTGTAATGGTTACACAAGAACTAGTATTGAATAAATAAATACATGCGTGCAGGTTTCAATACACCACTCTTTGGAACATTTAATTATGTGACATCCCAAATTTTCAGTTTTGTTTTCCATTGAATAAATCGAGCATTTCATCGACGCACCTATAGGACTATTCTTAGGGTTGATCACTTTCGATATAACTAAACTATCCAGAGAAGCCATTAAGGAATTTTAATGCGATAGACCTGAGAATTCAACCAGGAATCGGTTTCTCGACCGTGCTCATATTTAGTTACTATTACGGCATAGTTAAAAATCGATTTGAAATTAGAGATAGGTCGGTTCGACTGAGATGTGTGGCTAATTATGGGTGACACCACTAAATTGGAAAATTCTTGTTGGCCGACACTAAACTGATTTTCTTATTGTTTTGGTACCTTGTGTCCGTACTTGAATTCTCGAGATTTTCACGACGACCGAGAGTTGCCAATATGTCGAGTGGGTTCATTGTGACTCGAAGAAAATCGACCATGAGTCATTTGCACAAAAAATCTCCGAAAACTACCCGGTAGCCTAGGTCACGCAAAAAATGTGCTTGAGTGAAATTAACCGCGAATTTGAATCCGATTTTTCTGTCATGTCGCAATAAATTCTAGGAACATCGACTTAGTCCCGTAAGATTTTTCTGAAACTCGAAACTTTTTGGGAAAAAGTCGGTGTAGGACCATTTTTGTCTAGGAAAAGTCAGGGACCGTTTTTGATCGCGTATTTAGGATGCAAAATGGTTCAATTGGTGAAGAAAAATACCAATTTGATAATTGAGGTGCTAATTGAATTTATTGAGGCTAAATTGAATTGATTGTAGAAAGATTAAGTGTCCAATTGAAGCCAAGACCCATGAAATTCGTACCCATGAAATTCGTATGCCCCCAATTCCCTATAGTTTTTGGACCACTTCAAGGTTGCAAGGTGGAGCATTGGTGGCTCATAGAGAGCCAAGGAAGCCATACTTGGCCATGGATGAGTCAATGGAACACTTGAATTGAAAAAAATGGCTCATGGCCCCCTTGTCCTCCATCTCTCTCCCTCACTTGCCGTCCACACCTCCATCTCCCTCCTTCCTTGCCCATTTCGAACCCTAGCAGGCCAATAGACCACCAGAGTAGCCCCTCATGCTAGTAGCAGGCGCCTGGAATCGCCGCACGCCCGCCGGAGTAGCTAGCTCGCCGTCGCACGTCCGCTTGCCGTGTTGCCTGCCCGCGCGTCCCATCCTGTCGTCTACCTCTGTCCGTGTGTCCAGGGTCGCTGTCCAGCCGTGCCAACCACCGTCGGAGCCAGCCAAGGTCGCCGGAGTTCTCGCTGTTGGCCACCGAGCACCCTAGCCGCCTCCACCGGTTTTGCTTTGCCATAACCAGCTTGTTTTCTCTCTTTTCAGCTCAAAATAGAGGGCAAAGTCTGTGGTTTTCTAACAAGCTCTAGGCCCGTTTTGAGGTGGTTCCAGGCCTCGAAACTTAGGCCTACTTTGGAGAGAATCGACCCCCGCGACGTTCTCGTCGTTTTGCACTGAACCGCTAGTCAAACAAGTGAGTTTTATTCACTAAACCTCGCTTAGTAGACTAATGATGCTTAGGGGTTGTTTAGATTTAATTAAGTGTGATTAGGTGGATAGATTAGATTAGAACAATTAAATTAGTGCCTTATCAATGCATGCTAGGCAAATGGTTAGTGCAGTTAATGAGTAGACACGCATTATTATTTATTGAACAAACCTTGAAATTTTTCCGAGTCCGTTTCAGCTTCCAATTAGGCATTATGGGCCTAAATTGGATTTATTGCTTTTTTATTTAATATTTTCATAATTATTTAATTAATTGTTTATCATCTGAAAATTAGGTTAGGATAGCCGGCGATCGAAGTTTTATGCTAATTATTGTGGTGCAAGTCTGTATATTTATTTGAGTTCTAATTGTGCGAATTGATTTAAAGATGATTTTAGGATTTTATTCCTAAATTAATTAATTTTGGTAATTAATGGGAAAATTACTAGGCGTCGGTTTACTGCATCAAAAATATGTTATGGGCTGTTGAAACTAGTGGGATGTTTAAAAAGTGAATTTGTTATATTTTGGATAAGGCCAACCGTGTACCCACACACGGCTATTTTATTGGGTATGATAAAATGTGAGAAAGAATGCCACACTACGTCGGCTCGATGACTAAGGATGTCATCTCGGAGAAAGACGTTATATTTTGTTGGCTCAATGATTCGATATATCACCTTGGAGAATGCACGTGGGCTTGGTGATTAAGTATGTCATCTTGGAGAATACACGTGGGCTCAGTGGCTAGGTATGTCATCCTGGAGAATGCACGTGGGCTCGATGACTAGATATACCATCTTGGAGAATAGATGACATTGAATGTACCGACTGGGGAGAGGTTGTGGTGGCATGTAATCGACTAGGTCGATTGATCAATGATTTGATCTGATGTTATGAATTGAGTGATTTGAGGCATTTGTAAATGTTATTGATTTGCAGGATGGAACTGAGGCCAAGGTAAGTCCTCTGATTCGTGTTCTGCTTAGGCACCCTTTAGGGCATATTGGCTTCCTAATGGGGTCTTAAGGGGTAGAATTCGCTGAGACATTGTCTCATTGATTATTGTATAATCATTTCAGATCCATAGATGGTAGCACCCCCACCTCCTCCCATGCATTTTGGTATACCGGAGGAGATTACGGAGATAGGTTATCATTTTCCGATACATCCCCACCTTGAAGGATTAGAATATGTACTAGTGAAGTCCATCGTCTAGGTTGACGTGAATGAACCCGATAAGGTGCCCTATAAGTACCGGTCATGGTATCACCACTATCACGATGGGCGAAGGGATGGTCCTATGCCGGAATCTGATGTACCTCGGTACGTTCTAGAAGCTACTTTTGGTAAGGGTATAGCAGACCCTAAAGATGGATCGGTAGTGGATGCAAATGATCCTAAGCTTGAGGATGAATCTGATTCCCTAGTGTATTCAGCCGAGGCCGCCAACTAGAGCGAAGAAGAAGGAGAGATTGTTGAGGAGGAGTACCCAGAAGAGGACCCTGAGGAAGAACTAGAAGAGGACCCTGAAGAAGAACCTGAAGAGGAGTCAGAGGAGGATCCACAAGAGGATCCCGAGTATGACCTCGATGAAGATTGAGACCCCCACTCTTGTCTGATGACTTGTCGTTGTTGAACTTGTTTGTGTAGGAATCGACTTTTCAGTGTGGCTTGTATATGTACATATGTGACTGAGTTGTTATATATGTATATAAGTGTGTTGGTTTTCAAGTTCGAGTTTTTAGTCATACTTTTCTATCCCATTGTTTTGTTGTCTGGGGATTTTATATATGCTTCTGCATGCATATTAAAATGAAAGGGTCGGCGATGCATCCATGGACGTCGCTATTAATTGACCAGGTGAAGGATAGGCGCGTGTTCGATGATCGGGGCGTGACAAATTACTTCATCGTAGAGCAATTCACAATTATCATGATCCTTTTTCTAAGAGCATTGTAATTTATAGATCATGGTTGTGAATTAGAACACCGGTGTAATTCATGGGCATGAATTTCTCTTATGAGGGTTAAGTTACCTATATATGTGCAAGCACCAATTTATTTAACATCCATACTATGAAGTGTAGGACAATAATTGGCAGGGTATGCGGTGACAACACTAGTCCAAAATAGACTTTCCATGGACTTTCGGTAACTGTGCCACTAATTTACATGGCCACAAAAATTTTCATGTTATCTAAACCTAAACAACGACTTTCTTCCTCGTTTGAATCATGATGCTTTGTTTGGCAGATCGATGATTAGTTGGTAACCTATTTCTCCTGAATGAAAGAACAATATCTTCCTCTTCTTAATCCTCATTATTTAAATCTAATGAAAACTTTCTTTCCTCGTGTCAATCATAATACTCTGTTTTGTACTCAGAAGCATCCATAAGCCGAGGATCAATTTCTTTCTTTGGGAGCTACCCTCTGATAGGGAGATTCTACTTGATCTTGTGTTAGCCTAGTGTTAGAGCTTGTATCTCATTGAATATTCCTTTATCGTTCTCCTTGCTTCAATCAGTTCAAGATCATCATTATTACTCACGTATTCCACATCCACTAAATTAGCTGCAAGATGATCCAAATCTTCATTACCAACCTCAATCCGACTCCCATCGTCATCCGTATTCCCAGCCACATTTACAACCACATTACTAGCCACATACGCAACCCTTTCCACATTGACATTATATAGACCTTCCATTTCGTTTGAGCTCCCCTTCCCCCCCAAAATCTCAATATTTGTCTATCGTTATCACCATAAATGTCGACTAGGTCAATGATTTCACAATGTAGATGATGATATATGAGATCAATCACTGCAAAATTATCTCTTAACAACCTAAGATCATCTTTGAGAGTACTATTTCCAGAAACCCTCTAACATAGTTTGTCTATTTTACGCCAAACCTCAGTCACAATAGGTTTAGTAACATTAAAGAGTGAACCCTAATCTAGGTCTATTTCGATAACATCATCTCTTTCACTTCCGCCTTCCATTAGATAGGAACATATTTGATAAATATCGATAACATTTGTTGGTCCAACGCCTAGAAAATGTAGCCATTTTGTCACCACCCGTTGGTAAATAGAGATAATTTTCCTTTTCAATTTATATCATAAAGGGTTAGTATCAAGAATAACCTAAAATTAATATGAAGTTGACAACACGTTTCCATCAGTCTAGTCTGAAGACTTGCAAACTCTATTGTCAAAGTCTGAAGACCTCCAGACTCAAGATTCAAAGTCTTCTCTCATCGAAAGCTTCCAGATCGACGAATAAAAGATTTATTCGATGAAGAAGACTTATCCAGATGCGAGTATATCTTTAAGGATTTGGTTCGTACGGTTGAAGAAGATCTCATGGCTGGAGATAGCATCTCGTGATCAATTATTCTTATTGAAATCAATTCAGATAATTAGATCTATTGATTGGTGAAGTATACTTGGAAGGTTCTACTTATGGAAACCTAGATCTCGATTATATGGGCGAGCATGATTGGTGGGCTATCATCACATTCCTTAATTAACTCGAGATCTCCCTAATTGATTTTGTCCAATGGGTAGATTAGAAGAATTCCTTTGGAAGGTGCCAACGGTTATATTGGCATGGAGGAGTATATAAGGAAGACGCTCAAGTTATTCATGAGGTAGGTGAAAAGAAAAATTCCAAAGTCCGAAGCTCTTAGTTCTTTGCTGATTCATTTACTGAGCTTAACTTGTACTCAAAATAGAGATCAGATACTTGTGAGACCTTGAGGAAGTGTGGTTGAGTTTCTACACTATGGAATCAAAGACGTGAGACTGTAAAATCTCTTTTTTTTAGTGGAATCCAGCCAGTGGGCTGTCAGTATGGGAGAGTGGACATAGGCTTGGTCTAAGCTAAACCATTGTAAACCTTGTGTTTCAATTCTCTTTCCCTAATCTCTTTACTTTAATTCATAGTCTTATATAACTGTTTACAATCTTTTACACCTTTAGTCTATAATTCTCATAACACGAATTAAGTTGTTAAGTTCTGCAAAAACTTCTTTAACACTTATTCACCCCCTCTAAGTGTTCTTACTAGCCCTATCAGACTTATGCTCAGAAGGTTGTAATTCAAACCTTCCACCAAGGATACATTATTGATGGTTAAGCTTCCAATCTTTACAGTTCCACAACCTACAATTCTTCCTTTGCTGTTTCCTCCAAAAGAAACTTTTCCTCCATTCAGTCTAACAAGCATTATGAAGCAACTTGAGTCTCTTGTCATATGCCTCGAATAGCCACTATCCAAATACCATTTGATTTTTCTTTTAATAGTGACTTGTAATCAAAAGATAAACTCAAACTTTCTTTGGTATCTAGATTTTCTTGGGTCCAAGAGATTTAGTATTAAAGATAGTCCTTGCCTAGTCTTTCTTAATAGATCTCTAAACCTTGGGACAATCTTTCTCGAAATGTTCTCGAGCTGTTATACTTTGAACATTTGAGTCCACTTCGGCCAACAGGTTTTACAAAAGCTTTTTGAAAGTGGTTTTTGCAAAATGTCCTTGGAGGTCTTTGTTTAATTCTTTATTTTACTTTGGGAAACTCTATTACTGCAAAGTTTCTGAAGTCATGCCCAAACCAAATTTGTTAAAGTAGGGTCTTTAAGCTGAAAGAATTTTCTTTAGTTTTTCAAATCCTATTGAAAATCTTTTTGTAATATTCGAAATATCATTTTTCAAATTGGTGTTTTCCTTTGAAAGAGAATCAGAATTTTCTTTCCAATTATCAAAACTAGTTTTCAGATTTTCCAATCTTTATTTCCAAGAAACTTCCTGTTGTCTTAGCTTATAATTCTCCATTTTTAGTTTGGAAATCGTTTTAAGAAAGGTTTTGAGATTGAGGCATAGTTCATCTATATAGTTTGAGACTTTAAAAGGAATTTTTAAGTTACTAACCTAACTTCTTTGTCTGAGTCTAAATCAAAGTCTGTTTCAAAATCTGAGTCTGATTTTGAATGGGCCATCAGACATATGTTGGCATATTCTTTTTCACTTTCCTTGCACTCGGTGTCACTTTAGGTTTCAGCTTTGAGAGTCTTTTTGTATTTTTCAGTTCTTCCTTTCTTTTTCTTCAACAGAGGATAGTTAGGTCTAATATACCCATTTTTCTTGCACTTGAAGTATATCACATCCTTATTGGTTTCATTTGCCTCGGTTGGTCTTTTCTGGATATCTTGCGTGCTCTGCTTTTTCCAATTGAATTTTCTTCCCAACCTATTCAACCTTCTAAACTTCTTAATCATTAGTGCTAGCTCCTCATTGTCCATGTCATCTTCGAATCAGATCATCGAATCATCATTAGATTTTAAAGCAATTAACTTCTTACTTCTTGGATCCTCTTCCTCATTGATTTGCCCTACTTCATATGATTGAAGTGTGCCTACTAGTTCATCTATTGAAAGAGGCATGATCCTCTGAGTTTCTCTAATTGATGTCTTCACATGATTCCATTCTTTAGAAAGTCCATGTAGCAATTTATTGATTAGTCCTGAGATAGGTTGGCCTTGATAAGCCAATCCATTCACGATTTCAGTGAAGCGACTGAACATATTAATAATGGATTCTCCAGGCTTCATTCTGAAGGCTTCATATTGTCCGAGTAGAATATTGATGTTTGTTTCATTTACTCAATCAATCCCTTCGTAGGTAACATGCAATCTATCCCAAATTTCTTTTGTTATTTCATTAGAAGAAATTTGGTTATACTCTGTGGGAGATAAGGCATAGTATAAAGAGTAGATAGCTTTAGCATCAAGAGCTTGTCTCTTGGTTATTTATGCTTGTGTTGTTTCGCCAGCATTTACAACTTCTTTTCTTCTTTCTGAGGTTGATGTAGCCTTGGGATCCCTTTCTTAACAACATTCCATTCCAGAGGATCTCTTGATCTGAGAAATGCTTTCATCTTATTTTTCCACACGTTGTACTCATTTCCATCAAAGTAAGGAGGTTTGGTGTTGCTTTGGCCTTCAACCAGTCTTGGAGTCAAAATACTAGTAATAAATCTTTAGCTTAGAAGTAGAAACACTTAAATAAGCACACAGGCTCTGATACCAATTGATAATACTGGTATGAACACCTAGAGGGGGATGAATAGGTGTAAAGAATTTTTTTTGCATAAAGAAGTAAAGTTATTTTGCTTTTGAAACAGAGTCTGAAATACAACAGACTTTAATTGAGTTCGGACTTTAGCAGTTTAATAGTGCTATGAACAAAATAAGGGAGTTTAGGGAAAAGAATAAGAACACATAATTTATAGTGGTTCAGCTTAGAACAAGCCTACGTCCACTCTCCCACGTCGACAGCCTTCGGGTTGGATTCCACTATGAATCAAAAGAGAATTTACAATCTTGTGATTTCGACTTCATAGTGAAGAGTCTGCTGCTCTCTCTCATGAAGTCTCTTTCTCTTTTGAGTACAATTTTCAGCTCAGAAAATCGAATAACAAGAAACTGGAAAGTTTCAGACTTTGAAATTTCTCTTTCATGCAGTCTATCATATGACTAGAGATGTCTCCTTAAATACTCATTCATGCCTTTTCGACCGATGGCACTTTCCAAATGAATTCTTCCAATCAACCCATTGGACAGAATCAATCAAGGAGATCTTCGAGCTGTTGAAGATTGTGCTGAAAGCCCGTCAATTTTATTCACACATACAATCAGGATCTTTGGTTTTCATAAGTAGATTCTTTCCATAATTACTTATCTTCCAAAAAGATTTGATGTAACGAAATTGATTCCATCAAAGACAACCAATCTCGTAGATGTTGAATCTAACTAGAAAGCCATATAAATCCAAAGCTTTGAAGAAATGAAGATAATCTTGAGTCTGACTTTGTCTTCGTTCTTCATTGCATTCAGTTTAGAATTCGTCAGTGTGGGCAAACTTTGAACCTAAAGTCCAGTGGTCTTCAGACTTTGACACTAAAGTTTGGAAATCTTCAGAATAGACTTTGGATAAGTTTTGTCAACTTCAAAACATCAATGAGTTTTCTCCAACAACAATTAATGGAGTTTTAATATAAAGAAAATCCTTGATGGTGAAGAAGAAGATTGGTGGAAATGTCAAGATGATCACCAACTCTGACCCCCTAAACACTTTTTGAGCCTGGCAATTCTTTCATGAACCAAGCTTGTGTTACGTCCCTTGCAAAGTCTCTTCAGATTAGGGCACTTGAATTAACGTAAAAGTTCATATGTTCAAAAGCATTGCTCGAAGAGGTGCAAGTAAGACAATTTCTACCTTATTTCGTATGTTTCTTGACTTGCAAACCTAAAGATAATTGCGGAATAACATTTTTCAATAGCCTCAGCTCAAAGAGTCCCTTTTGTTATGCCGTTGACCAAGCTCACATTACGGTCCCTCTTAAAGACCTCTTAGATTGGTAAGATCGTACCACTTGCAAGATTACTCAGACCCTTATTTGGCATGATAATAGTGAGATAAAGCGATTGTCAGATTCCTACATCAAATGTTAGGATGAAATAGCTTTTTTAATGAGGATGAGTGAAAAGTCCTTTTAGATCGAAAGATCCCTCATTTGACACATCAATAACACTCATGTGTTTGGAATGTAATATTCTTTTGAAATTCTTCCCAATGGAAATTAGGTGATGCAAGATTGGTAGAAGTTATCACTTGAATTAATGCATGAGTTGTTTGTGACCACAAATGCATGTTGCCTCTCTTATGACTAGGCTTTACAAGAGACATATCCTAAAGATCAGAGATGTTACAAAGTAAGTATATCTCTACCTATACCTTAAATACTTGTCATTGCCCAAGCATTCCTTCTTGAGTAACTGACACTCGACTTGACCAAGTTGTCCCCAAAGCAGTTTCCTATTTAGGCAAAATGTAGAAAGGTACAGGTCCTGAAAAGTGGTTTCCCGTTTAGGCGATCGTAGAATGGTACGAGTCCTAGACAATATTTGTTACTCTAACATGTGGCACCCCTAAACACCTAAGGTCTCCACGGGTACCTATCGCTCCACCTAATGGATGCCAGTTACATCTCTTAGCAGAAGCACCGTAGTTCATAGGCATATATATATATTTTTTTGAAAATGGTCCCAGTGCAACTCATTAGCGGAAGCATAAACAAGTCTCACCATTTCTCCCTCCAATAACCATAATGTAATGCACACCAACTACGCACCATAAGAAAAGATAAAGCCGAGCCACTTTTATTTACATATTTTCATGATGGATTTCTCGGGTCGGTACAACCAAAAAGAAAAGCCAAGATTTTTAACTAAACTTGGCCACAGCTCAAAAGAGATCTCAACCCCCTATATCGATCACGTGTCATCCTCCATCTACAAGTGTCGGCTATCCTCAAAAGTGTCAGCTCCCACTCCTCACGCGGACCATCACACCCATCTTGGTGCGTCGGGCGGTGGCGGCGGCAACATCCCTCGCATCACTCCGTCTCGGCAGACGTGGACCGACAAGAACTCTTGGATGACCGGGCCCCCAGCCAGGCCCACATCATACATCACCAGCACATGAACCTGTATGAATGTCAGACTAGGGATGGTGACACTATCAAGCTCCATACAATCGACCTCCACGTCAGATGGAAGGCCGTAAAAGGTACCTCGCGTGACTGGAGGGAGAGGCATCTTTCTACTCTAAAATGTTGGTCCCCAAAGGGGTGAGTACAACCACTCAGCAGGTAAAAATCCATTAAACTACTCAATGCATCAAACAAAACAACCAAGACATCGTAAACAAGCACATATCATTCATACATCCAAGCATAACTTACCTTGCAGCCATGCATATGTCATCATACCATATGTGTATACACCATCATGCACTCATCATCAAGTATTCATGTATATACCATCATGTCATAGGTGCAAATACAACCATGCACTCATCATCAAGCATTCATGTGTATCCATGCCTTATGTTCACATACCACCATGCACTCATGCACATCATATCATACAGCCATGCATACATGTCACCATACCATGCATGATTCAATTTCAACTTTTTATCTTTCAATTGGATCACAACTTTTTTCTTTCCCAGGAATAGTAATTGCATCCCACATTTTATCGCTCGCACCCAGCCTAGCATCGTGAGGAACCTCCGACACACACCACCGGCATTCGGCACCCCCACATTTCGGGCATCTCGTATCCTAACTAGCATCACGAGGAATTCCCCTGGCACACAACTCTAGGGCTTCTGGGATTATGTACCGACATACCACTAGGAATTCACCCTGGAATTACGTACCGTATACCACTGGGCATCTCAAAACTCCCGAGGACATCCGGCACCCCCAAAAGATCTTTCATATAGTTCAATACAAACCACGCATCACAGCACTACTAATTCTGTCCGTTCCACTTGCACAGTTTTTGAAACATTTTTGGTTAAATGGGCAAATGACCTTCAAAAATTACGAAATTTGACTATGTTGTAGTCGAGACATGAACAAAGATTTTCCATGCAGAACACTTTTCCAAAAGGATCTCATACGAAACGGTATAGACCACGCATTGCAGCATTACCAAGACCGAACACATCAGATTGCACAGTTTTAGAAACATTTCCGATTAAATACCCAAATGACCTTCAAAAATTATGAAATTCGACTATGTGATATCCAACACCCTAAGGTAGATTTTTCATGAAGGAATCAAAGTCAGATTCGTCCTAGGTAATTTAATATAGGTGGTTAAAACTTCTGTTCCTAATACCAAAATTTCCAGATCTAACTACCTCCGAAAAACCATGATTTCACCTACCTATTCTTGTTGGTTTTCTCTAAATTTTTGATATGTTAAACCTCAGGATGTCCTTTACATATTTTGTTAAGAAATTGAAATGAAATTCCAACAAAAGATAGCCTTACAGTCCATGCATTCATCAAAGGTAGTTACCGAAATCTCCAGATTCAGTCTTTCCAAAGAATAAAGATTTCACCCACTTATACTTGTTCGTTTTGTCCCAAATTTGAGTATGTTATACTCCAAGAAGTCCTTAACAACTTTCACTCAGAAGTCACGGCCAAAATCCAACTCGAACATCACATGCAAACCACTAGAACGTCCAAGGTCGAGCTGTTTTCTCAAGAACAGTTTACTAGCCTAAAACACCACTCTTAAAACTTCAGTTTTTTTCACACCCTAGACATCCGAAATTTATCACCATTCAATCACACACACTAGGCACAACATGCAAGAGTAGATCAAGGATCCCACTTGCCTCTAAACCAAGCAAGCAACGAGCACAACGGCAACGGACGACGGACGCACAGCGGACGGTCAAACAGTCCTCCTCCTTCCTCTCTTCCTTTCCCCCTTTATTCCTTTCTTCCTTCTCTTTCTCTCCTCTCTCTCTTTCTTGGATGAACTCTCTCTCTCTCTCCCCCTTTCTCTCTCACTTAAACCGGTATCATCTTCCCCTAATTTCTTCCCCTCCATCATTAGCCATCATTAGATCATGCATGGAGGACACTTGGCAATTTTCTTGGGACAAATGGGGGAGGCATGCAACCGGATCCCCCCCTCCTTGCACGTCGATAGCCCCTCATGGGCTTGGGCCAGCCATGGGCGGGCGGCAGCTCTCCTCCTTGGCTTCGTGGGCCTGCCGAGAATGGGGTGAGGCAATGGGCTGGTTTGGGCCTCTAAATGTCCAGCCCATCCTCATCCTAATAATCCACCTAATTCTTAATTAGATAAACACCTAATTGAGATTTATTATTCACCAAAAATTTGTGATCTAATTTAATAAATTCCAATCCACAATCCACATGGCCAAAAATAGAATTTTCCTATTAAATAATTACCCACCAAAAGCTTGGCCAAAATCTCAATGCAAGACATGAATTAGAGCACCCCTAAAGATTGGCAAGAAATTCTAGGATGCCACATAACAGGCGACTGTAGAAAGGTATGGGTCCTGAAAAAGCAGTTTCCCATTAAGGTGACCGTAGCAAGGTACGAGTCTTGGAAAGCGATTTCCCGTTTAGGCGATTGTAGAAAGGTATAGGTCCTATGCAATATTTGTTACTCTAACAGGTGATTGTAGAAAGGTACGAGATCTAGAAAAATAATTTCCTGTTCAAGTAGTCGTAGAAAGGTACGGGTCCTGGACAACATACCTAGTGCTCTAGTAGGTGATCGTAGAAAGGTACGGGTCCTAGAAAAGCAACTCCCTATTCAGGCGACCGTAGAAAGGTACGGGTCTTGGAAAAGTAATTTTTTCCATCAAAGTGACCGAAGAAAGGTTCAGGTCCTAGATAGTCAAATACTGCCATTTTGGGCGACTGTAGAAAGGTACTGGTCCTAATAAAGTAGCTTTCTTACAAAACCCTATTACTATTCTAGGCGATCATAGAAAAGTATGGGTTCTGGACATGTAATACCAATTATCTTGAATTGCTCTACCTCCTAAAAGGTAAGTCATTCCAGATAAGTTCCTTTATTGTTTGTATTAGCATTTCCATGCAGCATATAAATTGCATTAAAATAGGATTCATTTTCTAACAAAAAATCATTCATTGCATGTGCATGATCAAAATTTATGTCTCAATTTGTCTTTGAAGGCAACCTCTACAAGCTCACCTTCAAAGAGGAGCAGCTAATGACACCTAAATTTTGGCAATCTAGTCATTTATTCATTGCATAGAAAATTAGGGATTAATTTTTAAGTCCTAAAAAAAAAATATTAATTGCATAGCATATAATTTTAAGTGCATTTATTTGCATTTGCTTTGGACTGGTGATGAATGGATTTGACTTGATGATTCGGAGCCCATTATTTTCTGATGACCAAAAATTAACAATTGGGTATTTTTGGTGATATGGTGGAGGATTTTTTGTATATTCATGCAATCTATTCATATGTCCTTGAAAAGGGCAAGTGTGACAAAGAGATATTATGATGTGAATCGTTGCATGAAGGCCCACATGGTGCGAATTGTGAACCTCAACCTCCAATCAAACATGTGATTGACAACCTCGGTATGAACGTGATGTGTTGACGAATGCATGTCAACCAACCAACGTTATAGATGTCATGATCGAAAGAATTTGCTATCTCGCTTGATAAGTCGAATCGACCGTCACAGGGGAATCTTCATAAGGTCAATTCCTCAAAAGAACAATAGAAGAAAACCATTCAATTTTTTTTTTGTTCTTAAAAAATAAAATCCTTCTCCAAAAGAAATTCAGCAAATCCTTAATATAGATTTTCTAGCCACCACACAAACCCTTAACCAGCCATAAAAATATAATGCATCATATTCTAGAATATGCCTAAACAAGAAAATAATTTTTTTTTTTGACTTGGTCAAATATTTGGTGACCAGATAAACAAATTATGCTAAGATTTCCAAGATTCTTCAAGATTTGATTCAAGGTCATCTCCACGCCAAATATTACGCCAAGATTTGCAAGATTCTTCAAAATTTGATCCAATGTCATCTCCATGCCAAAGATCACGAACTATGACGCCAATAGTTTGCCTGAATTGCTTGGCCCGCGCTCGAGTGATCGAACCAGTCGGAATAGACAGTGGGTCCTTAGCATCTCCTCCTCGATATGGCTTGATGTCCACATTATTCCTTCCCCCGTGCAAAGGATTTTCACTCAAATCATCACTTGCATCGAAAAAAGTCAAGTCAGAAACATTAAATGTAGCACTAACGTCATACTCACCTGGAAGGTCAAGCTTGTAGGCATTATTGTTAACTCTTTCCAACACCATGAATGGTCCATCCCCTCGCGATAATAATTTAGAATGTTGCTGGTCAGGAAATCGTTTCTTGTGCATATGAACCCAAACCCAATCGCCGGGTTCAAACACGACTTCCTTGCGCCCTTTGTTGGCTTGCCTTGCATATTACTCAGTCTTGTGCTCAATATTTGCGTGCGTCTTCTCATGCAACACCTTGCAAAATTCAGCTTTCTTTGCTCCATCTAAATCCACACACTCATCAATAGGTAATGGGGTTAAATCTAACGGAATTAATGGATTAAAACCTTAGACAACCTTAAATGGTGTAAATTTAGTAGCAGAATGCATGCTCCTGTTATATATAAACTCAACATATGGTAGACAATCTTCCCAAGATTTTATATTCATTTTAATAATAGCAAAGCAACAATACCCCTAAAGTTTTATTAACTACCTCGGTTTGACCATCGGTCTGTGGATGACAAGTAGTAAAAAATAACAACCGTGTTCCTAGTTTTTTCCATAATGTTTTCCAAAAGTAGCTAAGAAATTTAGAATGTTGATTTGAAACAATCGATCTAAGCATGCCATGCAAACATACAACCTCCCTAAAGAACAAATTAGCAACGTGAGATGCATTATCATTTTTATGACAAGGTATAAAATGAGCCATCTTTAAAAACCGATCAACAACCATATAAATAGAATCTCTACCATACTTAGACCTAGGCAATCCTAACACAAAGTCCATAGAAATATCAGTCCAAGGATGCATTGGAATAGGTAATGTTGTATACAAGCCATGCGGTTTAGTTGTAGACTTAGATTGCTTACAAGCAATGCATCTCTCACAGACATGTGTGACAATCTCTCTTCATATGTGGCTAGTAAAAATGTTCATGTAGCACTTCATAAGTCTTATTAATGCCAAAATGTCCCATTAAACCACCACTATGTGCTTCTCGCACCAACAATTTATGCAAAGAACACTTAGGCAAACATAGTTTGTTTTCACGGAAAAGATTACCTTCACGCCTATAGAATTTATCAAATGCAACATGTTCACATGCTTCAAACACTCTCCCAAAGTCATCATCATCAGTATATAAGCCCTTGATATGCTAAAAACTTAGACACTTTGCTTCTAAAGTACTTAGAATCATGTACCTTCGAGAAAGTGCATCAGCTACCACATTCTCCTTACAGTTATTGTACTTGATCACATATGGAAAAGTCTTGATAAACTCCATCCATTTGGCATGTCTTTTATTCAACTTCTGCTGCCCTTTCAAGTACTTCAAGGTCTCGTGGTCGGTGTGGATCACAAACTCCTTCGGCCATAAATAATGTTGTCAAGTCTCCAAAGCTCGCACTAAAGCATACATCTCCTTATCATATGTAAGATAATTCAATGTTGCTTCACTCAATTTCTCGTTGAAATAAGCTATGGGACACCCTCCTTGCATCAACACGGCTCCAATTCCTATACTAGAAGCATCACACTCTATCTCAAAAGTAACACTGAAATTTGGCAAAGATAACAAATGAGCATTAGTCAACTTATCTTTTAGTAGATTAAATGCTTTCTCTTGCTCCTCCCCACGTGAAAACCATGCGCTTTTTGATAACCTCGGTCAAAGGTGTGGCAAAGGTGCTGAAATTTCTCACAAATCGTCGATAAAAACTCGCCAATCCATGAAAGCTACGCACCTCTCCTATGGTCTTAGGCGTTGGCCATTCACGGATTGTTTTGACCTTTTCTTCATCAACCTGCATTCACGGATTGTTTTGACCTTTTCTCAATCAACCCGTATACCATTAGCACTAACATCAAATCCTAGAAATACTAATTTTTTGTTAACAAAAGAGCACTTCTTTAGATTAGCGTATAATTGCTTGGCCCTTAAAACCTGCAAGATAGCTGGCACATGCTCAATATGGTCATCAAGGCTTTGGCTATATATCAAGATGTCATCGAAATAAACAACCGCAAATCGACCAATAAAAGCATGCAAAACATGATTAATAAGTCGCATAAATGTGCTCGGTGCATTAATTAATCCAAATGGCATGACTAACCACTCATACAATCCATACTTGGTCTTAAATGCAGTTTTCTATTTATCACCTTCTTTCATCTTAATTTGATGATAGCCACTTTTCAAATCGATCTTAGTGAAAATGCAAGAATCATATAACTCATCCAACGTGTCATCTAACCTAGGAATAGGATGTTGATACTTTACCGTAATGTTATTGATTGCTCGGCAATCAACACACATTTGCCAAGTTCCATCATTCTTTGGCACCAACAAAACAGGGACGGCGCATGGGTTGAGACTCTCTCTCACATACCCTCGCTCCAATAGTTTGCTAACTTGCTACTGAAGTTCCTTTGTCTCCTCGGGATTGCTTCGATATGCGGGTCGGTTAGGCAATGGTGCACCAGGAATCAAGTTGATTTGATGTTCTATGCCTCGAATCGGTGATATCCCTCCAGGGAGTTCATCAGAAAAGACATCTTCAAATTCCCGCAATAAAGACACAATAGGACTAGGCAAACTTGGGTCAAGATCGTTAGTAGAAAACAAAACATTCTTATACAAAAGTACAAGTAGCGGTCGGTCTAGAACTAAAGCTCTCCTCACCTTACTCGATTTTGCAAAAAAATTCTTTTGCCTATTTTCTTTCCTCTCTTCTTTTCCCTCAGTTTTTACCACAATCCTTCTCTTGGCCTCTCCTTTTCCTTGCATCTTAGGCACACCACGCAAGCCCTCGGATTTCTCACATTTCTCTCTCTCTCTTGGCTTCTCGTTGTAACTTTAACTGATCTTGATACACCTCACTAAGTGTCATTGGTACCAAAGTATAAGTCTTTTGATTCATCACCAATGAATAACAATTAGTATACCCATCATGACGTACCTTTCGATCATATGGCCATGGTCTTCTAAGTAAGATATGACTCGCTTGCATAGGTACAACATCACACTCTACCTCGTCCTTGTATCTCCCTATCTCAAATGGGACTAGAACTTGCTTCGACATTTTCATCTCACCACTATCATTTAACCATTGAAGTTTATAAGGCCTAGGGTGCTTTGTCGTCTTCAAACCTAACTTATCCACCATAATACAACTTGCCACATTTGCACAACTACCTCCATCAATTATTAAATTATAGATCCTACCATTCACCACACATCTTGCATGAAATTAGTTATCTCTTTGTTGGTAATGCTCCTCCTCCTTTACTTGCACATTAAGAGAACGTCTAACAGTGGCATCTCATCATCCTCTTCTTCCCTCTCACTTTCGAACTCAACATCACCGTGTCCAGTTATGATCATCACCCTCATGTTAGGGCATTGATTTGCCTTATGACCCCTGCCCAAATACTTAAAACATTTAATCTCATGAGTTCTAGTGTTAGGGTTTTCGGTTTTACTTGAAGATGGATTCGTTCCAACTTTACCGTCCCTCTCCTTCTCCTTTGAGGTTTCAATTTTGGTGTTGTTTTATCTCCAATTCGACTTCTCATATCTCTTCCAATTGGATCTCCAATTCTGATTTGAACCTCTTCCACTCTTGTAATTTCGATCCAACTTCAATTGCCGCTCAACTTTGATGGCTTTGTCCACCAAATCCTCCAACTCAATATAGTGTTGTAGCTCCACCACCCTTGTTATGTCTCAGCTCAGACCACTCAAAAATCTTGACATCGTGGCCTCACAATTCTCCATCACATTAGCATGGATAGTGGCAATCTCCATCTCTTTGTGATACTCTTCCACGCTCTTATTGCCTTGTGTGAGATTTTGCAACTTTTAAAACAAATCTTGATGGTAGTGACTTGGTACAAAATGCCTTCTCATCACCGCCTTCATCTCATCCCACATCTCTATCGGTCTTTCACCATTGCTCTTCCTACTAGTCACAAGTTGATCCCACCAAATTATAGCATAATCACTAAATTCAACGGCTGTAAGTTTTACCTTTTTGAGCTTGGAGTATCGTTGGCAATCAAACACCATCTCCATGCATTTCTCCCACTCTAGATACGCATCGAGATCATTCTTCCCTTGGAAAGAAGGAATCTTCATCTTGATATTGCCAAGTTCATTATTTTCTTGGTGTTTAAACCCTTGGGCTCCATTCGATCTTCCAAATTGAGCATCTCGATCATCCTCCATGTTAGCCTCATCATCATCATAATGCCGCTGCCATCTAGGTCGTGTTCTAGAGGCGTCTCGTTGATGTTGCGGCTTTCCACATGGTAGCTCTTGGTCACCATCAACCCTCATGCCATTCCCCATCATTTGGCCGCTAAGCTCTTCCACTATGGCTCTCAATTGCTGGATGCTTTCCACAAGCATTTCATCCCTTCGTTTGGAGTCAACCTCCCTTTGATTTACATTTTTTTTCATGCGACATATTTTAGACCTGTAAGTAAACGTTAGTCACAAAAATCCTCACCAATCGCTCCCTCACGTGTTTCTCTCAAGGTGTTTGTCACTCCCCTCGTGTTTAACTCAAGTCTAGGCTTTTTTCCACTCTCAATTAAGTTCACACACTTGCATTTTCCTCTTTCGTATTCTCTTTTCACAAGCTCTTTATCGGACTCAAAACTTGTCTCTCAACCCCCTCACGACAATCAATCAAACTAATCAAACAAAATTAGATCAATTCCACAAGTAACAATCTCAAACCAACAAGTACAACTTTTTTTTTTTTTTTTTTTTTGGTTCGGCTATTTTTTGTTTTATGCCGAATCTGTTTTTTTTTTCTCTTGCGCACTTTTTTTTTTGTATGCGTTTTCTTCCTCTTTTTTTTTTTTTTGATGAACTCAGATACAATTTAAGAGGCTAGGACCGACTAAAATTACAAAAAAAAAAAAAAAATTTAAACTAAAAGCAAACAACTACATGTGGAAGAACAAAAGCAATTGAATCCCTAAATTGGCTAGAGCCAAAACCCTAGCCCAATAAATCTCCAATTGCTGAATATAAACAGAAAATTAAAGATAAATAGACCTTGTAGAAGCAAGCTCTATTACCAAATGATGTGAATCGTTGCAGAAACATCGTTCTACGAAGGCTTGGAAGGTGCGAATTGTGAACCTTGACCTCCAATCAAACCTGTGATTGGCAATTTCGGTATGAACATGACCTATTGACGAACGCATGTCAACCAACCAACGTTATAGACACCACGAGCGAAAGAATTCGCTATCTCGCTCGATAAGTTGAATTGACCGTTACAAGGGAACCTTGATAAGGTCAAGTCCTCAAAAGAACAATAGAAGAAAACCATTCAATTTTTTTTTTTTGTTCCTCAAAAATAAAATCTATCTCCCAAAGAAATTCGGCAAAGCTTTAATATAGGCTTTCTAGCCACTACACAAACCCTAAAGCAGCCCTAAAAATCTAATGCCTCATATTCTAAAATATGCCTAAACAAGAAGATAAATTATTTTTTTTTGACTTGGTCAAATATTTGGTGACCAAATAATCAAATTGCATCAAGATTTTTAAGATTCTTCAAGATTTGATTCAAGGTCATCTCCACTCCAAATGTTACGCCAAGATTTGCAATATTCTTCAAAATTTGATCCAAAGTCATATCCACACCAAAGATCATGATCCATGACGCCAACAGCTTGCCTGAATTGCTTGGCCCACACTTGAGTGATTGAACCAATCAGAATAGACAATGGGTCTTTAGCACCATCTCCTCGATATGGCTCGATGTCCACATCATATTATGAGCTCGTCTTTGCAAGATTTGGAAGTTGAGAAAATCCTATTATGATCTTGAATTTTTGGTAATATGTGATAAAAACAGTGGAGAATAGTCTTTTTTTTTTTTTTTTTTTTTTTTTGCATAGTCCAACGTGGAAAAATACAAAGGAAATCAAACAAGGTTAGAAGAGATGTCGAAAAAAAAAATATTGGATGAGGTTATGCGCAAGCAAAGATGATCTTCGTACATGGAAGTGTGAATCTGAAAAAAGAAATAAATATTCTACAAAGGCCTTACTCTTTCACCTATAAAAAATGCTCATCTACGGATAAGAAAGGTGGTCGGCAGACTCTATTCTCAAAGCACATAGAGACACACGAGTAAGAAAAGAGAGAAGAAGAGAAAAGGGTCGCGGTCAAGATCCTCCTTACAGCCGCGAGGCTTGGTCAACGCCTGATCCCTCGTGGCCGAGTCCTGCCATTGTCCGTAGCCACTTGATGACACTTAGCGTTACTATGATCACTCTTCACTGGCACGAACCAGCTTCCCAGCTCCGGAGACCATTATAACAAGCTTCCAACCAATTTTCGGCGCTGGTCTTGAGCCCGTTGTTGCTGTCCAGAACGACCGACGACTTGCAAATCTCCAACATTTTCCGGTTAAGTAAAATTTCCATTTGGTGGTCAAGGAAAAGGCATACCGCCAAGGGAGGTAATAATCGGCAAGAGAGAATCTTGAGCCAAGTGGCGGGTTTCATGGTCAAAATAGAAGAGACGGCATAGATCATTAAAAATTTGAAAAAAAGTTATTCATTTTCCACATATACTTGGTCAACCACGACATACATAGTGAGAAATCTGGACGTTCTGTCAAGAACTCCTCCTTGTTGCAGCAAACTAGTCGAGACGGCATAATCTCCATCGACCCTGCTATCTAAGACGTCTCCAGTTGCGTCTTGTCATCTTAACCTGTGAACCGCCACACCATCGATGCCCGTTTCTGCGTTGCCGCTGCTCGCTGCCTGCCACCGTCCACCGCCTTGTTGCCCCCCGATTGCGATCCCAGTCTGATTGCGTAAAGCCCAAATTTGGAAGCTGATATTCAGATTAGGTAAATTTTGTCTATTTTGATTTCTGAAAATTCCATTTCCTTATTTGAAATATTCATTGACGCACGTAATTGAAATTCTCGATATGCTATGATATCCGTAATTTCAAGTAGCCTTATAAATTGAAAAATTTTCCTAATTTCATAACGTGCATATGATTGATAGTCCGATTTCACGCTTGAAATATGGCTTGCAATCGCATGGAAAAATCGCCAGTCCGATCTCACACTTGAGATATGGGTTGCGATTTTATTAAAAATTGGCCAATCCGATCTCATGCGCAAGATACGATTAATTAATTTATTAGATGGATATTAATCATATCTTGCCTAATTTGCTATCGTGTTATTTGAGTTGATTTTGTTTCCGTAAAAGAAAACCGAAAAAAATATATTTGAGTTAGATTATTATGTTCATGTTAGAATATCACTTGTTTTAGGACAATTTTGCATGCTTAGAATAGGAAATTATTTATTTCGAATTTTTGAAATAAAAATCCCAAAAACATTAATTTAGGATGTTAGTTTTTCCTTTCATTAATTTAAATTGCATGTTTAATTATTGGGTATTTTTAATTAAACATAAACATTATCATGCACATGTCATGAAGAATTAGGTCATCCATTGCACATCATTTAAATGTGTATATGTTAGAATAATTGCATTAATCTTTTCCTATCATTAGATTAGGTCATTTAATAAATGCTGCGTGACATATAGTTCGCATGTTAGGTTACATGTTGCATGTAATTTTAGCTAAAAAAAAAAACGTATGTCATTGCATTACATTGCACGTAGTTTCTAGGCTTCATTAAATAAGAAAATATCTTAAAAAATTAAGTGATTGCATGTTAATTAGAAATCATATCTAAGATTGTTGATGTGAATTCTGATATAACATTGCAGATGCTTCCATTTATTTTTTTTTTTGGTAAAAGGTAATAATTATAATGAGCAATGATCAACTGTAAAAAAGATCACGGCATCAAAACTTACACTCAAGATGACAAGATCATTATGAGTGGTAGGATGCTGGGATGTAAAAGCCACTAGTCGCGGCAACCAAAATACAGCAAACACAAAGGAGCAAGAGAAAAGCACGGCATGAACAACCGGCCTCCAGATACAAAACACCCTCGGCTAGGGAAGAGAAACAATCCACAGCTACCAGCGAAAGTCGTAGCACCTAAGGCCTGAGTAAAAAAACACGCACCAGCTGAAAGTAGGAAGGCGACAAAGGGTCCCTAAAGAAGATGATCGAGTCAATGCCCCAACTCCACTATAGCCTTCTATTCCTGAAGTTATCTTTCACGTTCCTAAAAGTGATAGCCTTATCTCTAGCCACTTTAAAAAGATGGTACTTCATAGTCGGGATGGCAAGTGGCTGTTCTCTAAAAATAATGCTATTTACGTTTTTCCAAATAATATGACACAGTGCTCCAAAGGAAAAACAGGCTATGCACTTATAAAAATTCCTTGCCCATTAGCAAGGTGGTGGCCCAACGGAGATTCTCCTCCCAAGACCTGTTACGCCATGGAAGATTGCATCTGGCTGCCCAAAAGAAAGCAAGCCTGGTCGTGACATGACACCCAAAAAATAGATGGTCAATAGAATCAGGCATATCATTGCAGCAAGCACAAGAACCACTATCTATTCTGCCATAAGACAATAAAAGTGCCTGGGTGGGAAGCCTGCACTTGGCCATAACCTAAAGGTTTACTTGATATTATGGCATAATTGCATTGTTCCAGATGAACGCATACTAATGGACCCGAGTCCTTTTCCGCTTGAAGTCTCCCAAGCTGTAGCAATAGTAAACCGGCCTAACGAACTCTCCCTCCAGCAAAAGTAGTTCGAGTTCTGAGATCGGCTCGTAAGGGGGTGCTCCCATGACTCAAGCACCAACCTGAGAGGCTGCCCATCATCAGAGAAAAGATCTGCCACTGCTGCTTGCCTAGAAAGTCTAGAACTATAGATGATCGAATTTGAAAAGATTAAGTTTAGGGGACCCCTAGGGTGCCAGTTGTCAAACCAAAGAGAGGTTGAGAGGCCATCCCCAATCCTCTAAAAGAAAGAATTTCTGACCTCACTTTTGATAGATAGGATTTTCTTCCAAGCCCAAGAATAGAATGTGGGTTTTTTAGCAACCCAAAAGTTCCTTATTTTTAAAAACGTGGAATAAATCCACTTGCACCACAATGCTTCCTTGTCTAAAAACAGAAGCCAAATATACTTCAGCATGGTGGCCTTGTTGCAATCCCAAAGCTTCCGGATACCAAGGCCTCCCTCCTGTTTTGGAAGGCACACATCCTCGTAGGCAACCTTAGCACCCCACTTGCAGATGCTTCATTACTATGAGGTAAATCCTATAATTTATTTATTGCTTTATTTAGGTGTTAAATTGGTGGTTTGCGTACCCGCATGATCACCTCACATGTTAGGAAAGTAAATTAAAATTTATTCAAGTTGCCTGCAAAACATTTTTTGGAAATGAAAGAGAAAGGTACCGAAAGGGCGTTAGAGAAATCTAGCATGATCAAGTCCCCGAATTTACAATCTTTGGTTCGCAGGATTAAAGTAAATCTCCCGTTACTTTACTTGGGTTTCTAATCGACCCACCAAAAATAGATTAGTGGCAATTCCTAATTGAAAGATCATTTGCATGTTAAAAACTTGAACCTAAGCCGTGAATTGGTATGGGCTTGGGAGAGCCTGAGCTAAGTTTAGGCTTAGTAACCTATTAGCCAAACCTTAGGTCGTGCACCCGAGGTTAAGTCATGACAAGTAACCTTCCCTAATCCAAGGGTGATGGCGATTCTTTGACAATGAATCTGTAGGGCATCCGAACTCAATTGAGCAACATCCCCTAATCGAAGGGTGACGGTGATCCTCCAATAACAAATCCATTGGGCATCCGAACTTAATTGGGCAATGTCCCCTAATCCAAGGATGTTGGCCATATTTATTCCCTTGTGTGACCATACAAACGAACATCACAATTTGGCTTCTTATTTTCATTTCATTAGCTGATACAAGTAAGGCCTGAGGGTGTGAATAGTGAAAAGTGCATAACATATTTTTCCTCTCCAAAACTATACATCATGTTGGGCATGACCTTAGGTTTGTGGCCCGAACCAACCGGTCAAGACACCAACTTACACCAAGCAAGGCTTTGGATTGGTATCCCTCAATACCAACCCACAAAGTGAAGTTCATTCCAATATGCCTTGATGCCTATCCTAACTAAGTGAGACTCGTCCATAGTCCAGGGCGTGTTTCCAAACATATGAGCAAATCAAACAAAATTTGCACACGAGTGAGCCATGGAAAGGCATCAGTCAACATAACATACATACAAGGCATGATACATGAGCAACTCATGAGCAAACCATGGAAAATTACTCTTTAACATAAGCATACATACAATCAAGCACAATCAAGAACATGACCTGCTATACCAACGTAAGACAACGTCCTAATCAAGGGTTAGGAAGTTTACTTAATAGCAAGGAACATGAGCAGACCATACAAAATTGCACATGAACGAACTATAAGGAAAACATTCATTGATATAAACATGCATGCAAGCATAGTTGGAACACAACCTGATCAACCAATGTAACACACCACCCTAGCCAAGGTTTAAAAAGTTCACTTACTACATGCCTAAGGGTAGTGGTTAGTGGTGGGGAGAGCAGCACAGCGAGGAGATGAGCGATAAAGAAGCCAAGAGAGTAAGGCGAGAGGATGAGAGAGATGTGCAAGGGAGAGGAGGGAGTAGGGAGGGAGGGAGGGAAGAGAGAGAGAGAGAGAGAGAGAGAGAGAGAGAGAGAGAGAGAGAGAGAGAGAGAGAGAGAGAGAGGTAGGGTGAGGAAATGAGGGCTGGGTGCCTTTGTTTATAGGCCATCTCTTCTAACTTTCAAGACTTGCTCTCCAAGTTTTGATTCTCTAGAACCTTCCCCAAGCCTCCTTCACTTATAAGCTACTTGCTCTCCAAGTTTGGTTTTCTAAAATCTATAAGGTGTAATGATCTTATGGACACTTAAGCTAAGCGACTCATCTCCTCTCATTATTGCTTAGATAATGCCACTCATTCTTTGCCACCTAAGTTGATGACTCATCCTCTTTATTGATTAGCTAACTTGCTACTCAAGTTGATGATTCACCTATGAAATGATTAGTAGGAATGATGACGACATTAATTAGGGGACATCAAAATCATGTGACTCATCTCTTTATTAAAAACATGCAATCATTATGGGGACACCTAAGGTAGTGACTAAGCTCCTTACATCAAATGCTCAGATCCTATGCAATCATCAAGCTATATGTGTTCATACTACAAACTAGCTCTCCAAGTTTCTTCTCTTTACCACACTATTCTAGAATTCTCTCTTTTGTCATGATTCAAGAAGCAACTATGGTTGGCTTAAACTTGTCTTACAAGTCTCAAGATAGAGTGACCATGGCTAAGGAGGAGAGGTGGCACCTAGTTTGGGTTGTATGGCGCCTAAACCCCAAGAACAATGATTCAAGGTCCAATTGGTGTCTATCTTATTGTCCACATGGTAGATAGCCCTAATTGGAAGATGTGGCAAATCTACAAGAAGCAACTCTAAATGGCTAAACTTGTTTTACAAGTCTCAAAATAGAGCAATCATGGCCAAAAGTTTCTAGGGAATAGATAAGGTTATGACTCACCTCTTGCACTTATGGACTATATGGCTTTGGAACTTAGTTCATTAAGAAGCCTTGACTTGGTTGACTTGCTCTTCTAGAAGGTTTATTCTAAGAAGATTTGAAATTGACTTGATCTTTAATTAGCTAACTTCCAAAATTCAAGGCCGTCATGAGAAAGAACTAAATTGGAGTAATGCCTCATCAGATGAAATTTTCTCATATTTGTCCACGATAAGCGATCTTGTCCAGACCGAGTTTCATGACTAGTTTCATGAGCAGATGAGGTCCGATATAACTCATCCCAATGAGCAAGACTAAGTCAGTGGCTCATTCAGACTTGCATGTGGCCATCCAATGTTTGGATAAGGCTGGTGGTAGCCCTTCCCATTGGAGTTAACCAACTTAATGCCCCTTGAGTGGGTCCCATAGGTGGCTTTGTGTCTGCCTTTCTGTCGTGGGGCCTAGCAGATCGGACCCTAGGCCGACTTGTACTAGCACCTAACTTGACTTGACCATTTCTATGCCTAGCGTGGGGCTAGGTCTAGTTGGCCTTTGGCTTTGCTTTGGCTTATCCGTGACTAGTTGCAATCGATCCTTGGTTGACTCTTGGTTGTTATACGATTTCATGGAACTAGTCGCCATGGCTAATCCACGGTCAATTAGAATCAACTCATGATCATTTGCGGTTGATACATGTCATGTGGAATCACTTGCGATTGGTACATGCTCGTATGGAATCGATCCATGATCATCCCTAGATCCGTGGTGGTGCGTGACCATTCCACAACCAACCTTCATGGTCAAGCTCTCAATCCATGGCTCGATGCAAAGCACATTGCCCTTGCACATAAGCATAGGGCAAGGCACAGTGCCTTCGCATGTAGGCTTGGAACAAAGCATAGTGCCTTTATTTGAAGCCGATCCCCGCCATGAACATTCCAACTTAGCAGCCTTATTGTCATGACTCGAAACTGAGGATGTTACCACTCTTCCTTCCTAAAAAAATTTCGTCCTCAAAATTGAATACATCCCCGATTGCTCGAATAAATGTGGGTATTGACACCTCATCAATTCCTCACTTTCCTAGGTTGCTTCTTATGTTCCATGATTTCGCCAAATGACCTTAACTAAAGGAATGACCTTATTCTGTGATGGTTTTATGTGATGGGCCTAAGTTGGCCTGTCCGTCCATGATGGGCCTAAAAGCCCGGCCCACAAGATTAGGGCCCATGGATGAAGGAGTACGTTCCTTTCTGTTGGAGGGACGTATAAAAGGAGAAAGAGAGAGGGAGGAACACACCTTTTGGCATATTAAACGTACGTTCCTCTCCCTCTCTCCCTCCAAAAGAAAACGGTAAACAAAAGGCGAATCCATCTTCCCTTCAAGGCCAATTGATGTCATCGGATCGAATGGGATCGGTTTCTCTTCCTCTTATCAACGTCGGTGTTTAATTTGTGGCTAACAAGGTTCGCTCGATTCTGTGGTGTGCTTTAGGATCGGTGATACATGTGAATTTCCTAGGCTTGTCTTCCGCATTCGTTTTAGGGGTTTGATTTAGTGTCGAATCTGTTTTTGGGAATCCGACAATCCCTACATTCTGCAACACTTGTTCTTTCCTATTGACGATCCACATCAACTCCTTAGAATGCAACATTATGTCGTCTACTTCAATCCCTTCAAAGTTTAGCACCTGTGCCAGATTGAGCTCATACTTTCTCAACATCGATACATGAAGGACATTATGTACCCAAGAAAGTTTTGGCAGCAAATCCAGTCGATAGGCCAAGTTTCCTATATGTTCTAGGATTTCAAATGGTCCTACGTACTTGGGGCTTAGTTTCCCTTTCTTTCTAAAACGTGATACACCTTTCACGGGTGATACCTTAAGGAAAACATAGTCACCTACTTGAAATTTTAAAAGCTTCTTTTGTCTTTTTGCTACGCACTCTAATTGTTATTCTTCTTACTATGATGTCAAAATGGTACATAATTGACATGACTAGATTTATTGTTTCCTCTCGTGGTCACTTGATCCTGAGTACTCATGTGACTAACTTATAGAACAATCATATGAATTCTACGGGAGCTTTTCTACACCATAATAAGAAGTTAGCAGGCCTGAACTATTGTCAGAAAAAAAAATTAATCAAGCAATCATATATGCATGAGGTGTTTTCCTAGCTAACTATTTCATGACTCCCAACACACCTTTTCACTCCAAGTAATAACCCAGTTCTAATACAAAAAAAATGTAATGACCCCAACTCCATTTCCAAGATCATGAGCATCTCGGGTTATTTTGGCGATGTTCAAGTCGCATCGCCATCGTATTTCTTTTATCTTTTCATTAAGAGCATGCATAAGCGTATATACAACACCTAAATAACAACAAACAACCAAGAAAAAAACTTTTCAATACACTACTTCTTATATTACATTAGTATATTTACAAGCCCCTTCCTATAGGCATTTTCCCTTTTCAACAAACTACATGTATCCGTGCAGTATCACGCTCCGATCCTTTGAGTGCGTGCCCATCCCTCAATGGTCGATTAAATAGCGATTTCCCAAGATGTGTCACTGACCCATTTCTTTTTGATGCGCATGTGGAAACAAATGAATTAAGTCCCCAGACAACAACAAGATGGGATAGAAAAGTAAGGCCACAATTTTTCAAAACCAAACCACACCTTTATACATATCAGACTAATTCATATACATTGCTAGCCGATATTTACAAGGTCTACAAAAAGTCGACTCTCCAAAACAAGCTGTCCTATGACCATCTAGTCCAACTCGTTCGTCGATTCTTCAGTGTCCATAGGAGCCGGGCGAGATGGCGGGTTCTCCACCATGCCATTAGGAGGGTTAGCTGGATCATCATCCAGAGCAGCATCAATCACCATAGCATGGATATCAAAAGTCCTAAGGGGACCTAGCCTAACACCATAGGAAGCGGTGCGAAACCATGCTTTGAATTGATTAGGTATCTCACGATGTGGAGCCTCTTCAACCCAGACGGTGGTTACAACTACCTCGTAAACCTAAAAACCTCCGGGATCGGGGAAACTAGAAACTCGCTCTATAACCCTGATGGGACGACCATGACGTTGGGGTTGATTCGCCATTTGAAAATATGAAAATGTTATCTCACAACGGGGTGAGACGACGTCTCAGCAAGTTCACTCCCTAAGACCCGACTAGGAAGAAAATACGCCCTGAGGGCTACCTAGGCACAAACACGAGTAAGATGACTTACCTTGGTCTCAATTCCTTCTTGTAAGTCAATATAATTCAAATAACCATCCAATCGATCACTTCACAAATGAATTCATCCAGTCAGATCAAATCATCGATCAATCGACTCAGTCGATTCCATGTCATCAAGACCATCTCTCGGTCATCTCAATTCATACTATCTATAAAGTCCGATCATATCCAGGACTGCTCACTCTAAGCTAATAATAGATAGTATAGCTCACTTTAAGTTGATAAATAGTATACTGCTCATACTAAGCTGATATATCGAGGCTCGCAGGCTGATAAAGTATACTAATAATGCTCACCAGAAGTTGCTAAGGTATACTACTCGCACTAAGCTTTCATATCGAGGCCCGCAGGCTGATATAGTATACCGATATTGCTTACTCTAGGTTGACATATCAAGCCTACGGGCTGATATAGTATACCATTATAATCATCCAACGATTTCACTATTTTTATCATACCCATTAAAAATAATCGTATGTGGGTACACGGTTGGCCTTAGCCAAAATACAATATTTTCGCCTATCAAAATCCCACTAATTTCAATAGTCCACAAATCCATTTTTGGCGTTGTAAACCGACGCCGTGATTTTCTAATTAATTACCGAAATTAAATAAATTTTGGGATAAATACCCAAAATCACAAATCACACTCAATTTGCACAAATTAGAGGTCAATTATATAAACCAATCACACCATTGGAATTAGCATGAAATTCCAGTCACCGACTATCCTGATCTAATTTCTGGAAAATAAATAAATAAACAAATAATTACGATTTTTTTTTTTTTTGGTAAAGGTAAAGAATTTTATAGCTTGGACAAAAGAACAAACAGACGACACCAAGACTTACACTCTAATTGCAACAGCAAGTAGAGTGGAGGGGAGCCGAAACAAAATAGCAACAACAGAGCACAAAAGACCGAAGAGGTCACACAAAAAAACACCAAGGCACTAAACCCCTCAAAGAACTATAAGGAGAGGGCCGAGAACCGGTGAGCCAAAAGGCTTGAAATGGGACCGCACAGGAGCTTCCACTTCCGGAGCTAAGTAATGTCATAGTGATCAGCAAAGATGGAGGGGTCGAAACCCCAACTTCTCTGAAGTCTTCTATTTCTTGGGATATCTGGGACATTTGAGAAAGTGATGGCTTTATCCTTGACAATCTTGACAATATGATTTTTCAAAGGTCAGCTAAAGCCACCACCGTTTCCCCACGAAAGATGATGGCATTCCTTTTCTTCCAAATAATGTAACACATGGCAGCAAAAGAAAAGCGAGCTATACTGTGAAAGAAATCTTTGCCATTAAGAAAAGACATAGCCCATTGGAGATTCTCCACCTAAGTCATAAGGTGCCAAGGGAGGTTGCAACGAGTTGCCCAAAAGAAGGCAATAGACGCTGATGAGTGGCAATCAAAAAACAAGTGATCAATGGAATCAGGAACTTCATTATAGAAAGCACAGGTAGCGAAATCAATCCTACCATAAGAAAGAAGAAGTTCCTGAGTAGGCAGACGATTTCTAGCTATCAACCATAAATTGAATTGGAACCAGGGTTCAATGTCGTTATTCCATATAAGAGAAGTCCAAGGAACTCGACTTTTCTTAGCCCTGATGTGGTCCCAAGCGAGAACCCACCGAAAAGGAACTGGATGGATGCCAACGCCAAGAGAAAAGGTCTGGGTCTAAGGATAGCGTCGGGATAGAGAGTCCCCAACTTCCCAGAAGAGATTGAAAGGAATAGCCCATTGATGAAAGGAGATTAGCCACAACTGCATGCTTAGGAAGGCCCGAGTTCTAGATGAGATGATTTCGAATAAGAAGATCAAAAGGGCCCTTCGGGTGCCAATGATCAAACCATAAGGATACCAAAAGTCCGTTACCAATTTTCCAAAGGAAGGAAAGCCGAGAATCTCTTCTTAGTTGCAAGATTTTTTTCCAGGCCCATGAGCAAACTTTAGGAGATGAGGCGATCCAAAAATTATCCCTCTTTAAAAAATTGGAGTGAATCCAACGGCACCATAAGGATTCTTTATCTGTGAAAAGAATCCAAATGTATTTCATCATCGCTGCTCTGTTGTAGTCTTTCAATTTCCAAATACCGATGCCTCCCTTCATCTTTGGAAAGCAGATATCATCCCACAAAACCTTAGCCCCTCCCCTACTTAGGGTGGCTTCTTTCCATAAGAATTGCCTCAAAATTTTTTCAATACTATCAAGGACCGAAACCGGCAAGGTAAAGACACTTGACTAATGGAATGTAAGACTGACCTAATCAGTTGCAATCTTCTAGCAAAAGAAAGAAAACGATGAGCCCAAGATTGGGCCCTAGCTGTGATCCGATCAATCAGGGCAATACAATATGTTTTCCCAAGCCTGGAGGAGATGATAGGCACTCCTAAATATCGCACCGGTAGCTTTCCTTCTTGAAAACCAAAAGCCAATAAAATGTAGTTACATAGAGAAGGACGGCCACCTGAAATGAAAATTTCACTCTTGTTCTTATTTGGAACCAAACCGCTCCAAGAAGAGAATAAATCCAACCCTTTTTTTAGCATGGTAATGGACACCCGATCAGCCTGACTAAAAAGAAAGACATCATCTGCAAAATAGAGGTGAGAAAGCTTGACCGCTTTGCATCTCCAAAAGTACTTGAATTCCTTGAGTGAAGTGTGAGCACTCAAGATTCCTGAGAACACCTCCATCACTAGGGTGAACAAATAAGGAGACATAGGGTCGCCCTGACAAAGGCCCCGCCCACTGGTGAAAAAACCATGCAGTTCTCCATTGATTGAAATAGAGTGTTTCGGAGTCCGTACACAAACCATGATCAACCGAATCAGAGAATCAGGAAAACCAAAAGCCACAAGAGTAAGCTGAAGGAAATCCCAGTCAATAGTGTCATATGCTTTTTGGAAATCTACTTTGATAGCACATTTAAGGAGATACAGGTCTAGGTGAAAACCGGCAAAGAGCTCCTGTGCCATCAAAATATTATCCCTAATCCTTCTTCCCTTTATAAAAGCACTCTGGAAAGGATCAACCACATCACTCAAGACAACATCAAGTCGATTAGCTAGAATCTTGGTAATAATCTTATAGATAGTATTACAGCAGGCAATGGGTCTAAAATCAGAAACCGCACACGCATTCGGCACTTTAGGTACCAAGGCGAGGATAGTGTTATTTACCTCTCTCAAGAGACAACTAGAAGAGAAGAATTCCTTGACTGACTCTATCACGGACGAGCCAACAATATCCCAGTTGCTCTTAAAGAATTCCGCTGTAAAACCATCCGGGCCAGGAGCTTTGCCTCTTGGAAGAGAGAATAAAGTATCTCGAATTTCGGTGTCAAGAATCGGGCTAGAAAGGGAGCTAACCTGGTCCATAGACAACGGCCTTCGAATAAACTCCTTTAATTCTTGCAAGGAAGGCTTGGTGAGGGACACTTGAGGAGCAAGAAGATCCACAAAGAAAGAGACAAAGACTTGCAGAACCAAGTCAATGTCCGTGATGAAATCCCCCGAGGAGTTTTTAACAGAGAGGATTCTATTTCTAAGTTGTCTTTTTTTAACCGAAAGATGAAAGAATTTAGTATTTTGATCCCCTTCTTTAAGCCACCGGACTCTTGACTTTTGTCTGTAGAATGATTCTTCATTTATGCGCAAGTCCACGAAGAGTCTACGGCGCACCTTCTCTAGATCAGCCAACTCAGAATTGTTCGGATTAAGTTGAAGATCAAGTTGTGCAACCCGAAGGGCTTCTCTAGCTTCATCCGTCCTCAATGAAATATTCGAGTATACCTCTCTATTGAGACGCTTGAGTCTACCTTTAAGCATTTTTAGTTTGGACACAAGCCTGTACATGGAGAAACCATCAACCGGCGAATCCCAGACATGTTGAACGATGGAGGTGAAGTTCGGGTGCTTTGCCCAATAATCAAAGTACTTGAAAGGCCTCCTCATGATCACCGGGTTGAGAACTCTGACTACCATGGGCGAATGATCAAAGATACCCGAGTTCAGAATTGAGGCCTTCGAGAAAGAGAAATCCATATTCCATTTAGTGTTGACCAACACCGATCAATCTTCCTCATCTTTCTAGTCGCACCAGCAGACGTCGACCAAGTGAAACGAAGGCCAACGTACCTGAGATCTTCTAACTCAGTTTGAGCTAAGCAATTAGCAAATTCATCG
Organism: Eucalyptus fibrosa; assembly: GCA_017140475.1. Classification (NCBI taxonomy): domain Eukaryota; kingdom Viridiplantae; phylum Streptophyta; class Magnoliopsida; order Myrtales; family Myrtaceae; genus Eucalyptus; species Eucalyptus fibrosa. Next base: position 30,609,951 of record CM029514.1, on the reverse strand, counting down.
AAATATGGAATCCAATTGTTAGAACCACCGAACCGGTCAGAGGGATCCTTTAAGGCGTTGAAGTCTCCGGCCACCAACCAAGCTGACTCCTGCAGAAGATTGTTCATGCGAAGCAGGTCCTCCCAGAGAGGCCGACGACGAATAAAAGTATGCTCCCCATATACTACAGAGATGCAACAAATCATACCAGAAAAGTTAATCCTCAATCGACCATGTACGGCCTGGTCGTTGATTGCCAAAGTTTCAAAATTAACGTACTTCGGGTTCCAACCTACCCAGATTCTGCCATGAGGTGAGAATTCATAATTTGCAACCCAATTCAAGCCATTTAACAAGGAGGAGGAGATGGAATCAAAATCAGGTTCAGAGACTTTCGTCTCAATAAGACCAATAAAACAAAGATTGTGCTTGGAGACAAACTTCCTAACTTCAGCCCACCTGAGAAGACCATTGAGGCCTCTTATATTCCAAATGCCTATGTACATATTTACAACGGAGAGTGAGAGAGAGAGGGTTACCTCTTTTTAGTGGTCCTTTTCTGACCAGTAGCTGAAATAGGAGCCATCGAAGGTGGGTTATCTGGGCATAATAACAATAGTTTATCTTGTAACGTCTCAACAGGAGCATTCAAGGGGAGGCCTTTCGGTGAGGGACAATCAACCGAGAGCAAGTCTTCATTATCCGCACCATCATAAGGACTTGGATTGTCAATCTCATCAGAACACTCAGCCAAGTTCAAAGGAGGATGAACAGCCTTGGCTTTTGCTAGAGAGGAAGAGCCATCAACGGCTTTAGGTAAGGAACCTTTAACACCTCGAGGCACAAAACCAGTACTAGATTTTCCTGAGGCAGCACCTTTCAACTTAAGAGATTGTCCACCTTCATTGGGCGAAACTAGACTGAAGGAGGCAGCTTCTTTGTTAACCCGGTTTTTCTTCTTCGAGACTTGCTTCCAACCTGGTTCAGCAAGAACCAGAGGTATACTTGCAGAGCAAACCAGATCCTGGCTTCCCTCGCATACAGAAGTCGAAACAGTAGGTGTACTAGTAGTAGGTGGAAGATTCTTAGCAAGATTAGTGTCTTTGTGAGGTCTTCAAATGTCCTTTCTTACTAGAAGACTCACATCAGAATTAACATAGAGGGGGTTATCTCGTGTCTTGTCACCGGCCTGCACTTGCTGAGAAGGAACAGGGGCAGAAGGCGAGGATACTGCAGCAGGAGCCGGGGTTCTCTCATTCAAAAGCTATCGGGATTGATCAGCTGAAGATTGAGCATTAACAGAATTGCATTTATGGCAGAAGATACCATAACTTGCACAAGCCGTAGGCTTCCATTCATATTCTATTTCAACCAGGCAAGATTCGCCTTGATGTACCACCTCGACGAACTGACAATGAGGCTGCTTAGCTGTGATTTCTACACAAACTCTAGCATAAGTGAGCATTTTCATCTGCTCTGTTTTCAGGTCTACATATAGCGGTTTACCTACAGCACTAGCAACTTTGCTTATAGTTTGTGAAGACCAACAAGCAGCAGGGATATTTATGAGTCTAACCCATATAGGAGCCGTGAGGTGAGCATCTTTCCTTAGCTCCAAATCCGGTCTCCATTGCTGAAGAACTAACAGCACCTTGGAGACGGTGATGGGCCCTCCTTCCAGCACCTTCCTTCGAAATTCCCTGTCCGGAATATGAAAGAAGAAAAACCCCTTCCCATTTGCCATGACTTCAGCCAAGTTAGATCCCCAAGCTTTTTTAAAAGATGCTTCAGTAACTACAAAAGGTATCCTCCTACCTATGTAGTATCCCACGAGACATTCTTGCAGTTTTGGGTCAGCAGCTTGGAGGTCTTCCTCTGTCATTTCAACTATCGGCCTGTTATTAACATAAGTTGGAGGGAAGAACTCAAGGTTGTATCCCTTAGAGGCCACTTTGGCTACCGTGACACTCACCCAAGAGCGTAAATTTGAGCTCCTTGAGATAGCTCTCTGAGGGCCTTTAGAGCCTGATCTGCCTCTGCTTCTACCTCTCGGCCCAATCGTAGTGCGAGAGGAGCGAGCATGAGCAGCAGTTTCCTTTTGGGAATCACCACCCGTGTTCTCATTAACAACAACACCGGACAAGGATCTGTCTCTACTCTCCTCTCGCAAACCAGTAGGACCATGAGTAGTACCCATGTGGTCTGTTTCTGTCGGGACAGGGTAAATCGGGGACATATGCCCCTTATCCTTCCTAGACGAATCATCATAGGAAGAATGGCCATGTTTTTGGGGAACCAGAGCAGACACACTCGACCCTTCATCAAGACAATGGGCTTGAGTCGAAGTCAAGGCCATCACAGCAACAGAACGAAGAAACAGTAGTAGAATCGGGACAAAACCCTAATCGATCTCCTCCATAATCGGCCCAAAAGAACGACGTACCAGGGAGAAACTTCGGGGGGTTTTGAAGAGTGACCCAAGGTGTCTCTCGCTGCCAAATGGCAGCCTCAACTGTCGGTCAAACCGCTTGGAATCAACCGAAGAAGAAATCGCGTGAACAGGGACTCGGTCGCCAACTTGAGAGCTTTTGGTTCTTTTTGTCGCGGCGCTTTTTTTATGAAAATTAATTATTAAATACCAATAAATAGAAAAAATGCAAACTTAGGCCGGAAAAGCCTAATTAATACCGAAACGGGCCTGGAAAAATTCCGAGACTCGTTAGATAAATACTATAGCTTATCTAGTTGCTAATTGCACTAATCTAACCACCTAACATGCAATATCTGTCAATTAATGCACTAATTTATTCTAACTATCAACCTAATCCATGCTTAATTTAAACTAATCAACCCTTAAATTTCATTAACTTACTAAGTAGGGATTACTGAGTTAAACTCACTTGATTAACGATATGATGGAACCTCGATGACGGCGACGCGGAGATGATCGACAATCTCCAAAGTGGGGGTACCATGCGTGGTCGAGTCGGGCCCGAAATCAGCCTTGCAAGCTCACGGTTAAGCTGTTGGTTCTAGTTTGGAGGGGGCCAATCTGCTGGGCTTGTTGCTTCGGTGAAGATGGAAGTGCGACATTGCTGCTGGGCTGCGAAGATGAGCTGACATGGGCGGATTGGCGAAGCAACTTCGGGCGGGCTTGACTTCGTGGCCGAAGAAGGAACAAACGAATGAAGATGGGTGGTGGCAGCTGCAAGGGAAATTAGTGGGGTTCGGTGGGAGGAGAAACCTGGGGGGGAAAATGAAAAATAAAGAAGAAGTAGAAGACTCGGTGGGGGAGGGGTGCTCGAAGAAGAAAAAAGGGAGGAGACCACTTCACGTGTGGCTGAGAGGGAAGAAGACAAAGCAGAAGTCGCTAGGGTGGGACGCAGCTGGATGAGTGCGAAGGAGAGAGGAAGGAGAGAGAGAGAAAGAATGTCGGCTAGGGGGAGGGATAGGAGAGCAGTGGTTTGCTGGCTGAAAGGGAGAGGAAAAGAAAACGATGTGTGAGGGAGAGAAAAACGTGAGAGACGTGTAGAAATGAGAGACCGAAAGAAGGGGGAAATTTGAATAAAAAATCTTATTTTTATCCAATCTTAGTCCCACACATTTTCATATAAAATGCTTGGTCCTCACTTTCTTGCACCATAATTCTCCCAATTAACAAGTATTGGGCAGCAAAAATGGCCATTTCCCGAAATTCGATTTCTTAACAAATCTCTCCGATTGATGACAGATTTTGTTGAAGAAAAAGCCCACACAATTTCCTTTCATCAAGTAGCTCGCACAAGAGGCCAAAAATCCCTTCAAATTGGTCAATTCGAATTTCCGTTCGTTTTTTGAACTATTCGAATTGATTTTCCATAAAAAATCCCATACTCGTTGAAAATTCCTCAAAAGATGAGTCGACGTTTCTAAAATAACTCATGACATGATAGAACTTTTAATTTCTAAAATCAAAATCAAATTTGTGGTTAATTTCAATTTGGCGCGATTTTAGCGTGACTTAGCCTATTGGGTAGCTTATAGAAATTTTTGGTGCAATTGACCCGTGGTCGATTTTCTTCGAGCCACACATACCTTTTCAATACATTGGCGACTCTTGGTAGTCGTGAAAATCTTGATATTTCAAATACGGGCATAGGGTATCTAAAACGACAGAAAATCGGTTTAGTGCCGATCGACGAGAATTTTGCAATCAGGTGGAATCACCCAAACTTTGATCACACATCTCAGTCGAATCGACTTATCTCCAGTCTCTGATGGATTTTCAATTGTGCCGTAATGACCCTTGTAGATTAGCATGGTCGAGCAGTCAATTCCTGGTTAAATTCTCAAGTCTATTGTATTAAAATCTCTTAACGACTTCACCTGATAGGCCAATTATCTCGTGAGTGGCAATCTCAGAGAAAAACACTATAGTCATGCTAATGAAAGACCCAACTTATCCAATCGAAACCAGAACCTGAAAATTAGGATGTCACAACTCTTCCCCTCTTATAAAAATTTTGTCCTCGAAATTTAAACCTTTACCAATCTTAGCAAAAGGCGGGGGTTATCGTCGTCTCATCGAGTCTTTACTTTCCTTGGTTGCTTCTTCAGTCATGTGGTGTTTTCAAACCACTTTGACCAAGGGGACAATCATGGTACACATAATCTGTTCCTTCTGACCCACAATCTGAACCAGGCTTTCTACATACAACACTCTGTTGTCCCTGTTTAACTTTTCAAGATTTAGCAAGTGGGTTGGGTCAGGCTCATATGTCCTTAACTTCAACAGGTGAAAGACGTCATGCACTTGTGCCAATCTTGGTGACCATGCAAGACGATACGCTAGGATCCCAATTCTTTCCAGAATCTCAAAGGGACCCGCGTACCTCAGTCTCAGTTTTCTCCTCTTACCGAAGCTCGAAGTATCCTTCATTTGTGACATGTTTAGAAAGATGCAATCACCAACTTGGAATTCCGGCCTTTGACACTTAACAGGACAACTTTTGGTGACTTTGAGCGGTCTTTAACCTGTCATCGATATTTGCAACTACATTTGCTGACTACTGAACTAACTCTAGGCTGTGTTCCATCCTTATCTAACTCCTTTCCCACAAACTGAAGTTTTGTACACTCTGCTATGTAATGCTTCAAAGGAACCATTTGACTGTTCTGCTAAGACTGGGAACCTTGGGTCTAGAGCTGATATAAATTCGTTACTGGCACTCCATGTAGACGTATTATCTAACGTACGCACAACTCTGCATGTCTGTTTACGTCCAGATCCTTTCGTACTACCAAGAAGTGAGCCGACTTCGTCAGTCTATCGACCACATCCTCAAATGGAATTATTACTCCTTTGACTCCTTGGTAAGCCTGTCACAACGTTCTATCGTGATATACTTCCATTCCAACTCGGGACTCTCGAGTGATTGTAAAAGTCCCCCTCGGCTTGCATTATTGAACTTCCACTTACTAGCAGAGCTAACACTTGCAACCTGTCCGTCGACATCTATCTTTATATCGGTCTACCAATCGAGCTGACGCTAATCCTAACCAACTTTGTACTGTCTGGTTGAATACTGCAACTGCTACAGTGAATTCCTGACAAGGCCTCCTCCTTAAGCTCTGTACCGTCTGATACATATCATCACCCATGAAACCTCGACGTTCCACCTTTAGAAATTTGAAGTCAACCTTTCTCTTATCGGTATCCTCTTACAGGATTTTCTTAACATCTAGATCTGTCAACTGAAACGTCTTGATTCTAAACTAGACTTCCGGTTCAATTCTGAGAGTGGCCATAAGATTTGAAATGAGGCCCACCTCAAATTGGGAACCAAATCTCAAGTTCTCTCTTGAGTAAAATCCATTCATTAACTATCGTCTGTACAATTGAAGACTCATGACTCAAAACGTCTGCGACCCTATTCGTCTTTCCAAGGTGATATAAGTTATTACAACCACAGTCCTTCCGAAGTTCTAATTCACAACGTTGTCTCATATTCAACTTATTCTGAGAGGATAAATACTTGAGATTTTGATGGTCAGGAACGATTGAGAATCTTTCTCTACACAACCAATGACTCTAAATCTTTTAAGCGAAAGTGATTACTATGAGTTCTAATTCATGTGTCAAGTAAATCAACTCGTGAGGTCTTAACTAACGGGACGCGCATGCATCAATCCTGCCTTATTGCATCAGCATGCAACCCAGTCTTTGGAATGATGCATCACTATAAATCTCATATCCTCTAAGATCAGATGGAATGGTCAGTACAAGTGTGGTAGTTAGTTTCTGCTTAAGCTCTTGGAAACTACGCTCGCACTTATCTATCCATATGAACTTTTCTTCTTTCTTCAGGAGTCGAGTCAATAGCGACACTAATGCTAAAAATCCTTCCACGAACCTTCTGTAGTAACCTGTCCAACCCAAAGTGCTTTTGATCTCTGATACGGTTGTCGGTCTTGGTCCACTGATAACTACTTCAATCTTGGTCGGGTCCATGGAGATTCCTTCGCCTGAGGTCACGTGATCTATGAATGCTACACGAGTCAACCAAAACTTACACTTACTGAACTTAACGTACAACTGATGAATCCTCAGGGTTTGAAATGCCATTCTAAGATGACTCTCATGTTCCTCAGCACTCCTCAAATACACCAGAATATCATCGATAGACACGATCACAAACTGATCTAGATACTCTTTGAACACTCGGTTTGTCAAATCTATGACAGCAGCTGGAGCATTTGTTAGACCCAATGGCATTACGGTACTTTCATAAAGATCGTATCGAGTATGAAACGCTAAATTCGGTACATCTTCCTTTGAAATTCTCAACTAATAATACCCTGTCCTCAAGTCGATCTTTGAAGTATATACATTATTTATAACTAATCACACAATTCATTGATCTTCAGCAAAGAACACTTGTTCTTGATCATCACTTGATTGGGTTGACGATAGTTGATGAATAATTTCAACGAACCATATTTCTTTTTCACAGCGAAACGGGTGCTCTCCAAAGTGATGCACTGGTATGCATGAATCCCTTATTCAACAATTCTCGCATTTGCACCTTCAGCTCTTTCAACTCAGACAACGACATCTGGTAAAAAGCCTTAGAAAGTGGCTCTGTCCTGGGTGTTAACTCGATCGCGAATCCTATCTGTTTCTCTGATGATAGGCTTGACAATTTCTGTGGAAACACATCTGGAAACTCTTGGCCCATTGTGATGTCCTTTATCTTCAACTCCTCAATTGTCGTATCTACGACAATCGCCAAGTAACCTTGGCAACCTTCGTCTAACAAACGGGTTGTCTCAAGCGACAAAATTAGCTAATCAAGGGTCCTTCTCAACTCCCAATGAACTTAAAACTTTCACATGCTAACGAATTAAGCCGGGTTACCTCACGACGACAATTCATCACCACAAGATGCTCTTTGAACCAACTCTTTTCATACATGACGTCAAAATTATGCATGAACAACTAATCAAGTACAACTCTAGCCAGTTATTCTTCTTCCACAACCTTAACATAATGAACTAAGATTTTACAAACTTAACCCAAAACTCTACTGCACTACTATGATAAAATCACTCCAAAAACATTGTTCCTCTGATCGATGCAGGGTCGGTTCCATTCCTGTTCTTTTTGCCATCCTAGTGGCGTCCTATCTGTGGTAGCGGTGCCTGTGCTCCCTAAACTCTCACTAATAGTCCCTCACTTGATGGTCGTGCTGGTCACATCTATAGCACGCTCCCGCTATATTGAGACACTGGATTGATCTATGTTTACTTCTACAAATTTGGCACACATCTGGTGAGTCCTCTATCTATTATCGAGTGATAGCAGGCACCCTTTCTTGCACCGGAGGTCTGTTTCCAAATACCCCATGAAGTTTTCTACGACACATTCCCTTTAGTTCGTCCCATTAGTGATGACGGTAGCAGTTGTTGTGGTCCTAACGACCTTCTGAGACAGTTTTTGATCGGGTGACTTGGTTGGTCACATTCGAAATAACCACCAATCCTAAATGACATGGGGCATATCCATGCCGTCTTCCACAGAAGTGACGCACGACATTCTGACTCGGCACTGAATTTTCAATTCTACTTCTTCTGCTGGGACGAATAAAATACTTTTCTTCGGTCATAGGTTCCTTCCCAAACTGGTTTCCATCTCTACTAGATTTGAACCTCGACCCGGATGCAACGGCTCATTCCCATATTTCATCTATATGTTGGACCTCAACAGGTGCAGTAGCAATGTCGGTTACGGCATTAGCGGTAGCCGTGACAACTGCAATAGCGGCGGCTCCGTCCTAAGCTTGCTGACCCAACAAGTTCCCAAGGTTGACTAGTGCCTGAACAATCTTGTCGAACTGAGGATTGCCCGGTGGTGCTACACCAGCACTGACTTGCGGCGGCACTGATTTGCTTGCTCTGGCTTGAGCCAATGCTCTACCATGACCACGACCTCCTCGGGCACCGACCCATGTCGGCGTTCTACCCCGAGTCACAGAGGCTACTGCCCTCTTACTAAGAGTCCTTAGCTCTTGATCACTCAGGCTATAGGATCTTTATAGAAACCTGTTTTCTAATTCCAATTACCATAATAGAAGTTGAGTGACCCACACAAACAAGTTACCAATCAGCTATCACAGACATGCACAGTAAATTACAAGTGGCATTTCCTACTATTAATCCCAAATCTCATCACACCTTATCACTCCAAACACTGACCTGCTTTGATACCACTTAAACGGGGATGTCGCGCCTCGATCCTCTGAGCGCGTGCCCATCCCTCAATGGTCAGTTAAATAGTGACATCCCAAGACGCATCGCCGACCCATTTCTTTTAATATGCATGTGGAAACAAATGAATTAAATCCCCAGACAACAACAAGATGGGATAGAAAAGTAAGGCCACAATTTTCAAAACCAAACCGCACCTTTATAAATATTAGACTAGTTCATATACATTACTAGTGGATATTTACGAGGTGTACAAAAAGTCGACTTTCCAAAACAAGCTGTCTTATGACCAGCTAGTTCGACTCGTTCGTCGATTTTTCAATGTCCACATGAGCCGGGTGAGATGGCGGGTTCTCCATCACGCCATCGAGAGGGTCAGCTCGATCCTCATCTAGAGTAGCATCAATCACCGCAGCAGCGATATCAAAAGTCCTAAGGGAACCTAGCTTAACAACATAGGGAGTGGTGCGGAACCATGCTTTGAGTCAATTAAGTATCTCTCGATGTGGAACCTCTTCGACCTAGACAGTGGTTACAACTAGCTTGTAAACCCAAAAACCTCTGGAATTGGGGAAACTAGAAACTCGCTCTGTAACCCTCATGGGATGACCATGATGTTTAGGGGGATTTGCCATTTGAAAACCTGAAAATGTTATCCCATAATAGGGCAAGATGATGTCTCAGCAAGTTCACTCCCTAAGACCTGACTAGGAAGAAAATACGCCCTGAGGGTTACCTAGGTACAAACACGAGTCAAAGGACTTACCTTGGCCTCAGTTCCTTCCTGCAGGTCAATATAATTTAAATAACCATCTAATCGATTGCTTCACAAATCAATTTCTCTAGTCAGATTGAATTATCGATCAATCGATTTAGTCGATTCCATATCATCAAGACCATCTCCCGGTCATCTCAATAAGTACTATCTATAAAGTCCCATCATATCCAGGACAACTCACTCTAAGCTGATAAATAGTATACAGCTCACACTAAATTGATATATCGAGACCCGCAGGCAGATATAGTATGCTAATAATGCTTACTAGAAGCTGTTAAGGTATACTGCTCGCACTAAGCTGACATATCGAGGCCCGCAGGTTGATATAGTATACCGATATACTACTCACTCTAAGCTAACATATCAAGTCCGCATGCTGGTATAGTATACCATTTTGATCATCCAACGATTTCACCATTATTATCATACCCGATAAAAATAATCGTGTGGGTACACGGTTGGCTTTAACCAACATACAATAATTTCGCCTTTGAAAATTCCACTAATTTCAATAGTCCACAAATCCATTTTTGGCATTGTAAACCGACACCCGGTGATTTTCTAATAATTATTGAAATTAAATAAATTTTGGGATAAATACCCAAAATCACAAGTCACACTCAATTTGCACAAATTAGCAGTCAATTAAATAAACCAATCACACCATTGTAATTAGTATGAAATTCCGATCATCGGCTATCACGCTCTAATTTCCGTAAAATAAATAAATAAATAATTATGAAAATTAATTATTAAATACTAATAAATAGCAGAAATGCAAAATTAGGTCGGAAAAGCCTAATTAAATACCAAAACGGGCCCGGAAAATTCCGAGACTCGTTAGATAAATACTAGAGCTTATTTAGTTGCTTATTGCACTAATCTAACCACCTAACATGCAATATCAATCAATTAATTCACTAATCTATTCTAACTATCCACCGAATCCATACTTAATTTAAACTAATCAACCCTTAAGCGTCATTAACTTACTAAGCATGGATTAGTAAGTTAAACTCACTTTATTAACGATCTGATGGAACCCAACGACGGTGACACGGAGATGATGGACAATCTCCAAAGTGGGGGTACTGTGTGAGGTTGGGTCGGGCCCAAGATCGACCTTAAAGGCTCACGGTTGGGTTGCTGGTTCTAGTTCGGAGGGGGTTGATCTACTGGCCTTGTTGCTTTGGTGAAGATGGAAGTGTGATGTTGCTGCTGGGCCGCGAAGATGGGCTGACATGGGTGGATTGGCGAAGTGACTTTGGGTGGAACAAACGAAGGAAGATGGGCGGTGGCAGCTGCAAGGGAAATTAGTGGGGTTCAGTAGGGGCAGAAACGTGCGGGGGAAAATAAAAAATAAAGAAGAAGTAGAAGACTCGGTGGGGGAGGGGTGCTCGAAGAAGGAAAAGGGAGGAGACCACTTCACGTGTGGCTAAGGGGAAGAAGACAAAGCAGAAGTCGCCAAGGTGGGACGCAGCTGGACGAGTGCGAAGGAGAGAGGAAGGAGAGAGAGAGAAAGAATGTCGGCCGGGGGAGGGATAAGAGAGGAGTGGTTTGTCGGTTGAAAGGAAGAGGAAAAGAAAATGATGTGCGAGGGAGAGAAAAACGTGAGAGATGTGCAGAAATGAGAGACCGAAAGAGGGGGGGAGATTTAAATAAAACATCTTATTTTTATCCAATCTTAGTCCCACAAATTTCCATATAAAATGCTTGGTCTTCACTTGCTTTCTTGCACCACAATTCTCCCAATTAACAAGTCTTGGGCAGCAAAAATGGCCATTTCCCGAAATCTGATTTCTTAGCAAATCACTTTGATTGACGTCCAATTTTGTTGAAGAAAAAGCCCACACAATTTCCTTTCATCAAGTAGCTCACACAGGAGACCAAAAATCCCTTCAAATTGGTCAATCCGAATTTCCGTTCATTTTCCGAATTGTCCAAATCTATTTTCCGTAAAAATTCCTGAACTCATCAAAAATTCCTCAAAAGACGAGTTGACGTTCCTAAAATGACTCTTGACATGATAGAACTTTCAATTTTTGAAATCGAATCCAAATTCGGGTTAATTTCAATTTGGCGCGATTTTAGCGTGACCTAGCTTACCGAGTAATTTTTAGAAATTTTTGGTGCAATTGACCCATGGTCGATTTTCTTCGAGCCACACGTACCTCTTCAACACATTGGCGACTCTTGGTGGTTGTGAAAATCTCGAGGTTTCAAATATGAGCACAGGGTACCCAAAACAACAGAAAATCGGTCTAGTGTCGATCGATTAGAATTTTGCAATTAGGTGGAATCACCCACACTTTGATCACACATCTCAGTCAAATCGACCTATCCTTGGTTTCTGATCAATTTTTAATTGTGCCGTAATGACCTTTGTAGACTAGCACGGTTGAGTAATCAATTCCTAGTTAAATTCTCAAGTCTATTGCATTAAAATCGCTTAACGACTTCACCTAATAGGCCAGTTATCTTGTGAGTGGCCATCTTAGAGAAAAACACTATAGTCACGCCAATGAAAGACCCAATTTATCCAATCGAAATCAGAACATGAAAATCAGGATGTCACATGCAAGTTGGGGGAAATTCCTATCTCCTCTAGCGTGACTACAATTCCCAAAATTGATGTAAGACTTCCATGCCTACAAGTCTAAAAAATAACGAAGTGAGTCGATAACTCAGTAAGTAAACTTACTAATCCTCGGATAGAAGGATGCCTCACTGTCGAACAAACACGTAAACATAACCACATCAAATGTCGATGACAAATCAATAACAAAAATACTTTTTCAATTCAACTATGTGCGTGAAAAGAATCTCTTACCTTTGCAGGTCTCACAATTCAAGAACATCAAACGAAAACAAAAAGCATGCACAAGAAGGTTCATTTATTATTATAACCGTTCGTACATTTCTTCCAGAATCCACCAGGCAACGTTCCCTAATCCAAGAGTAACAGCTATCATCCGAAATCCATCGACTATCCAAACTTAATGGGGCAACATCCCCTAATTCAAGGGTAACAACAATCCTTCGATAATGAATCCGTCGAGCATCCAAACTTAATCGAGCAACGTCCCCTAATCCAAGGATGACAACTACGTTTATTCCCTTGTGTGATCATGCAAACAAGTATCACAATCCGGCTTCTTATCTTCATTTCATTAGCCGATATAAGCAACGCCCAAGGGCGTGAATAATGCCAAGTGTATAACATATTTTTCCTTTTCAAAACCGTACATCATGCTGGGCGCGGCACAAGATTTGTGGCTCGAATTGACCAATTAAGATGCTGACCTAGACCAAGGAAGGGTTTGGATCTATACGCCTCAATACCAACCAGCCAAGCGAGGTTCATTCCAACATGTCTCGGTGCTGATCCCGACCAAGCAAGGCCCGTCCATAGCCTAGGGCATGCTTCCAAACATATGAGCAAACCATACAAAATTTGCACACGAGCAAGTCATCAAAAAACATCTGTCAAAATAACATACATACAAGGCACGGTAAATGAGCAACTCATGAGCAAACCATAAAAAATTACTCTTCAACATAAGCATACATACAAACAAGCACGATCAAGAACATGACCCACCTTACAAACATAATACAATGCCCTAGCCAAGGGTTAAAAAATCTTATTTACTTGCAAGAAACATGAGCAAACCATACAAAATTGCACAAGAACAAACCATAAGGAAAGCATTCATCAATTTCGAATTGACAAATTCAACTACAAATTCATTCCAATAATCCATAAAACTGGGAGAGAGCAAAAAAAAAAAAAGCAATCCAAATTCCACCATCAAAATTGACTTGGGTTTCTTTTTCTCTCTTTCCTTTTTGTTTTTGATAGATTTATATTTTGACCTCTAATTTTTTGAAATTGTTTAAAATTGACCCTAAGCATGTCGAAATGATGTGTTGGGATGGAATCGTGTGTTGCTAGCATGTTTAGAGGATTCAGCACATGTCGGATGTTCAACACCTATTGACCACATGTTAGATGTGTGTCAAACACCAACACACGTTCAACACTAACACAGAGGCCCTTGGGGAGTGTTCGTTCTTCCTAGGTTCCAAGCACCCATAAAAGTCCTATATAGAGATTAGGCTGGTTTATTTGCAGAGAATCTTTTCTATAATATATGATCAGAGTGATAAATATTGAAAGCCACTACTAACCAAGAAACTTGGGTTGTTATAAGATCAGCAAGAGGAGTTGCAACTTGTGGAAGAAACTAGTGATGTGAGGCAAGTGATGAGGCCATGATCGTCGAGTAATGAAATTTTAGCAATCATTTGTAAATACCTATGTCATCCTCGGTTTGGACCCTTGTTCAGGCGTGAGGAATGGACTAAAGACTGGTATGCCAATAACAAAATAGGTTGTGAGTCAATCTTAGGAATTGTTCACAAGCCAACTAATTAATTAAGGGCAAGGTAACTCTGGACTAGGGTTACGTTAGACTAGAGCTTCAATCATGAAAAGACCATTCGACCATAAGGATCGATATGGATGATCACGTCTCATCACAAGTCGATCATGGATGGATATAGATCAATTCAACTCGAGTATATATTGGTTGTGGGTGACTTTGCATGATCATCGTATCATTCGTGAACGACCCTAATCCGATTCCATGCGACCGTGAGCTTAGACAAGTCAATCGATCCTACATGATTAGATGACAACCTAAGGTCATTTATGGATAGACCAGAGTCAAATATAGGTCACGCGTAAAACCCCAGACAGGCACTGAACTCGGTTTAGGTCTAGCTGCACGAGCACCATTAATGGCACTTAATTAGTGTATCACATTAGGGCTATTTCTAATGAAAACTTAGTCACAAACTCGGCCCAATTATAGGTGTCATTCATAGGTAACATCAAGTTAATCTTGTCTTGTTAAGACGGTGGTTATACAACCTTTTTTTATTATATCTCATCCTCTTGAATTTGGGTCGATTGAGAGTGAATTTTGAAACTGATAGGACCCCCTCTTTCACGCCAAAATAGGATAAACTTGCAAGATAAGTTGTTTGGCAAGACTTAGACCCATTCTTAGAATTTTGGGAGTTAGTACATTAGTGCATTAATTGGAAACAACACATGCTAATTTTGGGACTTAGACTTTAATAACCCTAGAGGTGGACTAACTTAGCTTCTTGAAATTAAATTCAGATGAAACAAATTTTTGGAGGCCAATCAAGGAGGATGGGCGCCCAATTAGGAGGAGACTAGGACAATTGGACCACTTAATTTGTGTAACAATTCCAGTTTTCTTGCAACTAAGTGCATTATTGGTCAACTAAGCTTGAAACACAAGCTTGTGCAAATGAGTGGTGGAGATTCACTCTTGCCAAGCAAGCCAAGAAGCCATCATGGGCTAAGGACAATAATTTAGCCACATTTAATACTAGATGGACATCTTTCTTTCACTTCCATCTCCTTCTTCCTTAAGTCTTCCTTCTTTCCTCTCATTTTTCTCTTTCTTTCTCCCTTTGGCTAACCCCTTCCCTCTCCTTTCTCTCCCTCACGCCTCTCCCCTTCTCTCTCTCTCCCTCTCAATCGCCACTACATGTTGTAATCCCCACACTAACAAAAACTCGCACTTAATGAACTTCGCATACAGTTCGTGTCATACAATTCACACTTGCATTTCAATTCACATGTCATACACATGCCAAAGCTTAATCACATATGCATTTCAACTTAATACATGTACAAAGATCTCATCACACAAGTGCCACACAAATGGAATTGAATCCATGGCCAAATAAAAATCCAATTTATTTTATTTTATTATTATTTTATTATTTTATTATTTTATTATTATTATATTATTATTTATTTCCATAAAAATTAAATTTAATATCTATGATTTTTCCCAAAATCATGATACTCAAAAATAATTAAGCAAAAAATTAAAATCACAATTTCATACAAAATTTGGGGCCGAATTGAATTTCTTATAATTTCGCAATTTTCACAAAATTGCACCTTATATTCGGATAATGGCCAAACTTGCACAGTTTCCAAATAAATTTAATTAAAATACACATATGGCCTTCAAAAATTACGAAATTTTTCAGGGTGATAGACAACACATTTTCGCACCTTTTTCATCAAGAACTCTAAGCCAAATTATTTCTCGATTTATTTCTACAACCCTACGAAGCTTCTGGAACCACGACCGCGACGTCCAGAACACACTTCTCCGTATTTCTTAGATTTCACCCATCAAATCTCTTTAGTTTCCTCTGAAATTTGAGTATGTTATGTACCAATGTGTCCTTTACAAGTTTCATGAAGGGATCTAGGTCAAATAATCAGATTAAGGTCACCATTTTAGTCCATGAAGTCTCGGGTGTCTCGGTACACCTCTCCAGAATCAATCATCTCCAAGATCTAACCGATTCACCAAGTTATACTTGTTATTTTTGCTTAAAATTTGAGTATGTTGTAGCTTAAGGTGTTTCCTACAACTTTCAAGAAGACAACAAAGTGAGATCTCCAACAGAAATCAACATGCAAACAAGAAATCGACAAGAGGTCAGTGAAAATTTCGTAGATCTAAGTCTCCGTATAATAGAACTTTTGACCCCTCAAATCTCCATCGTTTTCTACGAATTTTTTGTATGTCATAGTAAAAGACGTTAGCTTCAACTTTCATCAAGACACCAAAGCCAAAATCGAACTCCAAACCCACATGCAAACTCGAACAAGCCACTGACTCCAACAAACCGAACGAGAACAGTCACACGGCTTGCAAAATATCAACTCTTACCTCGGTTTTTCGCACGAATCACACCTATAATCTAACATGCAAACACCACAACAAACATGCAAGGGAAGTTATGGACTCCACTTGCCTTAAAGAAGAACAAACGGCGATGAACGACGGCGTACGGACGGCGAACGAACGGCGAGCACACGGCGGCACCTCCCTCTCGGCTCCGCCTCCTCTCTCTCCCTCTCGGTTTCTCTCTTCCGCTCGGGCTCTCTCTCTCGCACACCTCTCTCTTTGGATGAAAATGAAGCAAGAAGTCCGGCCACTCTCTCTTCTAACCCCTTTTATACCCCCTTTTATCCCATGATTAGTAATGATTAACTCACCTCATGTCCAACCAATGCATGCTTTTGTCCCTTGCCACTTGGCATTTTTATTTTTGAATTTGAATGGGCTTGGGCTTAGGCCCATCCGGCCATTCCCCCTTGGGCTGGTCGAGCTCCCTTCTTGGGCCCTAATGGGCCGACTAGCTTGGCCCACCAAGCTTTAGGCTAATGGGCCCAAGGCCCATTTCGAAAATAACCCTCTTTTCTCCTTTTTTTTTGAATTCCTTTTTATAAATATTTCTAAATTCAAATTTCATCTTGGCCAAAGTCTTAGGATATTTTTTAATTATTGAAATTTAAATCATATGGCCAAGCATTAATCTGTTAAATTTGAATTTCCACAATCACAAGCATAATTCATTTAAATTAAAAGACTAATTGGCTAAGGCATAAGCCAAAAGAAATTCTATCACCTAATCAAAGATTTTTAACACACCTTAAGGCTCGGCCTTGAATTTCTGGGATGCCACAATTCTCCCCTCCTTAGAGAATTTCGTCCTCGAAATTCAAGCACTACTCGCGCCTTCTTGAAATAAATAGGGATACTTTTCCCTCATCTGATCCTCACCTTCCCATGTGGCTTCCTCCACGTCATGATGTCGCCATAACACCTTAACTAATGGGATCTTTTTGGTCCTAAGAATTTGTTCCTTCCGATCCAATATCTGCACAGGCTCTTCAATGTACCTTACTTTCTCATCCATTTTGATGGCTTCATGATCGAGTATATGACCAGGATCCGGCTGGTACTTCCTCAACATCGATACATGAAACACATCGTGCAGATTTCCTAATTTAGGAGGTAATGCTAAACGATAAGCCATGTCTCCTATCCTCTCCAGAATTTCAAAAGGTCCAACAAATCTAGGGCTTAACTTACCCTTCATCCCAAATCAAGATATTCCTTTCATTGGAGACACCTTAAGGAATACATGATCTCCTATACTAAATTCCAAAGGCCTCCTACGTCTATCTGCGTAGTCTTTTTGTCTACTCTGAGCTGTTCTAAGTCTTTCCCTGATAATATCGACAGCTTCAGCGGTAACTTGTACCATTTCAGGTCCTGTCAATTTCCTTTCACCTACTTCACTCCAACGAACATGTGAGTCCTACATCTCCTTCCATATAATGCTTCATAAGGTGCCATGCCTATACTCTTCTGAAAACTATTGTTATAGGCGAACTCTACCAAATGCAACCTTTCATCCCAATTTCCTTTGAAATCAATTACACAAGCTCTTAACATATCCTCCGATATCGGATTACTCTTTCGATTGACCATCGTTCGAGGATGAAAAGTTGTACTAAACCGAAGCTTAGATCCTAACGCAATTTGAAGACTTTTCCAAAAATTCGAAGTAAACCTCGAATCTCGATCTGAAGTAATGGTCACTGGAACACCATGTAAGCGTACCACTTGACTTACATACATGTCCGCATACTTATCCATGGGGTAGTCCATGCGAATCGCTAAGAAATGTGCCGACTTAGTCAATCAATCCACTATAACCCAAATTGAATCATGACTCCTCGATGTCCTTGGCAATCCTTGCACAAAGTCCATTGTTATATGTTCCCATTTCCATTCAGGAATGTTTAATGGTCTCAAGAGTCCTGCGGGTTTACGATGGTCCGCTTTTACTTGCTGACACGTCAAACATTGAGAAACATACTTAGCCGTATCTACCTTCATACCATTCCACCAAGATTGCTGACGCAAATTTCTGTACATCTTTGTACTACCTGGGTGGATACTATAATTACTCTTATGTGCCTCCGACAGAATTTCCTTCCTTAATTCCTCATTGTTGGGAACACAAAGTCGTCCTTGACATCTTACTATTCCATCATCAGAGATCTGAAATTCTGATCTTTTCCCTAAACATACAGCATCTTTCACTTTCAAAATCTCTGGGTCAGATTCTTGCAGAATTTTAATTTTCTGGATAATCTCTGGCTCAATCCTTAATGCACTAAGCATACCAGTGAGACAATCCACTTCCAATTTAAATTCGGAATTTGCCACAGATTCTAACAATTTCCATTCTGCCATCCTCAAACTAGCTATTTCTACGGCCGACTTTCGAATAAGAGCATCTGCTACTCTATTCGCTTTTCCTGGATGATATCTTATCTCACAATCATAATCCTTCAATAACTCCATCCACCTCCTTTGTCTCATATTCAACTCCTTTTGTGAGAACAGATACTTCAAACTCTTATGATCCGTATAAATCTCAAACTTTTCCCTATACAAATAGTGTCTCCATATTTTCAAGGCAAACACTATAGCTGCTAGCTCTAAATCATGCGTCGGGTAATTCAACTCATGAGGTTTCAATTGTCTGGATGCATAAGCTACAACCTTGCCATGTTGCATCAACACGCATTCTAGTCCTTTGTGAGATGCATCACTATACACTGTAAAACCATTAGGTCCAAAAGGTATAGTCAGAATTGGAGCTGAAGTCAATTTCCTTTTGAGCTCTTGAAAACTCCTTTCACATTCTCCATTCCACTCAAATTTCACATTCTTTCGGGTCAATTTAGTTAAAGGTCCTGCTAGCCTTGAAAATCCTTCAATGAATCTCCTATAATAACCAGCCAATCCTAAGAAACTTCGTATTTCAGTAGGTGTTGTCGGTCTCGGCCAATTCACTACCATTTCAACTTTTGCCGGGTCTACCGCAATTCCTTTCCCTGACTTCACATGTCCTAAAAATATTATCCGATCCAACCAGAATTCACACTTACTGAACTTAGCATACAACTTATGCTCCCTCAGAGTCTGCAAAACTATTCTTAAATGCTGCTCATGCTCTTTAGGCCCTTTTGAATATACCAGAATGTCATCAATAAACACAATCACAAATTGGTCCAAGTAAGGCTGAAATATCCTATTCATCAAATCCATAAATGTAGCAGGGGCGTTAGTCAATCCAAATGGCATAACAAGGAACTCATAGTGCCCATAACGAGTTCTAAACGCAGTCTTAGGAATGTCCTCCTTCTTAATTCTTAACTGATGATATCCCGACCTCAAGTCAATCTTAGAAAAAACTGAACTTCCCTGGAGTTGGTCAAATAAATCATCAATTCTAGGCAAAGGATATTTATTCTTAATGGTCACCTGATTCAACTGCCTATAGTCAATACACAAGCGCATCGATCCATCTTTCTTTTTCACAAAGAAGACCGGCGCACCCCAAGGTGAAGCACTTGGTCTAATGAATCCCTTATCAAGCAATTTTTGCAGTGGCACTTTCAACTCCTTCAATTCAACTAAGGCCATTCTATACGGGGCTTTTGATATTGGTCCTGTTCCAGGCATTAATTCAATTTCAAATTCAATCTCCTGCTCTGGCGGCAATCCAGGCAATTCCTCAGGAAATACATCTTGAAATTCGTTAACTACACGAACTTCCTCAAGATTAGGCTCCTCCCAGGCATAATCTCTAACTATGGCTAGATACCCTTGACATCCTTCGTCAAGTAACTTACAAGCTTCTACTGCCGAAATAAGAGCTACAGGAAAATGGGCTTGACCTCCTAAAAATTCTCAACTAGACTGGTCAGGTAAAACAAATTGTACCACTCTTCTACAACAATCCATTCTAGCCTGATACTTACGAAGCCAATCCATTCCTATAATAACATCAAAATCATACATAGCCATTACAACCAAGTCTATTTCCATGTCCTTTCCTCCCATTGATATCTTACAATTTTCACACACCAATGTAGACAATACTATATCCTTTAAAGGTGTGGAAACACAAAGAGGCGTCTCAAGCGGCATAACTTCTATTTTATTCAAACATCTATATCTTTCAGACACAAACGAATGTGTTGCACCCGTGTCAAACAATGCATATGCCTTTTCACCATTAATAAGAATCGTACCTGAGATAACATTTTTGGAAGCTTCCGCTTCCTCCTGGGTAATCGCATACACTCTTCCTTGAGCAGGTGGTCTCTGAGGATTTCCTTGCGGGTTTGACCTAACAGCACTCTGATATCCCTGTCGCACTGAGCCAACACTCACTTGCGACCTCTCTTGCGGGCAATTCCTCCTAAGATGACCTACTTGTCCACAGCCAAAACATTTCTGCTGTCCAGTACAAGGTCCTGGGCCATGTCTTCCATTACACCTTTGACAAATACCAGCCTGATAGGGTGCTTTCCCTATATTCAGACCACTCCTTGCCCCTCCAAAATTTCCAAAATTACCCTTCTTCTTCACATTCCAGGTCTGACCTTGACTAGAATAAGGCCTCTTCCCCTTTTTCACATCACTAAAATTCAACGGTTTCTTAAATTCAGACCGCTCTCTCAATAACTCCTGCTCCACTAACTGCGCCCTTTCGTAAATCTCATTATAATCTCTTATATTCAAAGGCACCAACTGCTTTCTAATGTCGGTCCTCGCCCTTTTCAGAATCTCTTAGCCTTCTCTTCCGATCCTCAATCAATCTAGGAGCATATCTAGACAATTCAGAAAATCTAGCCTCATACCGATCTACGGTCAACCCCTTTTGTTCTAGCTGAACAAATTCGTAATCTTCCTATCCTTAGCACAATCGAGAAATGCTTCCTATTGAAGGCTCTAACAAACTCTTCCTGCCTAACATCAAGCACTGGTGGAAAGATTATATCCTTCGAAGCTCTTCACCAAAACTTCGCATTTCCCTCCAATTGGTACTCGCTAAGACTATTTTCTCAAGATCGTGTAGTCCAACAGCCGGAAAATTCTTTCCATCCCATCAATCCATTGCTCTGCCTCCTCAGGACTTCCCATTCCATTAAACTTAAGTGGCTTCAGCTTCAAAAACTGCTCCACTAGTCCTTGAGTACGGCGTTTTGCTCCGGGCCGTTGCTGTGCCTGCCTCTCCATCAGATTTCCAATATTGGCCAATGCCTGCAGGATATCTTCCATTCGGGGTTCAGCCCTTGCAGCAGAGGCTTCAGCCCTCGATGGATGAGCACTTCCAGCTCGCACCATAACTCTCCTGCAATTTCCAAGCATTGCCTCAGGAATAATCTGAGACTCACTGCCTCCACTCAAAGCAATTACTATCACTACATAAGTAACATATACATGTTACTGGCACTTAAAATAACTCAAAACAAACTACTAGGGATCTACGAGTGAATTTTCATCACCCGTTATTCAATTATTTCATTTAAGACCCTATGGTGTGTATTGTCATCATGTTCCTCAATTTCCAAATGAGCCTCCTTATCACTCCACCTATAACCATTCGCTCTGATACCAACAAGGGCGGCTGTGACACCCCGAACTCTTCTCAGGTCGTCACCAGCGCCGGTGTTACACTTAATTTCCTTTTTCTATCTTGTACTTAATACAAGCGTCATTAATCACAGGCATTTTTTTTTTTAAAGCGATCGGTCCCAACGCGACTCATAGCGGAAGCAAATTATACATCACCATCTATCCCCCTATCAATCCATGATACAAATACACACCACTAATTATCAGGATTTAAAAGATAAGCCATGCCACTATTATTTACATATTACCGCGATGGGTTTTTCACTGGTCGATACAACAAAAAGGAGACCAAGATTTTCAGCCACACTCGGCCTCATCCCAAAAAGATACTACGACCCCTAAAGAAGATCACATGACATCCCCCCATCCAATAGTGGCGGCTACTCCCAAAAAGAGACACCAGCTCTCTACCCTTCACGCAACCATCACACCCATCCAGGTGCATCGGGTGGTGGTGGCGGCAACATCCCCTAAACACTCCGTCCGGCGGACATGAACAAGACAAAAACTCCTGGATGACCGGGCCATCAGCCGTGCCCACGTCGTACATGACCAGCACACGCACTCGCATAAATGTCGGTCCGGGGATAGTGACGTCCCGATCTCCGTACATTCTACTTCTACATCTGACGGAATACCATAGAAGCTGCCTCGCGTGACGGTAGGAAGCGGCATCTTTCTAATTTGAAATGTTATCCCCAAAAGGGGTGAGTACAACTACTCAGTAGATAGGGAAATCCAATAACATTCCAATGCATCATGCATATCATCACACGATGCAAGCATCACTTACCTTGTAATCATGCGTATCAGGCATCATCACATCATATATATCATCATCATCATGCATCATCATGCATATATTATCATAGGTGATCATCATATCACATCACATGCCATCATCATCATGCATCATCATGCATATATTATCATAGGTGATCATCATCATGCATCATCATGCATATATTATCATAGGTGATCATCATCATGCATCATCATGTCATGAGTTAATTATCATCCTTATCTTTCAATTTTGATCACCACATCACCCATTTCTCAAATCATCAATCTCATCATCAACCCTTCGGGCAGAAACCTCCGACAGGGTTCCCGGCAAACTCAGCCATCCCATGGCCACCGGGCTTCCGGCTCCCCACATTCCGGGCATCTCGCATCTCAACTAGCATCACAAGGCATTCCCTTCGGGCAGAAACCTCCGACAGGGCTTCCGGCCTGTACCCTTCTAGCCAGGCATCCCGCACCCAAATCCTGGTGTCGCGAGGCATTCCCTTCGGGCAGAAACCTCCGACAGGGCTTCCGGCCCCCCACATTCCGGGCATCCTGAAACTCCTAGGGAATCTTTGGAATTACGCCACCAGGCCACCAGACAACATCCTCCACCACAACCTCTTTCTCATCCACATTTATTTTTTTTTAACTCAATTTAACATGGCAATTGGCATGGCATCAAACAATTCACACTTGCATTTCAATTCACATGTCATACACATGCCAAAGCTTAATCACATATGCATTTCAACTTAATACATGTACAAAGATCTCATCACACAAGTGCCACACAAATGGAATTGAATCCATGGCCAAATAAAAATCCAATTTATTTTATTTTATTATTATTTTATTATTTTATTATTATTTTATTATTATATTATTATTTATTTCCATAAAAATTAAATTTAATATCTATGATTTTTCCCAAAATCATGATACTAAAAAATAATTAAGCAAACAATTAAAATCACAATTTCATACAAAATTTGGGGCCGAATTGAATTTCTTATAATTTCGCAATTTTCACAAAATTGCACCTTATATTCGGATAATGGCCAAACTTGCACAGTTTCCAAATAAATTTAATTAAAATACACATATGGCCTTCAAAAATTACGAAATTTTTCAGGGTGATACACAACACATTTTCGCACCTTTTTCATCAAGAACTCTAAGCCAAATTATTTCTTGATTTATTTCTACAACCCTACGAAGCTTCTGGAACCACGACCGCGACGTCCAGAGCACACTTCTCCGTATTTCTTAGATTTCACCCATCAAATCTCTTTATTTTCCTCTGAAATTTGAGTATGTTATGTACCAATGTGTCCTTTACAAGTTTCATGAAGGGATCTAGGTCAAATAACCAGATTAAGGTCACCATTTTAGTCCATGAAGTCTCGGGTGTCTCGGTACACCTCTCCAGAATCAATCATCTCCAAGATCTAACCGATTCACCAAGTTATACTTGTTATTTTTGCTTAAAATTTGAGTATGTTGTAGCTTAAGGTGTTTCCTACAACTTTCAAGAAGACAACAAAGTGAGATCTCCAACAGAAATCAACATGCAAACAAGAAATCGACAAGAGGTCAGTGAAAATTTCGTAGATCTAAGTCTCCGTATAATAGAACTTTTGACCTCTCAAATCTCCATCGTTTTCTACGAATTTTTTGTATGTCATAGTACAAGACGTTAAATTCAACTTTCATGAAGACACAGAAGCCAAAATCGAACTCCAAACCCACATGAAAACTCGAACAAGGCACTGACTCCAACAAACCGAACGAGAACAGTCACATGGCTTGCAAAATATCAACTCTTACCTCGGTTTTTTGCACAAATTGAAATAGCTAGTACGAGTACCTAGAGGGGGGGTGAATAGGTATAAAAAAAAATTTCTCGAAGCTTGCACGATATTTAAATAGTTAAAGATTCAATCGCAAGACTGAGTAAGGGAAAGAGAGAATTGAACACTTAGTTTATAGTGGTTCGGCTTGATTCAAGCCTACGTCCACTCTTCTGCACTGACAGCCGATTGGCTGGATTCCACTATGATCAAAGAGATGTTACAGTGTTGATCTTCCTTGATTTCTAGGTGTAGATGATCCACCACACTCACTCAAGGCGTCACCAAGTATATACTCTCTCTGTATACAATTTCGCTCGAACAGTCTCAAATAACAATCAAGGATCTTCAGACTCTGGAATTTTTCTATCACTCACACACTTAAAACAACTAGACGTCTTCCTTTTATACTCCTTCATGCCATCATAGCCGTTGGCACTTACCAAAGGAATTCCTCCAATCTACCCGTTGGACGGAATCAATCAAGAAGATCATCCGAGCTATTTAAGGAATCTGATGATAGCCCATCAATCCTGTTCGCCCATACAATCAGGATCTCGGTTTCCATAAATAGAACTTTCCAAGATTATTTCGTCGACCATCGGATCTTCAATCGATCATTAAAGAATTAAAGAATCCGAAACGATTATCCAACCAAAGAATCTATTCCAGAGGATAGGATCAAATCCTCAACCATAAACCTCGGCTTTGGATTTCCTTCGTCACTGGATTAGAAAGACTGTCAGTGAGAATAGACTTAAGTCTTGAGTCCCGAGTCTTAAGTCTTGGGTCTTGAGTCTTGAGTCTTGGGTCTTGGGTCTTGAGTCTCGAGAGAACAAAGTCTTCAGACTTTAAACTGACGGTCTCCGAACATCCAGACTTTAGACTGAAAGAAACGTTTTGTCAGCTTCAAAATATTCTGGAAAGATTTCTCCAACACAAATCACACCTATAATCTAACATGCAAACACCACAACAAACATGCAAGGGAAGTTATGGACTCCACTTGCCTTAAAGAAGAACAAACGGCGATGAACGATGGCGTACGGACGGCGAACGAACGGCGAGCACACGGCGGCACCTCCCTCTCGGCTCCGCCTCCTCTCTCTCCCTCTCGGTTTCTCTCTTCCGCTCGGGCTCTCTCTCTCGCACACCTCTCTCTTTGGACGAAAATGAAGCAAGAAGTCCGGCCACTCTCTCTCCTAACCCCTTTTATACCCCCTTTTATCCCATGATTAGTAATGATTAACTCACCTCATGTCCAACCAATGCATGCTTTTGTCCCTTGCCACTTGGCATTTTTATTTTTGAATTTGAATGGGCTTAGGCTTAGGCCCATCCGGCCATTCCCCCTTGGGCTGGTCGAGCTCCCTTCTTGGGCCCTAATGGGCCGACTAGCTTGGCCCACCAAGCTTTAGGCTAATGGGCCCAAGGCCCATTTCGAAAATAACCCTCTTTTCTCCCTTTTTCTTTGAATTCCTTTTTATAAATATTTCTAAATTCAAATTTCATCTTGGCCAAAGTCTTAGGATATTTTTTAATTATTGAAATTTAAATCATATGGCCAAGCATTAATCTATTAAATTTGAATTTCCACAATCACAAGCATAATTCATTTAAATTAAAAGACTAATTGGCTAAGGCATAAGCCAAAAGAAATTCTATCACCTAATCAAAGATTTTTAACACACCTTAAGGCTCGGCCTTGAATTTCTGGGATGCCACATCAATCCTTGGTAGCGGATTCTTGTTCTTGATTGTTACCTGGTTGAGTTGCCGATAGTCGATGCAAAGACGCAACGAACCATCTTTTTTCCTCACAAACATAACTGGTGCTCCCCAATGTGATGCACTAAGATGTATAAATCATTTGTCTAACAACTCCTACATCTGCACCTTGAATTCCTTCAGTTTTGACAACGGCATGCGGTAGGGAGCCTTAGAGATTGGCTCCGTCTCAGGGGTCAACAAAATCATGAACTCAATCTCCCTTTTTGAGGCCAAACTAGGTAATTCTTCAAGAAACACGTCAGAAAAATCTCGTACCATGGCAATGTCTTCCATCTTCGGCTCCTCAATTGTCGTATCCACAACAGTTACCAAATAACCTTGGCAACCCACATCGAACAAATGGGTTGCCTCAAGCAACGAGATTAAGGTAATCGAGGGTCTTCCTCGACTCTCAATAAACTCGAAACTTTTACCCGTTAACGGGTTACATTAAATCGATTTACGATAACAGTCTATGGTAACTCGTTGCTTGGTGAGCTAGTCCATGCCAATTATTACATCAAAATCAAGCATTGGCTAGCGTGATCAAATCTATCATTTCCTCTCGCTCACCAATAACTAACCTACAATCAAGACACCCTATTGCAGACAATACTTTATTATTTAATGGGGTTGATATACTAATGACTATCTCCAACGGTTTTGGACTTAATCCTACAAACTTAATGTACTGCTTAGCAGTATATGAATGTGTAGCTCCATGATCAAATAAAGCATAAGTAGCATGGTCGTTTAACGAGATCGTACCTGTGACCACTTCCTGTGAGTCCTCTGCCTCTCTTCAGGTGATGGCATACACCTTTTCTTGCATCAACGGCTTGTTCAATTCGCCGTGTTATGCATCCTGCGATGCATACCCTCTATTTTGTCCCATCGACGGTAGCAGTGGCTGTGATCTCATAGGTTTGTGAAGACAATCCTTGATCTAGTGGCCATGCTGGCCACATCCAAAACAAGCTCCCTTCCTAGTAAAGCACGAGGTTGATCCATGTCTCTTCCCATAGAAACGACACACATCAATCGGGTTGGGTGTCAACTTTCTAATCCCACCATTCCAGTTGGGCAGAATGGGATACCTTCCACCTGCTATCCACGTCTTCCTGAACCGATTGTTGTCTCTATTGGGCCCGAACCGCAACCTTGATGTAGCAGCTCACTCGTTCAAGTTCCTCTCGATCAATTGTGCCCTCTCATATAGATTGTTGTAATCATTAAGGTTTAGCGGCACTAACGGGTCCTTGATCTCCGGTCGAAGGCCATCTTTGAATCTTCTTGCTCTTTCCACTGTATCCTTTATCAGTCTTGGTGCATACTTGGACAGCAATGTGAATTTCGCCTTGTACTGGTCCACTAACGTCAGACCTTGACGAGGACGCTGAAATTTTGCCATCTTCTACTCTCTAGCACAGTCAGAGAAGTACTTCCCATAAAAAACCTCCACAAAGGCATTCCACACCGGAACTGTACCTTCTAGAAACACTCTTCCTCTGATGGCTTCCCACCATGTGCTTGCATTACCCTGCAACTGGTAGACTACTAGGACTACCTTGTCTGCCTCAAAGCACCTCAGTAGTGGGAAGACTTTCTCTAACGCCCAAATCCAGAGGGTTGCAGCCTTAGGATAGCTTGCTCCAGTAAACCTCAGTGGATTCAGCTTCAATTGTTCCACCAACTTATGCATCAGTCGCTCACCGTTCCCTTTTCCAAGTGGAACTTCAACAGGTGCAACGGCAACGGCATTGGCGACAGCAGTGGCAGTAGTGGCTTGGTTTTGGGCCTACTGACCCATCATATTCCCCAAGGTCTCAAGCGCTTGGATGATCCCATCTATTCTAGGATCGTCGGGTGCTACTCCCTCAGTACCAGCTTGCGGCAGTACTCTTTCTCTCGCGTTGGCCTGAGCTGGCGCTTTATCTTGGGTATTAACTGTAGTCGGCATCCTACCCCAAGAAACAAATGCAACTGCCCTCTTTCGAGGAGTCCTTTGCTCATGATCGCTCATTCTGCAAGATCCTTATAGAAGCTATCTTTCCAATTCTAACACATAATTACAAATCTGAGCGATCCACACAAATCAATCAATCAATCAATCAAAAGCATTAATGTAAGGAAAATTTCTTTCCTACTAACTATCTCAAGACCCATCGCACCTATCACTTCAGACACTAACCTAGCTTTGACACCACTTTGGGCAGTGATGTAATGCCCCAAACCCCAGGCATGCGCACATCCCTCGGCGGTCGATTAAAATGCGATGATACTTTATCCTTTAACGGGGTCGATATACTAATGACTGTCTCCAACGGTTCTTGACTCAATCCTACCAACTTAACGTACTACTCATCAATAAATGAATGCGTAGCTCCAGGATCAAATAAAGCATAAGTTGCATGGTCGTTCAGCGAGACCATACCTGTGACCACATCTTGTGAGTCCTCTGCCTCTCTTCAAGTGATGGCATACACCCTTCCCTACATCGGCGGCCTGTTCAATCCGCTCTGTTGAGCGTTTTATGACGCACTCCCTCCGTTCTTTCTCATCAACGGTAGTGGTGGCTGTGATCCCATAGGTCTATGCGGACAATCCTTGATCTGGTGGCCATGTTGGCCACATCCAAAATAAGCTCCTGTCCTAGTAAAGCACGGGGCTAATCCATGTCTCTTCCCACAGAAACGACACACACCAATCGGGTTGGGTGCCTAGTTTCCAATCCCACCCTTTCAGTTGGGCGAAATGAGATACCTTCTACCTACCATCGTCCTCTTCTCGAATCGATTATTGTCCCTGTTGGGCCCGAACTACGACCTAGATGTGGCGGCTCGCTCGTTCAAGTTCCTCTTGATCAACTATGGCCTCTCATATAGATCGTTGTAATCCTTAAGGTCCAGCGGCACTAATGGGTCCTTGATCTCCGATCTAAGGCCATATCTGAATCTTCTCACTCTGTCCACCGGATCCTATATTAGTCTTGGCGCATACTTGGACAGCTTTGCGAACTTTGCATCATACGGTCCATTGACATCAAACCTTGATGAAGATGTTGAAATTCTACCATCTTCTACTCTCTAGCGTAGTCAAAGAAGTACTTCCAATAGAAAACCTCCACGGAGGCATTCCACACTGGAACCGTACCTTCTAGAAACACTCTTCCTCTAGTGGCTTCCCACCAAGTGCTTGCATTGCTTTGTAACTAGTAGACCGCTAGGACTACCTTGTCTTCCTCAGAGCACCTCAGCAGTGCGAAAACTTTCTCTAACTCCCAAATCTAAAGGGTTGCAACCTCGGGATCGCCTACTCCAGTAAAGCTCGGTGGATTCAGCTTCAGGAATTGTTCCACCAACTTATGCATTGGTCGCTCACTGTGCCCATTTCTAGGTGGGACTTCAGCAGGTGCGGCGGCAATAGCTGCAACGGCATTGGCGGCAGTAGTGGCAGCGGTGGTAGTTGGCAGCTTGGTTCTGGGCCTGCTGACCCATCATATTTCCCAAGGTCTCAAGCACATAGACAATCCCATCTATTCTAAGATTGCCGGGTGCTACTCCCTCAATACTAGCTTGTGGTACTACTCTTTCTCTCGTGCTGGCTTGAGCCGACGCTCTACCTTAGGTACCGACCCTAGTCGGCATCCTACCCCAACAAACAAATGCAACTGCCCTCTTCCGAGGAGTCCTTTGCTTAGGATTGCTCATTCTGTAGGATCCTTATAGAACCTGCTTTTCCAATTCTAACATAGAATTAGAAATCTGAGCGACCCGCACAAATCAATTAATCAATCAATCAATCACAAGCATCGGCGTAAGGAAAATATATTTCCTACTGACTATTCCAAGACCTATCGCACCTTATCACTCTAGACACTAACCTAGCTCTGATACCACTTCAGGCGGGGATGTCACGCCTCGAACCCCGAGCATGTGCATATCCCTTGGCGGTCGATTAAAATGTGATGTTCCCAGGACACGTCGCCGACCCTTTCTTTTTATCTTTCAATTAAGTAGATGCTTAAGTGAATTAAATAAACACCCAATCAACAATCAAACACAGGGATAGTAAAACATGCTAACACCTTTTCACAAACCACACATTATATACATGCCAAGTTAGTCTTACAAGTCTATACACATAATTCTGTTTAAAAAAGAAACTACCAGTCCACCTACACTCCAGACCCTTCCGCCTCGGGCTCTGGCTTCTCCACGGCACCATCGAGTATATCGATGTCCTTGGGGTGAGCTACCTCCCCATCCTCGGTTTTGACCGTAGGTTTCTCAAAACCCTGAAAAGGACCCTCCCGAACCTCGTTAGGCTCGTTAATGAACCACACTTTGAACCGATGAGGTACCAAGTGAGGGTGATCCTCTTGGACCCAAATCGTGGTCACTACTAACTCACAGGTCCAAGTGGTCCCGAGAATACGGAAGAAAGTAGACTTGGACTCCATCTCCCATGGCCACCTAAAATGGACGTGACGTATCTCCATACTAAGGACCTAAAAAAAATTTAACCACTATGGGTTGAGATAAATCTCAGTGAGTCAAAACCCTAAACCTCGATTAGGACACAAATTCACCTATAGGCAGCCTAAACAGGTGTCACACATAAACTTACCTCGCCTCAGTATGTCCCTACATATTAGCGTGCCACATATATCATATGAATACAACAAACGTATTTAATAATCAGAACACTTCATTTCATCTTGCAAACAATCACATGGGTCCCGATTATAAGGTAAAATCATTATGATACATCCCATTCCGTGCCACACAATTTTGCCCCATAATTAGGCGTAGCTATCACAACCACTCAGGTGTGTTCCAGTTATTATGACCCATCGGCCACAGCCAACTCAACAATCGGCAGTCATCCAACATAACCGGGCGTCGTCCCGCTCCATCGAGCTCAGTAACGTCTACGCCTAGACGGCATTCCATAAAGGAGCATTGACCTGCCTCCACCGTGACCGGCATCCATTGACATGGGGCATCCGAACTTAATCAAACATTGCCTCCCCAACTCTCATCGGGTGACGGGTTTCGATAGTGACCACACACACACACATACTTGACCAAGAACACTGTACTTTGCACTCAAATACCTCAATTTCAAATAATGGGCTTCGCTAATTTTCTTCTTATTAAAAATTCACGATAAAATAATTGTGTATGGTCAGATATTCAAATCGAACCATTAAACATAGTATGCTCCCATTTCAAAATCCCACGATTTTATGTAGAACACAAAAATTTGACATTGAAAACTGACACTCGGTATTTTTCTATTTAATATCATAAAATCTAATTTTGCGATAATAATCCATAACGACCACCAAACACTCAATTGCACAAATAAGCAATCAAATTCATATATAAATTCAATCACGAGAATCAGCGTAAAATTTCACTAAACGGCTTATCTGTCATAATTTACACTAATTACAATTAATTAAATAAATTTGGGATTAGTTAAATCAATCCAATTTAATTAACCTAACCATGGTTAACTAATATGACCCAAGTTAACTAATCTAACCTAAGGTAGGCTAACTAACTAAACTAACCACCTAACCAAACTAACCTAACTAAACTAACTAATGCTAACTAGCTAGTTACACTAACTAGAATTAACACTAATCTAATCCCTTTAGTGCAATTAACAACCTAATCCGGGATTAGGGAGCTAACTCACCGGATTAGGACGGCGGCAGGTTCATGGTGATGGCGACGTGAAGGTGGTGAAAACCCAAGGAAATTGTTTCTCCAATGGAAGCTCAACCGAGGCTCAAAACAGCCGTACAAGCTCATGGCTTGAGGCTGGTCATGGTTTTGGAGCTATTGGGTTAAGCTGGTCTCGGCTTGGTGGGGCTACAGGTGGTTGCTCGGAGCCAGGATAGGCGAATGGTGAGGGTCAGACAGGCGGTTGGACATGGCTGGGGGCTGTGGTCGGCGACAGACGTGAGGTTGGGCAGTGAGGGCTGGTTAGCTAAGGTGCTAGGCGGACGGGCAGGCGGACACGGTTGGCAGCTCAGTCGCGGGTGCTGGACGTCCGTGCTGCTCGGCTGAGGCATTGGTTGGCGTGAGGTGGGGGAGATGGATGGTGGCCTGGACTGGTAGAAACGCATGGCTGTAACGTGAAGAAGAAGAAGAAATGCTGAAGATGAAGATGGGCATAAGACAGCCGAAGAGGGGAGTAGGCTGGGGTTCATGTGCATGAGGAGATAGAGGGAATTTGAGAGAGAATAGGGAAAACAAGAAGGTCAAGGCTGCACCCACTTAGAAGTCTTAGGAAATATCTAACACTCAAGTGTACATACCCCAAAGTCTTTAGCCCAAATTGTCAAACACCCCTCCACTGGCCATTTTCCCTTCATTTCTTCACAAAACAAACCAATTTGGCAGCCAAAAATCCTATTAAAGTACCCCATCCGAATTTTCTTACTTTCTTTTTGCCGAAAGTGATTTTTTCCACAAAATTCCGGGCTCGACGGAATTTCTCCGAAAGATGAGACGATGTCCTAAAAATGAATCGTGACACGCTTGAATGTCTGATTCCCGAAACTGAATTCAATTTCGTGGTAGCTTTTAGGGATTTTAGCACGTTTGACCCGTGGTCGATAATTTTCTATCCACGTTTTTGCATCTCTGACTCGTAGACGACTATCGGTTGTCGTAAAAATTGCAAGGTTTTAATTATATGTGCCGAGTATAAAATCGATAGAAAATTGCGTTAGTGCCGTTCGGCGCAAATTTCGCAATCATGCCGAATCACCCGTAATTCAATTATGCATTCCATTGAATTGACTTATATCCGATCACAATTCGATTATAACAATGTCCTATTGACCCCTGCCGATTATTATGGTCGAGCGATCGATTTCCGATCGAATTCTCAAGTCTGTCGCGTTTACTTCCCTTAACGGTTTCACCTAATAGATTAGTTAACTCGTGAGGGGCCAGCTCGTAGCAAAATGACCATAGGTGCGTAGAAGAAACAACCATATTATATTATCGAGACGGGGTCGAATTTTCAGGATGTCACAAAAATCATGTATTAATTTTGTATAGTTTGCTCTTGAAATTGCTTGGGTTATGAAGATTAAGAAAAATAAGAATGGCTTGGGTTATTGTTAAGGTTATTTAGTTTGTTAGCGTTATTGGAAACGATCCATTTACGTTCACGTTCGGGTTCGGTTTCAAGAAACCATTATTCTATTGTGTAATACGGTTATGTTATAATGTAGGAGTTATTTAGAAATCTTGGTATTGTTGAATGTGTTTGTTCTATATGATAAGGCTACATGTGTGCGCGTGTATTGTTGAATGTGTTTGTTCTATATAATAAGGCTACATGCCTGTGTAATACGGTATGTTATAATGTGGGAGGAGTTATTTAGAAATCTTGGTATTGTTGAAAGTGTTTGTTCTATATGATAAGGCTGAAATCTTGGTATTGTTGAATGTGTTTGTTCTATATGATAAGGCTACGTGTGTGTGTGTGCGCGTGTTTGTTCTATATGATAAGGCTACATGTGTGTGTGTATTGTTGAATGTGTTTGTGTGCGCGCATGCGTGCGTGCGTGCGTGTGTTCATAGTCCATGGTCGATGCATGAGAACACCCCGAGCTTCGTGAGATTTGCAATGATTCTTCAACGTGCATGAATGCATGTTGGGCCAAGTCTATCTCTTGGTTCGGTGATATTGATGCGTCTGATCCGAGTTTGATTTAGGCTAGTGCTCAAACGTAACAGGTCAAGCCACAGTTTTCATTTCATGCTCAGCATATTTAATTGACGTGTTTCCGACCATGAGTTACATATCACTTAGCATGTGCTTGGGGCACTCATGCATTGGACTAAAATGGAAGATAAAACCAATTGTGTGCTTAATCCGTATGGTCACATGAGAGACTCCATTACCGAAGGATTTCGGGGGACAATTCTGCCATCGAGAGATGTCGAGGGGCGATACTCGATGGAAGTTGCTATATCGCTTGTGCATGTTTGATATGGTATTACTTGAGATCTATAATTTAATTGTCATTTTTAATGACTTGGAAGGCATGCGCATGTTATAAATTCCATCAGTGGTGACGTGATAGACACATGAATGTTTTGGAAGTGATTATAAAAATAGAAAAGGCCATGATTATATTTTAAATGCTAATATTCGATACAAGGGAATATTATTGGCTATTAATTGCACTATATGTAACACGTATGAATTTTTATGCTATTATTTAGGACTCGAGGAACATGTTTATGTTGTTGAAGTGATTAATTGGCATACTTAGAATTTTTATGAATATGAGATACCTTGTAGATTCTTGATAGCACAGATGTTTAGGTAGAGGATGAGTATCCCTTATGTTTATAGTCAAGGCAAATCAAAGGCTTTGCTATTGATCTGCCATCGACAAGTGAGTGTCGAGTTCAGTAACTTTAGAAATGAGACATCTATCTATACAAGGTTTAGGCAATTAACTTATTGAATTATCAAACTCATTTGTTGTTGGTTCACCTTTTTCAGGCCCTTGAGTATGAGTCAACCCCCAACTCAATTCGGTTTGCCGGTACAGATGGAGATGGTGTTCCTTGATATCGAGGATGTGGAAGCCACTATCGTGTATCAAAGGCATACCACGACGGTCTAGGTTGATAAGGGTGTAGGACACATGGTTCCTTATTACTACCAGGCCTAGCTCGTGTGGGTTGAAGAGGAGGTCTTCGGGCCCCTTTGCGATTTTGAAGGTTTGCCAGGTGGTCCTAACGGTTCTACAATGAACCCTCGTGACAGAGTCATGGAAGGCCTCGATTTCGACTGAGATTATGATCTTGAACCTGAGCTGTGAGGAGGCAGCCTCTATTGGGAACCATTTTTGATAGTCGCCCTCATAGGGGTGCAAGGACTAATCCCCTGCTGTCTTTTGAAGGTGTATTGGATTAACCCAAGAACAAACTTGTAAATTAAATGATTCGATCTAAGGAAGTAGATAAATAACAGGTATATTTGCTTATGTGCTTTCCTTGTTACTCTTTTATGCGATTGTTGATCGGGTGTTAATGTGTATGCTTTCGTATGTGTATAATTGAAAGATAATAATCAATGGGTTGATAAAATTACACGCCTCAAACCTCGAGCACATGCACATCCCTCAATGGTCGATAAAATTGCGATGTTCCTAGGACGCATCGCCAATCCAATCAATTTATTGCACATGCGGAAGCGTACAAAAAATCCCCAGACGACACAGATATGGGATAGAAAAGCAGGATACAAATTTTCACATAACACTTTTATAAACAAACTAGTCTTCTTGAGTGCAAGTATTTGGTGCCGTTCTTTTGTATATTTGGTTATAGCTATCTATTTATTCTTACCTTTACAAAAAAAAAAAAAAACTAGTCTATCTACAAAAAGATTGGCCTTCAAAAAGAAGCTGTCCTATAACCTACTAATCGAACACATTCACCGATCCTTCGGACTCCACCTCCACAGGCTCCGGGGGCTTCAGGTCCTCCACAACCCCGTCAGGAGGGTCAGCTGCAGCCTCTCTAGGAGCAGCATTGACCACCACAATGGGGATATCAAAACCTTGAAAGGGACCCACCCTGTATCCATTGAGCCCATGGCAAAACCACGTCCTAAATTCATGAGGTACCATTTGAGGTAGGCTTTCATCAACCTAGACAGTAGTCGCTACGAGCTCGTAGACCCAGTGACTGCCAAGGATAGGGACGTCTATGCTCCATTCAGTAACCCCCTGAGTGTGGCATTCGAGAATTCCGACAACCCGAAATATTAAATTTTTAAGGGAAGGAAATTGTCTTTGAATGGCCATGTGGACAAATACATCATCGGCCACGATATTTTATCTCTTGGACCAAACCCCCTATGTGAAATTTGTTCTGGGAATATAGTATTGATTCCTATATAAAAATCAAAATGCCCTAAAGTGGTGTAAGAATTATGGGCTTATTTTTGACATTTTTCTATGGGCTATATAAATTGGACATGAGACAACTTGGCCCAAAATTTTTGGCCCTAAAGCAAGCTAAGAGGTCCAAATTGTCGGCCCATGGGGGAGGGACAACCGGATGGAGGCCACACCACCTCCTCCACTTGTGTGGCACCCCTCGATGGCCCCTGAACCATTAGGGTCGCCATAGTCCGCTTACCTTTCACTTGACCTAATAATATAATACTCTGATACCAATGAATTTCATTTTAATTCATAAATCTTGGGGGTTTACATCTTTTAGATCGGTCCCTGCGCAATTTATATGACAGAAGCACATCCATCAACTCCTTTCCCTATATTCAGAAAACAATGCACACCCATTAAATATTTATATGTAAAAGCCGAACACTTTTATTTACTTAAACCAGATGGACAACATTCATCGGTACATCAAAATGCCGTAGTCTTCTATACTCGGCTATACTTCAAAAGATGACCGACATCTTCTCCAATAATCGTATACTTAAAGTCCATCAATTTGTGTCGGCGTCCAAAAGTTCATTCCTTTGCTATCCTCCTCCTCACAATCATATCCAACCACTTGATCCATCTACTGGTGGCAGTGGCAGCAGAGGTATCTTATTTAGTCTAAAATGTTAGTCCCCAAACGGGGTGAGTACAACCACTCAGCAATAAAGATCCATCAAACTACACAATGCAACAAGCAAGACAACCACAATTTCATGTGAGATGCACATATATCCCAAGCCATAGGCACATACATGCGCATGATCCATGTCACCCATACAATCATATATATATATATATATATTCTCATGAGATCCATTCAATGCCTTCATGATCGCATTCTCAATGCCATATAATATCAACTCAATTTCATAGGCAATTATATCCCATGCCATATGCACACACACATGTGCATGACTCCATTCTCATTTTGATATTCGAAAGGATCTCATCTTCCTCTCAGGGACCAGTGTTTGTATCCCTCATATATCGCTCGCATCCAACCTAGCATCGTGAGGAATCTCCGGCACACACCTCTGGGCATCCGGCACACACCTCCGGGTATCTCGCATCCCACCTGGCATCACGAGGAATTGCCGGGGCTCGCTATGAAAATGGTTACCCTTGCCTTTCGGAATTACATACCGACATATCACCAGGCATCCCCTGGAATTACGTGCCGATATACCACTGGGCATCTCAAAACTCCCGAGGACCCTCCGGCTCACACCTTCGGGCATCTGGCATACACACGCTCTGGGCATCCCGACACTCCCGGAGCATCATCGGCTCACACCTCCGACGGTATCATTATCATCACAATGCATATTCTCATATATATCTCATTTTCAATTTAGAGGTCTAAACCAGCATTTTTGATGTCATGTGATATGCCAAATATCACCATATATGTAGTACAAATAACAACCCAAGATATCATATCTCATAAAGCAATTCATTTGTTTCTTGAAAATAGAACAATTTTCGGGTAAAGCAGAATGCACTTCTTTAATAAATATTCTCGAAAAATTAGTAAACGATCTCAATAAATTCTGAACATTTAACATGATGTAAACAAGACCTAGGGAAAGATATTTTATGAAGAACACCATGCCAAGAAAGTTTCACATCAATCACATTGGTCCACACATCACAGCAAAAGAAATTCCAGCACCACTTTTGCACAGTTTCAGACAATGCCCCTATTTGGGATGCCCCTAAACAACGGATGCCGGTCGCAATAGATTATGGACCGATGCTCCTTCAAGAATGCCATCCCCGATGTGCATCAGTGGATGTTGCCGTGCTCAAGGGGGAGACAAAGCCTAGCTACGCCATAAGACTTATGTGTGTCAGTAGGTCGTGCCTGTGTGGGTAGTAATCAATTGAAACGCACGATTGATTGAGATAAATGCGCTGGATTATGGGACAAAATTGTGTGGCATGGTATGAGACGTGTCATAACGATTTGGCCTTATAATTGGGACCCTTGTGATTGATTGAGATGTGATTGATTGAGTTTGACTAAGGCATTCCAATTGATGTGTGCATCGATTATATGCATTGTGTATATGAACTGTGCTAACATGCAGGGAGGAATTAAAGCAAGGTGAGTCTCATTGATTGTGTGGTTAGGCTACCCCTAGTCGTATTTCCATCTTAATAAAGGTTTAAGAGGTGAACTTGATGAGACGTTGTCTCACCCCGTCGTGGGCTCAACCATTTCAGGTCCTTAGATGGCAGTCCTTCCAGTACGTTTTGGTCAGCCTTGGTGTGGCACCCCACTAAACAGCCCCCGAACCGTTAAGGTCCCCACAGCTCACTTACCTTTCACTTGACTTGGCAATATTTACTCCGATACCATAGAGTTGTAGTGAGTCCATATGTCCTGGGGGTTCATATTTCTCAATTGGTCCCAGCGCAATTCATATAATGGAAGCATATTCGACATTTCCCTAACCCATACTCAAACTAAATAATACAATGCAATGCACACCAACTACACCTTTCATATATATATGTGTGTGTGTGTGTATATATATATATACACGTTAGAGCCGAAACACTTTTATTTGCATAGCTTGATCGAACATCAAGAGTCGATACATCAAAAGGTCAAGGCTTTACTAAGCTCGGCTATAACCAAAAGCACCTGACCCCACATCAGTCATGTACGACGATCCATCATCTAGTGGCGGCTATCCAAAAAGTGTCATCCGCTACCCATCACACGCACAATCACACCCAGCCCGGTGCATCGGCTAGTGGCGGCGGCAGTATCCCCATCATGATCTCGTCGCGACGAACATGCATGGACAGGAACTCCTGGACTACAAGGCCATCAGGTAGACCCACGTCACACATAACTAAAACTCGAACACGGATGAACACCAATCCACGAACACCAACACAGGAGTGCTCCGAACACTCAACCTCGACGTTGGATGGTAAGCCATAAAATGTACCACGGGTGACAGGTAACAGAGGCATAACTTAATCTGAAATGTTAGTTCCCAAAATGGGTGAGTACAACCACTTAGCAATAAAAGATTCCTCAAGCTATATCAAGCATTACTATTAATATCCAAATTCAAGTATGTATTAAAATAATGAAATCCTTCAATGTAATAACAATGTAGTCCTAATATATAGTGCAACATATCCAAGATAGACAAATCTCAATCATAGGGCCAAACTGAAACATCACGTTCCGTTCCATACCATACACTCAGTCTTATATTCAGACCCCACACATTTATAGTAGAATCATTCATTTTATCATTCAAAAGGTTTCATCCCTAGAGAACCAATGTTTGTGTCCCTCCGGCATTCGCACCCCGCAGGCATCACGAAAGCCTCCAGCATTCAGCCACTCAAGGCCACCGGGCATCTGGAGCGAATCACGCCTCCAGGCATCTCGTACCACACCTGGCATCACGAGGAACCTCGAGGGCCTCCCATAAAAATGGTTACCCTAGTCATCCGGATTTATGTACCGACTAGCATACCACCGGGCATCCCGAAGCTCCTGGGGAAAAAACCTGTAGGATTCAGCCATTTAAGGCCATCGGGCATCCACAAGGAATCAACTCACTTGATCCTTTGGGCATCCCGACTCCCGGGGCATCGTTGACCCGAATGTCCAACGGCAACAACTTAGCATTTTAATTTACAAAACATTTTCAAATGCTAAAACAAGACATTTCATGGACCCTCTAACACATCTCAATATTGTACAAATATCCACAACCAATATCATCATATCACATAGCCATACGAAAAACACCTTGA
This sequence comes from Eucalyptus fibrosa, assembly GCA_017140475.1. Classification (NCBI taxonomy): domain Eukaryota; kingdom Viridiplantae; phylum Streptophyta; class Magnoliopsida; order Myrtales; family Myrtaceae; genus Eucalyptus; species Eucalyptus fibrosa. The sequence goes on along the minus strand of CM029514.1, from coordinate 30,569,823 downwards.
CCTTTGGACACTTTGTGAAAATTCGAAATTAGAGCACTCGATTCTACCATGCACAGTTTTGGTAAATACTAAATGTGCTCGAAAAATTGCGAAATTTTGACATGTTATCAATGATACCCTAAGGAAAAAGTTTCATGCAGAACACCAAATCAAATTCCTTACGTAAAGAGAGTAAAAATTTCGGTATTGCTTGCTAAAGTTTCTGTGAAATTCCAGATTTAACATTTCCGTATAAAAATCATTTTGTCGACCAATCTTGTCCATTTATGCTAAAATTTTGATATGTTACTCTTACAGATGTACTCTCTAACTTTAATTAAGAAATTGAAGTCAAATTGTTGCTAGAAAATCCCAGAAAAATCGAGAAATCACCGGAGGTCATGCTGTTCTTGCGAAAACAGTTTACTAGCCTAAAGAGAACCATTCCTACACTTTGAGTCTCGATATCCAACGTCCACGGTAAGGATTTACAAGCATATTATACCACAATACAGCCTTTTTGCTTCCCAAAAATCCACCATAGCAAAAACCTTGAGTTCTCACTTCAATTCAAAAGTGAAATCCACCCAAACTTGCTCTATTTTTGCTCCATTACCTCGGCCGGCTTCATCTCCTTCATCAAAAATTGACATGCAGCTCCAAATTCCACATTTTCTCACATCTACCAACTCCTCACTAGATAAAACAGCAAGCAAAACATAGGTTAAAGAACTTCTACTTGCCTCAAATCCAAAGCAACCGCAACAAGCAATTCGGCAACTTGGGGCTCCGGGCGCAGCTCGATCGACAGCAGAACTAGGCAGCGTCGGCGGCGGAACTAGGCGGCATCGACGGCGGCAGCTAGGACACAATGGAAGACGGCCTTCCTCTTCCCCCTCACGGCCCGCACTCACGCCCTCTCTCTCTCTCTCGCTCGCCCGAACTCTCTCTCTCTTTCTCTCGGTCTCACTCTCTCTCTCAATCTCACTCTCTCTCTCGGTCAATCCACCTCCCCCTCTTCCTTTTGATTGCTTAATGGCTAGCAATCATTAGCTTTTTGCATGCAAAAGACACTTGGCTCCAAGAGGAGGACAAGTGTCTTCAATCAAGAAGACAAGTGGAGGAGGTGGCGTGGCCTCCATCCGGTTCTCCCTCCCCCATGGGCTGACGGTTTGGGCCTCTTGGCCTGCTTTGGGCCCGAAAATTTTGGCGAAGTTGTCCCATGTCCAATTTAAATAGCCCATAGAAAAATGTCAATAATAAGCCCATAATTCCTACACCACTTTAGGGCATTTTGATTTTTATATAGGAATCAATACTATATTCCCAGAACAAATTTCACATAGGGGGGTTTGGTCCAAAAGATAAAATATTGTGGCCGATGATGTATTTGTCCACATGACCATTCAAAGACAATTTCCTTCCCTTAAAAATTTAATATTTTGAGTTGTCGGAATTCTCGGATGCCACAATTCTCCCCTCCTTAGAGAATTTTGTCCTTGAAATTTGACATTACCTATGTCTCTTTAAACAAGTGAGGGTATCTTTCCCTCATCTCATTTTCACTTTCCCATGTGGCTTCTTCCATATCTTGATGTCGCCACAACACCTTAACCAGGGGAATTTTCTTCATCCGTAGGACTTGTTCTTTTCGATCTAATATTCTTATTGGCTCTTCTATGTACCTCACTTTCTCATCCACTTTAATGGCTTCATGATCGAGTATGTGACCAGGATCTGGCCGATACTTCCTCAACATTAACACATGGAACACATCATGTAAATTTCCAAATTTAGGAGGCAGCCCCAAACGATAAGCTATGTTCCCTATCTTCTCGAGTATCTCAAAGGGTCCAACGATCGGGGCTTAATTTTCCTTTCATTCCAAATCATGATATCCCTTTCATTGGACATACTTTAAGGAATACATGGTCTCCCACACTAAATTCCAAAGGTCTTCTACGTTTATCTGCGTAGTCTTTTTGTTGACTTTGAGCTGTCTTAAGTCTTTTCCTTATTATCTCAACCACTTTTGTAGTAACTTGCACTAACTCAGGTCCTGTCAGTTTTCTTACACCTACTTCATTCCAACAAACAGGACTTCTACATCTCCTCCCATACAACGCTTCATAGGGAGCCATGCCTATACTTTTCTGAAAACTATTATTATAAGCAAATTCTACTAAATGCAACTTTTCATCCCAACTTCCTTTAAAATCAATGACGCAAGCCCTTAACATATCTTCTAATATCTAAATCACTCTTTCTGTTTGTCCATCTGTCTGAGGATGAAAAGCAGTACTAAACTGGAGCTTAGTCCCTAAGGTGATCTAAAGAATTCACAAAAAGTTTGAAGTAAATCTTGGGTCTCGATCAGATGTGATCGTTACAGGAATACCATGCAAGTGTATTACATGGCTTACATATATCAAGTTTATCCATTGAATAGTCTATGCAGACCGCTAGGAAATGGGCAGACTTAGTCAAGTGATCTACTAGTCGTGGCCACTTGACGTACTTGGCAATCCTTGTACAAAGTCCATCGTCACATGCTCCCATTTCCACTCTGGTACGTCTTATGGTCTCAATAGTCCTGTAGGTTTGCAGTGTCTTGCTTTTACTTGTTGGCATGTTAGACATTGAGAAACATGTTTTGCTATATCTGTCTTCATGCCATTCCACCAAAACTGCTGGTGTAAATTTCTATACATCTTTATACTACCCGGATGAATATTGTAGTTACTTCTATGCGCTTCCGATAGAATTTCTCTCTTTACTTCCTCATTTTCGGGAACACAGAGTCATCCTTGACATCTTACCACTCCATCCTCAAACACTTGGAATTCGAGTCTTTTTCCTAAAGATACAGCATTTCGCACTTTTACTATTTCTGGGTCAGATTCTTGCAACTTTTTAATTTTCTGGATAATTTCAGGTTCAATTTTCAATGTAGTAAGCATACCAATAAGATGATCTACTTCCAATTTAAATTCTGAGTCTGCCATTGACTTTAATAGACTCCATTATGCAATTCTTATACAAGCCAAATCCACAGTCAACTTACGACTAAGAGCGTCTGCCACTTTATTTGTCTTTCCAGGATGATATCGTATTTCGCAATCATAGTCCTTTAATAACTCCATCCATCTTCTCTATCTTATGTTCAGTTCTTTTTGCATAAACAAATATTTTAAACTCTTATGATATGTATAAATGCAAACTTTTCTTCATATAGATAATGTCTCCATATTTTCAAACCAAAAATTATAGCTGCCAATTCTAGGTCATGGGTTGGGTAATTTAATTCATGGGGTTTCAACTACCCCGATGCATAGGCTATGACCTTGCCGTGTTATATCAAAACACATCCCAATCCTTTGTGAGACGCATCACTATATATCGTGAACCCATCAGATCCAGATGGTATTGTCAGGACTGGAGCTGTAGTCAATCTCCTTTTGAGCTCCTGGAAACTCTTTTCACATTCTCCATTCCACTCGAATTTTACGTTCTTTCTGGTCAATTTTGTTAGTGGTCCAGCAAGTCATGAGAATCCTTCGATAAACCTCTATAATAACCTTCCAGTCCCAAGAAACTTCGTATTTCCATGGGTGTTGTTGGTCTTGGCCAATTTATCACCATCTCTTTTGCTGGGTCCATTGCAATTCCTCCTCCTGATACCACGTGTCCCAAAAATATTATCCGGTCTAACCAAAATTCACACTTACTAAACTTGGCATATAACTTATGGTCTCTAAGGGTCTATAACACTATTCTCAAGTGTCGTTCATGCTCTTCAGGTCCTTTTGAATATATCAAGATATCATCTATGAAGACTATTACAAATTGATCCAAATATGGCTTAACTAGGAACTCATAGTGTCCATAGCGAGTCCTAAATGCGGTCTTAGGAATGTCTTCTTTCTTAATTCTTAACTGATGGTACCCTGCCCTCAAATCAATTTTAGAAAAGACCGAACTTCCTAGCAGTTGGTCAAATAGGTCATCAATTCTAGGCAAGGGATACTTATTCTTAACAGTTACCTAATTCAGTTGCCTATAGTCAATACATAAACGCATTGACCCATCATTCTTTTTCACAAACAAAACTGGTGCACCCCAGGGAGAAGCACTTGGCCTAATAAATCATTTATCAAGTAACTCTTGTAGTTGTACATTTAATTCTTTCAATTCCGTTAAGGCCATCCTATACGGGGCTTTAGATATCGGTCCTGTTCATGCATCAGTTCGATCTCAAATTCGATTTCTCGTTCCGGTGGTAACCCGGGCAGTTCCTCAGGAAATACATCCTAAAATTCCCTAACCACTCGAATTTCATCTATCTTAGATTCTCTCTTAGTATAGTCCTTTACCACTGCCAGGTACCCTTGACATCCTTCGTCAAGTAATGCACGGGCTTCTATTACTGAAATAAGTGCCACAGATGGGTTTGTCTACCCTCCGAAAAATTCACAACTAGACTGGTCAGGTAAAACAAATTGAATTACTTTTCTATGGCAATCCACCTTAGCCTGATACTTATGGAGCCAGTCATTCCTATGATAACATCAAAGTCATACATAGCCATTACGACTAAGTCTATTTCCATATCCCGTCCCCCTATAGTTATCTTACATCTTTCACATATCAACGTAGACAATACCACATTCCTTAGGGGTGTGGAAACACAAAGAGGCGTCTTAAGAGAGGTAGTTTCTAGTTTACTCAACTGTTTATATCTTTCAGACACAAAAGAATGCGTAGCACCCGTATCAAACAATGCATATGTCTTTTTTCCATTTATAGAAATCGTACCTAAGATAACATTTTTGGAAGCTCCCGCTTCCTCTTGGGTGACCACATACACCCTTGTGCTGGTGGCCTTCGTGGATTCCTTGGTAGATTTGGTCCAGCAGTACGGTGCTGTACTTGTTGCACCGAGTTGACACTCAGCTGTGACCTCTTTGTGGACAATTTCTCTTAAAGTGCCCCATCTGTCCACAACCAAAACATTTTGGCGAACCATTACAAAATCCAGCCCATGTTGTCCACCACACCTCTGTCAAGTATTACCCTAGTAGGGTACTCCCCTTAGAACCGGGCCACTCTTGGCTTTTCCAAGATTTCCAAAATTACTCTTCTTCTTAAATTCCCAGGGTTGTCCTTGACTAGGATAGGACCTCTTACCCTTTTGAATATTACTAAAGGTCATCGGCTTCCTAGATTCCGATTGTTCTCTTACTAACTCTTGCTCCACCAAATGTGCCCTCTCATAAATCTCATTATAATCCATTATATTCAGAGGCATTAGTTGTTTTCTAATATCAGTCCTTAGTCCTTTCAAGAATCTCTTAGCCTTTTCCTCTCGATCCTCAACCAATCTGGGAGCATACCTAGACAACTCAGAAAATTTTGCTTCATACTGATCCACTGTCAGCTCCCTTTATTCTAGCTGAACAAATTCTGTGATCTTCTTATCCTTAGCACAATCAGAGAAATACTTTCTATCGAAAGCTCTAACAAACTCATCCCAATTTATGTCAGTACTTGGTGGAAAGATCGTGTCTCTCGAAGCTCTCCACCAAAACTTTGCATTTCCCTCTAGTTGGTACTCTGCCCAAGTTATTTTCTCAGCATCATTGCAGTCCAACAACCGGAAAATTCATTCCATTCCATCTATCAATTGTTCTGCCTCCTCAGGACTTCCTGTTCCACTAAGCTTAGGTGGCTTCAGCTTCGGAAATTGTTCCACCAGTTCTTAAGGGCGACGTTCCACTCCAGGTTGTTGCTGCGCTTGTCTTTCCATCAGATTTCCTATATAGGCCAATGCCTGCAGGATATCTTCCATCCGGGGTTCAGCTCTTGAAGCAAAGGCTTCAGCCCTTGAAGGGTGGGAACCCCCAGTTTGTACCATGATTTTCTTGCAGTTTTCCAAGCATTCACCTTCGGAATAATTAGTGACTCAATGTCACTGGTCAAATAGAGATAATAAAAGAAGGTTGCTAGAATTCCATAAATAACATAAACATGTTACTGACACACACGCGAAATAACATCACACTAGTCACCAAGGATCTACGAGTGAAATTTATCACCCGTTATTCGCAATTAGTTAACTACTCTTGGTTAGTAATCCTATGTTGTGCATTGTCATCATATTCCTCAATTTCCAAACAAGGCTCCTTATCACTTCACATACAACCATTGAGCTCCGATACCAAACACGCCTGTGGCACCCCACCAAACGACCCCCGAACTGTTAGGGTCACCACAGCTCACTTACCTTTCACTTGACTTGGTAATATTTACTTTGATACCATAGAGTTGTAGTGAGTCCATATGTCTTGGGGGTTCATATTTCTCAATTGGTCCCAACGCAGTTCATATAACGGAAGCATATTCGACATTTCCCTAACCCATACTCAAACTAAATAATACAATGCAATGCACATCAACTACACATTTGACATATATATATATATATATATATATATATATATATATGTTAGAGCCGAAACACTTTTATTTACATAGCTTGATCGGACATCAAGAGTGGGTACATCAAAAGGCCAAGGCTTTACTAAGCTCGGCTATAACCAAAAGTACCCGACCCCACATCAGTCATGTACAACAATCCATCATCCAGTGTCGGCTATCCAAAAAGTGTCATCCGCTACCCATCACACGCACAATCACACCCAGCCCGGTGCATTGGCTAGTGGCGGCGGCAGCATCCCCATCATGATCCTGTTGCGACAAACATGCACAGACAGGAACTCCTGGACTATGGGGCGATTAGGTAGACCCACTTCATACATAACTAAAACTCGAACACGGATGAACACTAGTCCATGAACACCAACACAAGAGTGCTCCGAACACTCAACCTCGACGTCGAACGGTAAGCCATAAAAAGTACCATGGGTGACAGGTAACAGAGGCGTCGCTTAATCTGAAATGTTAGTCCCCAAAAGGGGTGAGTACAACCACTCTGCAGTAAAAGATTCCTTAAGCTATATCAAGCATTACTATTAATATCCAGATTTAAGTATGGTAGACAAAACATCAAATTGAACAATAAGTATGTATTAAAATCATGAAATCCTTCAATGTAATAACAATGTAGTCCTAATATATAGTGCAACATATCCAAGATAGACAAATCTCAATCATAGGGCCAAACTGAAACATCACGTTATGTTCCATGCCATACACTCAGTCTTATATTCAAACCCCACACATTTATAGTAGAATCATTCATTTTATCATTCAAAAGGTTTCATCCCCAAAGGACCAATGTTTGTGTCCCTCTGACATTTGCACTCCTCCAGGCATCACGAAAGCCTCCGGCATTCAACCACTTAGGGCCATCGGGCATCTGGAGCGAATCACGCCTCCAGGCATCTCGTACCCCACCTTGCATCATGAGGAACCTCGAGGGCCTCCCATGAAAATGGTTACCCTGGCCATCCAGATTTACGTACCGACTAGCATACTACTGGGCATCCCGAAGCTCCCGGGGAAAAAGCCTCCGGCATTCAGCCATTTAAGGACATCGGGCATCCACAAGGCATCGACTCACTCGATCCTTTGGGCAACTTGGGGCTCCGAGCGCAGCTCGATCGACAGCGGAACTAGGTGGTGTTGATGGCCACAGCTAGGACACGGTTGAAGATGGCCTTCCTCTTCCCCCTCACGGCCCGCACTCACACCCTCTCTCTCTCTCTCGCTCGCCCGAACTCTCTCTCTTTCTCTCAGTCTCTCTCTCTCTCTCTCTCTCTCTCTCTCTCTCTCTCTCTCTCTCTCGGTCAATCCGCCTCCCCTTCTTCCTTTTGATTGCTTAATGGCTAGCAATCATTAGCTTTTTGCATGCAAAAGACGCTTGGCTCCAAGAGGAAGACAAGTTGTGGCATCCTAAAATTTTTTGACAACCCCTGGATATACTATGAACCATGAATAGGTGATATAGACAAGTTGTGGCTTCAAGAGATACGATTTTTCTACCAGGTACTAATATAAACTGGGACGAGTTTGTTAGAGCTTTCAATAGAAAGCATTTCTCTGATTATGCCAAGGATAAAAAGATCACTGAATTTGTTCAGCTGGAACAAAGGGAGCTGACAATAGATTAGTATGAGGCGAAATTTTCTGAATTGTCTAGATATGCTCCCAGATTGGTTGAGGATCAAGAGGAAAAAGCTAAGAGATTTCTGAAAGGGTTGAGAACTGATATTAAGAAACAACTGGTGCCTCTGAATATGAGGGAATATAATAAGATTTATGAGAGGGCACAGTTGGTGGAGCAAGAGTTAGTGAGAGAGAAATCAGAATCTAAGAGGCAGATGACCTTTAATGATGTTCGAAGGGGTAAGAGACCTTTTCCTGATCAAGGACAGCCCTGGGAATCTAAGAAGAGGAATAATTTTGGGAATTCCGGAAAAGTCAGGAGTGGCCCGGTTCTAGGAAGAGCACCCTACCAGGGTAATTTTTGCCAGAGGTGTGGTAGACAACATGGGCAAAGACCTTGTAATAGCCAACGAGATGTAATGGATGTGGGAAAATAGGATACTTTAAGAGAAATTGTCCACAAGAGAGGTCACAATTGACTGTTGACTCAGTGTGATAGGTACAACAAAGTACTGGTGGACCAAACCTACCAAGGAATCCACAGAGGCCACCAGCACAAGGACGGATGTATGCGGTCACTCAAGAGGAAGCGGAAGCTTCCGAAAATGTTATCTCAGGTAAGATTTCGATAGATGGATAAGAAGGCATATGCGTTATTTGACATGCGTGGCACGCATTTAGTAGGGGAGGCAGATTGACTTTAAAGTTTTATGGTTCATGGTATATCCAGGGGTTGTCAAAAAATTTTAGGATGCCACAACTTGTCTTCCTCTTGGAGCCAAGCGTCTTTTGCATGCAAAAAGCTAATGATTGCTAGCCATTAAGCAATCAAAAGGAAGAAGGGGAGGCGGATTGACTTTAAAGGAAGTTGGGATGAAAAGTTGCATTTAGTAGAATTTGCTTATAATAATAGTTTTCAGAAAAGTATAGGCATGGCTCCCTATGAAGCGTTGTATGGGAGGAGATGTAGAAGTCCTGTTTGTTGGAATGAAGTAGGTGTAAGAAAACTGACAGGACCTGAGTTAGTACAAGTTACTACAAAAGTGGTTGAGATAATAAGGAAAAGACTTAAGACAGCTCAAAGTCAACAAAAAGACTACGCAGATAAACGTAGAAGACCTTTGGAATTTAGTGTGGGAGACCATGTATTCCTTAAAGTATGTCCAATGAAAGGGATATCATGATTTGGAATGAAAGGAAAATTAAGCCCCAGATTCGTTGGACCCTTTGAGATACTCGAGAAGATAGGGAACATAGCTTATCGTTTGGGGCTGCCTCCTAAATTTGGAAATTTACATGATGTGTTCCATGTGTTAATGTTGAGGAAGTATCGGCCAGATCCTGGTCACATACTCGATCATGAAGCCATTAAAGTGGATGAGAAAGTGAGGTACATAGAAGAGCCAATAAGAATATTAGATCGAAAAGAACAAGTCCTACGGATGAAGAAAATTCCCTGGTTAAGGTGTTGTGGCGACATCAAGATATGGAAGAAGCCACATGGGAAAGTGAAAATGAGATGAGGGAAAGATACCCTCACTTGTTTAAAGAGACATAGGTAATGTCAAATTTCAAGGACAAAATTCTCTAAGGAGGGGAGAATTGTGGCATCCGAGAATTCTGACAACCCAAAATATTAAATTTTTAAGGGAAGAAAATTGTCTTTGAATGGTCATGTGGACAAATACATCATCGGCCACAATATTTTATCTTTTGGACCAAACCCCCTATGTGAAATTTGTTCTGGGAATATAGTATTGATTCCTATATAAAAATCAAAATGCCCTAAAGTGGTGTAGGAATTATGGGCTTATTATTGACATTTTTCTATGGGCTATTTAAATTGGACATGGGACAACTTCGCCAAAATTTTCGGGCCCAAAGCAGGCCAAGAGGCCCAAACCGTCGGCCCATGGGGGAGGAAGAACCGGATGGAGGCCACGCCACCTCCTCCACTTGTCTTCTTGATTGAAGACACTTGTCTTCCTCTTGGAGCCAAGTGTCTTTTGCATGCAAAAAGCTAATGATTGCTAGCCATTAAGCAATCAAAAGGAAGAGGGGGAGGTGAGAGTGAGAGAGAGAGAGAGAGAGAGAGAGAGAGAGAGAGAGAGAGAGAGAGAGAGAAAGAGAGAGAGTTCGAGTGAGCGAGAGAGAGAGAGAGGGCGCGAGTGCGGGCCGTGAGGGGGAAGAGGAAGGCCATCTTCCGCCATGTCCCAGCTGCCGCTGGCGATGTTGCCTAGTTCCGCCATCGATCAAGCCGCGCCCAGAGCCCCAAGTTGCCGGATTGCTTGTTGCGGTTGCTTTGGATTTGAGGCAAGTAGAAGTTCTTCAACCTATGTTTTGCTTGCTTTTTTATCTAGTGAGGAGTTGGTAGATGTGAGAAAACGTGGAATTTGGAGTTGCATGTCGATTTTTGATGAAGGAGATGAAACTCGCCGAGGTAATGGAGCAAAATTAGAGCAAGTTTTGGTGGATTTCGCTTTTGAATTGAAGTGAGAACTCAAGGTTTTTGCTATGGTGGATTTTTGGGAAGCCAAAAGGCTGTATTCTGGTGTAATATGCTTGTAAATCCTGACTGTGGACGTTGGATATCGAGACTCAAAGTGTAGGAATGGTTCTCTTTAGGCTAGTAAACTGTTTTCGCAAGAACAGCATGACCTCCGGTGATTTATCGATTTTTCTGGGATTTGATAGCAACAATTTGACTTTGATTTCTTAATGAAAGTTGGAGAGTACATCTGTAAGAGTAACATATCAAAAATTTAGCATAAATGGACAATATTTGGTCGACAAATGATTTTTATACGGAAATGTTAAATCTGGAATTTTACAGAAACTTTAGCAAGCAATACCGAAATTTTTACTCTCTTTACGTAAGGAATTTGATTTGGTGTTATTGATGAAACATTTTCCTTAGGGTATCATTGATAACATGTCAAAATTTCACAATTTTTTGAGCTCATTAGTTATTTATTTTGAAATATTTACCAAAACTGTGTATGGTAGAGTCGAGTGCTCTAATTTCGAATTTTCACAAAGTGTCCAAAGGTGAAGGTGTTTTTCGTATGGCTATGTGATATGATGGTATTGGCTGTGGATATTTGTACAATATTGAGATGTGTTAGAGGGTCCATGAAACGTCTTGTTTTAGCATTTGAAAATGTTTTGTAAATTAAAATGCTAAGTTGTTGCCATTGGACCTTTGGGTCAACAATGCCCCGGAAGTCGGGATGCCCAAAGGATCGAGTGAGTCGATGCCTTGTGGATGCCCAATGGACTTAAATGGCTGAATGCCAGAGGATTTTTCCCTGGGAGCTTCATGATGCCCGGTAGTATGCTAGTCGGTACGTAAATCCGGATGGCTAGGGTAACCATTTTCATGGGAAGTCCTCGAGGTTCCTCGTGATGCTAGGTGGGGTACGAGATGCCTGGAGGCGTGATTCGCTCCAGATGCCTGGTGGCCCTAAGTGGCTGAATGCCGGAGGCTTTTGTGATGCCTGGAGGGGTGCGAATGCCGGAGGCTTTCGTGATGCCTGGAGGGGTGCGAATGTCGGAGGGACGCAAACATTGGTCCTCCAGGGATGAAACCTTTTGAATGATAAAATGAATGATTCTACTATAAATGTGGGTCTGAATATAAGATTGAGTGTACGGCATGGAACGGAACGTGATGTTTTAGTTTGGCCCTGTGATTGAGATTTGTCTATCTTGGATATGTTGCACTATATATTAGGACTACATTGTTATTACATTGAAGGATTTCATGATTTTAATACATACTCGAATCTGGATATTAATAGTAATGCTTGATATAGCTTGAGGAATCTTTTACTGCTGAGTGGTTGTACTCACCCTTTTTGGGGACTAACATTTCAGATTAAGTGATGCCTCTATTACCTGTCACCCGTGGTACTTTTTATGGCTTACCATCCGACATCGAGGTTGAGTGTTCGGAGCACACCGTGTTGGTGTTCGTGGACTAGTGTTCATCCGTATTCGAGTTTTAGTTATGTATGACGTGGGTCTACCTGATGGCCTCGTAGTCTAGGAGTTCCTGTCCATGCATGTTCGTCGTGACGGGATCATGATGGGGATACTGCCGCCACCATCAGCCAATGCACCGGGCTGGGTGTGATTGTGCGTGTGATGGGTAGCGGATAACACTTTTTGGATAGCCGACACTGGATGATGGATCGTTGTACATGACTGATATGGGGTTAGGTACTTTTGGTTATAGCCGAGCTTAGTAAAGCCTTGATCTTTTGATGTACCGACTCTTGATGTTCGATCAAGCTATGTAAATAAAAGTGTTTGGCTCTAACATGTATATATATATATATATATATATATATAGGAAAGTTGTAGTGTACATTGCATTGTATTATTTAGTTTGAGTATGGGTTAGGGAAATGTCGAATATGCTTCCGTTATATGAACTGCGCTGGGACCAATTGAGAAATATGAACCCCCAGGACATATGGACTCACTACAACTCTATGGTATCAGAGTAAATATTACCAAGTCAAGTGAAAGGTAAGTGAGCTGTGGTGACCCTAGCAGTTCGGGGGCCGTTTGGTGGGGTGCCACACTGAGGCTGACCAAAATGTACTGGAAGGACCGCCATCTAAGGACCTGAAAAGGTTGAGCCCATGACGGGGTGAGGCAAGGTCTCAGCAATTTCACCTCCTAAACCCCTATTAAGATGGAAATACGAGTAGGGGCGGCCTAACCACACAATCAATGAGATTCACCTCGCCTTAGTTCCTCCCTGCACGTTAGCACAGTTCATATACACAATGCATATAATCGATGCACACATCAATTGGAACACCTTACTCAAACTCAATCAATCACATCTCAATCAATCATAGGGGTCCCAGTCATAAGGCCAAATCATTATGACATGTCTCATACTGTGCCACACAATTTTGTCCCATAATTCGGCGCGTTTATCTCAATCAATCATGCGTTCCAATTGATTACTGCCCGCACAGGCACGATCTACCAACACACATCGGTCTTCTAGCGTAGCCAGGCTTCGTCTCCCCCTTGAGCACGACAACATCCACTGACGCACATCGGGGACGGCATTCTTGAAGGAGCATCGGTCCATAATCTATTGCGACCGGCATCCATTGTTTAGGGGCATCCCAAATAGGGGCATTGTCTTACCATTGCACATTGGGGACTGGTTCACTTAATCATCACACAATCAATTAATCCCGACCAAGGGCATTGTGTTTTACACTCATAAGCCTCAATTAAGATAATGTGCTTGGCCTATTTTTTTCGTAGTAAAAACACTCGATAAAAATAATCGTGTGTGGGTACACGATCAGATTGAACCTTAGAAATTGATATCATTCATTCTAAAATCCCACTATTTGATATAGTATTTAAAAACATTTTTGATGTCAAAACCGACACTTGGTATTTTCTAATTAAATACCAAAATTTCACAATTTCGAAATAAATACTCAAATTTCACAATCATCACTCAATTGCACAATTTAACAATCAATTGCATAAACTGATCACACCACATCAATCAGCACGAAATTCCGATCATCGATTATCTCGTTATAATTTCTGAAAAATAATAAATAATTAAATAATTAGTAAAATTAATTAAATAAATGAATACATTATATTTAGCCCTTAACTAATCTAATCTAACCACCTAACAATTCTAATTAACCAACTAAATCACTAATTACATCTAACTAACCACCTAAGCCATACTTAGCCTAATCTAATAAACTCTTAAGCATAATTAATCTCCTAAGCAAGGTTTAGTGTGCAAAGTCACTGGTTTTGCAATCCAATGAGTTCACGGCAACAACAATGCCAAGCTAGGCTGAGACTCAAGCTTGGAGCGATGCCAAGGGAGGTTCGGACGGCTTAGAAAAGCCTCACGAATCTCACAGCTAGGCTATGAGGTTTAGCTTCTGTCCAAGTTTGAACTAAAGGGCTTCATGACTAAAATAGTGAGGAGACAAGTGGTGATGGCTGCAGCGACTCTAGGCGGGCAATAGCGGTGGCTCTGGTGGTTGGACGGACGAACGGCCTGGACAATGGAGGCGGCTTGGGATGGCTGCAACACGGGCCTAGCTTAGTCGGACGTGGGCTTGGGGTGGCGAAGATGGGCGGACGGGCATGTGGGCATGTAGGTTGGCGCGCGAAAGCTCGGGCGGTGTGACGGTGCTCGAACAACGGGCGGAGGAAAGGTCAAAAGTGCAGGGGCTTTCAGTTGGCTTCCTTAGTTTTCTTGAGCTCTCAACTAGCACAACAATGGATAAAGCAAGCCTAAGGAAGAAGAATAAGACAGCAGTTGAAGGGGACCACCAAAATGCCTTAAAGTCTTCTCAAAATATCCCAAATACTCATTTGCATGGCCCCCACTTGTGGCTACCTCAATCCTCAACCATTTGAACACCAAAGCTTCCCCAACATGCCATTCAAATGGTCCAAAATGTTGCTCCCCCCTTGGCCTACGAATTTCGTAACATTTCCCCTCCAATTTCATTCAATTCCTCTCCAAATTAATCCAATTGATGCCCCAAAAATTCAATAAAGGTGTCCACACTTAATTCAACATTTTTCATTGCCAATTAGTCCAATTTGAATGCCAAAAGTGCAACAAAAAATGGCTCTCTAATTTTCCCGGTCCAAAATAGCTCGTCTTTGAATTTTCACCAAAATCTTGGGTTTTGTCACGCCCCGATCATTGATTGTGCGCCCATCCCGGCTTGGTCAATTAAATAGTGAGATTCTAGGACACATCGATGACCCATTTATTTTAATATGCATACGGAAGCAGATAAATAATCCCTAGACAATAACACAATGGAATAGGAAAGTAGGGTCACAAATTTGTGAACCTGAAAAAAACCACACATATATAGTACAATACAAACTATAGAAGTTGGGTTCTACACAAGCCAGTAAGAAAACAATGTCTGCAAATAGGCTGGGGGTTTCCAATCCACTACGGGTCATCATGCTCGATTTCTCCATCTTAAACACTCCAGCTGGAGCCTATTGCTGAGTACACCAGAGAATCTAGATCATCAAGCTTAGGGTCCTCCGAGTCCACCACCGAACCATCCTTAAGGTCTGTTGTACTGTGGCACCCCTCCCCACAGCCCTCGATCCGCTAAGGTCGCCACAACTCGCTCACCTATCCTTTGTCCCAATAACATTTGACTCTGATACCTTTTCAATTGCAGCAGGTCCATACAACCTAGGGGTGTACAATTTTTTTTTTTGATCGGTCCCAGCGCAGTTCATATAACGGAAGCATAATCAAAAACTCCTTAATCCATCTCCAACGACAATAATGCAATGCACACCAACTATTCACCATATAAAACGATCAAGCCGAGTCACTTTTATTTACATAAATGAGATGGACGTCTCGGGTCGATACAACGAAAAGGCCAAGGCTTTTAACTATGCCCGGCTAACTTAAAAGAACACGACCCTACGTTTGACATATACACCCATCCATCATCTAGTGTCGGCTAACAAAAAAGTATTGTCCTCCACCAGCCGTACGCATGATCACACCCATCCTGGTGCATCGGGCGGAGGCAGCGGCAGCATCCCTAGCATGACTCCATCACGTCGGACATGAATAGACAAAAATTCTTGGATAACAGGGCCATCAGCAAGACCCACATCGTACATCACCAAGACACGGACTCGGAGAAACACCAGACCAGGTACACTAACACAGGAATGCTCCGTGCACTCCACCTCAACATCATATGGCAATCTATAATAAGTATCACGCACGACTGGTGGCAAAGGCATCTTTCAATCTAAAATGTTAATCCCCAAAGGGGTGAGTACAACCACTCAGCAGTAAAGATCTACCAAACTACACAATGTGTCAGATAGAACAATCAAGGTATATTGAATAAAGCACATATCATTTATGCATTCGAATATACTTCACCTTACAGCCATGCATATAGCATCATACAACGTGCATATGCCACCATGCACTTATACATATATCATCCGGCACTCATGCATATATCACCATGCAACGTGCATATACCACCATGCACTTCATGCGTGCATTCCCATGAGGTTCATCCCATGCCATATGCACATACATACTCATTATTCATATCATCCATGCTATCATGTATACATCCCATGAGATCCTTTCATGCCTTCATGATCTTACTCTCAATGTCAAATAGTATCAATTTACTTTCATAAGCAGATAATGCATCATGCCACATGCATACACCCATGCACATGATTCAATTTCAATTTTTATCTTTCACAAGGATCTCATTATTTTCTTTTTCCAGGGACCAATGTTTACATCCCTCAATTTATCGCTCGCACCCCAACTTGGTATCACGAGGAGCCTCTGGCACACACCTCCGGGCATCTCGTACCCCAACTGGCATCACGAGGAATCCCCCTCGGCACACACCTCCAGGGCTTCCGGCACACACCTCCGGGCATCCTGACACTCCCGGGGCATCCGGCACACACACTCCAGGCATCCCGGACCCACACTCCGGGCATCCCAACACTCCCGGGGCATCGTCGGCTCACACCTCCGATGGTGTCATCATTATCATAATTTATATTCACATATGCATCTCAACTTCAACATGGCATTTGATGCAATAATATCGAAGGTCTAAACCAGCTTTTGATGTTATATATCATGCGAAATGTCACCACGTATGTAGCATAATCAACCACTCAAGACATTATATCAAGTGGAGCAAATTCATTTATTTTTGAAAATACAGTTATTTTTCAGATAAAAACAGATTGCACTCCTTTGGTCATAATTCTTGAAAAATTAGCAAACAGCCTTAATAAATTCTAAAAATTCAACATGTTATATAGAAGATCTAGAGGAAACTATTTCATGAAGGATACCATATCAAAATAACATCATACAATTCGGTACAATCCATGCATCACAGTCTTTATAATTTCGGGATATTGCCATACACAGTTTCATTCACAAATTCGGTAAAAATCTTAAATCAGCTCAAAAAATTCTGAAATTTTTATATGTTGTAGAAAAGGTCTAGAAGTAAATTTTTCGTGAAGAACTAAAAATATAATTCGTGATAAATTAAAAACTATAACAATCATAACCATCCATAATCCTCGGCCTCGAATTCAAGATCTAACCATTTCGGATAAAGATTGTTTCACCAACCTAAACTTATCCATTTCCTCTAACATTTTAGTATATTACTCATTAACATGTTATATTCAACTTTCATTTAGAACACGAGATCAAATTTCAACCGGAAAAGTATATAAAATTCACAGAATCACACTAGGTCAGCATTACGTTTTCCAGATCTAACTTCTTCAAAGAAATATGGTTTCACCGGTCTATACTTGTTCATTTCTTCTGAAATTTCGATATGTTACTCTCCAAGAAGTCCTCTACAACATTCATCCAGAAGTCGAAGTTAGATTCCAACTCAAACATCACATGCAACTCACGAGATTATCAAGGGTCAAACTGTTTTTCCAGAAACAGAACACTAGGCTAGAACACCACTCCAAATAACTTTGAAATTTCACACCTCATCTACATCCGAAATTCACCATTTATCACACACAAAACACACAAGCAAAGGGTAGATCAATGGACTCTACTTGCCTCTAATCTGAGCAAAACACGGCAAACAAGAATGGCGGGGCGAGGCAGACTCGACCGCGGCGACTAGGTGGATCGACGGCCGCAACGACCTCCTTCTTCCTCCTCTTCTGTCGCACGCTCACTCTCCCTCTCTCGATTTCATTCTCTCTCTCTCTCTCTCGGTAACCCTCTCTCTCAATCCGCCCCTTTCTCTTTCCTTTCCCCTTCATCATTGGCAATCATTGGATTTTGCATGGCTAATGCCACTTGGCTCTAGAGGAAAAACACTTGGTATTTTTCCCATGCACATGATGGGCCTTCCTTTGGGCCGGGCCTCTCTGTCCATCCCTCTCTTCTCTTGGTCAAAGGCAGCCCTTCCTTCTTTAGGCTTCTTGGGTCGGTCGAATGGTGGGGCTATGGGCTGGTTTGGTCCTTAATTATCCAACCCACCATCATTCTTAATAATCCACCTTAATTTCCTACTTATGCAAATACCTAATTACCCTTATTCACTTGGTCATAAAACTTGCAACATAAATAAATAAATTCCAGCCTATAAAAACATAGCCAATAATAGAATTTTCCCCATCAAATAATTGTCCAATAGAATGCTTGGCCTTAATCTTATTGCATATCATTGATCAAAGAATGTCTAAGGGTTGATATGAAATTCTAGGATGCCATACGTGCGTTTCCCAAACACAACCTCCAACACATGCAGGGGTCCGATTCCGGTATAGGGCCCTCTCTGAATCTGTTACAATCCTGGCGGTACCATAACTGTATTGATGAGATACCTTTTTGGGTAATCCCTCATCATCCCAGAGTATGGATTGCACCAGTTTGTACTCTAACCCGTTAAGGTGCCCATGAATTGGAATGTAGTGCCTCTGCTCAGTCATCTTCTTGGGTTGCCCAAAACGCTCAGGAGGAGCAGCCATCTATAGACTTGAAATGTTATTCCACAATGGGGTGAGATGACATTTCAGCAAATTCAAACTCCTAAGACCCGACTATGAAGAAAATACGCCCTGAGGGCTGCCTAGGCACAACATAAGTCAAAAGACGTACCTTGGCCTCAGTTTCCTTCTTGCAATTCAATACAATTTATAATTCATCGAATCACATCAACAAATCAAAACATTCAATTAGATCGAATCATTGATCAATCGACTTCAGTCGATTCCATGTCATTAAGATCATTTCTTAATCATCTCAATAAATACTATCTATAAGTTCGACCCTATCCAGGATTGTTTGTTTTAAGTTGACGTATAGATAGTATAGCTCATCAGAAGCTGCCAGATCCACTAACCTGATATATTAAATATGCTTACCAGAAGGTGCCAGATCCATTGATCCGCTATTTTAATTATGCTTACTAGAAGCTGCTAGCTATACAGCCGTAGTAGCGATAATAATAATCTTTGCCAACCATACTTTCTTAGTACGCTGAAAGTTATATATATATATATATATATATATATATATATATATATATATATATATATATAATAGTAATGTTCACTAGAAGTTGCCAACCATACTTTCTTAGTATGCTGAAAATTATATTTATACTCACCAGAAGCTGCCATCCATACTTTCCTAGTATGCTTAAAATTATCATTTAATCAAATCACAATTTTTATCCTTCCCAATAAAAATAACCATATGTGGATACAAGGTCGGCCTTAGCCAAAATACCATTTACTTTCACTTGAAAATCCCACCAATTTATATGGTCCACTAAAATATTTTTGGCGTTATAAACCAATGCTCGGTTATTTTCTAATTAATTACAGAAAATAATTAATTTTGGGATAAATACTCCCAATCACCAATCGCACTCAATTTGCACTAAATAACAATCAATTAAATAAATAGATCACACCACTACAATCAGCATAATCAGTCATCGACTATCCCGATTTAATTTTCGAAAAATAAATAAATAGTTAAAAAATATGGAAAATTAATTAATAAATGCAAATAAATAGAACTTAGGCCGTAAAGCCTAATTAAAAGCCGAGATGGGCCCGGAAAATTTCTGAGCCACTCTAGATAAATATTAGAGCTTGTCTAGAACCTAATTGCACTAAACTATCCACCTAACATGCATTGATAATTAATTAAATTGCTAATCTAATCTAACTATCCACCTAATCCATACTTAACTTAAATAACCAATCCTTAAACATCATTAACTTACCAAGTAGGGATTAGTGAGTTAAACTCACTTGTTAATTGATCCACTCGGATCAAATTGACCGAGACAACGTGAGCCTCGATCAACTCCAAAGTGGGCTTGGTAAACAAGGTCTAGAAGCGGGCCAAAGCGGGCCTCAAAGCTCCAAAACCCTTGCTAGGTTCTAAATACCGATCTTGGCCGAGAGAAGGTTGAGCGGGAGCTGGATGAGGCAGAGACGGGTTGAGATGGTTGAACCGGGTCCAAGCAAGGCTCGGCAAGGCAAGCCTTCAGCTGTCACGGCGACGACAAACGGCATCCTGAACTAGGCGGAGGGCCTCTTGGTCGCACGGACAAGCTAAGATGGTGTGGCTAGATAGTGCAGAGGCGGAGGGTATGTGCGGGCGAGTGGTGGCATCGCGGGCGGCTGCGAGGGCGTGATGGCGGCTGCTCGAGCTTAACGGGCAGCAGGGGTGACAGGTGGCTCGCTTGCTTGATTCTCTAGAATTCTTGAGGTCTTCAGTTGCTATGAAAGGGGAATGCTTGATCAAAATGGGGGAGGAAGGAGAGGAGGGAACCGGCTAGGCTAAGGGGGCCACCACTTGGCCTCATCCTCATCTTCTTGTCCCATTTCTTGGCCCACCACACCAGCTGGTCTTCTAGCTCAATTTTCAGACCTAATTGCCCCTTCTAGAAGGCTTGAGGTGGTCCAAAAGGTTGGGTCCATGGGGCATACGAATTTGGTTTCATTTCTCTTCAATTGGACACCAATTAGCTCATGAACCACTCTAATTTGACCCTTAAAAATTCAATTGTCGAACTCTCGATCATCTTGGCATCTTTCCCCACCAATAGGATCCACTTGCATCCCAATTGTGCAATAAAAGAGTTCTCTTAATTTTCTAGACAAAAAACGATCCTACCTCGACTTCTTCCCAAAAAGTCTTGGTTTGTAGAAAAATCTTCGGAAACTGAGTCGATGTTCCTAAAATGATTTGTGAGATGAAAAAACTTTCAATTTTTGAAATTGGATTCAAATTTGTGGTTAATTTCAATTTGGTGAATTCAAATACGGACATAGGGTACCAAAATGACAGAAAAATCAATCTAGTGCCGATCGATGAGAATTTTGCAGTCTTGTGGAATCATCCATGTTTAACCACATATCTCGAACCGACCTATCTCTGATATCTAAAGATAAGCAAGGTCGAGTAGCCTATTCTTAGCCGAATTTTCAAGTTTATTACGTTAAAATTCCTTAATGGTTTTCCCAGATAATCTAGTTATCTCGAGAGTGATCAACTCTAAGAATAGCCCTATAGGCGTATCGATGAAAGGCTTGATTAATTTAATGGAAACCAGGACTCAAAAATCTAGGATGTCACAGGTTTGTAGAAAAATATTCGGAGGATAAGTAGATGTTCCTAAAATGAATTGTGACATGATAGAACTTTCAATTTCTGAAATCGGGTTCAATTTCACGGTTAATTTCAGCTAGGCGTGATTTTAGCGTGACCTAACCTACCTGGTAATCTTTAGGAATTTTTAGTGCAATTGACCCATGATCGATTATTTTCGAGCCATATTGTGCATCTTTGACTCATTGGCCACTCTCGGTTGTCGTGAAAATCTCGAGGTTTTAAATATGAGCACATGATACAAAAATGATAGACAAATCAGTTTAGTGCCGTTCAACGAGAATTTTGCAATTAGGTGAATCACCCACACTTTAATCACATACCTCAGTCGAACCGACCTATCTCTAATCTCTGATCGATTTTGACAGTGTCGTATTGACCCTTACAGATTAGCACAGTCGAGTAGTCTATTACGTTAAAATCCTTAACGGTTTCACCTGATAGACCAGTTGTCTTGTGAATGATTAGCTCAGAGAAAAGAACTATAGGCACGTCGATGAAAGGCCCAATTCATTTAATCGAAAATAGAGTCTGAAAATTAGAATGTCATAGCTAACCTTTTAGTGGGCTTTTCACCCACCCCTTCTCACTCTAGGCACGGGAGGCTACTATACTTGTCTACTCAATGATAGCCAAGGCTAACACCTTGACGTGGTGTCTACCTTTATCACCGAAGGGCCCCCTAATTCCTAGTCAATGTTTTTCTTCCCAACTAAGAGAGAATATAGGGTTGATATTGCAGAGTCTCTCACCCAAGGATGGATCTCTTGCCCGTTTCTTTCCCTTAAGCCCTTAAAGGACTTGCTCAAGTAAAATAGCTATGACACTTAAAAAGTAAAATATTTGGCGGGAGAGAGGGAGGGAGGAGGAGAGAGAGAGCAATAAATAAATTATCTTTGCACATGGGTCTACTAAGCAATGAAAATAACAGAGTTTGCAACATACTAATTATTTTGCACGTTACTTGTTAACTTAGTAATTGATAAAAAAAAAATGTTAGTAAAATTTTCATAATATTGATAATTCACTAACCAAACTTATAAAATGCCAAAGAAATTACCAACAAACTAACTTAATGAAATTTTGATAAATTTATAGTAGGTACATGTGGCATATGGAAATTTTGACGACCCTTGGATAAGTGATGGTCAGGACTAAGTGACGGAAGCATTGTCGGACGGTGTTATCAACATCACAATGGACATTGTTTTGTTATCACCATCGGACCGATAGGTCACATTTAGTAATGGTCCGATTGTAGAATAAATTATAACCTTGTTGGAATCCCTTCACTCAAGGTTATTGATGAGACCAATCTCATCAGTAATTTTTTTTTTTGCCAACTTCAGAAAAAAAAATGATGACACATTGCGGATTGATGAATTTATTATCAGACTTCATCGTCGACACCAATGTTGGACCTCATCGTACCATCATCATCATCGACACCACTTTAGACCCCGTCGATTTATGTACATATTTCTTTCGATGACACAACACAACTAGACTACCCAAGTGTATGTGGAATAAGAGAGGAATTTGAGACTTTGATCAATTAATTTTTAGAGAGCTGAAGGAATGGAATTCGGCCATGCAAGGAACATGCATGCCCGCGCGGAGAGGAGGAATCATCCACGCCCAATGCTGCCCAAATTCTTCTCCATTTAGTCGACATATTTGTCAACCATGAAGAGAAAGGTTGACTGAAGCAAGGCCAATGATGGCCATGTTGCTTCGCGTGGGGCTGCCATCGAATGCCAAGAAACCCCATCTGAAGACACGCCTCCTCCACCTGTCCATTGTTGCTGCAGCCACCGCAACCTGCATGCAATAATTAACTTATTTAACATTAGAATGGGCAAAGTGCTCGTGTGTTCAAGCAAGTAGAGAGAGAGTGAGCAGCGGCGAGTGAGAGAGAGAGAGATCGAGAGAACGGAACCGCGAGCAAAGCGTGTGATCCGTGAGAGAGGGCAGCGAAGGAAGAGGGAAAGGAGACCGCCCTCTGCCTGTGCCCATGCGATGCTGCTGTCGACACAGCCCGCCTGCGCCGCCGTTGAGCTGTGTCCGCGAGCTGCAACCCTCCTGTTTTGCTGCCGTTGTGTCATAGGATCTAAGGCAAGTTGAAGTCTACTAAACTATATAATGTAGTGCTGTTGTTGTCTTAGGAAGTGCATTGATAGACTAGATTGTTGGATTTTGATGTTGAGTAATGGTTTATTGAGCAACCGAGACTGTTTTGAGGTTGAAAGATTGATGAGAATGCTCGGGTTTCTCGTGCATGCCTCCGAGAAGAATTCGGACATTGATTTGAATTGAAAAAGGAAAACCTCCCGATCCGTATTTAAAGCTTTATCTACCATGGCACCGGCCTCAAATGTTTCAAGAAAATGTACGGTGCTTTCATAATTGAAATTTTGATCCAATCTTTTCAAAACCAGTGGAGATCAGGTTGACATTTCGGGCTTTCTATTCAATTTTTTTTTTTAAACTCATTTGTCGTTTTGAACAAAACTCGGCCGTAGACCTATTTGGAAAACCTTCTGACTCTTGCTGGAATTTCTACATACCGGGCGCCGTTCATCAATGATTCAAAAATGGAAAAGAAAATATTTTGATGCCCTCGGAGTTTCAAATTTTTGCCAGAACAAATCTTTGTAAATCTTGAAGTCAGAAGTGTACATTTAAATTACCAATGTGTGGATTTCAAATAGCTTGTGTTTAATAACTCTTTTTTGATCTTGACCGTGAGGCGCAAGTGCAATCTGAGAATTCACACATGTGTTTTGAAATGTTTTGAAGGAAACATGGAAATGGATTTATGAACTAATGTTATATTACTGAGATTTTGTTCATTGATTTGTTGAACAAATCTTTGTGATTTCAAAACTTGTTAGTGTTGTTTTGAAATTACTTTGGCATTGAAACGATTTGGTTGTGACACTATGGGTGAGATGTGTTGTGAATGCCATCGGACCTTTGAGTAGACAATGCCTCGGGAGTGTTGGGATGCCCATAGGATCGCATGAGGCGATACCACTAGATGCCTGGGGTCCGTAGTACCCCAGAGGTACCCCGGGAGTGTCGGGATGCCCAGTTGTATGTTGGTATGTAAATCTAGAGGGTAGTTAATCATTTTCATGGCGAGCCCTGACGATTCCTCGTGATGCTAGGTGGGATGTGAGATGCCCGAAGTGTGACATAACATGCTCTAGATGCCCAGTGATTGAATACCGGAGGCTTTCGCGATGCCAGGTGGGATGCGAAATCCCAGATGGACGCAAACACTAGTCCTCTGGGCTAGACATAGGGAAATGAAAATGAACTGAGTTTTTCTAAAAATAGCGACCCTACTAATAATTGTGTCTGATTGTGGGACTAAATTATACGGCATGGTAGGGACGTGTCGTTATGGTTGGGCCCTATAATCAGGACCTGTGTGCAATTGAAAGAATGCATATTAGTTTTGAAACTGCAATTGTCATTGCTTTGAAAAGTCTTATGAAACTGATGTATACTCAATCTTTTGATTCCTTGTTTTATCTATCTTACATGGACCTATAGTGTGATGGTTTGCATAATATAGTTTAGTGGATCTTCAACTGCTGGGTGGTTGTACTCACCCCTTTTTGGAGACTAACATTTCAGATTATAAGAAATGCCTCTGTTGCCTGTAACTCCCATTTCATTCTACGGACTTCTGGTCGATTTACAATGGGAACGGTCATAGTACCAACACCCTGAGGTGTGTGGGTTGACATTTGAATGAGTGAGAGTTATTTTGGTGTTCAATGTTGGTCTCTCCACTGGCCCCATTATGCACGAGTACATCGCTGTTTTTGTTCGCTGAGATGGACGCTCGCTAGGGTTGCTTCCACCGCCACCAGCTGATGGACCAGATGGATGGGTATGATCGAGGGTTAAGGACTGCAGCAGAAGCATTTTTGGATGCCAACATTGTTTGATAGACTTTTGTATATAACTGTTGTAATAGTCGGGTGTCTTTTGGAAAGTAGCTAGGTATAGAAAACCGCAGCCTTTTGATGTACTGACTAAAGATGTCCATCTGGTTTAAGTAAATAAAGGTGTTTGGCTTTAACTTATAAGAAGTTTAGTTGGTGTGCATCATCTTAATTTCAGAAAGAGAAGTTGATGGGTGCACTTCTGCTATATAAACTGCACAGGGACCGATCTAAAAGTTATAAACTCCCAGGACTTGTATACCTATTATAATTTTTGGTATTAGAGTAACAGACTATTAGGTCAAGAGAAAGGCAACTGAACCATGGCGACCCTAATGTATCCGGGGCCGTCAGGGGGTGCCACAATACACATATTATCGTTTGAAGAAATTGATAATTTTCTAATTTATTGAGATGTTTGTAAATTTTCTGTAGCCTGGTACTTTACTGAAGACACTTGAACAATCTAAAAGGAATCGATAACTTATAACTCACAGTAATAGTATCAGAAATTTACCAACGGGAGAAATTTATCGACAGTGGGAAATTATTCAGATTTTTCCTTGACAGAACCCCAGAACTCGTCTCAACAGCTGGGCAACTTTGGCCTTTTCCTAACTTCGTTCCGTCGGCCACATCTTTAGTTTTTCTTTTTTTCATCAACCAACAGCATTTGATTTTAAAATATTCCTTGTCAGAAATTACCAATGAGAATTAAAAAGCAATATATGTGGAGAGAGAGAGAGAGAGATGAATAAATTATTTGAGCAAAAAGAGAAATGAATATAGAAAAGCAATAATGTATGGAACGAGATATAATGTATGAATTATGAAAGTGTGATTCCTCGACTTCGGCGCATGTCATGCCATGAATGGGGCCTGCAGCTGGACGCACGACAGTCGACAGAAATGATATGAGATGGGTAGATGGGAGCTATGAAGAGGGTAGAGAGAGAGAGTCACGTTTGATTCCTTGGCTTGCGCACGTGGGGCCTGCAACTGTATGCAAGTTTGCTGACTTTGCTCTGTCGGCAACTAATAGCACTGATTCTGTGGTCTTCGTCCTTAAAATTATTGACTTTCAGGTGCAACCACTTTCTCATAGACCCATAACATTTGATTGGTTTTCCTATATCTACTCCATTATTTCCTCATAAAGTGTCAACGCGGTCTTCCCTGCTAAGAACATCAGGCCGAAAGAGAGAAAGATCTGCTAAGCTGATATCTACTGCCATGGCAAGCTCCGACCAAGGAACGTCATTGGGAAGTGAGTACCAAGTGTTTCTGAACTTTAGAGGACCTGATACTCGAGTCGGATTCACCGATGTCCTCTATCATTACTTGATCGATGCCGGAATCCATGTCTTCCGAGATGACGAAGAGCTCCGTGTGGGCGAAGAGATTGATGGATCACTTCAGCAAGCAATCGACAACTGTAGGATCTACATACCAATCTTCTCTCCGAACTACGCTACGAGTAAATGGTGCCTTCGCGAGCTCACGCAAATCGTGACAAACACCTTCACATCAAAAGGTATGAAAAAGATTCTACCTATTTTCTTCAAGGTGAAGCCTGATGATGTTAAGCTGAAGACTCCACTATATCGGGATGCCATACTCAAATTGGAGCACGAGAAGAATTTAAGCACTGAGCAAGTAGATGCGTGGAGAAAGGCCCTCATGGAGGTGGATGCAATAAAAGGGTGGGAAGTGGAGAAGTGTCCAGGGTAAGCTAGCTAATTTCATGATACTTATTTTCCCAAATTTTCTTATTATATAATCATAAATGTAAAAATCTGACCAAAAAAAAAATTCATAGATGTAAAAACTCCAATATGATAGAACCAATGCGACGTTCATTAACAAAAGTTAAACTGCTTGAAAAGGCCATCTTTTATAATGGGCGAATAATGATATTAATACTTAGCTGGCTAGATTACTATTCGATTGTGGGGCAGTGGGAAGAAAAAGAATGGGACAATGAAATGCTATGCACGTTTCTATCTAAAATCAATTAATCTTTCATTACGCTAAATATTTCTCCTGTCGAAAGTACCGTGCTCAACTTCTATAGTTGTAGTTCGAACATAAGTCATAACATGGCAATTTCAAATGCATAAAGATATTTACATCTACTTTACATGAACATTAATAACATAATCCCAAGATTGCTAATCTCATGTTAGAAGAGTTGCCAAGTGCATGATCAGTATGTTTTAGAGTGATGTTATGTCCAATATGGACTCTTGAACTTCTAGACTGTTAAGGTCACGTTATATATCTGATTATTGTTTACTTTATCTGGTGCTCGAATAACATCACTTCTAGCTAGTTAACCGTGGTTTGACATTTACCTCCAATAAAATGGTTTTTTCATTGTGGCAGCCACGGCACAGTGATCAAATCGGTAGTTGAGAAGGTCCTGGAAGTGCTGAAGACAAAATATAGAATGGTGACTGAATATTTGGTTGGAATTAATGATCAAGTAGAAGCAGTACGCAAATTATTAGACATCAACTCTGGGGGTGTACGATTCATTAAAATTCTTGGCATGGAGGGTATAGGTAAAACGACTCTTGCCAAGGTCATTTTCAATGAATTCTCTCCTCATTTTGGAATACGTTGTTGTTTCCTTGAAAACATTCGAGCAAAGTCATCAACAACCGATGGCTTAGTTGAGTTGCAAAGGAGGTTACTACTTAAAGTTGGCATTGCTACAGGAACAAGTAGCATTGATGAAATTGATTATGGGATGATGAGGACTATGGAAGCACTTTATAGTAAGAAAGTCCTTATTGTACTTGATGATGTTGATACAAGAGAACAAGTGGAGAAATTAGTTGGAAAGTGTACTTTTTATCCAGGATCTAGAATATTGATTACGACTACATTCACTGATGTTTTGCCGGCCAATACACCAAACTATCACGTTAAAGATTATGAAATGAAGTTGATGAGTGATAGTCATGCACTTGAGCTTTTTAGTAGGCATGCTTTTTACAAAAGCTCTCCTCCAAATGATTATGAGGATATTTCAATGAAAATCATATATGCTACTGGGAGACTTCCATTGGCTCTTGAAGTTATTGGTTCATTCCTCTGCCAAAAAAAGCAAAAACAGTGGATAGAGACATTGCAGAAGTTAAGCGAAGCACCTCATAAGAATATTTTTGAAAAGTTGAAGATTAGTTATGATGCCTTGACCTATGAGCAACAACAAATTTTTCTTGATATTGCATGCTTCTTTGTTGGGGAGGATATAACGAATGCATTTTACATGTGGGAAGATTGTAAGTTTTCCCCGAATATTGGAATTGATGTCCTCATTAGCAGGTCTTTGCTAAAGATTGTGGGCAATAAGTTTTGGATGCACGATCAACTCAAAATTTTTGGATGGGAAATTGTTCGTCTACAAGATCGAATTAATCCTAGAAAGCGGAGTAGGATATGGATTTGCGAGGAGGTCCTTGATGCAATAAGAGCAGACGAGGTAAAGCACTTCCGGAAAGAACTAATGGTTTTTGACAAAAAGTCCTCTGCTGTGACTTAGGATGCTCTATCTTCTTCTTGTTTTATGTTTTATAATTCCTTTCCTTTATGAAATAGCCTACAGATATCAAATATTTCCTATTCTCATTCGCAGATGAACGAAATTGTTGAAGCACTGCATCTTGATATAGATCCACTAAGCTTCCATCATGCTGCTGTTGAAAGTAGAGAGATTAGAAGGTTTAAATATCTAAGGTTCCTCTGTTTAATCGGAGGAACCTTTGTCGGCAACTTAGTGGAACATCTTACCAAATTAAGATGGATTTCTTGGAATTACCCTCGGCAAGTCTATGAATGGACCAACATGGACATGACGGATATAGTTGTTCTTGAATTTTCAGGCGTTGACTTCTTAGACAATTCAAGATTGCAGACTTTAATCGAGGTGTGTAATATGCTTTTTTCTATTCTATTTCTTTTAAAGTGATATTTGCCTGTTCATCAATTGACTATTGCATTCATTTGGACAGATTGCAAGGAAATTAAAAGTTCTTTCTCTTGAAAGTTGTCAAAAAATAACCAAGACACCAAACTTTTCTCGATGCCCAAAATTGGAGAGGCTTACTTTCATAGATTGTTCCAATTTGAGGAAAATTGATCGCTCTATTGGGAGCTTGAAGATGTTGATTGCCCTGAAGATTGATATGTGCTTTCGTCTTGAAGATTTGCCCGAAGAAATTGGGGACCTGGCAAATTTGGAGCACTTCTTTGTAAGGTGTAAAGGGCTGAAATTCCCAGCTTCCATATCGAACTTGAAATCATTACGTGTGGTTTTCTTTTCAGGGCTGTGATAAATAGATTCAGCAAATTTATGGGAGTTACCATTGCTATCGGAATGCATCAAAATCTATATCTGCTTCTAGTCAACAATCGCCATTTTTAAGGCCAACTTCGTTATGGATTTGGAAGCTGGCCCTTTTTAAGAATCCTAAATCTAAAAGACCGTTAGCATGCTTCCTCGCCAAAAAAGATTGGAATTAATGGAATGTCATAGGAATCAAGTGATACTGGCGCTCCCAATAATTTTAACCGTGTACAAATATCATCTGCCTCATTTGAAGTAGACCCAAATTTCTCGAACTTGATTAATAGCTAGCACTCGTCAAATTTTGGTATGAACTTAGAATTTTATGTCTAAGGCAGATAAGGTGTTAGGCCTATGAATAATCTTATTAATCCTGTTAGAATATTTAAATATTAAAATTATTATTTCATTTTATAGCTTAATTTTTTTAATAATGACAGTAATCTCACAAAATCTCATAAATATCATGAACCGGTCAATATTATAGATCATATCAACCTCCTCAAACTAATTGAACTTATACTTATTTCACATTCTTTCAAGGCATTGAAACATCTGGTCCAATGCTTGTGGAATAATTTTTCGAGATATATATATTTACCACCAGATTGCTTTTGAGCAATGACCCCCAATTAATTGGCATTCTATCTGTGGATGACACGCCGGAAATTATACTGATTTGGCTTTAACTAATAACTACAAAACAATTCATCACTTATGATTGGTAACTTCTCGGCTTTCAGCTTAATTTCTGGAAATCAATTTATTCTAACTACATTTGGGCCGCGGATTTCATTATCATTCTTGCGAAAGATTAACACTTTGATTTTACATTTGCCTGCAAAAAAAAAAAAAAAAAGTGTCTTGACGGGGTCAGTTGTCGATCCTTGGTCTTCTCTATTTCTTGCCATTTGATTGTGATGGATTTTTTCCTTTTTGATGGGCCTAGGTTGGCCCGTCCACCCATGTTGGGCCCAAAAGGCCCGGCCCGTAAGTTGAGGGCCCATGGAGGAAATTATTAAAGATAAAGGGAAAATCATGGAGGCGGTTAATTTTTGAGAGGTTACATATTTTGAGAAAGAGAGATTACGCTCTCTCTGAAGTTATGTTTTCTCACACCGCTTTCTCCTGAATAACATAAAAGTATAATCCTCTAAAGAACTGCGTCAATTCTTCCTCGTGTCGCAACACTGGTGTTTAGTCTGTGGAAATAAGATACGTTCGATTATGTGATGTGCCTTAGGATCGGTGATTCATGATTTTCTTGAGCTCGCTTCCGTTACGTTTGTGTTCGATTCCATGTTGAACCACTGTTTTGGGAATCCCGTTTCCCGAATCTTTTTCCCAACAATGGTATCAGAGCCTCTTAATCATGTTTCTCGATTACTGTTTACCTTTATAATCAAGTTTTGATTGATTGATTTTCGTTAAACATCACAATTAATCAATTTAGAGACGGAAAAATCCCGACACTGTATTGTTCACCCTAGTTTTTTGATTTTCTGTAGATCGAATTGTGTTTATGAATGCTTAGTGTTAAAGTGCTCATCGATACGAGAATTTCGAATGGTTGCTCGCCGTCGGACGCCGCCGGACGCACAGCCACGCGCGGCCGATGTGTTTGGCTTCTTCGGCTCGTGCGTTGCACGCGCCGAGGCGGTTCCCAAGCGCGTGCGATGCACACGCGAGCAGTGGAAACCGCAAGCGTGTGCAACGCATGCACACAGTAACTACACGTGCGTGCGACAACTACCTGCGTGTGCAAGGCATGCACCGGCAGACGTCATCGTGACGTCGGCCGGCTGTTTCCCACGCACGCACAAGGCACGTGCCGATCCATCCGGACCGACCTGACCCGACCCGTTCAACCTGGCAGACCCGTTGACCAAACCCGTTGACCGACATTGACCACCGTTGACCGGCGTTGACCGTTGACTTTGACTGTTGACTTTTAAAAAAAGAAATAAAATAGGAAAAATAATGTGTTTCTTTTTTTCAATTATGTCTATGTAGATTATAAGTAATCCCTCTTTTGTTCTACATTTGTTGCAGGAACTATGATACGTTATGCACACATACCTGCATTTTTTAGAACGGACGAAGAAAATGCAAGAATTAAAAGGCTAATAACAGAGTGAGCTAATTATCGGTGGTATGACGGTGATGTAGTATCACACGTGGTTATGGTCAATCTGATGATATAATAAATTATTTGGAGTGGTTATCTTATGCCGGATTTTGAGAAGGTGTTGGCCTTAATGAATACTCTTCCACCTGATTGGCAAGTAGTGTTAGATCGTCAATGGGAGGTCAACATGGTTCCGGATTATAGGAGGCTTGCAGTAGCTTTTGTAAGAGAATATTATAGGATTGAGTTAACCAAAACATTAACCCTTGGATTGAGTGTCACATGACTCAGAGTGAATGCGCCTTCGAGGTGGCATGAGAGCTCTCCGAAAGTTTTTCCGTGGTTGGCCGATGTGTCTTCAGATTTCTTAGAGAATTTTACCGACAGATTAGCAGAGACTTTCCCTACTTATTTCTTAGATGAGTTTGAGATATTTTAGATGTAAATTTCTCTTTGTATGTTGATATTTTTCCTCTGAATATATTACTCGGTGTAATGGACATGATTAATTATTGAAAGGTCAATATTATTTATTGTTGTAAATTAATATGTTAATTTACAATTCGTTGTGGGAAGTTCAAGAAAGTTTTAGTGATTTTGCTGAACTTATTTTGCATAGAAAATTATATTAAAGATAATTTCAAGTTAGGATTTTTAGATGATGATTGGAAACTCAGTGACCTCTTGATTATGAAACCTAATTTGAAATTATTAATTAATATGATGGTTTTATGCAAAATAAATGCATAAATGATAGACATTAATAATTTATGCATATATGTCTGATATGTTCAGATCAATGGATTCAACAACTAAGAACATATTGCTGATTTGAACAAAGAGGACAAATTGAACGACAAGAATAGTGAAATATTGAATGTGAAAATTCAATATGTGCTTGAAAAGCAAAAAGCAATAAAAGCTCTTGACTATATTATGGAAGATCCTGAGAATGCTATGCGCCACCTTGAGTACAGGATACAGATATTTGTTGTGTTGCTTTCAGCTCATAAGGGGTTTCAAGCCCTAAGCGCAAGCGCATTAATTCGGTCAATATATGGAAATGCAAGGGATCAAGTCCTTCTTGCAAGAAACCAACAATTAACCAACATAAGAGAGAAAAACTTTCTCGTGTGAAGAGAGGAAAACGTCTTCGTGTGAAGAGAATCTCAAGGGTGAAGTGTTTCAATTGTGACCAGAAGGGTCACTATGCTCACGACTATAGTGAGTCAAAGAAGATAAACACCCCTTGTATTTTTGGGAACTTTGCATATGTGTCAAGTTTTGTATTCTTAATTAAATATAATCCTTTGTGGACTGTAGATTTGGGAGCAACAGACCATATAGCGAATGATAGAGAATCATTCATAGAATTTTGACAAATTCTGACTGGAACTAAGTGGATCTATGTAGGAAATAACTCCAGAGCTGAAGTTAAAAGGATTGGCACCTTCCAATTGAACATGCGTGGTGGACGCACCTTGTTCCTACATGATGTTTTATATGCTCCGGAGATTCGTTGAAATCTAGTGTCTGTTTTGGTGTTGGTTAAGCTTGATTTTAGTGTGGACTTCCATGATAGCGGTGTGGATTTGTATTTGGATACAAACTACTATGGTTGTGGTCATTTTCTGGATGGTTTTATTGCACTAAATGTTGACTGTGGTGATGTCAATGTTTGTTATTCCATTTTCACGTCTTCTACTTCATATGATAATGATGTGAATGTGTGGCATGCTAGACTTTGTCATATTGGCCAATAACGTATGAATAGAATAGCCAAAGAGGGCTTGTTGGGAAACATTGAAAAAGTTGATTTGCCCATATATGAGCATTGCCCAGTAGGGAAAATAACAAGAAAACCATTTGAAAAATGGAAGAGAGCTGAATTTCCTTTGTATTTAATCCATTCTAATTTCTGTGGTCCAATGAATGTGAGAGGAAGGCATGGGGCAATTTATTTCATCACATTTATAGATGATTATACTTGATTCGGATATGTTTATTTGATTTCTCATAAATTTGAAGCATTTAGTTGTTTCTAAAAGTTATGAACTTAGTAAAAAATCAATTAGACAAGAAAATAAAAGTATTGAGATCCGATCGAGGTCGTGAATATTTATCTGATGAGTTCAGAAAGTTATGTGATGAAAAAGGAATAGAAAGACAGTTATCTATTCCTTATACTCCTCAACAAAATGGTGTTACGGAAAGAAGAAACAGAACCCTTCTGAAAATGGTTAGGTTAATGATGGCGCATACTAACTTACCTATCACTTTTTGGAGTGATGCGTTGTTAATTGCTGCCTATATATTTAACCAAGTGCCTTCCAAATCAGTTACTTCCACTCCATATGAGTTGTGGACAGGTAGAAAATCAGACTTAAGTTTTCTTAAGCAATGAGGTTGTGCTGCCTATACTCATGAGTCCGCTCACAAGTTTGGGAAATTGCGTCCCAGAGAAAAGAAGAGTATTTTCATAAGATACTCTAAACACTCAAAAGGGTATGTGTTCATAGGTGAGCAGGAAAGTGGGAGTATAACTGAATTTGAAACACGGGATGTCACATTCTTAGAGAATGATTTTCCTAAGAAGGGCAAAATAGATGAGGACTACTCCTTATTTGAAACCTTGGATCCAGATAATGAATTTAGTGGAGTTCGTCCAAGTGGGAGTAACATGAGAAGTGATGAATTTAATTCTACTCACTCTCAATTACAACCACATGATGAGACGGTATCATCATTATCTAATCCGAGTGGGAGCATAATGGGGAATGATATGCAAAGTGTACCATCTCCCGTATGGTGAACAAGTCGCAAAAGTATTCCCCGTCGACATTTTGTCATTAAAGGAGAAACTTTTATGGTTGCTCCGCAAGATGAAGATGAGCCAAGGAATGTAAATGAGGCTCTAAGTTGCCATAATAAGAAAAAATGGATGCATGCAATGAAAGAGGAAATTAAGTCAATGAAGTCAAACCATGTTTGGGAACTAGTTGATCTTCCAAAAGGATGCAAAGCCATTGGGAACAAATGGGTTCTCAAAATTAAGTGCAAAGCTGATGGCTCGATAGAAAGGCATAAGGCTCGCCTTGTAGTGAAGGGGTATAATCAACAGGAAGGAATTGATTATAAGGAAACATTTTCTCCTATCGTGAGATTTACTTCGATTCGCATTATTCTGGCAATAATGGCAAGTGTGGATCTTGAGTTACATCAAATAGATGTAAAGACTGTTTTTCTCAATGGAGAATTAGATGAAGAAATTTATATGGAACAACATGATGGTTTCATTATGAAAGGTCAAGAACAAAAGGTATGTCGATTTTTGAGATCGATATATGGCCTTAAGAAGTCATCGAGACAATGATATATATGTTTTCATAATGCCATAATGGCATATGATTTTACAATGATAGATGAGGATCATTGTGTATATATCGAAAGATCCAAAGATCAATTTGTGATCATATCATTATATTAATTGCCGGAAGCAATATGGAGTTTGTTAAACTGTAAAGAGTTGGTTATCTTCCAACTTTGAGATAAAAGATATGGGTGAGGTTGCATACATCCTTGGAGTTAAGATTTCAAGAAATCGTTCGAAGAGATCATTGTCTTTTTCGCAAGAAACATACATAAATAGGGTTCTTGAACGATTTCGTATGCAAGATTGTAAACCCATAGATACTCCTATTGCAAAAGGCGAAGGATTGAGTCATAGATTATGTCTAAGGACTCCATAAGAGAAGGAACAAATGCGACATGTTCCTTATGCTAGTGTTGTTGGGAGCTTGATGTATGCTATGATGTGTACAAGACCTAACATATGTTTTCTAGATAGAATGGTGAGTAGATACCAATCCAATCCAAGTCAAGCACATTAGAAAGCCGTTAAGAGAATACTGAGGTATCTAAAGGGAACTACTGATTATACGCTGAGTTATCAAGGAAAAGATCTGCGACTCGAAGGCTATTCATATGCTGATTGGGGATGAGATTTAGATGAAAAGAAATCTACCTCTAGATTTGTTTTCTTACTTAATAATGGCGCTATATGTTGGAGCAGTAAGAAATAAACGTGTATAGCTTTGTTCACGATTGAAGCTGAGTTCGTGGCATTATCAGCAGTAATACAAGAAGGTGTTTGGCTTAAGAGATTTTTGGATAATTTAGTTGTTATTGAAAGTGCTGCAGATTCATTGTTGGTTAATTGTGATAGCCAAGCAGCAATAACGTACACCAAAGATCCAAAATATCATAGTAAGACCAAACATATAGATACCACGTATAATTTTGTCAAAGATATAGTTGTACGAAAAGGTGTGAACTTACAGTACATATCTACGCATAGAATGGTAGCAGATCCTATGACAAAGCCAATACCTAGAGATGTGTTTTGTGGCAATGTGAAATCTTTGGGATTGCGTAGAGGCTGATGTACTGAATATTGTAATTTCCCTTAAGTGTTCATATTTGATGACTTTGTGTTTTCATCATTAATGCCTATGAATCTTTGTTTGATGTTTATGCATCTTAATGCTCAATGCATTATATTAAATTGAGAAAGTATGTCGGACAGATAAGAGATTAGCCCACTCATATGGGTAATCGCCTCTATTTACTATGTGATAAATGGAGATGAGATGGTTTTTAAGCGTATTATCTAGGTGATAATTGAGAGCTCAAGCTTAAAATACCTAAGTCGCCTTAACTGAGTATTAAGATGAGGACATAATATTTTTTATGTCCAAAAGTAAAATAACCCACATATTTTACTTTATCTGTCTATAACGCCAGATGTGAGTTCTGATGAATTATGTGAATGAATAGATACGTGAACTCAAGTTAGACATTAAGTATGTCCGAACTATCATTTGTACGGTATTAAAGGTGTAGACATACGCTCCATGGGAAAGGAGTTAAATACCGTAATACGTATTTCATACTATGTATACATGAGACGACCAATAAGAGTGGCAAAAGTTTTGATCTCAACTTTTATGCTGTATGAGACTCTTGAGGAAAAGAGTTCCTCAATTTAGTGTCCTCATGACTCTTACTTATTCTCAAGATTTCTATTCAATGTTTGCTATCTTAGAATGTTGCCAATGATCATGAATTGATTCGATCTAATGGGACATTTCTAGAAAAGCAAGTTGACCTGAAATTAAGAGTTTCAAGGAAAGAGGAAGATCGAATTTGGAGAATCATATTATAATTTTGTATAAACTGGTCAACCAATTATAATTGTTTTGTGGGATAATAATAATTGTGAATACAATATATCATTGTTTAAAAAGATATTAGAAGAGAAATATAAATGTGATCGATCGATCTGGGGTACTGTTTACTAAATCTACTCTGGATGTGATGCCCATTATAAGCTGCTATATATTCCTAACAGATGTATGGCAACGAGCTCTCAAAGTATACTGGTTGCACGGACTATTCACCAGTATGAATGTTGTAGTGAGGAAAAGAGGATTTTGTTCGGCCCACCATGTCAAGTGGAAGTCTATGATGGATTTTTCTCTGATGGGCCTAAGTAGGGCCCGTCCACCCATGTTGGTTTTGGCCCACCATGTGCGAGTGGGAGATGATTGATTTTTTCCTTCTTGATGGGCCTAGGTTGGCCCGTCCGCTCATGTTGGGCCTAAAAGGCCCGGCCCATGAGTTGAAGGCCCATGTAGGAAATTATTAAAGATAAAGGGAAAATCATGGAGGCGGTTAATTTTGAGAGGTTACGTATTTTGAGAAAGAGAGATTACGCTCTCTCTGAAGTTACATCTTCTCACACCGCTTTCTCCCGAATAACAGAAAAGTATAATCCTTTGAAGAACTGCGTGGATTCTTCCTCTTGTCGCAACACCGGTGTTTAGTTTGTGGAAACAAGGTACATTCGATTATGTGATGTGCCTTAGGATCGGTGATTCATGATTTTCTTGGGCTCGCTTCCGCTACGTTTGTGTTCGATTCCGTGTTGAACCACTGTTTTGGGAATCCCGTTTCCCAAATCTTTTTCCCAACAGATTGCTTTTTTCACTCTTTCCAGACAGCGTTAGGAGCGGTGGTGGGGTTACTTAGTTCTGCATTCTCTAGACCTGGCCATTTTCTTCTAATAGGATATTGTTTCTCTTTTTGTATATGGCAATGGCAAGGAGGTTCATATCCTTGGTAGTTAATGTTGTGCTTATGAAATATCTTATTAACATCATGGATTATGTACTAATTGAGTTGAAGCTAAGGCCAGTCGTGAATTGTTCGGACTTGGCAGTACGAGAAATTGAACTTGTGTTACGCATAATCAGCATGCGCAAATTTGGTCCTTAATCTTTGGGTAAGTTCTATGGAGTTTGTGATATTATTCATGTAGGGAAAATGGATTCCCAAAAATAACGAATAATGATATGATACTCAATCGGATACCAAAAACGAAATGCAGAAAATGTGTCCAAGAAAAACATGTTACACCGATCATATGGTACATTACGGAGTCGAACATACCTTGTCTTTCACAGATTAAACGATGTTGTTGTAGTTTGATGAGGAATTTTGATTCTATTCTTCAAAAGAGCGTACTATCCTTGGGGAGAAATTGAGAGAGCATAGGAAAACGAGAGAATGTGTTCTCTCTTCTCTTTAGATTACGTAACTTATCTGATAACCAACTTTTCAGAGATATTAACTGCCTAGATTTTCCATTTTTATTTTTTATTTTACAGTAACTGCTCTCTTCTACGGGCCCTTCACTTACGGGTTGAGTTTTAGCCCAACATGGGCGAACCGGCTTAAATAAGCCCATCAAGAACATAAAACCCATCATCTCCCACTCGCACATGGTGGGCCGAACATAATCATATTTTGTGACATCCCAGATTTTCAATCCTGTTTACAATTAAATTAATTGGGCATTTCATCGACGTGCCTATAGGGTTGTTCTCAGAACTGATCACTCTTAAGAAAGCTAGACTATCTGGAGGAAAACATTAAAGAATTTTAATGTAATACACTTGATAATTTGACTAGGAATCGACTATTCGATTGTATCCATCTTTAGAGGCCATTACGACATAGTTAAAAATCAATTTGAGATTAGAGATAGGTTGGTTCAACTGAGATGTGTGACTAATCGTGGGTGACTCCACTAAATTGGAAGATTCTTGTCAACTAGCACTAAACTAATTTTTTTGTTGTTTTGGTATCCTGTGTTCATATTTGAATCCTCGAGGTTTTTATGACGACCGAGAGTCGGCAATGTGTCGAGTGGGTTCATTGTGGCTTGAAGAAAATCGACCATAGGTCATTTGCACTAAAAATTTATGAAAGTTACCCGATAGCTTAGGTCACGCTAAAATCGTGCCGAATTGAAATTAACCGTGAATTTGAGTTCAATTTCAAAAATTGAAAATTTTTGTGTTGTCACAATAAATTCTAGGAGCGTCGACTTAGTCACAGAAGATTTTTCTACAAATCGAGACTTTTTGGGAAAAAGTCGAGATAGGGCCATTTTTGTCCAGAAAATGTCGGGGATCGTTTTTTATCACAAAATTGGGGAGCAAGTAGAATCAATTGGTGAGAAAAAAATACCAATTGGATCAATGAGGTGTTGGTTAATTTTATAGAGGCCGGTTTGTATTGAATTAAGGAAGATTAGGTGTCCAATTGGAGAGAAAATCCTTGCAAATTCGTAGCACCCCTTGGTTATGACTTATTGACCTCTTCAATGTTTCTAGAAGGGTGTTTTTGGTCAAAAATTGATGGTGCACGCCAGTTATGGAGGCGGGGGGACCGGTCAAGGGGACAAGAGAGAGATAAGAAGAAGCAAGTGGTCCCCTCCTATCGAAACTTGTCCCTCCTCCCTCTCTCCTTAGCACCATCGACCCCTTCCCTCTTTTCTTCTCCATTTGTGTCATTTTCAAGCTCAGAATTGCAAAGCAGACCAGATGAGCAGCTTGTTGGACCACCACACGCCATTGTTGTAGCCGCTCACCGCTCGCGCATGCCTTCCGCCTCAACCAAGTTCTAGTTGCTCCGTCCCCGTCATTCATGCATCCAAGAGGGTTCCCGTCCAACTAGGACGTTGCTCGTTGCCACCGTGACCGCCGGAGGCCCCGCCGAGCCCCGCCTGGACCGCCACCAACCCGAGCTGCCTTATTTGCCCATATTCGACCCAAGCCAGCCACCAAAGCTACCTCAACCAGCCTAACACAAAAGCAAAAATAGTGGGTTTCCAACAATGGTGTACACCTATTTTGAGGTCGTTTTGGGCCCGAAAGCGAGGCCCGCTTTGAAGAGAATTGAGCCCCGTTGCGTCCTTATCGATTTACACCGATCGGATCGCCGAACAATTGAGTTTAGCTCACTTATTTTCGCTTAGTAGGTTAATGACACTTAAGGGCTGATTAGATTAAGTTAAGTATGGTTAGGTGGTTAGTTAGATTAGATTAGTGAAATTTAATTAATTACCGATGCATGTTATGTGAAATGTTAATGCAATTAGGGCCTAGACAAGCTCTAGTATTAATCAAGAGTGATTCGGAATTTTTCGGGTTCATCTCGATGTTCAATTAGGCTTTTCCAAGCTTAAGTTTATTTATTAGCATTTATTTAATATTTTCCATAATTAATTAATTAATTAATTAATTAATTATTTTTCGAAAATTAGACCGGAATAGCAAGTGACCGAAATTTTATGCTGATCACAACGATGTGATCTTTTTTTTTATTTGAGCTTTAGATTGTATTGATTGTTTGTGAATTGTGTTTTTGGAATTTATTCATAAATTCTTTTAATTTCAGTAATTGATTAGAAAATATCTGAGTGTTAGTTTACAATGCGAAAAATATTTTGATGGATAATATAAATTGGCGGGATTTATGGAAGTGAAATTATGGTATTTTGGTTAAGGCCGACCGTGTATCTACACACGGCTATTTTTATCGGGTATGATAAAAATGATGAATTGGTTGTACGATTGGAGTGGTATACTATTTTAGCCAGAGGGCCCTAGATTATCAGGTTTGGGTGAGCATATATTGTATGCCTTATTATTAGCTTTGGACGAGCAATTTATTATTAGCTTTGGACGAGCAATTTATTATCAACTTTGGGCGAGCATATATAATATACTATCTTGGCTAGGGGCCTTAGATTATTAGCTTTGGGTGAGCATATATATAGTATACTATATTATCAGCTTTGGGCGAGCTATACTATTTATTTTCAGCTTTGGGTTTTCGATCTTGATTTGATAGGATCTTATAGATAGTATTGAATGTACCGACCAAGGGAAGGTCGTGGTAACATGTAATCAACTGAGTTGATTGATCAATGATTCGATGAGTGAATAAATGTTGACTTTTATTGTTTGATAGGAAAAAACTGAGGTTAAGGTAAGCCCTTTATCTCATGATTGTATTTGGGCAACTCTTAGGGCGTATTTGCTTCCTAGTCGGGTCTTAGGGGGTTGAACTCGGTGAGATGTCATCTCACCCAATTGTAAGAATAATATTTCAAGTCCCTAGATGGCAGCCCCTCCAAACTCTCCTGAATATTTTGGGCAATTGAAGAAATTCATAGAAATAGGTTACCACATTCCGATACACCACCACCCCAAGGGACTCGAGTATGTACTAATCAAGTCCATAGTCTGGGTTGATGTGGGCAAACCCAAAAAGGTGCCCCTTCAATACCGAGCGTGGTATCACCTATTATTCTAATGGGTGATGGGAGGGACGATATTAGAATATGAGGTACCACTGTACGCGCTAGAGGTTGTGTTCGGGAAGGGTACGACTGATCCTAGGGATGACTCAATGGTGGATGCGAAGGATCCCAAGCTCGACGATCCTAACTCCCCGGTGTACTCGGCAGTGGGCTCCAGTTGGAGCATGGAAGAAGGAGACATCGTCGAGGAGGAGGAGGACCCGATGGACGATCAAGTGGAGGATTGAAACCCCACCTCTGTCTACAGACTTTATTTTCTAAGCTTGTTTGATTAGGACCTAACTTAGTAGTTCGCGTTGTATATATATGCATTATGGTTTGCATTGTATATAAGTGTGTTTGTTTTTAAATTTTGAAATTTGGAGTCCTACTTTCCTATCACATTGTTTTATTGTTTGGGGATTTTATATCTGATTCCACCTACGCATTAAAATGAATAGGTAAGCAAAGCGTCTTGGGACGTCACTATTTAATCGACCAGTGAGGGATGGGCGCGCGCTCATGGATCGGGGCATGACATCCCCGTTTGGTGGTATTAGAGCAATGGTTAGGTATTGGAGTGATAAGGTGTGATGGTGTTAGGGAAATCCCTTATGTTGTTTTGAAGATGACAAAATAAATCAAAGGCTACTAATATGTTTAATGGTTGAGTAATAGACCATGCAGATGATAGAACATGTAAAGGATATTATCAAAGTCGGAAGACGGCCGGAAAGCGAACGTAACATATGTCCAGTATATTTTGAAGATTTCCAGACTTCGTGTCAAAGTACGAAGACCGCAATTCAAGACTCAAAGTCGAAGATTGCCGGACTCAAGACTCAAAGTCGAAGGCGCAGACTTTAGTGTCAAAGTCCTGTTCTACATCGAAGTCCGCTCATTCGACAAATTCCAGTCGAACGTGAATGATGAATCAAAAAGAGACTCTATCTGAAGCTTGAACCGGAAAGACGAGACTCTATGTTGGAGTTGAACTTATTCAGACGGTGTTCAAACCTTAAAGCTAAATCTGTTCAGAAACAGAATATGTTCAGACCCAGATTGCAAAGTCTGAGTCTATTGCACTCAGACTCAGATTGCAAAGTCTATTGCACTCAAACTCAGATTGTAAAGTCTATTGTTATCAGACTTAATATCCAGACTCGACAGATCGTAACTCAAGCCCAATCATATAACGGCTAGTGATCTGGTTTGGATTCCACATTAAGATTGATTTGATTGATTCAATCTAATTGATTGACGATTGGATCTTGAAGACAAGAACTTTCTATATGAAGAAGCTTTATTTATGGAAACCAAGATTTCGTTTGTATGAGCGATCGGAATCAATTTGGGATTCTACCCTTGTCACTCAATGGCTACCAAATCTTCTAGATACAGAGCTGTCCAATGGGTATATTGGAAGACGATTCTCCGGGATACTGTCCAACGGGTAGTTTGGAAATGGAGGAGTATTTAAGGAGATCATGGACCGATGAGCAAGTAAGAGACGGAGCGTAGAATTTATAATTCTAAAGTCTGAGCGACCTTTGATCATATACTTGTCTCTTGAGAGCTTAAACGTTTGTGATCGTGAGAGAAATACCAAAAGAGTGAATTAGTGAGATAGTGTGATCTACTAAGTGTTTGCACTCAAAGTTGTAATCTCTTGTTGATTGCATAGTGGAATCCAGCTAAGAAGGCTGTTAGCGTGGGAGAGTGGACGTAGGCTTGGATTAAGCCGAACCACTATAAATCTTGTGTTCTTATTCTCTCCTTAACTCTTTTATTTGAAGTTTATTTTATTTCGCATATATTTGCCAAGATTTATCTTAAACACCTATTCATCCCCCTCTAGGTACTTATTCTAGCTATATCAATTGGTATCAGAGTCAAGTGCTCGGTTTATAAAAGTGTTTTTTACTTTTGAGATAAAGATCTTTTATGGCTAGTATCTTGGCACTAGGACTTATGGAAGGGCAAAGCAACACAAGGCCACCATATTTCGATGGAAGAAAATACAAGCAGAATGGCCAGAAAAGAACAATAAAAGAAGATGATGAGCAAGGAAATTTATGCTTGATGGCACATTCAGAATCTGAGTCGACTCAAACACGAGACTCAGAATCGAGTCGACTTAGACACGAGACTTAGAATCCGATGAGGAAATCGAGGAAATAAAGGAAAAGAAGAAGTTGGTAAGGAATGTTTTTGGGCACATAATTCTCATTATGCTTGAAATTCGATATATCATTGATTGATTCAGATTTTATAATGATCATATTTTGCTTTATTGAAGAAAGAATCGTATGATTTGTTTTTGTGATTTGTGAGTTGAGATTTGATTTAGTACGTGCGATTATTTGAGATAATTCAGATTATTTTGTCTAATTTTATACTCTCAGATTTAATCATATTTTGCAAAGTGAAAATCTGTTTTACGTGATGATGCAAGATATTCTTAGATATTCAAAGATTTCATTCTCCCTGATTTTATTGTGCTTTGACTAAGTGAGAATTTATTTTTCAAAATATCATTGTGCATAATATTCTTTCTTTGAATACTTTGTTACGATGAATTAAGAAAGAATATTTGATTATGGAGATTTTCTATTTTACTCTAACGTCAAGGAAGGATCCAAATTGATGGATACCAAAAAGGGAAATGAGTTGATTGCAGGAAATTCTTTAAGGGAAGGATGATTGCGAATCTACGCAAATTTTGGTGCAATCAGAAAATATCTCCTGCAACAATTGGGGGAGAAAGCAAATCCAAAAGAAAAGGAAAAGAAACATGATCATCTCAAAAAAGGCAACAAATTGAGGGGGAGCTTTAATTAATTATGGAAAAATCTTTTTGGATTGATCGTGATCTTATTATGGATGGAAGGAAAAGTAACTGTGTCAGAATTTGTTCTAAAAAATCCAGCTAGTGCATCTTTTATTACCTTTTGTCATTAACAAATCTTTTATTGATATTATCATTTTATTATGACAAAAAGGGTACGTGAATTTTATGATGCATCCGTGATTTTCATTGGATATTTGCTGATATATATATATATATATATATATATATATATATATATGATCGAAGTAAGCTATATTGCATATCTTTAATATTCGATTTACTTTATAAAAGCCGATTTTTGGAAACTGTGATTCAGGCGAGATATTTGTTATCATTCTCTACGTGATACTTTTTCCATTATTATCGCTTTTTGATTCTGACAAAAATGGGGAGAATATATGAATATGCATATGTGTTGATTATCTATGGCATGATATTGAGCTGC
The DNA here is from genome assembly GCA_017140475.1 of Eucalyptus fibrosa. Taxonomy (NCBI): domain Eukaryota; kingdom Viridiplantae; phylum Streptophyta; class Magnoliopsida; order Myrtales; family Myrtaceae; genus Eucalyptus; species Eucalyptus fibrosa. The sequence continues at coordinate 30,525,025 of CM029514.1, read as the reverse complement.
GATTATTTTTCTATATATTCTTATGCTCAATCTATTTGCTATCTTATGATATCCTTTGATTTAAAAGCATGTTTACAAATCTGCATATTTAGAGATTATTTTGTCATCATAAAAAATTGGGAGATTGTTAGGGAAATCCCTTATGATGTTTTGAATATGACAAAATAAATCAAATGCTACTAATATGTTTGATGGTTGAGTAATAGACCATGTAGATGATAGAACATATAAATGATATTATCAAAGTCAGAAGACGGCTAGAGGATTGAACGTAACATATGTCTAGAGTATATTTTGAAGATTTCCAGACTTTTGTGTCAAAGTCTGAAGACTGCCAAACTCAAGACTTAAAGTCTGAAGATTGCCAGACTCAAGACTCAAAGTCTGAAGACCGCCAGACTTTAGTGTCAAAGTCTGTTCTACATCAGAAGTCTGCTCATTCTGACAAATTCCAGATTGAACGTGAATGATGAATCAGAAGACAGACTCTATGCTGAAGCGAACCAGAAGACAAACTCTATGTTGGAGCTGAACTTATTCAGACAGTGTTCAGACCTTAAAGCTAAATCTGTTCAGAAGCAGAATATGTTCAGACCCAGATTGCAAAGTCTGAGTCTATTGCACTCAGACTCAGATTGCAAAGTCTATTGTACTCAGACTTAGATTGCAAAGTCTATCGCACTCAGACTCAGATTGTAAAGTCTATTGCTATCAGACTTTATATCCAGACTCGACAGATCGTAACTCAAGCCCAATCATATAACGGCTAGTGATCTGGTTTGGATTCCATATCAAGATTGATTTGATTGATTCAATCTAATTGATTGACGATTGGATCTTGAAGACAAGAACTTTCTATATGAAGAAGCTTTATTTATGGAAACCAAGATTTCGTTTGTATGGGCGATCGGAATCAATTTGGGATTTTGCCTTTGTCACTCAACGGCTACCAAATCTTCTAGATACAGAGCTGTCCAATGGGTATATTGGAAGACGATTCTCCGGGATACTATCCAATGGATAGTTTGGAAGTGGAGGAGTATTTAAGGAGATCATGGACCGATGAGCAAGTAAGAGACGGAGCGTAGAATTTATAATTCTAAAGTCTGAGCGACCTTTGATCATATACTTGTCTCTTGAGAGCTTAAACGTTTGTGATCGTGAGAGAAATACCAAAAGAGTGAATTAGTGAGATAGTGTGATCTACTAAGTGTTTGCACTCAAAGTTGTAATCTCTTGTTGATTGCATAGTGGAATCCAGCTAAGAAGGCTGTTAGCGTGGGAGAGTAGACGTAGGCTTGGATTAAGCCGAACCACTATAAATCTTGTGTTCTTATTCTCTTCCTTAACTCCTTTATTTGAAGTTTATTTTATTCCGCATATATTTGCCAAGATTTATCTTAAACACCTATTCACCCCCTCTAGGTGTGCATACTAGTACTCTCAGATGGTCTATGGGATAATAGTAGGACTGACCTGACCTTTAAATTCATGCTGGTGCATGTTTGTGTTAGCTGTTGGTAGAATGGTTTGTGTACATCGCTCAGCTTCTAATTCAGTGCTAAATTTGAAGACAGGTTTAGAAAGAAAACCGAGCCATGAGCAATCAGGAGCAAAGAACTCCTAGCAAGAAGACAATTAGACCTATAACCCGAGGTAAGACGTCGACCAGGGTCGGTACCCGGGGAGGCAGAGGTAAAGCGTTAGCACAGGCTAGTGCTAGTGGCGTAGCACCACCTCCTGCTGATGTTGGGTGGTAGGCCCTAGTGATCCGGGATCCATTGGAATCATGTAAGCCCTAGATGTCATGTGAGAGATGATGGGGCATTAGGTCCAGAGTCAAGCTACCACCTTTACCACCACTGTTGAAGCTGCCACCACTACTGCTGCTAATGCTGTCGTTGCTGCTGCAGTCGCTGCTACACCTGTTATTGCACCTGTCGCCGCACCTGCCAATGTTCCAGCTGGAAACATAGTCGTAGACAGAGAGAGACCGATCCATAAGCTGGTGGAGCAATTTTTGAAACTGAACCCACCGAGGTTCACGAGTACTAGAAACCCCGAGGCCGCCTCACTGTGGATACAAGATTTGGAGAAAGCCTTTGCACTTTTGATGTGCACTGAGGCTGAGAAAGTGACTCTGGCAGTTTATCAATTGTAGGGTAATGCAAATACCTAATGGAGAGTCACTAGAGAGATGGTGTTTTCGGAAGGAGTGGTCTCATTGTGGGACGCATTCCTGATAGCGTTCAATGAATAGTACTTCTTGAGGAATGCCCGGGAGCAGAAAATAGAAGAATTTATGCATCTATGTTAGGGGACAATGACCGTTGACCAGTACGGGGTCAAATTTGTCGAGCTTTCCTAGTATGCTCCGAGGTTGATTGAAGATCCTGAAGAGAAGGCTCGAAGGTTCAAGAATGACCTTCAATAAGAGTTGAAATAGCCGTTGGTGTCGTTCAATCTGATTGATTATCGAGAAATCTATCGTCAAGCATAGCTACTCGAAAGGAGCTTAAGTGAACAAGTCACCTCGTCTGGATCAAGGATTGCTTCACATCGAGAAGGAAATCACCAAGGGAAGAGGCCCATGCCTGGGGGTAGATTCCAGGTCCCACCCAACAGGAAGGGTGGAGTTGCAAAGTCATATAGTGCTAACGTCAGATGAATAACACCCATAGCTCGTCTATCCAGCAAATCCCAATCAACTTGCTTCATCGTTTCTAGTTTCTCCCCAGATAAGGGCAAGTGTAGTTTCATCTGGTAAAGATAATCTTTAATTTGCATCTTTCAGAAACTAAAATCCTTCCCATCCAATCTGTCGATTTTCACTTTTACTTCTTATGTTGCCATTGATTCACTTCAACTTAGCCAAGCCTGGCTCTGATACCACTTGTTGCGATAAAGCAAGCGATCAAACAATAATGTAGATAGAAGAAGAAAATAAATCGGATACCAAATTTATGTTGTTCAATCGTAAAAACCTACGTCCACGAGGAGAGCAGCAACGAATTTCACTATAGATTAAGCGATACAAGGAGATTACACACTCAAGTCACTCAAACACTCTCTCGGTGTTTACCAAGCCCCAATTACACCCAATAACGCACGCAGTGTTTAGCTCCGAAATTCCTCAAGAAATAATCTCTCAATCTCACGAAGGAATTACACGTAAATCTTACCAAAAGATTTAATTGGCTTCAACACTAAACTTCATTGGATGTAATTCATGAACAAGAACGACAAAGAAAATCCCTCTCAAGCACTCGACAACGAGACGGCACTTCAAGACCAATTCTTCACGATCAACCTTCTTCCATCCACGGGCACAAGTCTATATATGTAAGGAAGACCTTTATTCCTTTGCCAACTTCTCATGGGATTATGTTTCATATCTTGCCTATTTTAACCAAAATATATCTCTATATATTTTAAACAAAATCCAAGTCCAAGTGAAAGTTGGACTTTCCTATTTCAGTGGCCAAACTCTCCAACACAGATTCGAATTTCGGGAAGTTAATCTTTGGATCTTCTTTGCTCGATTTCGAATATCCGCAACATATCAAATTCAAAATATTCGAAATTTCGCATTGGACTTAAACTTGAGACATATTTTAATAGATTTTCCTAACCGACAAAGAGGACAACCACAGTTGTCGCCGCCGCCACCTAGGGGTCAGATCATGGGATATGCACCTAAGAATGTGCCACATGGAAGACAGCTAAGACCACCAATTTAGGGCATGGTGTACGCCATCACACAAGGTCAGGCAGAGGCTGCGCCTGACGTGATCACGGGTATGGTTTCACTGAACGACCATCCTGCTTACGCTTTATTCGATCCAGGAGCAACCCATTCCTTTATCCGAGCAATATGTTAAGTTGTTAGGATTAAGTCCTATATTATTGGAGTCGGCAATTAGTATATTTACACCATTGAAGGATAAAGTGATAGCTGCTTTGAGTTGTTCTGGTTGCAAGTTAATGATTAGTGACCGAGTGAGAAGAATAGATTTATTAGTCCTAGCCATGTACGACTTTGAGTTAATTATTGGCATGGACTAGCTCACCAAGCAACGAGCTAAGATGGACTGCTATCGCAAGGCGATTCAGTTTGACTCGTTAGAGGGTGAGAGCTTCAAGTTTGTCGGAAATCGAGGAGGACCCTCAATTACCTTGATCTCGTTGTCAAAGGAAACTCATTTGTTAGACGAGGCTTGTAGAGGTTACTTGGCAACTGTCGTGGATACGACAATTGATGAGCTGAAGATGGAAGACATCGCCGTGGTACAAGAATTTCCAGACGTTTTTCCAAAAGAATTGCTAGGTTTGCCACTAGAGAGGGAAATTGAGTTTATGATCGAGCTAACACCCGGGATAGAGCCAATCTCTAAGGCTCCTTACCTGATGGCATTATCTGAGTTGAAGGAACTGAAGGTGTAGATGCAAGAGTTATTGGATAAGGGATTTATTGGTCCTAGTGCATCACCTTGGGGAGCACCAGTTTTGCTCGTAAAGAAGAAAGATGGGTCGTTGCGCTTATGCATTGACTATCACCAACTCAATCAAGTAACAATCATGAATAAGTATCCACTCCCGAGGATCGATGATTTGTTCGATCAATTGCAAGAGGCGTCGATATTCTCGAAGATCGACTTGAGAATAGGATATCATCAACTGAGAATTAGGAAGGAGGACATTCCTAAGTCAGCATTTTGTACTTGGTATGGTCATTACGAGTTCACTATGATGCCATTTAGGTTGACGAATGCTTCAACTGCCTTCATGGATTTGATGAACCGAGTATTCAAGGAATATCTAGATCAGTTTGTGATCGTGTTCATCGATGATATTCTGGTGTATTCAAGAAGTGATGAAGAGCATGAGTGTCATCTGAGATTAGTGCTGCAGACGCTAAGAGTCCATCAGTTGTATGCTAAGTTCAGTAAATGCGAGTTTTGGCTGACTCGCATTGCTTTCTTAGGTCACATGATTTCAGGCGAAGGAATCTCTATGGACCCGAGCAAGATTGAAGCTGTCACGCCCCGATCCTCGGGGACACGCCCATCCTTCTACCAGGTTGATTTTAACGTGCGATATCCCAGGACTAAGTATCATCGATCCTTTCTTTTTATTACGCATGCAGAAGCAGTTATAAATCCCCAGACAATAAAATAATGGGATAGAAAAGCAGGCCATATTTTTTTTATTATTAAAATTCACAACCACACTTTTATTAACAGCACAACTCGTAGTATATTTACAATATTATTCACAATATACTTGTCTCACACCTATTTACACTAAGACAGGGTTCACAAAAGGGATGGAATCTTAATCCACATTCGGGTTGTACTCAAGATCCCTCTCTGGATCATCTTCTGCTTCAAAAATCTTTCTCCTCCTCAGGTTTCACATCAGTGCTCTCCTCCTTGGGTTCCTCTTCCTTGGCTCCCCCTTAAGGTCCTGAAATGGTTATTTAATAACCAATGAGACCACGCCTTAGCGAGTTCTACCCCCTAAGACCCGATTAGTAAGCCAATACACTATGGGCTGCCTAAACACGCACAAATCGAATGACTTACCTTGACCTCAGATTCCACCTGCATATTAGCACAGTTCAATAGGCACCTAATTAATCACATCACTGATCGAAGCATCAATCAAATCGACCTAGTCGATTACATGTCAATCGGACCATCTCATGGTCATTTCCAATCAATCAGTCAATTCACAACATCATATCAAAGTAATGATCAATCAACCTAGTCAATTACATGTCATCATGACCCATGCTTGGTTGGCATAATCAATACTATATATAAGTCTGACCATAATCCATGACTACTCACTTTAATATGATATATATATATATATATATATATAGTATAGCTTGCACTAAGCTGATAGGGTTAAGGTATACTACTCTCACTAAGCTGACATATCGCCCGTAGGCTGATATAGTATACCGATATACTACTCTCGCTAAGCTGACATATCGCCCGCAGGCTAATATAGTATACCTCCGATGCTTACACTAAGCTGATAAAGTGTACTGCCTGCTCTAAGCTGACATATCGCCCGTAGGCTGATATAGTACACCAGTATACTACTCTCGCTAAGTTGATATATCAAAGCCCGTAGGATGATATAGTATACTATTCGACCATTCAATCCATTCCATTTTTTTTATCATTCTCGACAAAATAGCCGTGTGTGGGGACACGGTTGGCCTTAGCCAAAATATAAGTACAACTATAGTCAGAGATTCATTTTTTTACCACTTTATTACAACAACGGAAATTTCACAACCTTCACGCAAAATCCCACTGCTCTACTCTGATAAAAACACCTCAAAAACATTCTTCCTTTGCTTGGTGCGTAATTAGTCCATTCCTATTGTTTTCGTGATCCTAGTGGTGTTCTATCTACGATGCTTTCCTTTTATCCAGTCCTCCGGTGATGGCGTACATTGTACCCTAAATTGGTGGTCTCAGTTGACCTCCTTGAGGTGCATACCCTATGATCTATCCCAAAGGTGGCGGTGGTGGCAACTACGGTTGTCCTCGTGGTCGCCTTGGACAATCTTTGGCCATGTGACCCTGTTGGCCACATTCAAAACAGGCGCTCGTTCTTCGGGGACACCGATTAATAGGATGTCGTCTTCCACAAAGGCGACACATCTCGATCACATTTGGCACCGGCTTGCCAATTCCACCTCTCTTATTAGGTTGGAATTTAAAAGCTATTTCCAGGCATAGGTCTCTTTCCCTGGCGAATATTTTCTCGATGAGAGCTAAACCTCAATCCAAATGAGGCAGCTCTATCGTTCTGATCATTCTCGATCATCTGGACTCTCTCATAAAGGTCATTATAAGTTCTCAGGTTTAGAGAAATCAATGTACTCCTTAAGTCTGACCTGAATCCTTCTCTGATCCTCCTCGCTCGGTTTACTGGATTCGTAATTAATTCAGGAGCATATTGCGAAAGTTCAGTGAACTTCGCCTCATATTGATCGACGATTAGGGAACCCTGGCGAAGACATTGAAATTCTGCCATCTTCACCTCTTTGGCAGTTTCTGAAAAATATTTGACATTAAAAGCCTCTAGAAAGGCGTTCCACTCTGGAACAACGCCTTCTGGGAATATGGTTCCTCGAGTCATCTTCCACCAAGTATCTGCAACTCCCTCCAGTTGGTAAGTTGCAAGTACTACCTTTTCAGTCACATTGCACATTAGCAGTGCCAAGTCTTTCTCCAATTTTTGGATCCATGAAGCAGCAGCTTCCGGGTCTCCAGTCTTGGTGAATTGAGGCAGATTAAGCTTCAGGAATTGTTCTACCAACTAATGAATTGGTCTTTCTACGACCATTATTCTAGGTGGACCTTCAGCTTGAGCTGCACCAGGTGCAGCGACAGGTGCGGCAACACGTACAGTGGCAGTTGTGGTAGCAACGGCAGCGTTGGCAGCGGCGGTGGCGATGGCTTCAACAACGGCAGTAGAGGAGGCAGTTTGATCTCGGGCCTGTTGTCCCATCATCTCCCGCATAGCATCTAGAGCCTGGTTGATTCCAACAGTTCCTTGCTCACTCGGGGCTACTACCGCCGCACCAATAGGAGATGGTGCTACTCTAGCATCTATAACAGGTGGAACCATTCCACTCGCGCAAACCTGTGCTGGCGCTCGACCACGGCCTCCTCAGGTACCGACTTTAGTCGGCGCTCTACCCTGAACTATGGCCCTAGTGGTCCTCTTAACCGGAGTCCTTGGCTCTTGATCACTCATAGAGTTCTTTTAAATCTACCAACACTTACTTCCAATTCAACACCGAATTAGAAACAGAGTGATTCAAACAACAAACAATTTTAGCACTCAACTAACACAGACATGCACCAGCATGAATTTAGAGGCCTTTCCTACTAACTATCCCATGGTCAACGTTCCTTATCACTCCAATCTTGAACTTTGTTTTGATACCACAAAAAGGGGATGTCACGCCCCGATCCTTGGGGACACGCCCATCCTTTAACCAAGTCGATTTTAACGTGCGATATCCCAGGACTAAGTATCACCGACCCTTACTTTTTTTTACGCATGCGGAAGCAGTTATAGATCCCCAGACAATAAAACAATGGGATATAAAAGCATGCCATATATATTTTTTTTTATATTAAAATTCACAACCACACTTTTATTAACAGCACAACTCATAGTATATTTACAATACTATTTACAGCATACTTGTCTTACACCTATCTACACTAAGACAGGGTTCACAAAAGGGATGGGATCTCAATCCACATCCGGGGTGTACTCAAGATCGCTCTTTGGATCATCTTCTACTTCAAAAATATTTCTCCTCCTCAGGTTTCACATCAGTGCTCTCCTCCTTGGCTCCCCCTCAGGGTCCTGAAATATTTATTCAATAACCAATGAGACCACGTCTCAACGAGTTCTATCCCTTAAGACCCGATTAGTAAGCGAATATACTATGGGCTGCCTAAACACGCACAAATCAAAGGACTTACCTTGACCTCAGATTCTACCTGCATATTAGCATAGTTCAATAGGCACCCAAGTAATCACATCAGTGATCGAAGCATCAATCAAATCGAGCTAGTCGATTACATGTCAATCGAACCATCTCATGGTCATTTCCAATCAATCAATCAATTCACAACATCAAATCAAAGTAATGATCAATCAACCTAGTTGATTACATGTCATCACGACCCATGCTTGGTCGGCACAATCAATACTATCTATAAGTTCGACCATAGTCCAAGACTACTTACTCTAAGCTAATATATAGATAGTATAGCTCGCACTAAGCTGATAGAGTTAAGGTATATTGCTCTCGCTAAGCTAACATATCGCTCGTAGGCTGATATAGTATACCGGTATACTGCTCTTGTTAAGCTGATATATCGCCCGCAGGCTGATATAGTATACCTTCAATGCTCACACTAAGCTGATAAATTGTACTGCTCGCGCTAAGCTGACATATCGCCCGTAGGCTGATATAGTACACCAGTATATTGCTCTCGTTAAGTTGACATATTAGAGCCCGTAGGATGATATAGTATACTATCCGACCATTCAATCAATTCTATCTTTTATCCTTCTCGACAAAATAGCCGTGTGTGGGGAAACAGTTGGCCTTAGCCAAAATATAATATTTTCCTTTCCATAATTCCCACATTTTCTGTAGTCCATTCAAATATTTTTGGCATTATCAACCGATGCCCGGTTATTTTTCAATTAATAACCAAAGATTATTCAATTAAAGAATAATTCCCAATTTCACAAATAATTCAATTCAGCACAAAATAAAGCTCAATTAAATAAATGGACCGCGCCACGACAATCAGCATAAAATTCCGGTCGTCGACTATTCCTGCCTAATTTTCGGAAAATAAATAATTAATTAAATTAATTTCGAAAATTAATAAATAAAAGCAATAAATCCAATTTAGGCCCGTAATGCCGAATTGGAAGCCCGACGAGCTTGGAAAATTACCGAGACTCGTTCAATAAATAACAAAGCATATCTACTTGCTAAGTACACTAACCATTCTCCTAACATGCATAGGTAAATCCCTAATTTAATTATTTTAATCTAATCTAACCACCTAATTGCACTTAATTAAATCTAATCAACCCTTAAGCATAATTAGCAAACTAAGAAAGTATTAGTGAGCAAAACTCACTTGATTAAAAGCGGAGACCGGAACACCACAATGGTGGCCGAAACCCGAACTTTCGGTAGCGTCAACGGATACTCGGGCCGGGCCCAAAAGCCTTGCAAGCCCACAGCAAATGTTGGGCTTGGTTGATGGGCTTGCGCCTGCTTTTTGGACTTCAAGACTGGGCTTCAAATTGGCCTGCTAAAGGTTGGGCCGAAAACTGAAGATGGGTTGCACTTGTGGACTTGGGCTTCAAATTGGCTGAATTGGAGTTGAAACTTGGGCTGATCTTGCTTGAAGACGAGCTGACCAGATCGCTGGGCTTGCGTTGGAAAAGCTGGGCCGAACAAGAAAGCCCGAAGATGGGCTGCTACCGTGAAGATGGGCTGTCGAAAGTTGCTTCGGTGGTGAGGATTTTGCTAGAGACGTGGACTGCTGCTTCGATGATGCTGGGCGAAGAAGCAGCGAAGGCGAGCGAAGATCTGTGGCAACGAGATGAAGACACAAGGGGCAAGATGGTGGCAGTGGAAAGAAATTGCTGGTGGAGGACGTGTTGTTGTTGACCGAAGTTCGCTGGACTACTTGATGGAAGAGTTGCGGCTTGACTCGGTGGATTCGGTGGTGAGGCAAGCTATTTCGGCGGAATTGTTGTCCAAGAGGAGGCGGTGGCGGCTGCACGAATTGCTCGAGTCTCCAAGTGGTGCAGGCGGTCAACAATGAAGTTTCGTGGAGAGGAATGTTGACCGAAGAAGGCTGGTACACGGACAAGTGGCTTGGAGAGGGTAGACGTGGGGAAGACTTACGGCAAAGGAAATCTCGGTGGTCGATGGAGTTCAATGAGGTTTTGCAAAGGGAAGAACAGAGAATGAAAGCAACATCGAAAATAGAAGGAAAGAAATCATGAGAGAGAGAGAGAGAGAGACTAAAGACACGAAGGGGAGAGGGGCAGCGTGCGGAGGAAGTCTCGGATAGAAAAGGGGTACCAAAAGTCAATGAACTTATCCCATTTGATTAATGCCTTGTCCCCTTAAAAGCCCTCAACCTTATCCTATGATCTCTTAATTCTTTCTTGCCAAATAAATCCACTAATTAACTTAATTTGAAGCCAAAATTCCAGCTCTAATTAAAGCTCCGAATTTTCAATTTCCGGACTCGAGTATCTTCGACTAATTCTCCGTTCGATGTCTAATTTAGCCAAGGAAAAAGCCCATATGATTTTCTGTAAGTGCCCATCGCCAAAAAGCTCGACTTGAAAGTCAAAACTCCTTTAAATTCGCCCCGTACAAATTTCCGTTAATTTTCAGTGACGTCCGATTTGATTTGCCGCAAAAATCTCAGAATCTCTAAAAATCTTCTGAGACTAAGTCGACGTTCCTAAATTAGCTCGTGACACCACAGAATTTTTAATTTCTAAAATCTGGTTCGAATTCACGGTTAATTTCCATTCGACACATTTTTAGCGTGACTTAGATTATCGGGTAACTTTCAGAACTTTTCAATGTAAATGACCCGTGGTCGATTTTCTTTTAGCCATGATGAACCCACTCGACACAATGACGACTCTCGATTTTCGTGAAAATCTTGAGGATTCAAATACGGACACAGGATACCAAAACGATAAGAAAATCAGTCTAGTGTTGGTTGATGAGTATTTTCCAATTTAGTGGTGTCACCCATGATTAGCCACACATCTTAGTCGAACCAACCTATCTTTGATCTCAAATCGACTTATATTTGTGCCATAATGACCTCTAAAGATGAGCATGGTCGAGTAGCCGATTTCTGGTTGAATTCTCAAGTCTATTTACCTCAAAATTCTTAATAGTTTCCCTAGATAGTCTAGTTATCTCTAGAATGATCAGTTCTGAGAACAGCCCTATAGACGCGTCGATGAAATGCCCGATTTATTCAATAGAAAACAAGACTGAAAATTTGGGATGTCACAGAAGCCGTAATCAATTGGCCAAGACCAGCTACAATGACATAAATCTGAAGTTTTCTGGGTTTAGCAGGGTATTATAGATGGTTTGTGGAAGGGTTCTCATCATTAGTATCGCCTTAGAAAAAACTCTTGAAGAAAGAAGAGAAATCTTTTTGGATAGACAAGTGCGAGAATAGTTTCTAAGAGCTGAAGCAAAAGCTAACTATCGCACCTGTGCTGACCATTCCATTTGATCTTGGAAGATTCGAGATCTATAGTGATGCATCGTTTAGAGGATTGGGTTGCGTGTTGATGCAACATGGTAGGGTTGTTGCATACGCCTCCTGTTAGTTGAGACGTCATGAACATAATTATCCGACGCGTGACTTAGAACTCACAGCCATCATTTTTGCCATGAAGATTTGGAGACACTGTTTGTGCGGAGAGAAATTCCAGATCTTCATAGACTACTAGAGTCTTAAGTATCTGTTCTCTCAAAAAGATTTGAACGTGAGATAGCACCGATATATGGCATTGCTTAAGGACTACAACTGTGATATTTTATATCACCCTGGAAAGGTGAACAAGGTTGTCGACGCTTTGAGTTGGAAGTCTTCAGTTGCTCATATATTGATTAAGAAGTGGAATTTAATTGAGAGAACTCAAGATTCGGTATTCAAGTTTGAGGTAGGCCACCTTTTAAGTCTTATGGCCACCCTTAGAATAGAACCGGATGTCTAGATTAGAATAAAGTTACTCCAACCGGTAGACCTTGATGTCCAGAAAATTCTTCAAGAGGACACAGAGAAAAGAAAGGCTGACTTCCAGAATCTTGATGACAGAATAGTGAGGTTCCGAGGACGCCTAGTTGTACTTGACGATATGGGGCTTAGAGAGGATATCTTATCAGAAGTGTATCGTAGCAGTTACAGTATTTATCCTCGTAGTACCAAGATGTATCAAAATTTGCGTCAACACTATTGGTGATCAAGTATGAAAGTGGACAATGCCAAGCATGTCCCCAAGTGTTTGACGTGTCAATAGGTCAAGGCTTAACATTGCAAGCCAAGAGGATTTCTGCAACCTCTCACGATCCCAGAGTAGAAATGGGAGCATATCACGATGGATTTCGTGACTGGATTACCGAGGAGTCAAAGAGGAAATGATTCGATTTGGGTGGTAGTTGACAGATTGACAAAGTCGGCTCACTTCATTGCATATCAAAAGGACCTCAGTTGGGATAGACACATAGATCTGTACGTGCGTCAGGTAGTTCATCTGCATGTAGTGCTGGTTACGATAACTTCAAATAAAGACCTGAGATTTACCGCCACTTTTTGGAAGAGCTTACAAAGTGCTTTAGGTACCAAGCTGCAGTACAGTACGTCATATTATCCTCAAATGGATGACCAGTCCGAGAGGATAATTCAAACCCTTGAGGACATGCTACGAGCTTGTGTACTGGATTTTAAAGGAAGTTGGGAAGAACAGTTACACCAAGTGGAATTTGCTTATAACAATAGTTATCAGCAAAGTATTCAGATGACTCCTTTTGAAGTGTTGTATAGTAGAGCATGCAGGACACCGGTTTGTTGGGATGAAGTCGGGGAAAGAAAGATTACAGGCCTAGAGTTGGTCCAGCAGTCATTAGATGTCGTCGCAGTGATCAGAGACAGATTAAAGACTGAACAGAGCATATAGAAAAGTTATGCAGACAAGCGTTGGAGACCGTTGGAATTCCAAGTTGGTGATCACATTTTTCTTAAGGTGTCACAAATGAGGGGAACTTCGCGCTTTGGAAACAAAGGAAAACTGAATTTGAGGTACGTAGGTCCATTTGAAATTCTAGAGAGAATTAGGAACCTAGTGTATCGTCTTGCATTGCTGCCGAGATTGGCGCAAGTACACGACGTTTTTCATGTGTCGATGTTGAGAAAGTACGATTCGACCCAACCCACGTGCTTAATTTTGAAGAATTGGACGTGGATGACTGAGTGTCATACGTTTAAAGCCCGATTCAGATAGTAGACAAAAAAGAACAAGTTTTGCATACAAAGACCAACCTATTGGTCAAAGTGGTTTGGCAACACTACGATACTGAAAAAGCGACATGGGAGATTGAATTATCGGTGAGACAGTTGTACCCCTACCTTTTTGCTTAAGTGTTGTAATGGTTTAAGTTTCGAGGACAAATTTTTATAAGAGGGGAAGAGGTGTGACATCCCAGATTTTCAATCCTGTTTTGAATTAAATTAATTGGCCATTTCATCGACGCGCTATAAGGTTGTTCTCAAAGCTGATAACTATTGAGATAACTAGACTATATGGGGAAATCATTAAGGGATTTTAATGCAATAGACTTAAGAATTTGACAAGGAATCGGCTATTCAATTGTGTCCATCTTTAAAGGCTATTACGGCACAGTTAAAAATTGATTTAAGATCAGAAATAGGTCGGTTCAACTGAGATTTGTGGCTAATCGTGGGTGAGTCCACTAAATTGGAAAATTCTCGTTGGCTGGCACTAGACTGATTTTTCTGTTGTTTTGTTACCCTGTGTCCGTATTTGAATCCTCGAGATTTTCACGACGACTGAGAGTCACCAATGTGTCGAGTGGGTTCATTGTGGCTCGAAGAAAATCGACCACGAGTCATTTGCACAAAAATTTCTAAAAGTTATCCGGTAGCCTAGGTCACACTAAAAATTGCGCCGAATTGAGATTAACTTGAATTTGAGTCCGATTTCAGAAATTGAAAGTTCTGTGATGTCACAATAAATTCTAGGAGTGTCCACTCAGGCACATAAGATTTTTCTGCAAATCGAGATTTTTTAGGAAAAAGTCGAGGTAGGGCCGTTTTTGTCCAGAAAATGTCGTGGATCATTTTTTATCGCAAAATTGAGAAGCAAGTGGGATTTATTGGTGAGGAAATATACCAATTGGATTGTGGCACCCCCCGACAAGGCCCCCAACACGGCCCCCGATCCGTTAGGGTCACCACAGTGCTCTAACCCTTCAATTGTCCTAACGACATGCCACTCTGATACTATTGAACTATAGAGGATCCAAAAGTCCTAGGGGTTTGCATTATTTAAATTGGTCCCAGCGCAGTTCATATGGCGAAAGCATAATCAAATTCTCCATCCCATACTCCAGCAACATAATGCAATGCACACCAGCTACACATTTTCATAAGATAAACCGAGCACTTTTATTTACATCACTTGATGGACAACATGAGTTGGTACAACAAAAGGCCAAGGCTTTTCTAAAACTCGGCTATAGCCAAAAGCATCCAACTTTACAACAGTCATAAGCTTCAGTCCATTAGATAGTGCCGGCAGTCCAAAAAAGGCTTCCTTAGCTACCTATCACTCACGATCGATCACACCCAGCTCGGTCCATTGGCTGGTGGGGGCAGCAGCATCCCCATCATAATCCTGTCACGGCGAATGTGCATGGACAGGAACTCCTGTACCACGGGGCCTCTAGGTAGACCTGCATCATACATGACAAGGACTCATACGCGTACAAATACCAGACCCCAGACATTAACACAAATGTGCTCCGAGCATGAGCACTCGACATCTACCGGGACGCCGTAAAAAGTGCCTCGTGAAACAGGTAGCAGAGGCATCTCTCTCAATCAGAAACATTAGTCCCCAAAAGGGGTGAGTACAACCACTTAGCAGTAAAGATCCATTAAACTACAAAATGCAACAAATAAGACAACCAAGGCATCACAAACAAAGCACATATCGTTCATGCACTCAAGCATACATCACCATAGAGTCATGCATCTATCTCTATGCAGTCATGCATACATTTGCATGAGATCCATTCATTGCCTTGGTGATCACACTTCCAAAAATCCTGCAACACCAATTCAAATTCAAAGACAATTTATACACCAGGCTATGTACACACATGCACATGATTCAATTTCCATATTGATTTTTCAAAGGATCTCATTGTTCTTCCAGGGACCAATGTTTGCATCCCTCATATTGCTTGCACCCAACCTGGCATCGTGAGGAATCTTCGACACACACCTTCGGTCATCCGGCACACCTCTGGGCATCTCGAAACTCTCGAGGACATTTGGCACACACCTCCGGGCATCCAGCACACACCTCCAGGCATCTCGAATCTCCCGAGGACATCCGGCACACACCTTTGGGTATCGTCAACTTAGCCGTTTGACAGTATCATCATTATCATTTCACATGGATATATCTCACTTTGCAAAAATGCCATTTGATGCAATAGTGCCAAAATTTCATTTAATTTTTACATGTCATGTGAAAATGCATAATTGTCACCACACATGCTACATAGATAGCAACTCAGAATACTACATCCCATAGAATAATTTATTTGTTCTTAAAAATAAGACAATTTTCAAATAAAACAGAATGCATTCCTTTAATTAAAATTTTGGAAAAATTAGTAATTGATATTAATAAACTCTGAAAATTTAACATAATGTAGAAAACACCTAGAGAAAGAGGTTTCATGCAGAACACTATGTCAAGAAATTTTCATATCAATCACATAGGTCCATACTTCACAGCAAAAGAAATTCCAGCACTACTTTTGCACAGTTTCGGAAACAATTTTGATTAAGCCCTTAAATGAACTCCAAAAATTTCGAGATTTTAATATGTTATAGCTGAGACCTATAGGTAAAAGTCCCATGCAGAAATATTAGTCTAATTCATTTTGGATTAAAATATATGATTATTACAGCTCAACCCAACAACTGGCTCAATCTCCAGATTTAATCCCTTTCAAAGAAAAATCATTTTCCGAATCAATACTTGTCTGGTTATTCTTAAATTTCATTATGTTGTTCCTCAAGGTGTCATATAGAATTATTATCAAGGACACAAGATCAAATTCGGATTGGATAATTTTACAAAATTCACAGAATCGCAAGGGATCAACATAGAAGTTTTTCAGATCTAGTATCTTTGAATAAAAATGGTTTCACTATACAATACTTTTCCGTTTCATCTCAAATTTTAGTATGTTAATCATCAAAAAGTCCTCTACAACTTTGATCAAGAAGTCGAAGTGAGATTCCCACTAAAAAATGTATGCAGCTCACGAAATAACCAAAGGTCAGACTGTTTTTCCAGAAAACAGATTACTAGACTAAGGCACTGCTCTCATTACTTCAAAAATTCTCACCTCCACCACCTCCAAAATTCACCATACAACACACACAATCACATCAAGCAAAGTGTAGATCAAATGACTCTACTTGCCTTAAATCCAAAAAAATTCACAGCAAGCACAACAGCGAGGCTAAGCGGCGAGCTCGATCGACGGTGGCAGCTAGGCGGATGCACGGCGGCCGGTCTTCTTTCTCCTCTCTCTCTCTCTCTCTCTCTCTCTCTTGGTGCCTTGCTCAATGCGCCCCCTTCCCTTTTCCTTTTTGGTTGTTTAATTACTTGCCTTTGATTAATTTTGCATGGAAGGACACTTGTCCCCAAGAAGGAGACAAGTGTCTTCTTGTTGAAGACACATGGAGAAGGCCCATCTGGTTCCCCCCCCCCTCCTTCTGTCGACGGCCCTTGGGGGCTCCTTTGGTCGGGCCTCTTGACCCACTTTGGGCCCAACACCTTTAGGCCTAAAGTCCAAATTCAAATGGCCCAAAAAGTAATACTAAATAAGCCCATGTTTGCTCTTAATAATCTACTTTAATCCCCACTTAATTTCATAATCTCAACTACTCACATGGCCAAATAAAATTGCAACATTAATTGATGAAAATCCAACTTATAGAGTACACGGCCAAGAACAAAAAATTCCTTGTCAATTTATCCTTTAGTACAATTCTTGATCACACTTGGATATATGATACATTTCCAACTCAAAACAATAGTCCATTCAATATTCGGCCTTGTTTAATTGGAATCCGTCAGTCTAAAGACTGCAATATAGTCCGATGGTGCTTCTGATACCTCCTCAAGGGTTGCAGTGTATCTAGGGATCATTATGAAATTTTAGGATGCCACATGGATCAATGAGATGTCGGTTGATTTTATAGAAGCCGGTTTATATTGAATTAAGGAAGATTAGGTGTCCATTTGGAGACAAAATCCTTGCAAATTCTTAGCACCCCCTTGGCTATGACTTATGGACCTCTTCAATGTTTCTAGAAGGGTATATTTGGTCCAAAATTGATGGTGCAAGCCAGCTATGGAGGGGGGGACCGGTCAAAGGGACAAGAGAGAGATAAGAAGAAGCAAGTGGTCCTGTCCTATCCATACTTGTCCCTCCTCCCTCTCTCCTTAGCACCGTTGACCCCTTCCCTCTCTTCTTCTCCATTTGTGTCGTTTGAAGCTCAGAATTGCAGTGCAGACCAACTGAGCAACCCGCCGCATCGCCACACGCCATCATCGTAGCCGCTCATCACCCACGCGTGCCATCCGCCTCAGTCATGTTCCAGCTACTCTGTCCCCATTGTTCACGCGTCCAGGAGGCTTCCCTGCCCAGCTCAAGATGCCACTCGTTGCCACCGTGACCACTGGAGGCCTCGCCGAGCCCTACCAAGATTGCCACCAACCCGGGCTACCTCCTATGCCCATCTTCAACCTGAGCCAACCATCAAAGCTACCTAAACCAGCCCAAAATAGAAGCAAAAATAGTGGGTTTCCAGCAACGGTGTAGGCTCGTTTTGAGGTCGTTTCGGGCACCAAAAGCGAGGCTCGCTTTGGAGAGAATTGAGCCCTATTGCATCCCCGTCGCTTTGCATTGATCGAATTGCTGAATAAGTGAGTTTAACTCTCTAATCATCGTTTTGTAGGTTAATGATACTTAAGGGTTAATTAGATTAAGTTAAGTATGGTTAGGTGGTTAGTTAGATTAGATTAGTGAAATTTAATTATTTACCAATGCATGTTAGGTGGTTAGTTAGTGCAATTAGGGCCTAAATGAGCTCTAGTATTAATTTAGAGTGATTAAAAAAAATCGGGTCCTATCTCGATGTTCAAATATGCTTTTCCGGGCCTAAATTTATTTATTGGCATTTATTTAATATTTTCCATAATGATTTAATTATTTATTTATTTTCCAAAAATTAGACTGGAATAGTTGGTGACTGGAATTTTATGCTGATCGCAATAGTGCGATTTGTTTATTTATTTGAGCTTTAGATTGTACTGATTGTGCATGAATTGTGTTTATGGAATTTTTTCATAAATTCATTTAATTTTAGTAATTAATTAGAAAATAACCGAGCATCGGTTTACAATGCCAAAAATATTTTGGTGGATCATATAAATTGGCAGGATTTTTGGAAGTGAAATTATGGTATTTTCGCTAAGGCTTACAGTGTACCTACACACGGCTATTTTTAAAAAATGATGAATTGGCTATATGATTGGAGTGGTATACTGTTTTGGCTAGGGAGCCCTAGATTATCAGCTTTGGGCGAGCATATATAGTATACCATATTATCAGCTTTGGGTGAGCATATGTAGTATACCATATTATCAACTTTGGGCGAGCTATATATTATTAGCTTTGAGTGAGCATATATTGTGGCATCCCAAAATTTCATGGCAATTTCTGGAGGCATTACAACCTATGGAAAGGTGATGGAAGTACCCTTAAGTTGAATTGTAGCCATTTAATCCATAATTTGCAATAAGATTTATGGCCAAGCTTTTCATGGATAATTATTTGATAGGAAAGAAAATTCTATCATTGGCCATGTGTGTTATAAATTGGAATTTATGGATTTATGACTACAAGTTTTATGGCCATATTATTTTTGCAAGTTAGGTATTTATTTAAGTTGAAAATATTAGTAGATTATTAAAGGGGAAGTGGGCCGAAATTCTTAGGCCAAGCCGGCCCAAAAACCCAACCCACGATCACCCACATTTCGGCCATTCAAGCCCGGCCCAAAGCTAGGCCCATGAAGCCCCATTGGGCTGTCGACCAAGCCCCGGCGAGGCCCGCCTGGCCACCGACCCCAAGCCCAGCTGGATAGAGCCCATATTGCATGGCAATTGCCAAGTGTTCTTTCCTAGTAGCCAAGTGTAGCAAGCCATGCAAAATCTAATGATGGCTAATGATGAAGGGAAGGAAATTAGAGAGGAAAAAGGGGGCGGATTAGGTGAGGAAAGGGAGAGAAAGAGAGGGGGTTCGCACGAGAGAAAGAGAGAGGGAGAGAGTGGTCGTCCGAGAGAAAGAAAGGAAGAGAGAAAGAGACCGTGCATGCGAGAGAGAAGAAGGAGGTCCACTCGCCGATCGTCCGCCTAGCTCACTGCCGTTCGTTCGTCGCCTTGCCCGCCGTTTATCGCTGTTTTGAGCTTAAATTTGAGGCAAGTAGAGTCCTAAAACCTACCCTTTTCTTTCTGTGATGTGTGTGTAGAAAATGGTGAATTTCGGTTGTGGTGGAAGTGATGAAATTTCGGAGCTTTGGGGAGAGATTTGTTGGCCTAGCATGCTGTTTCTGGAAAAACCAGTTCGACCCTTCATGAGTTTGTGAGCTGCATGCGACTTTTTATTTGGAATATCACTTTAATCTCTTAATAAAAGTTGTAGAGAGAATCTTGAGGAGTAACATACTAAAATTTGAGATAAAACGGACAATGATTGCCTGGTGAAACGATTTTCCTTTGGAGAAATTAGATCTGGAATGTGTTGTGCTGACCTTTAGTGATTTCGTGGACTGTAAAGTGGCTTTTTTGTGAAAATATCCCTTTGATCTCTGAATGGAAGTTGTAGTGGACTTCTTGAGGTAAAACATATCAAAATTTTAGAGGAAATGAACAAAAATAGGTCGGAAAATTGTTGTTCTTTGAAGAAACTGGATCTGGGAATACGCTACCTCAACCTAGTATGATTCCGTGACTTTTATAAAATCATACAGTTAAAATTTGATCATATGACCTTAATGAAAGTTGCAGGTAATATTTTCAGGTATAACATAATGTAAATTTAGAAGAAACGGACATATGTGGGTCAGTGAAATGAGTTTCCTTTGAAAGAAGATAATCTGGAAAAAAACGACACCGGGAACAGGGGGAATTAATCATTTATATCTATTAATCTATAAGATTTGGGTTTCAATTTCTTCACAAGATATTTACCTTTAGGACTTTTCTATAACATATCAAAATTTCAGAATTTTTGGAGTTCATTTGGATATTTAATTTAAATTTTTTCCGAAACTGTGCATGCTGAAGTGTTAAAGTTTTGAAGACTATGATGCATGGACCGTACTATTTTGTGTGAGATTCTTTTGGTATGGTGTTTTGCATGAGATATTTGCCTTTAGGTCTCGTCTATAATATGTCAAGTTTTCAGAATTTATTCATACCATTTGCTGAATTTTCTAGAGTTTTAACCAAATGAGTGTATTCTGTTTTATCTAAAAATTGATGTGTTTTAAAAAATAAATGAATTTTTCCTTGTGATGCAATGCTTTGAGTGGTTGATTTTGCTGCATATGTGATGACATATGGCACATGATATGGCATCAAGAGCTAGTTAAGACTCTTGATATTGATGCATCGACTGCTATGTTGAAATTGAAATGCATGTGTAAATATAAATTGAGATAATAACAAGACCGTCGCAGGTGTGAGCCGACGATGCCTTGGGAGTTTCGAGATGCCCGGAGTGTGTGTGCTGGATGCCCAGAGTGTGTGTGCCGGATATCCTCGAGAGTTTCGAGATGCCCGGAGGTGTGTGCCGGAAACCTCGAAGGTGTGTGCCGGGGGATACCTCGTGATGCTGGTTGGGGTACGAGATGCCCGGAGTGTGTGTGCCGAATGCCCAGAGGTGTGTGCCGGAGGTTCCTTGCGATGCCAGGTCGGATGCAAGCGATAAATTGTGGGATGCAAACATTGGTCGCTGGAAAGAAAAATGATGTGATCTAATTAAAAGATAAATATCAAGGATTGAATCATGTGCATGAATGTATGCTTGATAACATGGATGATATGAATCATTGTGGTATATGCACGTTGCATGATGATATGCATGGCTGCTCGATGATATAAGTACAAGTGCATGGTGATTTATGCATGTTGTATGGTGATATATGCATGGCTATAAGGTGAGGTATGCTTGAATGCATGAATGATATGTGTTTTATTCTTGATTGTTTTGTTTGATGCATTGTGTAGTTTGGTGGATCTATGCTGCTGAGTGGTTGTACTCACCCCTTTGGGGATTAATATTTCAGATTAGAAAGATGCCTCTTTCACCAGTTGTGCGTGGTACCTACTATGGCAAACCTACTGATATTGATGTGGAGTGCATGGAGCACATCTGTGTCGGTGCCCCAGGTTTAGTGTTTGTCCGAGTCCGTGTCTTGGTGATGTACGATGTGGGTCTTGCTAATGGCCCGGTTATCCAAGAGTTTTTGTCTGTCCACATCTAGAGTGATGGAGTGATGCTAGGGATGCTACCGCCGCCGCTGCCCAATGCACTGGGTTGGGTGTGATGGCACATGGTTGGTGGGAGCTGACACTTTTTGGGGATAGCCGATGCTTGTTAATGGAGGGGTGTACATGTTCGATGTAGGGTCGAGTTCTCTTTTGAGTCATAGCCAAGTATAGTTAAAAATCTTTGCCTTTTGGCTGCACCGACCCGAAATATCCATCTTGAAAATATAAATAAAAGTGACTTGGCTTTGTTTTTTCATTTGGAGTATAGTTGGTGTGCAGTGCATTATTGTTATTGGAGTAAGGGATGGCGAGATACGTTTATGCTTCCGCTGATGAACTATGCTAGGACCTTTACCAACCAAAAAAAAAAAAAATCTCTCTGGTTAAAAAAGGTATCAGTCTATGAAGTTGTAGGAGATCGAGTAATAAGTACCTGTGGCGACCTCAAGCGAACCGGGGTGCCACATATGTAATATACTATCTTGGCTAGGGGGCTTTAGATTATTAGCTTTGGGCGAGCATATATATAGTATACTATATTATTAGCTTTGGGCAAGCTATACTATCTATTTTCAGTTTTGGGTGAGCGGTCCTGATTTGATACAACCTTATAAATAGTATTGAATGTACCGACTAGGGGAAGATTGTTGTGACATTTAATCAACTGAGTTGATTGATCGATGATTCGATCTAAGTGAATAATTGTTGACTTTTATTGTCTGATAGGAAGGAATTGAGGCTAAGATAAGCCTTCTATCTCATGATTGTGTTTAGGCAGCCCTTAGGGCGTATGTGCTTCCTAGTCAGGTCTTAGGGAGTTGAACTCGCTGAGACGTTATCTCACCCCATTGTGGGATAACATTTCAGGTCCTTAGATGACAGCCCCTCCAAACTATCTTGAATATTTTGGGCAACCGAAGAAATTCACAGAAATAGGTTACCACATTCTGATACACCACCACCCCGAGGGACTCGAGTATGTACTAATCAAGTCCACAATTTGGGTTGATGTGGGCAAACCCAAAAAGGTGCCTCATCAATACCAAGCGTGGTATCGCCATTATTCTGATGGGCGAAGAGAGGGTCTGATACCAGAATTGAAGGTACCGCTGTATGTGCTGGAGGTTGCATTCAGGAAGGGTACGGCTGATCCCAAGGATGATTCGGTGGTGGACGCGAAGGATCCTAAGCTCGACGATCCTGACTCCCTGGTGTACTCGACAGTAGACTCTAGCTAGAGCGTGGAAGAAGGAGCGATCGTCGAGGAGGAGGAGGACCCGAAGGATGATCCAACGGAGGATTGAAACCTCACCCCTGTCTGCAGATTTTATTTTATGAGCTTGTTTGATTAAGACCTAACTTAGTAGTTCATCTTGTATATATATATTATGGCTTGCATTGTATATAAGTGTGGTTGTTTTTAAAGTTTGAAATTTGGAGTCATACTTTCCTATCTCATTGTTTTATTGTCTGGGGATTTTATATCTGCTTCTGCATATGCATTAAAATGAATGGGTTGGCGATGAATCCTTGGACGCGCTATTTAATCGACCAGTGAGGGATGGGCGCGCGCTCATGGATCGGGGCTTGACATCCTTACCTCTCTGCAACATTCATGCCTATGAATAATCCGTGCGACTAGCATACTTTAAGAGTTTGTTGCCATATATATGTTAGGAATATGTTGCAGCTCATAATGAACATCACATTTTGGAGTAGATTTAGTATGCAGTACCCTAAATTGATCAGTCACATTTATATCCCTCTTGTTCTCTTTTTAAACAATGATATATTATATTCATAATTATGATTATCCCAAAAACAATCATAATTGGTTTATTAGTGAATACAAAACTGGAATGTGATTTTCCAAATTCGATTTCCTCTTCCCTTGAAACTTTCAATTTTAGTTTAACTTGCTTTTCTAGAAATGTCCCATTAGATCGAATCAATCCATGATCACCGGCAACATTCCAAGTTAGAAAACACTGAATAGAAATATTGAAAATAAGTAAGAGTCATGAGTGCACTTAATTAAGGAACTATTTTCCTCAAGAGTCTCACACGGGATAAAAGTTGAGATCAAAACTTTTGCCACTTTTGTTGGTCGTCTCATACATACGTAGTATAAAATATGTATTACGATATTAACTCATTTCTCATGGAGCGTATGTCTACACCTTCAAAACCGTACAAATGATAGTTCAGGCATACCTAATATCTAACTTGAATTCGCGTATCTACTATTTTACAGAATTTATTAGAACTCACATTTGGCATCATAAACAGCTAAAGTAAAATATATGGGTTATTTTACTTTTGGACATAATAAATATTATGTTCTCATCTTAACACTTAGTTAATGTGACATATATATTTTAAGCTTGAACTCTCGATTATCACCTAGATAATAAGCTTAAAAACCGTTTCATCTCTATTTATCACATAGTAAATAGAGGCGATTACCTGTGTGAGTAGGCTAATCTTTTATCTATTCGACATATTTTCTCAACTTTATATAATGCACTAAGTATTAAGTTGCACAAACGTCAAACAATATTCAATACATTAGCCTCTCGCAATCTTAGAGATTTCACATGCCCATAGAACACATCTCTAGGTATTGGCTTTGTCATAGGATCTGCTACCATTCTATGCATAGATATGTATTGTAAGTTCACATCTTTTCATACAACTATATCTTTGACAATATTATGCTTGGTAT
Source organism: Eucalyptus fibrosa (assembly GCA_017140475.1). Taxonomy (NCBI): domain Eukaryota; kingdom Viridiplantae; phylum Streptophyta; class Magnoliopsida; order Myrtales; family Myrtaceae; genus Eucalyptus; species Eucalyptus fibrosa. The sequence goes on along the minus strand of CM029514.1, from coordinate 30,500,280 downwards.
CTATATGTTTTGTATTGCCATAATATTTTGGATTTTTAGTGTATGTTATTGCTACTTGCCTATCACAGTTGACCAACAATGAGTTTGCAGTATTCTTAATAATACATAAATGATCTAAAAATCTCTTAAGCCAAACACCTTCTTGTATTGCTACTGATAATGTCACGGCTATATACGTTTGTTTCTTACTGCTCTAAGATATGGCGCAATTATTCAGTAAGAAAACAAATGCAGAGGTAGATTTCCTTTCATCCAAGTCTTCTCCCCAATCAGCATTTGAATAGCCTTCAAGTCGTAGATCATTTCCTTGGTAACTCAGTTTATAATCAGTAGTTCCCTTCAGATATCTCAGTATTCTTTTAACGGCTTTCCAATGTGTTTGACTTGGAATGGATTGGTATCTACTCATCATTCCAACTGCAAAACATATGTCAGGTCTTGTACACATCATAGTGTTCATTAAGCTTCCAACAACACTAGCATAAAGAACATGTTGCATTTGTTCCTTCTCTTGTGGAGTCTTTGGGCACATTCTATGGCTCAAGCCTTCACCTTTTGTAGTAGTATCTTTGGGTTTACAATCTTGCATACGAAATCGTTTAAGAACCTTATTTATGTATGTTTCTTGGGAAAGAGATAATAATCTCTTCGAATGATCTCTTGAAATCTTAACTCCAAGAATGTATGCAGCCTCACCCATGTATTTCATCTCAAAGTTGGAAGATAACTAACTCTTGACAGTATTAACAAATTCCATATTACTTTTGGCAATCAGTATATCATCAACATATAATGATATGATCACAGATTGATCTTTAGATTTTTTTAATATATACACAATGATCATCATCATTCATTGTAAAGTCATATGCCGTTATGGCATTATGAAAACGTATATACAATTGTTTCGACGAGTACTTAAGGCCATATATTGATATCAAAAGTCGACAGACATTTTGTTCTAGGCCTTTCATAATGAAACCAACATGTTGTTTCATATATATTTCTTCCTCTTATTCTCCCTTGAGATTAGTAGTCTTTACATCCATTTAATGTAACTCAAGATCCATATTTGCCACTATTGCTAAAATAATGCGAATCGAGATAAATATCAGAACATGAAAAAATGTCTCCTCATAATTAATTCCTTCCTGTTGATTATACCCCTTTGCCACAAGACGAGCTTTACATTTTTTTATTGAGCCATCAGCTTTACGCTTTATTTTGAGAACCCACTTGTTCCCAATGATTTTGCGTCATTTGGGAAAATCAACCAGTTCCCAAACATGATTTGATTTCATTAACTCCATATCCTGTTCCATTGCATGCATCAATTTTTCTTTACTATGGCAATTTAGAGCTTCATTTACATTTCTTAGCTCATTTTCATCTTGTGGAGCAACCATAAAAGTTTTCCTTACAATGTTAAAACATCGATGGAGAATACTTTTGCGATTTATTCGCTGTATAGGAGATTATACACTTTGGACATCATTCCCCATTATGCTCCCACTCGAATTAGATAATGACGATATTTTCTCATCATGTGGTTGTAATTAAGAGTGAGTTGAATTAAATCCGTCACTTCTCATGTTACTCTCACTTGGACGAACTTCACTAAGTTCATTATCTTGATCCAAAGTTTCAAATAGGGAGTAACCCTCACCTATTTCGCCATTCTTAGGAAATTCATTCTATAAGAATGTGACATTCCATGATTCAAATTTAGTTATACTCTCACTTTCTTTCTCACCTATAAACACATACCATTTTTAGTGTTTTGAGTATCTTATGAAAATACTCTTCTTGCCTCTGGGACCAAATTTACCAAATTTGTAAGAGGGCAGCACAACTCCATGATTTAAGAAAACTTAAGTCTAGTTTTTTACCTATTCATAACTCATATTGAGTGGAAGTAACTGATTTGGAAAGCACGCAGTTAAGTATATAGGCAACAGTTAATAAAGCATCACTCCAAAATGTGATAGGTAAGTTAATATGTGTCATCATGGATCTAACCATTTCCAGTAGGATTTTGTTTCTTCTTTCTACAACACCATTTTATTGATGAGTGTAGGGAATATACAACTGTCTTTCTATTCCCTTTTCATCACATAAATTTTTGAACTCGTCAGATAAATATTCTCGACCTCGATTGGATCTCAATACTTTTATTTTCTTATTTAATTGATTTTCCACCAAGCTCATGAACTTTTTAAAACAACTTAATGCTTTAGGTTTATGAGAAATCAAATAGACATATCTGAATTGCATATAATCATCTATAAATGTGATGAAATAAACAATCCAATGCCTTCCTCTCACATTCATTGGACCACAAATGTCATAATGGAATAATTGCAAAGAAAATTAAGCTCTTTTACCTTTTCCAAATGGTTTCCTTGTTGTTTTCCTTACTAGGCAATACTCATATATAGACAAATCAACTTTTTCAATATTGCCCAATAAGCCCTTTTTGGCTAGCGTATTTATACGTTGTTAGTCAATATGACCAAGTCTAGCATGCCACACATTCACATCATTATCATATGAATTAGAGGATGTGAAGATGGAATAACAAACATTGACATTACCACAATCAACAATTAATACAATAAAACCATCTAGAAAATAACTATAACCATAGTAGTTTGTATTCAAATACAAATCCACACCACTATTATAAAAGTTCAAATTAAAACCAAGCTTTACCAACACTAAAACAAACACCAAATTTCGACGAATCTCCATAGCATATAATATATCATGTAGGAACAAAGTGCATCCACCACATATGTTCAATTGGTAGGTGCCAATCCATTTTACTTTAGCTCTAGAGTTATTTCCTACATAGATCCATTTAGTTATAGTTGGTACTCGTCGAAATTCCACGAATGATTCTCTATCCTTCGCTACATGGTCTGTTGCTCCTGAATATTCTTTGGCTCATGATAGTCTCGAGCATTGTGACCATTCTGGTGACAATTATAACGTCTCACCCTTGACATTTTCTTCACTCAATGATGTTTTCATTTCTTATGTTGGTTAACTCTTAGTTTCTTGCAAGAAGGACTTGATCCTTTGTATTTCCACATTCTCTTCACTCAAGTTCTTCCATAATATAGTTAAGAGCTTTTAATGTTTCTTGCGTTTTAAACACATATTGAATTTTCATATTCAATATTTCACAATCCTTGCTGTTCAATTTCTCTTCTTTGTTTAAATCAGCTATTATGCTCTTAGTTGCTAAAATCATTGATCTAAACATATCAGACACATATGCACAAATTATTAATGCCTATCATTTATGCATCAATTTTATACAAACCATTTATATTAATGAATAATTTCAAGTAAGCTTTCAGAATCAAAAGATCACCATGTTTCCAATCATCATCGAAAAACCCTAACTTAAAATTATTATTAATATAATCTTCCATGCAAAATAAGTTCAGCGAAGTCACTAAAATCTTCTTGAAGTTCCCATGAAGAATTGTAAATTAATATACTAATTTACAACAATAAATAACATTGAATTTTCAATAATTAAACATGTCCATTACACTAAGTAATATATTTAGAGAAAAAATATCAACATAGAAGAGATATTTACACCTAAAACATCTCAAACTAATCTAAGAAAAAATAAATAATTAAACCAAAATATTCTCATTTATCTCATAAATTGGGAAAGTCTCTTCTAATCTCTTAGTAAAATTCATTGAGAATTTTGAAGGCATATTGGTCAATCATGGAAAAACCATTGGAGAGCTCTCATGCCACATTCAAGAAACTATTCTAAGATCAGCTATTCAGACTCATTCACCGATTCTTTGGTCTCCACGGCTCGGGGGCGTCAGTCCTCCACAACTCCATTAGGAGGGTTAGCTGCATCCTCATCTAGAATAACGTCAACTACCACAACAAGAATTTCAAAACATCTAAGGGGACCCACCTTGAATCCATTGGGTTCGTAACGAAACCACACTCTAAATTGATGATGCAATTTTTGAGGCAAGCCCTCTACGACCCAGACGGTGGTCACTATTAGCTCATCAACCTTGTGACTTTCGGGATTAGGGTAGCTAAAACCCCGCTTGGTAACCCTTATGGGCCTGCCAAAAAGTTTCGGAGGAACTATCATCTACGGACCTAAAAAGGTTGAGCCCATGACTGGGTGAGATAATGTCTCAGCAAGTTCACCCTCTAAGCTCTGACTAGGATGGAAATACGCCTAAAGGCAGTCTATGCACACACAAGACAAATGACATACATTGCCTCAATTCCTTCCTATACGTGTATAAATCATATACTCAATTAAATCAGATCAAACCATCGATCAATCGATCCACTCGATTCAATACCATCAATACCATCTATAAAATTTGATCAATTCGATCACTGCTCACCTAAGCTGGAATAGATGGTATAGCTCAGCAAAGCTGATAGGTATTATAGCTCACCGATGCTTGAAGCTGCTAGATATTATAGCTCACACAAGCTAATAGGTATTATAGCTCATCGAAGTTGATATATATTATAGCTCACCAAAGCTGATATATATTATAGGTCACCGAAGCTGATATAGTATACTGCTCTTGCAAGCTGAAATATCAATACGCACTGTGACACCCCGAACCATTCTCAGGTCGTCACCAGCGCCGATGTTACACTTTCTTTCCTCTTTCTCTCTTGTACTTAAAACAAGTGTCGTTAATCACAGGCAATTTTTTTTTTAAATGAATCGGTCCCAATTCGACTCATAGCGGAAGCAAATTAGACATCACCATCTATCCCCCTATCAATCCATGATGCAAATACACACCACTAATCATCAGGATTTAAAAGATAAGCCATGCCACTATTATTTACATATTACCGCGATGGGTTTTTCACGGGTCGATACAACAAAAGGAAACCAAGATTTTCAGCCACACTCGGCCTCATCCCAAAAAGATACTACGACCCCTAAAGAAAATCACATGACATCCCCCATCCAACAGTGGCGGCTACTCCCCAAAAAGATGACACTAGCTCTCTACCCTTCACGCAACCATCACACCCATCCGGGTGCATCGGGTGGTGGTGGCGGCAACATTCCCTAAACACTCCGTCTCGGCGGACATGAACCGACAAAAACTCCTGGATGGTGGGCCCTCAGCCCAGGCCCACGTCGTACATGACCAGCACACGCACTCGCACAAATGTCGTCCCGGGGATAACGACGCAGTCGATCTCCGTACATTCTACTTCTACATCTGACGGGATACCATAGAAGGTGCCTCGCGTGACGGTAGGAAGCGGCATCTTTCTAATCTGAAATGTTATCCCCAAAAGGGGTGAGTACAACTACCCAGCAGATGAGGAAATCCAATAACAACTCAATGCACCATACAATTCATACATGCATTACAGGCGTTGCTTACCTTGTAACCATGCGCATACCATCATGTATCATCAGGCATACCATCATGCATATATCATTATCATCATGCATATCACCATGCATATCATCATCCTCATCGTGCACATCATCATGCATATCACCATGCATATCATCATCCTCATCATGCACATCATCATGCATATCATCATGCATATCATCATGCATATTATCATGCATATATCATCCTCATCATGCACATCATCATGCATATATCATCATCATGTATTATCATGCATGATTTAATTCCAATTTCATCTTGGACCATCATATTTCTCATTCCTGGGACCAATGTTTGCGTCCCACACGTATCCAAGATACAATTTCAGATCATCCGGCTCCCCCACTCCCCGGGCATCTCGTACCCCAACTGGCATCACGAGGACCCTCCGGTATCCAGCCATTTAAGGCCACCGGGCAACCGGCCGCACCCTTCAGGCCAGGCATCTCGCACCCAATCCGGCGTCACGAGGTATCCCTCGGCATAATTACCATGCCGAGCTTCCGGCTCCCCCACTCTCCGGGCATCTCGACACCACTCGGTCTCCCGAGGACCCTCCGGCATTCGGCCACTCATGACCACCGGGCAATCGGCCGTACCCTTCTAGCCAGGCATCCCGATACTCCCGGGGCATCATCGGCTCACCTCCGATGGTCTTCTCAATTCACATTATTATGATTCAATTTATCATGACATATGATGTGATGACAATTCAAGATCATGCTCAACATTGAATACGTACATACATTTCAATTCCATGTCATACACATACCAAGACTTTGTCACATAATAACATGAATTAATTAAATGGAATCTATGCCAATAAAATAATCCATTATTATTTTATTTTATTTTATTATTTTATTATTTTATTATTATTTTGTTTTCATAAATAAATATTTAATATCTATGATTTTCCCAAAATCATAATATTCAAACAATCAATAAAATTCATGGCCAAATTGAATTTCTCCTAAATTTCACAATTTCCATGAAATAGCACCTTATATTCGGGTAATGGCCAGTCTTGTACAGTTTCCAAATAAATTCGATTAAAATACTCATATGGCCTTCAAAAATTACGAAATTTTACAGGGTGATAGCCAACACATTTTTGTGTACCTTTCAGGAAGAACCCTAAGCCAAATGATTTTTAGATTAATTTCTATAACTCTACAAAGCTTCTGGAACCACGACCGCGTCGTCCAGAACACACTTCTCCGAAATTTTTAGATCTCACCCATCTAATCTCTTTCGTTTCCTCTGAAATTTGAGTATGTTATGTAAAAAGGTGTCCTTTACAAGTTTCATGAAGGGATCTAGGTCAAATAACCAGAGTATGGTCACCATTTAAGTCCATGAAGTCTCGGGTGTCTCGAAATATTTCGCCAGAACCATTATTTCCAAGATCTAGCCAATTCACCAAGCTACACTTGTTATTTTTGCTTCAAATTTGAGTATGTTGTAGTTTAAGGTGTTTCTATAACTTTCAAGAAGACAACAAAGTGAGATCTCCAACATAAATCAACATGCAAACAAGAAATCGACAAGAGGTCAGTGAAAATTTCGCAGATCTAAGTCTCCGTACAATAGAACTTTTGACCCCTCAAATCTCCATCGTTTTCTACAAATGTTTAGTATGTCATAGTACAAGACGTCAGCTTCAACTTTCATGAAGACACCAAAGCCAAAATCGAACTCCAAATACCCATGCAAACTTGAACAAGCCACTGACTCCAACAAACCGAACAAGAACAGTCACACGGTTTGCAAACAATCAACTCTTACCTCGGTTTTTTTTTCGCACAAATCATACCTAAAAACGAACATGCAAACACCACAACAAACATGCAAGAGAAGTTACGGACTCCACTTGCCTTAAAGATGAACAAGCAACGAAGGACGGCGACGATCGGACGGCGAACGAACGGCACACCCTTCCAGCTCCGCCTCCTTCCCTCTCGGTTTCTCCCTTCCGCTCGAGCTCTCTCTCTCTCACACACCTCTCTCTCTTTGGACGAAATGAAGCAAGAAATCCGGCCACTCTCTCTCCTTACCCCTTTTATATCCCCTTAAAGCCCACGATTAGTAATGATTGATTCACCTCATGTCCAACCAATGCATGCTCTCCTTTGTGCCACATGTAATTTTTTATTTTTGAATTGATTGGGCTTGGGCTTAGGCCCATCCGGCCACTTCCTTTGGGCTGGTCGAGCTCCCTTCTTGGGCCCTAATGGGCCGACTAGCTTGGCCCACCAAGCTTTAGGCTAATGGGCCCAAGGCCCATTTCGAAAATTAATCCCCTTTTTTTTTTTGAATTCCTTTCTATAAATATTTCTAAATTCAAATTTCATCTTGGCCAAAGTCTTGGGATATTTTTAATTATTGAAATTTAAATCATATGGCCAAGCATTAATCTATTAAATTTGAATTTCCACAATCACAAGCATAATTCATTTAAATTAAAAGACTAATTGGCTAAGGCATAAGCCAAAAGAAATTCTATCACCTAATCAAAGATTTTTAACACACCTTAAGGCTCGGCTTTGAATTTCTGGGATGCCACACGCACATAGGCTAATATAGTATACTACTCTAACAAGCTGACAATTCATCGTGTTTAAAATACCCAAAAAAAATAATCGTGTGTGGGTACACGGTCGGTTTGAGCCAAAAATATAATATCTTTTTTTTAGAAAATTCCACTACTTAATATAGTCCATAAAGATATTTTTGGCATTGTAAACCAACGCCTGGTATTTTCTGATTAAATACTGAAATTACACAATTTAGGGATAAATACCCTAAAATTACAATTACCAGTCAATTTGTACAAATTAACACTCAATTAAATAAACCAAGTAGCCATTGCAATTAGCACAAAATTCCAGTCATCGACTATCCTAGTCTAATTTCTAGTATACAATAAATAATTAAATAAATACCAAAATAATAAATAAATACAATTAAATGCCGAAAATAGGAACTTAGGCCGGAAACGCCTAAGTAAGTACCGAAACGAGTCCAGAAAATTTTTGAACCAATCTGGATAAATAGAACATCTTATCTAGTCTTTAATTATGCTACTCTGACCACCTAACTTGCAAAAACTGATAATTAAATTGCTAATCCGTTATAACTAACAACCTAAACATTAATTAACCTAAACTAATCAACCCTTAAGAATCGTTAATTCCCTAAGTAGAGTTTAGTGAGTAAACTCACCTGTTTAAAGATCCAGTGAGTCCACAACGACGGCGAGGTGGATACGGGCAACAAACTACCCTGTGGCGACACCCGACAAGGCCCGAAAGTGGCTTAAAAGGGGCCCAACAGCTCATGGTTGGGCTAAGGGCTTTCGGCTATGTCCTTGGGCTAAAAGAGGTGGCGTGAGGCTTGGCTTAGGCTGGAAACGACCAAGTGGGTGGCTAGGCAGGCAAGCAAAGACTTCTAGCAGCGAGACGGGCAACCAAGCGTGCTTGGTGACTAGCAACGGTGGCTCAAAGGCGTCGGGAGGTGAGGCTAGGTGTGATTGGAGGTAGAACAAGTGCGTGGGCTCGCACGAGGGCACAATAGCGTGTGAGCGACAAGTGACTGCGACAGGGAGCTCAGCGAGCGGTTTTCTCTAGTTCTTTGGAAGCTCAAACACATTGAAAATGGAGAAAGGGCTGCACTGAAGAAGACGGGGATAGCAAAAGGTTGAAGGGGGGCACTTTGCCTCAAAGTCTGCTATCTCATCCTCTTTGTCCCTTGGTAAGGTCCCACCAACCATGGCTGTCATCCATGGTCCCTTGGCAGCCCACAAACTTCCCTTGCAAGACTAATTCTCCTTCAGTTGGACCTAAATCGGTCCCCATAAAATCCACCAAGGTGTTCTTAACCAAAGTCACATTTTTCCTCGCTAATAGAACCAACTTATATCCCAAAAACGCGATAAAAATGGTGCCCTGAATTTTTCAATAAAAAACGGTCATACTTTGAAGGTTTGCCAAAAATCTTAGTTTGCAAAAAAATCTTCGGAGGATGAGTCGACGGTCCTAAAATAAATCGTGACATGATAGAACTTTAAATTTCTAAAATTGGGTTCAAATTCACGGTTAATTTCAATCTGACGCAATTTTAGCGTGACTTAGTCTATCGAGTAGCTTTTATGAATTTTTAGTGCTATTGACCTGTGGTTGATTATTTTCAAGCAATAATGTACATCTTCAACACATTGGCGACTCCTGGTTGTCGTCAAAATCTCGAGATTTTGAATATAAACATAGGGTACGAAAATGACAGAAAAATCGGTCTAGTGACAATCGACAAGAATTTTGCAATTAGGTGGAATCACCTACACACTAATCACATACATTTGTCAAATCGACCTATCTCCAGTCTTTAATCGATTTTTAACTGTGCCGTAATTATCTCTACAGATTAACACGGTTGAACAGTCGATTCACGGTCGAATTCTCAAGTCTATTGTGTTAAAATCCCTTAGCGGCTACACCTGATAGACTAGTTATCTCGTGAGTGATCAGCTCTAGACAATAAAACTATAGGCGTGTCGATGAAAGGCCCAACTTATCCAATCGAAACAAGAATCTGAAATTTAGGATGTCACAACTTTTACCCTCTTATAAAAGTTTCCTCCTCGAAATTTAAACCATTACAAATATTTAACAAAAAGGTGCGTGTGCAGTCGTCTCATTGAATCCTCACTTTCCTAAGTTGCTGCTTCAGTGCCGTGGTGCTGCTATACCACTTTAACCAACGGGATCGTCTTGGTATACCAAATCTTCTCTTTTCAATCCATAATCTAAACTGGGCTTTCCACATATGACACTCTGTTGTTCACATCTAATTCCTCAAAATTAAGCACATGGGTCGGGTCAGGCTCATACTTCCTTAACATCAACACGTGAAAGACGTCATGCACTTGCACCAACCTCGGCGGCAATGCAAAACTACACTAGGATCCCGATTCTATCTCGAATCTCAAAAGAACCTACATACCTCGGACTCAGTTTCCCTTTTTGACAAAAGCGCGAAGTACCTCTCATTGGTGATACCTTCAGAAAAACGTGATCACCAACTTGAAATTCCAAAGGTCTCTGATGCTTATCGACATAGCTTTTCTAGCTACTCTAAGTGGTCTTTAATCTGTCTTTGATGACAGTAATTGCATCCACTGACTACTGGACTAACTCTGGGCCTGTGATCTTTCGTTCTCCGACCTCATCCCAACAAATTGGCATTCTGCACGCTCTACCATACAATGCTTCGAAACGAGCCATCTGAATGCTCTGCTAGTAGTTGTTGTTGTAGGCAAACTCATCAAGATGAAGCTGTTCCTCCCAACTTTCCTTGAAATCCAATATGCAAGCTCGTAGCATGTCTTCGAGGGTTTGAATCATCCTCTAAGACTGGCCATCCGTCTAAGGATGATAGGCCATACTATACTCCACGTTCGTTCCTAATGCAGCCTATAAACTCTTCCAAAAGGTAGCTGTAAATCTCGGGTCTCGGTCTGTTTATAACTACTTTGATCTTGGTCGAGTCCACGAAGATTCCTTCTATGGGTAGTATTTTGGCTCCAGGATTGGTTGAAGGGCAAAGCAACACCAAACCACCATATTTTGATGGAAATGAGTACAATGCGTGGAAGAACAAAATGAAGGCATTCCTAAGATCCAGAGATCCTTTAGAATGGGATGTTGTTGAAAAAGGAATCAATCCAAAGGCAATATCAGCTTCAAGCAAAGGGAAAGAAGTGATAGAAAAAGATGCTGAAGAATCCTCTCAAGATGAAATTACCAAGGGATAGACTTTTGGTGTTAAAGCTATTTATTCTTTATACTATGCCTTGTCTCCCACCGAAGACAAAAAAATCTCCTCATATGAAATGGCAAAAAAAGTTTGGGATAGGCTTCATGTCATTTATGAAGGGACTGATCGTGTGAATGAGACAAAGATAAATATTCTACTTGGACAATATGAGTCCTTTAGAATGAAGTCTGGGGAATCTATTTGTGATAAGTTCAGTCGCTTTATAGAAATTGTAAATGGCTTGGCTTATCAAGATCAATCAATTTATGGACCAACGAAAGTCAATAAATTACTACGTGGACTTTCAAAGCACTAGAATCATGTGAATACTTCAATTAGAGAAACTAAAAGGATCATGCCTTTTTCTATTGATGAACTGATAAGCACGCTTGAATCGTACAAAGTGAAGCAGATCAATCACGAGGAATATTTAAAAGGTAAGAAATCAATTGCATTAATGTTTAATGTTGATTATGATGATATAGATACGGACGATGACATGGATGACGAGGAGCTGGCCCTTATGGTAAAGAAATTTAGAAAACTGAATAGGATAGGAAGAAGGTTAGATTGGAAGAAGAAAAAGCATGCAAAATTCTCAAAAGAGACCAATGGAAGGCAAAGACATAATATGTTTCAAATGCAAGAAAAAGTGACACATAAGGCCAAACCATCCCTTCCTGAAAAAGAAGAAAGGGAAGTATGAGAAGTATAAGAAAGCTCTTAAAATAGAAACCAGGAGTGACACTGAATGTGAGGAAAACAAAGAGGAATTTGCAAACATATGTCTGATGGCTCACTCAAAATCAGACTTAAACTCATAATCAGACATAGATTCAAATTCGACAAGGAAATCAAGGTAAGTCACTCAGAAATTCCTATTAAAGTGTCTATGTATATTGATGAACTTTGCCTCAAGCTCAAATCCTCTGTTAAAAGGATTTCCGAATTGGAAAAGGCAAATTCTAAGCTCAAGCAATAAGAAGACTCTTTGACAGAAAAGTTTGAAAATCTAAAAAATGATTTTGATGGTTTGGAGGAATGTGCTAACTCTCTTTCAAGGGAAAATGTTTTGTTTAAAAAAAGAGATTTCATATTTTTCCAAAATTTTTTCCAAAGGATCATAAAAATTAGAGAAAATTCTTACAACTCAAATACCCTATTTAACAAATCTGGTTTGGGTGTGAATAATGAAACGAATTCTTTAATTTATTTTCTCAAAGTAAAAGAGAGACTTAGACAAAGACCTCCAAAGTCATTTTACAAAAATCATTTTCAAAAAGTTTTTTTTAAAACCTATTGGCCAAAATGCTCTAAGATGTTCTAGGTGTATCAGCTCAGAACATTTTGAGGATGAATGTCCCAAAGTTTGGAGACCATTTAAGAAGGATTGAGCAAATATTGTTTTTAACACTAACTCTCTTGGACCCAAGAAAATTTGGATACCAAAGAAATTTTGAGTTATTCATCTGATTACAGGTCACTATTAAAAGAAAAATCAAATGGTACTTGGATAGTGGCTATTCGGGCAGGGATGTCACGCCTCGAGCCCCAGGTACACGCACATCCCTCGGCGGTCGATTAAAAATGCGACGTCTCAGGATGTGCCGCCAACCCCTTTTTTTTCTTATCTTTCAATCAAGCACATGCGAACCAATTAAATAAACACCTGACCAACAAACAATCATAGGGATAGTAAAACAAAATCGTGATTCTCCCATAAAAACCACGACTTATTTAACCACTGCTGTCCTTAGGGAGTTTAATGATTTACAAGTCCTTACACTAGCAACTTCCAATCGACCCTCCCAAAATCCTCAGGGATCAGGGTCACCCTAAACTTTGCTAATGGCAGGGCCAGCAAAAAGGTGTTACATCTTGCGCCCACCACATCCGCACTTAGTAGATCTCCACGTTACGGCCTTGAAAAAGGTTAGCTCACAACGGGGTGAGATAAAATCTTAGCGAGTCAAAACCCTAAACCCCAAATAGAACGCAAATTCGCCTCGAAAGCAATCCTAAGCACACACCCTAAACCCCGATTAGAACTTACCTCGCCTCAACATATATCATCACACCCTAAACCTCGAGCGCACACACATCTCTCGATGGTCGATGAAATTGCGATGTCCCAAGACGCATCGCAGACCCATTCATTTTATTGCACATGCGAAAGCGAAATAAAAACCCTTGACAGCAAACAACATGGGATAGAAAAGCAACACAACAATTTTCACAAAACACTTCTATATAAAAACTAGTCTGTCTACAAAAAAGATTGGCTCTAAAAAGAAGCTGTCTTATGATCTACTAGTCGGACACATTCACTGATCTTTCGGACTCCACCTCCATAGGCTTCGAGGGCGTCGGGTCGTCCCCAGCCCAATTAGGAGCGTCAGTTGTACCCTTGCCCAGGGTGGCATTGACTACAACAGCAGGGATATCAAAACCCTCAAGGGGACCTACCCTATACCTATTAAGTTGGAGTCCATGGCGATACCACACCTTAAATCAATGAGGTACCATCGAGGTAGGCCCTCATTGACCCAGACAGTGGTAATAACCAGCTCATAGACCTAATGGCTCTCAGGAACCGGGACGTCTATGCTTCACTTTATAACTCCTTGAGGCCGACCAAAATGTTCCGAAGGGACTGCCATCTAAGGACTTCAAAAGGTTAAGCCCACGATGGGGTGAGACATTGTCTAAACAAGTTCATCCCCCAATCCCTATTAGGAAGGGAATACGCTTAAGGTGACCTAATCACACAATACAGAGGACTTATCTCGCCTTACTTCCATCCTACACGTCAGTATAATTCATATATCACATATGTGCAGTAATAACACTCGATCATTTGGAATGTCTCAATTCACATCTCAATCAATCAATCCATCAATCGATCACAGGGGTCCTTATTATAAAGCCAAATCGTTATGACATGTCTCAAACTGTGCCAAACAATTTTGTCTCATAATCCGGTGTGTCAACTTCAATCAATCACATGTTCCAATTGGTTATTGCTCGCACAAGCACAATCTACTGACGCACATCGGTCTTCTAGCGTAGCCAGGTTTTGTCTCACTCCTTTGAGCATGGCAACATCCACTGACGCACATCGAAGATTGCATTCCTGAAGGAGCATCAGTCCGAAATCTACTGCGATAGGCATCTGTTGTCCTAGGGCGTCCCATATAAGGGCAACGTCCTACCGACACACATCGGGGACGGGTTCACTTAGCCATCACACGATCAATCAATTCCGGCCAAGGATATTATGCTTTGCATTCAAATACCTCAATTAAGATAATATGCTTGGCCTATTTTCTTCGTATTAAAAACACCAGATAAATATAATCGTGTGTGGATACACGGTCAGTTTGAGCCAAAAATGCGATATCTTCCATTTTAAAAATCCCACTACTTAATATAGTACCTAAAAATATTTTTGGCGTTAAAAATCGACGTCCTGTATTTTCTGATTAAGTACCAAAATTTCACAATTTTGAAATAAATTCTCAAAATCACAATCACCACTCAATTTGCACAAATTAACATTTAATTGCATAAACTAAGCACACCATTGCAATCAACACGAAATTCTGGTCACTAGCTATCCGGTATAATTTCCAAAAAATACTAAATAATTAAATAAATTACACAATTAATTAAATAAATGCAAATTAAATCCATAAATACAAACTTATGCCTAAAATGATAATCTAACTACCTAAATAGGCCTAGAAAATTAATGCACCTATCTACAAAAATAGTAAATTTTATATAGCCCTTAATTAATCTAATCTAACCACCTAACAATCTTAATTACGCAATTAAATCACTAATCCATCTAAACTAACCACCTAAGCCATACTTAGCCAAAGTTAATCAACTCTTAAGCATAATTAACTCCCTAAGTAGAGTTTGGCAAGTAAACTCACCGGTTTTGCGAGTCGATGAGTTCGTGGTGATGGCAACGTGGAGGCGAGCAAGACTCGAGCCTACGGCGACACCAACGGAGGCCTTAGCCCTAGCTAAACTTCAGCCTAAAACGGGGCTTGAAGCTCTCAGCCCTTGCTAAACTTCGGCCTCTGTCCAAGGGCCGAAGTGGCTGAATCGAGCGGCTAGAATGGCTGGAAACAGGTTGCGGTCGCCGCAGCGGCTCCAGGCAGGTGATGGCGGTGGCTCTGGTGGCTGGACGGATGGCTTGGATGACAGAGGAAGCTCGGGAAAGCTGTAATGCGGCTTGGCTTTGTCGGACAAGGGCTCGGGATGGCGAAGGCGTGCGGATGGGCGCGCGGGGTGGTGCGCAAGAGCTTGGGCGACGCAATGGTGCACGACAACAGCAGGGGTCTCGAATGGTGGCTGGCTTCGCTGCAGGGGGTCTCTCTATAGTTTCTTAAGCCCACAACAGCAACAACAATGGAAGATATCCAACAAGGAAGAAGAAGAGAGGAGCTGTAGCAAGAGGGGGGGCCTCCAAGCCTCAAAGTCTCCTCAAAATATCAAAACACTCATCACCAAGGCCCCATCATGTCCATCTCTATCCTCAGCCGTTTTTTCCTTCACCAATCTTCCCCAACAAGCCATAGTAGAAGCTGGAATGTTGCACCCCCTTTGGACCTGCGAATTTTGGACATTACCCCACCAATTCCAATTCAATTCTTCTCCAATTGGACTCAAATCAAAGGCTAAATGTCAAGGAGGATGTCCACACTTAATTCAACATTTTTCCTTGGCAAATAGTCTAACTTGAATGCCAAAAGTGCAATAAAAAAACGGCCCTCTAATTTTTCCGATCCAAAATAGCGCAACTTTGAATTTTCGCCGAGAATTCCGATTTGCCAAAAAATATTTAGAGGATGAGTCGACATTTCTAAAATAAACCGTGACATGATAGAGTTTTCAATTTCTAAAATTGGGTTCAATTTCGTGGTTAATTTCAACTGGACATGACTTTAGCGTGACCTAACCTACAGGGTAGTTTCTACAAATTTCTAGCGCATTTGACCCGTGGTCATTTATTTTCGAGCCACATCGTACATCTTAGACACATTGGCGACTCTCGATTGTCGTGAAAATCTTGAGATTTCAAATACGGGCATAGGGTACAGAAAAATTGGTTTAGTGTCGTTCGACAAAAAATTTCAATGAGGTGGAATCACCCTTACACTAATCACATACCTTTGTCGAATCGACCTATCTCGATCTCTGATCGATTTTGACAATGCCGTGATGACCTTTGCAGATTAGCATGGTCGAGCAGTCGATTTCTGGTCGAATTCTCAAGTCTATTACATTTAGATTCCTTAACAGCTTCACTTGATATATTAGTTATCCCATGAGTAATCAGCTCAAGGAAAAGAACTATAGGCGCATCGATGAAAAGCCCAACTTATTCAATCGAAAATAGAACTTGAAAATCAGGATGTCACATATATACCATCATCAATGCAGTAAGTGCAGTTTAATTACCGAAACACGTCATTTCAATCACATGAATCCTGATTATAAGGCCAAACTATTATGACGCGTCTCATACCTTGCCAAAAAATTTTGTCCCATAATCAGGCGCAGCTATCATAACCATTCAGGTGTGTTCCAATTATTATGACCCATTGGCCACGGCTAACTCGATAATCAGCAGTCATCCGACATAACCGGGTGTCGTCTCGCTCCGTTTGTTACGGCATCATCCCGCGTATTCATACTCATCAAGACGGCATTCCACACAGGAGTATCGGCCGACCTCCATCGCGTGGCATTCGTTGATGTGGGGCATCCGAACTTAATCAAGCATTGTCCCGCATATTTATATGCATTAGGATGGGTTCATTATCCCTCATATTCATACACATGGAGGTCACATGAGCACACAATCAATCAACCCATTTCTTATCTTTCTCATAAGCCAAGAATCACTAAAATCCCTTTTGCAAATAACAAGTTGGAAACTCTTTTTTTTTTTTTATTCAAAACTTTTGAAAATAAATTTGTACGTGGTCACATACTCAAAATCAATCCGTCAAATTTTGCACACTTCTGCTACAAAACCTTCTTGTTTTATTGAGCAAAAAAATTCGGCATCCAAACCCAACACCTTATTTATTTTCTATTTTCTTTCCCAATCACCCTTTTTGGAACTAAATTTGGGTAATCTTTTTTTTTTGTTCAAAACCTTTGAAAAGAAAGTCATAGGTGCTCATGTACTCAAAATTAATCCGCCAAACTTTGCATGTACCTAGTTTAAAACCTCATTGTTTTATAGAGAAAATAAGTTTTGGTGTCAAATCCGACACCTAATTGCTTTTCTAATTTATTGCCCATAAGGCCATCTTTTGCAATAGCAATAAACAACCACCATAAAATAACCATTCACATATCATCACATAAGTTCTAAGCATGTCAAAAGTCAACCACATCACCAAATATGCATTGTCCAGCAAGCACAACATCAAGAACAATCACAAACAACTAGTGGTCCTAGTCGGCAAAAACCGGGCTACTTGTGTGTCTCCAAGTTTAATTCCAGAAACATAATCAAACAAGCTCAGAAAATTCTCAAATTCGAATATGTTCTAAAGGACACTTAAAAAAACACTTTTTATGAAGACATCATAACTAAGATTTTTCTATATCGAGAGAAGTAAATTTCTCAAACCGTTACAAAAACTATTACCGTGTCAAGAAATTACGTTTTCCAAAATCAGTTTAGTTCGAATTGCAAAACTTGTCCGTTTAATCTAAAATTTGACTATGTTAAACTAAAGAATGTAATGAACAACTTTTGTGAAGAAACTCTTTAGAAAATCAAACCCTATGAGTTAATAAAAATCCTGTGAACACCGAAAGGTCACTGTATCCAGCACAATCTAAGATTATGTTTTGCAAATAACAATTCCGAAATCTCATTCCTTTAAATCCCTAAAATATTGAGTAACATTTATCTCATAGCTGAAGATGTCCAGAACATCTTTTCAAGAAAGAAGAAACCTCAAAATCGTAGCACATTTTTCCCCACAAAAATGGCAAGCGGCGAGCGTCCAGCAAACTGATGGGAGAAATCCACTAAACCAAGCTATATCACCCTCATTAGTACTAATCCAACCAACTAGATCAATACTAATCCATCTTAAGGCTAATCTAACCAAACTAGATAAACACTAATTCGTCTTAAGGCTAATCTCACTTAATACTAATTTAACTAAGCTAATTAGCACTAATCTAACCCCATAAGCGCAATTAACAACCTAATCAAGGATTAGTGAGTTAACTCACCCGATTAAGACTGCGGCGGGTTTACAGTGACAGCAACGCGATGGCGGTGAAAACCTAAGTCAACCGTGTCTCCAACGGAGCTCAATCGGCGAAGGAAATGGCCTTGCAAGCTCCCGGCCAAGGGAGAGGTTCAGTTCTACTTTTGTGGTTGCTGCTGGTCGGTCTTGGCTTGGGTTGGTCACGGAGGTTGGTCGTGGGACGAGCAGCTATGTGACGGTGAGGCAGACGTGGGGGTGGTGCTGGACACGAGGCTGTTGGGCTGAACGCCGGTGACTGGGCTGCTGGACAGAGTGGTGTGGTTGCTAGGGTGATGAGGCGTGAGGATGGTAGTGGAGGCGTGAGGTGAATTATTGATGCAACAGCCAAGAGGAACAAGCTGGTGGGATGGTGGTGGGTGATGCGGCAACAAGAAGGAAGAAAAAGGCTGGAGGTGCAGAGGAGAGGGGAAAGGAAGAAGAGGGGTGGGCTGTTCGTTGGTGGGGGTCATTGCGTGAGGGTGAAGATGGGATGCGCTGAAGAAGAACTGGGCAGAGAGAGGGGAGGTGCTAAATGTGAGAGAGAGAGTGAGAGAGAAGGAGAAAGAGAGGGGGAAAGAAAGTCCAAGCTCTAACCAATGGGAACCTAGGGAGAAATATCTAATGCATCATTGCATTGCCCACAAAGTCTTCATGCATAGAAGTCAAGAGGTCCTCCAATGGCTATTTTTCCTTTCAATTTCTCACAACAAACGCATTATGGGCAGCGAAAATCCCCTTCTTCCTCTAATTCCGAATTTCCTCTTTCTTTTATGTTTTATCCGAAAACCGATTTTTCCACAAATTTCCGGGCTTGACGGAATTTCTTCAAAAGAAGAGAAGATGTCCTAAAAATAAATCATGACACACTCGAATGTTCGATTCCCGAAAATGAGTTCAATTTCATGGTTAAAATCGACCGAACGCGATTTTAGTACAACTTAACCTATTGGGTAGCTTTTAGGGATTTTAGCGCGTTTGACCTGTGGTCGATAATTTTCGATCCACGTTTGTGCATCTTTGACTCCTAGGTGACTCTCAGTTGTCGTAAAAATCGTAAGGTTTCAATTACGAGTACCGAGTATAATATCGATAGAAAATCGGGTTAGTGCCGTTCAACGCAAATTTTGCAATCATGTGGAATCACCCGCAATTCAATTACGTGTTTCCGTCGAATCAACCTATATCTGATCACAACTCAATTACAACGGTGTCGTATTGACCCTTGTCGATTATTACGGTCGAGCAATGGATTTCCAATCGAATTCTTAAGTTTGTCGCATTTATATTGTGACATCCAGATTTCGCCGGACCTCGGAAACGTAACGGCCCATCACGGATCGACAACTTTGCTAATGGACTGTGTCATTGACACCAATTGTGAACGCCATTTCATCATCATTATCATTGGACCGAGTCGTCACGTTACGCGATGATCTTAGGATATACCCTCGTAGTCGCACCTTTGCTGCGTCAAGATAATCCAATCATCGCATGGCATATTATTTCGTCAAAAGTTTCTTGACATAAGGCCAATTGTGAGACCAACCTCATCCGCCTTTGCACCTTACTAAGTTAACCTCCCATGCTTGCATTCGACATCTTCATGTACACGTTCAATGTGACCAATTACAAAGGAAAAATTGGCAATCCAGAACTGCACATTTCCCTCCTACGCATGAAGACGATGCCACCCAAGTATTCATGCAACAAGAGAAGAATTTGGACCTTAATGTAAGCCATGTTTATTTTTTTTAAGTGAGTCAAAGAAGGAGGGAATATAGCCTTGCATGGAGGACGTGCATGCATGGGGGCTGTCTCTGCCCAAGCTGCCCCGTGCCCTCTCTCCATTTGGTCGACAAAATGAGCCAACAAAAGGGGTGAGAAGTTGACCGAAGAGCCACGTAATCTCCTTCTCGGTGGCCAGCAGACGAACGTAGGGAGGACAGCTGCTGGAAGAGGGGCCGTTGAGGCCCCATGCGCCCAAAGAGAGAGGCCACGTTTTCCCCCACCTATCCCTGCCCCCTTCTGCCACCGGTGTCTCCGTTTGTTGATTGGGGAAGTCAACATGCAAAGCCTTCGAAGAAGAACGGAACAGCAAGAGAGAGAGAGCGAGTGAGAGAGAGAAAGCGAGCGAGCGAGAGGGAGAGAAGGAGGGAGAAGCAGCTCTTCTTCCTCACTATCGGTTCTGCTCCTGGAGCGTGTGCCACCGCCGCCACCGGTCGCGCCTCCGTCCACTGCTGAGCAGATTCAACCCTCTCAGCCATGTTGTAGCCACCCGCACCAGCCGCGTTGCATCAGTCGTTGTGTCGTTCCGCAACCTGCCTTAACTGTAGCTCGTAGTTTGCGCTCAGCTCATCGTCAACACCGTTGGACCTAAGGCAAGTGGAAGTCTACTAACCCATATAGTGTAGTGCTGTTGTTGCCTAAGGAAGTGCGTCATTAGATTTTTTTTTTTTTTTTTTTTTTTTTTTTTTTGCGTCGTTAGATTGAATTGTCTGAATTTTGTGTGTTGGATGGTGGAATAGATGATGACCGAGTGGGTTGAGGTTAGGAAGTTGAGGAAATTTTCATATTGCCTATGAATGATTGTGGCTTTTGGATTTCAAATGTACACCGATTTTGCGACTACGAAGCTTTGAAAATATTAACCGTAAATTGATTTAGAAAACCTCCCGATTTGTATTAGAATTTATATGTACCCTGGCACCGATCTCAAATGTTTTAAGGAAATGTGTGGTGCTTTCAAAATTCCGAATTTTATATCAACTATTCTAAATCATTAAAAGATTGAGACTGAATTTACCGATCTGCGGTTTTCAAGCTTTCTTATAGTTTTGAAAAAAATTTGTCGCGAGCCGTGAGGTGTGAGTACCATTCAAGGTCTTACTTGTGAATTTCGAAAATAATGGAGGGTTAATTGTGAAAATGGAATTTTCGGGAAAAGCCCAAGGGATTCTCTGTATTGGTGATTCGAAAACATTTTGGCATTTAAATGATTTAATTACTACACCATAGTTGATGTGTTATTGCTACCGTTGAACCCTCGGGTCGACGATGCCCTGGGAGTCGGGTTGCCTGGAGGATTGTAGTGGCGATGCCTCTGGATGCCTGGGGACTGGTGAGCCCCAAAGGTTCCTCGGGAGTGTCGGGATGCCCGGGAAGTGTGACGTAACATGTACCAGATGCATGTGGGACATCATTGACATGGTGAGCCCCGGTGGTTCTTCGTGATGCTAGGTGAGGTATGGGATGTGGCATCCCAAAATTCATGGCAACCTCTAGTTACATTAAAGTCTATGAATAGGTGATGGAAGTACCATCAAGTTATTTTATGGCCATTTAATCCATAATTTGTAATAAGATTTATGGCCAAGCTTTTAAGGGATAATTATGTGATAGGAAAGAAAATCCTATCATTGGCCATGTGTTTTATAAATTGGGATTTATGGAATTATGATTTCAAGATTTTGGCCATGTGGAATTTAGTAATTAAATTCTTAAAAGAAAGAATTAAAGATGAATAATTGAAATGTGAAATTAGGATTTAAATTAGGTTTGGGCCTTAAGCCCTAAAAAGGTGGATTTTAATGGGCCAAGTTGGCCGGCCCATTGAAGCCCACAAGTGGGCCGCCGTCGACCAAGAAAGGGGGAGGAGTGGCCGGCCCAAGCCCAAGCCCAAAAAGCCCAAGCCCAAATTAAAAAAAAAAATCCAATAGGACAAGTGGCACTAGACTCTCATGCATTGGCTTAGGGAAGAAGGCCATGCATTGGCTGGTTTGTAGGCAAGTAATCATGAGGATTTGGGGGTATAAAAGGGAAGAAGAGGAGAGAGAGAATGGCTGGTTAGCCATTCGGCCAAGTGAGGGAGAGAGAGAGAGGAAGCTGAGAGGGAGAGAAAGGAGCCCGTTCGCCGCCATGTGCCGTCCGCTCGTGCTGTTCGTGAGGTCTAGAGGCAAGTTGGGAATCCACTTTCTACTCTTGCACCAATGTTTTCGCATGAACTGTTTGGAGTCAGAAACTTGTTTGAGCTTGCATGTGTGTTTAGTGTCCGATTTTGGCTTCGATTTCTTCATGAGAGTTGTATCTGACATCTTGAAATATAACATACTGAAATTTCGTGGAAAATGATGGAGATTTGAGGGGCCAAACCCTCATCCTACGGAGATGCTAGATCTGGAATATTTTCGTATGAACTGTTTGAGTCAGAATGTTGTGAGAGCTTGCATGCATGTTTAGAGTTCGATTTTGGCCGTGATATCTTCATGAGAGTTGTAGCTAACATCTTGAACTACAACATACTGAAATTTCGTGGAAAATGATGGAGATTTAAGGGGTTAAAATATTATCCTACGGAGACCTCAGATCTGGAAAGATTTCACTGACATCTCGTTGGATTTGTGGTTGCATGTTGGTTTGTGTTGAGAATATCTTTTCGATTTATTCATGAAAGTTGTAGGGGATATCTTAAACTACAACATACTCAAATTTTAAGTGAAATGAACAAGTATAGCCTAGTAAATCGACTAGATCTTAAAGACGGTAATTCTGGTGATGTGTCCCGAGATACCCGAGACTTCATGGACTTAAAAGATGACTATACTCTGGTTATTTGACTTAGATCTCTGCATGAAACTTGTAGAGGATATCGTGATGTATAACATACCTAAATTTCAGAGGAAAAGAAGAAGAATAGGTAGGTGAAAACTCAGTATTTTGAAGAAGCGTGTACTGGACAATTCGGTAATGGATCCAGAAGCTTCGTAAGACTGTAGAAACTAATATAGAAAGAATCTGGCTTGGAAGTCTTCATGAAAGATGTATGAAAATGTCTTGGCTATAAGTCGGTGAAATTTCATAATTTTCGGAGGTCATATGGATATTTTAATCGAATTATTTCGGAAACTGTGCATTCTGTTGATGTCCGAAATTACATGTTGTATTTGTGTGAATTGTACCTCCTTGTGTGGAATTCGATTGGGCATGTATCTTTCATGAAATTGCTATCTTATATACTTGTCTGCCACTAGCCTTAATTTCATGATTTTTAAAAATCATATGAATATTTAATCTAAATATTTTCTAAAAGTGGCATTTGCTGGAATTTTGTATGGATGGGATGATGATGTATTGATGCATGCATGACTATGAATTGAGATGCATGTATGAATTGAATGCTGCATATGATCTTGTTGGTCATTATATTGTGTGCCATGATGAGTTGAGAACTAAATTGGTGGCCATGGATAATGATGAATGAGGAAGCCGTTTGTGGCGGATGATTATTCCCCGGGAGTTTCGGGATGCCCGGTGGTATACGGTACGTAATTCCAGGGGAGGCCTGGTGGTATGTCGGTACGTAATTCCGGAGGGCAGGGGAAACCATTTTTATGGCAAGCCCCGGAGATTCCCTGGGAGTGTCGGGATGCCCGATGGTATACGGTACATAATTCCAGGGGAGGCCTGGTGGTATGTCGATACGTAATTCCTGAAGCCCTGTCGGAGGTTTCTGCCCGAAGGGAATGCCTCGCGATGCTAGTTGGGATGCGAGATGCCCGGCCAGGGAGTGTAAATGCCGGAAGCCTCGTCGGAGGTCTTTGCGAGAGGATACCTCGTGATGCTAGTTGGGATGCGAGATGCCGGGAATGTGGGGGTGCTGGATGCCCGGTTGTATCTTGGATACATGCCCGGATGGTTCTCGCGATGCCAAGATTAGGCGCGAGTGATGAATGTGGGATGCAAACATTGGTCCCGGGAATGAGAAATGTGGTGGTCCAAGATGAAATTGGAATTAAATCATGCATGGTGATATATGTATGACATGATGCATGATGGTGATATGCATGATGATATGCATGATGATAAGCATGATGATGGTGATGATATATGACGATATGCATAATGATGATGATGATGATATGCATGATAATATGCATGATGATGATGATGATGATGATGATGATATACATGATGATGATAATGATAATGATATGCATGATGACATGCATGATGATGATGATGGTGATATGCATGATGATATGCATGATGATGATGATATATGATATGGCATGATAACATGTGTAATGTGATGATGTCATGATGAAGATGACATGTATGATATGATGATGCATGATAGTATGCGCATGACTTCAAGGTAAGTAACGCCTACAATGCATGTATGATTTGTATGATGCATTGAGTGGTTATTGGATTCCTTTACTTGCTGAGTGATTGTACTCACCCCTTTTGGGGACCAACATTTCAGATTAGTGGATGGATCGAGTGATTGGATATGACTGTGAGGAGGAGGATAGCAAAGGAAGGAGCTTTTAGATGCCGACACCGATCAATGAACTTTAAGTATACGACTGTTGGAGGAGATGTCGGTCATCTTTTGAAGTATAGCCATGTATAGGAAACTATGGCATTTCGATGTACCAACTAAAGATGTCCATCTGCTTTATGTAAATAAAAGTGTATGGCTTTAATTTATATAAGATGTTTAGTAGGTGTGCATCATTTTCTGAATATAGAGAAGGGAGTTGTTGGATGCGATTTCGTATATAAATTGTGCAAGGGACCGATGAAAAAAAAAATGTAAACCCCCTGAGTTGTATGGACCCGCTACGATTGAAATGGTATTAGAGTGACATGTTATTAGGAAAGTGAATGGTAAGCGATGTGGCGACCCTAATCGAATTGGGGGCCGTCGAGGGGTGTCACATGGGATGCCTGGAGATGTGACGTAATGTGACATTCTGATTTTCAAGTCTGATTTTAGTGAGATGAAATGGGTTCTTCATCAACGCGCCTATAGTTCTATTCCTTGAGTTGGCCATTCACAGGATAATTAGCTTATCAGGTGAAGCTATTAAGGAATCTAAATGCAATAGACTTGAGAATTCAACCAGGAATCGACTGTTTGACCATGCTAATCTGCAAGGGTCATTACGGCACCATCAAAATCAATCACAGACCGGAGATAGGTTGATTTGATAGAGGTATGTGATTAGTGCGTGGGTGATTCCACCTAATTGCGAAATTTCTGTTGAACGGCACTAGACCAATTTTTCTGTCATTTCTGTACATTGTATCCATAATTGAAACCTCGAGATTTTCACGACATCTGAGAGTCGCCAATATGACGAAGATGTATAACGTGGCTTGAAAATAATCGACCATGGGTCAATTGCACTAAAAATACCTAAAAGTTATCCGGTAGGTTAGGTCACGCTAAAATTGCGTCAGATTGAAATTAATCGCGAATTTGAGCTTGATTTTAGAAATTGAAAGTTCTGTCATATCACAATTTATTTTAGGAACGTCTGCTCATCCTTCGAATAATTTTTGGAGAATTCGGGGTTTTTATGGAAAATCAATTCAGACATTTCGGAAAAGAACGGAAATTCAGATTGGCCAAATTGAAAGGATTTTTAGCCTCCTTAGTGAGCCTAATTGGTCAAGGGAAAGTGTAGAAATTATGTGGGCTTCTTTTTTGACAAAATTAGATATCAAATTGGAGAATTGTTGAAGAAATTGAAGTCTAAGGTGAGGAAATTCGGAGCCTTGGATGGGGGCTGCAACATTGGCATCAAAATTAAGTTATTTGTGGATTTAAATTGCAAGAAAGTATTTAGGGGACCAAGCATTAAGTGCATTAGATATTTTTGTTGACTTATTGCCCCCCTTTTTTCTAATCTTCTCATGCACGCCTCACCGGTTCCACCCCGCTTCTTCATGCAAGCCCATCCGACATCTCTCTCTCTCTCTCTCTCATCCCTCTCCTTCGATCTCTCTTTAGCACGCCAAGCAAACTGAACCCCTCCCCTCAACTTCTGCCTTTTCTTTCATTTCCCTTGAAGGTCAAATTCTCCACTTTCATGTTGCCATCTCCATCGATCTTCCATTTGCTGCCACGTCACCATCTTCATACGATTGGTCAACCACCAGCATTGACGCCCTATTGAATCCCTTAGCATTGACTCCTCCAGCGCATCCATCCACCATCTTCAGTCCACAATCAACCCCTGCCAACGAAGTCAGCCTTCGTGTCTCCCTTGCAGCTTCCCCATGCGCCAGCTACCAACACCACCGATTCCCTTCCATCTTCACTTCATCTGTTGCTGCGTCCACCGCAAAGCAACCGCACAAGTTACTATCCGCAACTTAGCCGAACCAAGCTGAGTCCAACCCCTTGGCCGTGACTTGCGGGGCCGTATTCAGCTTCGGTTTGTCTCCCATTGGCATCGCCACTTCGGAGTTTGTCGCTTGTCTCCATGTCACCGTCACCATGGACTCACCAGCTCGCAAATCAGGTGAGTTTTCTCACTAAACCTTGCTTAGGAGGTTAATTGTGCTTAGGGGGTGATTAGTTTAAGTTAATTGAGGATTAGGTGGTTAGTTAGATTAGATTAGTGATTTAATTATCCAATTTTACATGTTAGGTTGTTAGATTAGATTATTTAGAGACTAGACAGGTTGTATTAATTATCTAGATTCATTCGGAAATTTTTTGGGCTTGTCTCGGTAATTAATTAGGCTTTTTCTGTGGCATCCTAGAATTTCTTGTCAATCCTTAGAGGTGCTCTAATTTATGTTTCGCATTGAGATTCTGGCCATGCGATTTATGGGTTGGAATTTATTAAATTAGGTCACAAAGTTTTGTGAATTATAAATTTCAATTAGGTGATTATATAATTAAGGTTTAAGGTGGATTATTAGGATGAGGGTGGACTGGACATTTAAAGACCAAACCAACCCATAGCCCCACCCCTTTCTCGATCGGCCACGAAGCCCAAGGAGGAGATGCTGCCCAACCCAAGGCTGGCCCAAACCCATGAGGGGTTGTCGTCGCACGAAGGAGGGGGGGGGGAGTCCGGTTGCATGCCTCCCCCATTTGTCCCATGGTGATGGCCAAGTCTCCTCCATGCAAATGGTAATGATGGCTAATGATGGAGGGGAGGAAAATTAGAGGGAGAGTGGCCAGTTTAAGCGAGAGAGAGGGAGAGAGAGAGGAGGGTTCGTTTGAGAGAGAGAGAGGAGAGAAAGAGAAGAAAGAAAGGAAGAAAGGAAGAAGAGAAGAAGGAAGGAGGAGGGGCCGTTCGTCTGCCGTCCGTCGCCGCCGTGTCCCGTCGCCGTTGTGCTCGCTGTTTGGTCGGTCTAGAGGCAAGGGGGATCCTTGATCTACTCTTGCATGTTGTGTGTAGTGTGCGTGACTGAATGGTGACAAATTTCGGATGCCTAGGATGTGAAAAATTGAAGTTTTAAGAGTGGTGTTCTAGGCTAGTGTACTGTTCTTGAGAAAACAGCTCGACCTTGGATGTTCTAGTGACTTGCATGTGATGTTCGAGTTGGATTTTGGCTTTGACTTCCAAATGAAAGCTGTTAAGGACTTCTTGGAGTATAACATACTCAAATTTGGGAAAAAAAACAAGTATAAGTGGGTTAAATTGTTATTCTTTGGAAAAACTGGATCTGGAAATTTCGGTACTAGGAACAGGGGTTTCAACTGTCCATATTTAGTTACCTAGGACGAATCTGACTTTGAAGTCTTCATGAAGTATATACCTTATGGTCTTGGCTATCACATAGTCAAATTTCATAAATTTTTAATTTCATTTGGGTATTTAATCAAAAATGTTTCTAAAACTGTGTAATCTGATGTGTTCGGACTTGGTAATGTTGCAATGCATGGTCTATACCGTTTTGTATGAGATTATTTTGGAAAATTGTTCTGCATGAAATATCTCTTTTTATGTCTTGCCTACAACATATTAAAATTTTGTGATTTTTGAAGTTTATTTGCCTATATAACCAAAAATGTTTCAAAAACTTTGCAAGTGGAACGGACAGAATTAGTAGTGCTGTGATGCATGGTCTGTATTGAACTATATGGGGATCTTTTAGTATAGTGTTCTTCATAAAATATCTGCCTTTATGTCTTGAATATCACATGTTCAAATTTCATAATTTAAATGTTTTCGAATACTGTGCAAGCTGGATTGTGCGAATTTCAAAAGCTGTAGTGCATGGACTATTTTGTTTGTAGGAAATTCTGGTGGTGTTGTGTTCTTCATGAGATAAATGCCTCTAGAGCTTGTCTATAATGTGTTAAATTCTTAGAAATTGTTAGGGTCAATCACTAAACTTTAAGAAGTGCAAATTAAAGAACGCATTCCGTTTCTAAAATAATAGCAATAATCCATGAGTTTGCCCCATGAATTATATTGTTTTTAAGTGATTGAATCTTGCTGCACATGTGATGATATTTGGCATTTCATACAAAATCAAAAGCTGAAATTGACCTCGTTGCCATCACATCATGTGCCATGTTGATACTGAGACATAAATGTGAATATGGATTATGATAAATGATGAATACTGTCGGAGGTTTGAGCCGACGATGCCCCGAGAGTGTCAGGATGCCCGGAATGTGGGGGTGCTGGATGCCCGGAGTGTGTGTACCGCATGTCCTCGAGAGTTTCTAGATGCCCGATGGTATACAATATGTAATTCCAGGGGGAATGCCTGGTGGTATGGCGGTACGTAATTCCGGAAGCCCTGGAGGTGTGTTTCCTCGTGATGCCAGGTGGGATGCAAGATGCTCGGAGGTGTGTGCCGGATGCCCGGAGGTGTGTACCGGAGGCTCCTCGTGATGCTAGGTTGGATGCAAGCGATAAATTGTGGGATGCAAACATTGGTCCCTTGAAGAAAAATAATGAGATCCTTGTAAAAGATAAATATTGAAATTGAATCATGTGCATGG
Organism: Eucalyptus fibrosa; assembly: GCA_017140475.1. NCBI lineage: Eukaryota > Viridiplantae > Streptophyta > Magnoliopsida > Myrtales > Myrtaceae > Eucalyptus > Eucalyptus fibrosa. Next base: position 30,470,965 of record CM029514.1, on the reverse strand, counting down.
GGGTGTGCATATGGCATGGGATGAACCTCATGCAAATGCAAGCATGAAGTGCATGGTGGTATATGCACGTTGCATGGTGAGATATGCATGGCTGTATGATGTAATATGTATAAGTGCATGGTGGTATGTGCACACGGTATGGTGACATGTATGCATGATTGTATGATGTTATATGTACAAGTGCATTGGTGGCATATGCAAATGACATGGTGACCTATATATATATATGGCTGTTTTGACGTAATATGCATGACTGTAAGGTGAGATATGTTTGATATGTATGAACTATATGTACTCTATGATGCCATGATTGTTCTGTTTGATGCATTGAGTAGTTTAATGGATCTTTTAATTGCTGAGTGGTTGTACTCACCCCTTTTGGGGACTAACATTTCAGACTAGATAAGATACATCTGCTGCCACTGCCACCAGTAGATGGGTCGAGTGGTTGGATATGACCGCGAAGAGGAGGATAGCAAAGGAAGGAACTTTTGGACGCCGACACTAATCGATGGACTTTAAGTATATGACTATTATAGGAGATGTCTATCATCTTTTGAACTATAGCCGAGTATAGAAAACTACGGCATTTTGATGTACCCATGAATGATGTCCATTTGGTTTAAGTAAATAAAAGTGTTCGGCTTTTACCTAAAAATGTTTAGTAGGTGTGCATCGTTTTCTGAATATAGGGAAGGAAGTTGATGGATGTGCTTCCGCCATATAAATTGCGTAGGGACCGGTTTAACAGATGTAAACCCCCAGGATTGATAGACCTTTAGGTCAAGCAAGAGAATGGTAATCGAATTAATTACTTTTTTTTTTCTTTCTTTCTTCTTTTTTCTTCTTTTTCTTTTTTGGTCGGGCCTCAAAATCCGGCGTGAGGCTACGTCTGGCGAGGCTGACTTTAGTGGTCATTGGCGAGGCCTAGCCATCGGGCCGAGCTCACCTCTTGTCGCCGCCGGGTCGTGACGGCAAGGCTTGTCTTCACTAGATCTCGGGTGAGGTCAAGTGGGCGAGGGCCAGCCCCGGGTGAGCTCGACCCGCCCAAAGACAACGCAGGGTGAGCTCGCCCGTGATGGCGAGGCCTCACCGGCCGTAAACTCGGGGTCGGTCCCGGGCAATTGGCCAAAAGAATAAGAAGAAAAAATAAAAATAAAATAAATAAATATTTTGAATAAATTATTAAAAAAATTGCCATGTTAGTATCGACGACATCTATATCGAGTCGGGTTGGCCAAATTTGGTCGGATTGACACAATTACAAAATGCTTAGAACTAAATTAGCAAAATAAAAAAGCTTAGGATTGAATTGGAAGAATTGTAATAGGTTCGTGATTGATTTGATAATTTTCCCAAGGAATCAAGTAATTGGTCTTCAGAAGAGAGTTTCGCACAGATGCTCGACAACCAAAATTGCCAAGTCAATGTTGATTTGGGCTCAATAAGATCGACCAACATATGGCAAAGATAAAATTTGCTGAGTCCTTTGGTTGGCAATTACATAAAATCGACAAAGGTGATGAGAAGTTATTAACAGACGACAAAAAGAAAAATTACTAAATGTTGAACCACGAAATGTTGGTCAGTAAAAACTCGACTGAAGTGAAGATTGACGGATCGAGAGGGAGATAGGGTGTTTTAGTCATGTAGCCAACGATTTCGGTTAGCATGACCACTCGGTTCATAGAGTCGTAAATCTCAAAAATGGGCTGTTATAAACGTCAAGAAGAGGAGTTTGCAAGCTGTGGAAGTAACCGTAGACGTGGGGCAAGTGGATGAGGACATGACCGCGAGAAGTGGGTCATTATGTTATCATTTGTTGATACGTGTTGCTGAATTCCAATGAATCACCTAAGTTGTTATCTAATTTTCCTTTGCAATTGTGTTAACCATTTTGAGTGGCTATAAATTTTTGGAGTGTAATTCGAGCAAAGGACAGCCAATCAAGTAATGAATACTGGTTGTTCTATTTTATCTTCCTACTGACTTTATATATCAATACCCTTCTACACGGCTGACCTCGATTACCTCAAATTTTCATACCTTTAATTTTCTAGTCAACTCACGTTTCCTTGTCCAAGAATCAATAAAGGGCCCCCTATATGTCTTTGGTCGATTTTCCATATCGGTTCACATTTACTTTGTCTACATTTGCGAATGCCTTGTAATTTTGATGTTACCCTATTTTGGAGAGATAAAAGAAAGCAGCGACAAGAGTATGGTCAGATTACTTCGAGGGAATCACTCTGTGTTACTTTCAGTCATGTAAGTTTCGATCCGTTCCTCAGCAAAGAAGAAAGGCACAGAAAGAGATGATTCCTAAACCTTGATCTCGCAACCACTGCACAACTCCCTGATCATGTTCAATGTTCATGCTCCACATAGCACACTTATTCATAAAGAATAAACAAGAAAACATAACAAACGAGTCTATCCACTATACTTGATTCGATCACTCGATTGGTTCGGCTGGTATCCATGAGAGTAGCCCGAGTGGTTGATTTGAGGACGAATATTGCGGTGGTCGAACTTTGGGATCTCCTTAGTTGATGGCCTCGATCACCACGGCTATGTGTTGGCCATCTTGTTCTTGCGCCGCCCCAAAGACAATTTTGCTCGTCTCGCAGCTCCTCTCATTAGTACGTGTTCGGTTCGGGTGAGCAATGCTGGCTGTGGTGCTGCTGCATTTGCCTCAGTCACTGCCGCTGTGGCTTGGGGTATCCCCGACCCACCACAAGTACTGCTATACATATAGCTCTTCTTGTGCTTCCCAGCATTGAAATAATTTATTATCATAAAAGAGGCGCCTCTTACTTCATAGAAGACGTGACTCTTGGTCATGAAAAATGGGCGACTCTCGGTCCTAAAAGAGGTCATCGGTAGTTATGCAAAGAGGTTATTTTTTACATGAAAATGGTGATGGTTGGAGAGAAGATACCTATTTCCAAGAGATGTGTTGATTGTCTGTCTATGAATAGAGACCAAACCATAGTTTTTCTTCTTCATAACTCTCTTCTTTCCGTTTTAATATACGCAACTCTAACAACACATTCAAAGTGACATTCCAAGAGAGAATTAAGTAATTGCTGAACTCGCTTTCTTTGCAGTTTTAGTATATATCCTGAGGTGTATTTATTCTAAACCCACTAATAATAGTGGGGGCAAATAATAACTTGAGGACAGTGATCATCATCACGTGTCGAACATCAAGCATCTATAACTACATTTCTACCTTCTTCACCAAAACAAATTTCCCCGACACCCGTCCATCTTTGGACTTTCTGACGCCATAAACCTCGCACTCTTCCTCAGCTTTGGCAGAGAAATGATCACCTCTATCGGTTCTAATGCATCTTTGTGCAATCTTACCCTGTGTTTGGAAGATGACGCCCCAACGCCCGTCATTTTCTCGTCCTAGCCGGGCAAACCCACCTCTGACCGGACTAGCTCTGCGATGCTACCAAAGAGATCCTTCTCAAACTCCAACTCATACCGAAACAAGCTCCACGGGCATGAGTCCCAATCCCAGGAATCGGCACGGTCCCTGGATTGGGACCGAGGCCAAGGAGCCAGAGACCTATATTTGGACCTCGAGCTTGTACTTCTCGAGCGTCCTGCCGTGCTACACGCACATGATGATCCTAAGTATGAACAGGAGGTGATCGGGACCGATGCTCCTTCGAGAAACTTAGTCAGGACACACAGAAGTAAAGCGCTACGACGGAGCCAAAGAAGAGTACTAAGCAAATGGCTGAACGAGAACAGTAGCCTTGTGCCAACATAGCACTATGACCAGAGACATCAGGCAGATGGTCAACACGTCTAAGCCTTTCAGTCTTAGTCATTAATCAACACATAGACCATTTTCGACGCGCTTTTATCGCTTCCCAATTTTCCTATACTTGACCCTGAACTGTATCGCAGAATCATGCATCCGGCCCGGCCCTTGGGACGTGCCCTACAGTCCTTCGGACAAAGACCTCCGGCGAGGAATGCTGCAAACTTTCAACGTTAATAAATAGAATTGCCATGGCCAGCAAACTTACGGGTTACACTTTACATGTGAATTTGAAATGTCCGGTTTTTCCCACATATATGTCTAGCTCAGATGCACAGGGAGGACCTTTTCGTATCTTGAGCCTGACGTGACCTTAGTTTGCTTGTCATTGGATTAAGGAAAGCGACTTGATTTGACAAATAATTTGATGACATTACTCCAATCGCAAGGCGCTTTTGAGGAGGGACAGGATTCGGAGGGATGCAAAGAAGACTCTAGAACCCAAAAATGCAAACACAATGCGCGCTTGACCCCACCACCGTGAATATTGATAGATTAGTTTCCTGATTAGGACAAAGTTATTTTAGGGTCCATAAATCACGCGGATTAGTACTATCTCACTCATCAATTATTTGAATCTCACTCATCAATTATAAAATTCGGCATGATTCAAAGAAAATCTCATTTTAGTCCTCCAAACTAAACCAAAAAACAAGCAAGTGTTTGTTTAACATCACTAACACGCAAATGGTTTCAAACTAGTGTTCTTATGCTATATTTGCCTTCAAATATTTTTCATAAAAAATCTCAACTCGATGGACCTATATTGTCCCAAATTATGATAAATTGGGGAATTTTGGATATATGTGGCGGAATTGTATGAATATACTAATTTAGGGCAAATATAATATTGGTATACTAGTTCGAGAGTTTTTATGATATAAAAAATAATTTGAGATAAATATGATATGACTTTATTAATTTAAGATTTCTGGTGATACTAGCTTTTTAAACTATTTTCGATTAGGTACGCTCTTTTTCTTTTTCCTTTTTTGGTCTTTTTGCCCCGAACATGAAAGAGATAGTTGGCTGGACCTTCGCACGGTACAGTTTTGCCAAAGAAAAAGTTTACGAAAGGGAAAAATAACAGTGTTTGGCGGCGGAGGAAAGTGCGAAGCATACGTCTAGGGCGGGGACTAGGTCACGTGCGTCCCGTGTGGGAGGGGGCCCTCGTGAAATTTTCTACGGCTGGAAATACACGTGGCCCCCCCACGCGATTCGGTACGTGCAAAAACTCCCCAATGGCGAATTCGTAATAATCCCCCAAATCCAGTGGCAATAACTCTCACCCGACTCAACCTCCCCCGCGACCAAAAACGTCAAAAATCTTCTCCCGAGGGAGGAGAGAGAGAGGGAGAGAAGCAAAGAGGGCCAATCGCGGAGAGATTCCAGCAATCTTCTTCTCCCTCGCATGGCAACCTCCGCCCGCGCCTCCTTCGTCCTCCGCCGCGTCGCCGACTCTCGACGAAGCAGCAGCCGCCGCCGCCGCCGCTCCTCCCCGCCGCCTCTTATCCGTCGCGCCGCGGCGGGGCCTCCGGCCTCTTCTCCTCCGCCGCCACCGTCAGCTGCCTCGGCGGCGGCGTCTCCACGACTTCGTGTCCACGCAAGTCCTCGCTCGACCGGGGCTTCTCGGTCATCGCCAACATGCTCAAGCGGACGAGCCGCTCGACAACCCGGTCATCTCCAAGGGCGTCTCCGACTCCGCCCGGGACTCGATGAAGCAGACGATCTCCGCCATGCTGGGGCTCCTGCCTTCGGATCAGTTCGCCGTCACGATTCATATATCCGAGCAGCCTCTCCGCCGGCTCGTCTCCTCCGTCATCACCGGGTAAATTGGACACCTTCGCTGTTGTTTTCCGGTGGACGGGATGAATTTTAATGAACGTCGTGTGCCTTTTTATCGCGATCGTAGGGGTCTCACCGGATGCTGGATTATATCACCGGTGATTTCTTTTATATTTTTCGAAAGGAGTGTCGTGCAGATGCCGGTGTCTATTCTGATTTTTAGAAGTAACAGTTTGTATGTAATTTAAACAAATCAAAATGATGTTCATGAAAATGATTTTTGAACCGGTGTCTCTCTATATATGTCTATGCAAAGGTCGATAGTGATTTTTGATTGATATGGTATGAACTTCAGGTATACGTTGTGGAATGCGGAGTACAGGATGTCTTTGATGCGAAACTTCGATAGTTCCTTGGATTCTTCCGTGAAGAGAGATTTGGTGAGCCAAAATGATGTGTCGCAAGTGGAAGGTGAGGAGAGGCAAAGTGGAGATGAGAGTGATGTGTCTGTTGTAGATATGGAAGGAAGAGAAGTGCAGATATTTGGTGATTTGTCTCCGAGGCTTTGAATTACATTCAGCAGTTGCAGTCGGAATTGGATGTGGTTAAGGAGGTTTGTATTTTCCTTAAACCTTATTGTTGTTATCTTCATCTTCGTTTTTATCTTCTTTTGTGAAAATCTTGAATGCAAACTGTTCTTATAGGCTCACCACTCAGCAGTTGGTTGAGATCTCTCCTTGAGCGAAGGAGGTTAAAGGTTCAAAATCCTGCGTTGTTAACGATTAAAGCGGGGGCCCCGGCAATGGGTTGCTGGGCCAGTTTCCCTGAGGTATAGTCACTATTGGGCCTCCACTGCAAGGCCCATGAGACCCCAAATCGGCGCAAGTCGACACGGGCAGGCTCTGGCGGGATCCTCGGTCACCAAAAAAAAAACTGTTCTTATAGGCTTTGGTCTGTTGATTATCATATTTGAGCTTTGATGATGTTGGAAGATCCTCCCGTGAGTGTCTTCGAATGAGATTATTTCTAAATGAGGTGCTACTGCAAATTCATGTTATAGGTCTCTTTGCGCTAGGTCATTAAATGTAAATCATATTGAAGTTGCTTGTATTTTTTGGGGTATGAGCTGGAGAAGCTACTTAGTAATGCTTGCAGTTAGAGAAAGCACCCATTTTAAGATGGTTCTTGGGTTGCTTTCTGGAATTTGGCATGCTGTGGACAGCTGCAGAATGATGGGGATGTTAAATTAGGCAGTTTGGGAAATGACTTTAGTAGGACACGTGGAGGTCATATGACATCTCATTATATTTCTGCCCTCTCTTTGGGTCTTGTGGGTTGAGGGATATGCTTGCATGTTCACACATTTTTTATTTTATTTTCAAGACTGATACATCTTAGCTGTTGATCAGAGGATGACTAGATAAGGTAAAAATTAGCTATTATGACAGGATGTGGATTTCATGTTGGATCTTAGTTCGAAATTGTAAGTCCTGGCATGCATGGCCGGTGAAGCACAAGTGATTAACCACCGATGCACAGGGACTTCTCCTCCAAAAGGAGATTTTAGTAAATAAACAAGTATAATGCTAGCACTGGGAGGTCAAGTTGGTAATTTTCCTTATATTTGCCCCCTCCCCAGAGCCCAGGTATCATATACACCTCCAAAATAAAGAGAAAGCACCTATAGCTATCAAGATTAGTGAACACTCAACATTATGTCATTTTTTTTTCCAATGTTTTTTATATAATCAGTGAGCATTGGGTGTGCTGCAATGTTGCTTGGCTTGAGTGACTCTGCCTCCCTGTCTTTCCAACAGAAATGGAAAAGAGGGGAAAAAGTACAGTTAGTACGTGCATCAAAACAGTTATTAAACTGTGATGATTTAGTCATCTGTTGGCTTTATCCAAAGAACCTAATAAAAGTGAGCTGCTCGAAATGGTGGTAGAATGGGGAGATGGTACCATGTCTTTTTTGTTTTTAATATTGGTGGCGTCTGCTGTCAGTGCACATTGGTTGGACATCATTGGTTAGAAAGAATCATCAATAAGTCGATGAAGTGTAGACATTGTCGACAGAAGAAAAGTCAGGGCTCCTTGTTGTTAAGTTGATTGATGAGGTAAGGAAGAAGAATGCACTACAGAAAATGGTAAATGTAACATAAGAACGTTAAGGGGGCAAAATGTTGACTAAATTGTTTTGAGGAAACCCCAAAAACATGGGTGACAATTGCCTGAATGAATGGCCAAATTTGAAACCTGTTGGTGCTCTCTCTCTCTCTCTCTCTCTCAACATCATTACTAGATTGCTTTTGTCATAGATCTTTTTAGAGTGTGATGTGAAGAAGCCTCTTGACTTACATTGAGATTTTGCCACATGCTGCTCCTCCTTGGGCAGATAATTGTGGATCTTTAATTGATGGGGCAAATTGCCATTTATGAGACAGTAATAAGAAATTGAGTTACATATTAATAATGATGGGACAAGTCATGGTCAATTTGCTGTTTGACTATGCTGCTTTAGTCAATGTCATCAACATAATTAGGGCTTTGTGAATATTTGTTTGTTTGGGTACATGAATCTCAGTATTTCAAAAACTTCTGATGCATTTAAAAACGAAATAAAACTACTGATGGATAAAGGATCACATATTCGCTGCTCCTTGACAAGTTGTCTGAAATATCTAGGACTTCTATCCTTCAGCTATTGTATGATATGCCATGTCTTGGTCTCCTTGTAATTGGCAGTGAATTGATGGCTGCCTCTGTAAAGATCCCTTATGTGCTGGCCTCTTTTTGGCTTTCCACCAGATTAATGCGACGATTTATCTGCAAGTCTTGTGTCAGCAGCCCAGTCTGCAAATTGTATAAGCTGTTAGTTCATGTTGATGTGCCGTTGCTTTTTCCATTTCTCTTATTATCAATGTTCATCTTCTCACCTGGATGGAGCTCTTACCTTTTCAGGAGTTGAATTCGCACAAGAAGGGAAATATGCGACCAGTTGGACAAAGAGAGTAGCAACGATCTGTTGAATTACTTGCGGTCTTTAGATTCTGACATGGTAATTGCAAACTTCCCTTTTGATATTAGCTTTGTCTAAATTGTTGTAAAATCTTCTGCATATTTTGTGTATCATATGCTTGATTTGTTTCTACAGGTAAATGAATTATCACATCCCTCATCAACACAAGTGGAAGAAATCATTCAGCAACTAGTTCAGAACATATTGAGAAAGTTTTTGAAAGATAAAATGGCTAATGAAAATGCTCAAGAGGGCAACAATGAATTGTTTGACGATAGGCACTTCAAGGGATAATTTAGCTAAACTCCTTTTCTGGTGCGTATTTCTCTTTTGTTGATGGATTTTTGGTGCTATTAATTCGAGCTGTAGGTCTTTTTACCACATCAATTTCTTACTTCAGGGTTTTCTGTCCATGACAGGTGTATGTTGTTGGGTCATCACTTGAGAGGCTTGGAGAACAGGTTGCAGTTGAGTTGTGTGGTTGGATTGTTGTAGAGATAATAGGAGGCATGTACATTCTCTCCTTTTTGCCCAGAGATTCTGTCGACTTAAATTATCAGTGGAAATAATCCCCAATTCTTCATCTTGCTTCTACTCGAATCACTTCATTGGAATTATAGGCTCATAAAAAGTGTAGCTTTAATCATTCAAATGCATCTTCCATTTAAATTGTCTGCATAAATTGGATATGACTTTTCTGGTGTAGTTTAAGTATGAAATATCATCTCGATGATGGTCTCATATCTAAATTCTCTGCCATGGTTCTCTGTACCAGTACTATGTAATCACTGTTGAAAGAGGTAATATACAAATTGTGTGCTCGTTTTGGTCGATAAGCTCGACCCTCGGCTTTTAATGTTGCCTAGTATATGTAGGTTTGTTGTCTTGGAAATTCCAATGAAAGCGGCCAATGCACGGCGATTCCTTCAATTTACTTGGACATGGTGAGACAAGGTGATGAAAATATCAGGCCACCGACAAGCGGCAGCTGATGTTTGCCATTTTAATTGGTTCCATGTGGGTGCTTTCAGTCCATGCTCGTCGCTTACATGCGGCAAGCATGAAGCAAAGCAAAGCCGACTTAAAGTAGAAACTAAGGCCCTATTTGGAAATCATCTCTGGAACAATTATTTCCGTTCTTTTTTTTTTTTATTTCCCTAGACCAAAAAAACAAAAATTCGTCCGGTAAAATTTTTGTTCCTGGAAATAGATTTGAAATAGAATGAAGAATTATAAAAAAAGTAGCTTTTTGTTCCTAGGAACAATTCCTATAGTCAGTTCTTATTTTTTTCTCTTTTTCTTTTTCCCTTTCTTCTTCTTCATTTTAGCCTATTGTCGATTTTCGACTATAGTCAAGATCACCCGCATGAGGGCCGTGACCTCGCCCGAAGCGTCGCCGTGGTTAGGTGAGGTCAATTTGTAGGTGGAGCCTCGCACGCTCACCGTGAGGCTCGGCCTCACCGCCTAACACGAGGCTTGGTCTCACTAAGGCAAGGATGACCTCCCGCTGCTTGGCCACCATGAGGCTAACGCCTTGCCCTAGCTAAGCGAGCCTCGGTTAGTTCACTCCGACCTCACCCCGCAAGGAGGGAGGAAGAAGTAAAAAAAAAAAAAGAATTAAAGTATTAAAAAATTAAAAGAAATAAAATAATTTAAAGACTTATCAAACGCATTTCTATTCCGAAAATAAAATTTCAACAATTATCGAAAGATATTCTTTTACTCAAAAATTATTTCTAAATAAATCAGGAAAAAATCATTTATGATAAAAAAATTATTCTCGAAAAATAATCGTTACCAAACGCATCCTAAGAGCGTACATAAATAACAATAATTTTGTTTTAAAAATCAATTTCTGATTAAGTTTTTATTTTTGACAAGTTTTCAAAAAAAATACATATTTGTTTTTGTAATAGAAATTTATTTGATAAAGACACAAAATTTCTCTTTCTTGGCAGCCTGAAATTAAAAAAAAAATGAATACTTTACAAATGAATTTTTATTCCAATTTTTTTAGAATAGAAAAAAAGGAATAATAGGGAAATATAATAATTATTATACGCACATATTATGATAAGTTCGTACCCATCCATTTAACACGTGTTGCACGCTCTCTAGTTAGGTTAAAGGCAGGTGGACATCCTTAATCAAAATCTACCTTCTGTCTGAATTAACGCGTCGCTCCTCTCAGACACAACATCATGGTTGACAAAACAAACCACCCGATCTGGAAGATGATTGGGTCTTGCATTGCTGTCTTCCTGTGCCAACGTGGGCATTCAACGCCGTCACTGGTCCTTGTTTGCCACCAAACACTGCGAACCACAAATTATCCCGGCTTGAGTTTTTCTCCTTCCTTCCGAAACTATTGACTTAATTTTATGTCAAGATCGATCTATTATGCAATCGTACCATTGCTCCTTTAGGTGGAAGTAGGAGTTGGACCGGTCTATCACCTAACCAAAGGATCAATTCGCACAAATACGATCCCTAACTTTTGTGATCAGGACCAACTCTATTGAATCTAGATACGGTAAATCGGGATAATTTTTTTCACATTTTGTATTTCTAAAAGGATAAACATATTATTTTTAAATTACATGTCCATCGACAATGTGACATTGAGTAATCAAATTATAAATATCAATACATATCAAACATAAATATAAAATAAGGTAACAACATTTTTTTTTTGTTTGGTAAAGGTAAGAGATATATTGAACTTTCACTAAAAAATTATACAGTTATACAGTAAAGACTTGGCCCCAAAAACTTACACTCATAAAGACACACACGTCAAAATGAGTGGAAAGGTGCCGAGAAGGAAGTCACAACAATGGCAACCAACAAAAGCATAACGAAGCAGCCAAAACAAAGGCAAACAGCCAGCCAAACAACGGCTACCAACAAAGGAAAGGAGCTCCTAAACAAGGAACACCGCATCCAAGATGCAACAGCAATCAGCCTGCACCAAATACAAGAGGCGAAGACAGCAGACAACAGCAAAGCACATAGCCGCCACAACCAATCAGAACAAGGTGCCTCCACCAGCTAAGGAGCAGCATCTAGCCAAGCAGTGTCTTCATGAGTGTAAGAGGCAAGTGACAAAGCAAGAAAGGCGAGTGAGACTGAGACGAGTGAAAAGGGTTTCTTTTTTTTATGAATAAGGATTGTGTTTCTTTCTACTTTCTAATTTATATGACAAAAGTGTGAAGAAAACAGAAAAAGAGGCACTAAAATTTAGAATAGATAAATGCATATAATATATTGGTCTAGGTAAAATCAACCTTAAACTCTCGGAATTGAGAAGTACAATGTAGAGTCCAAAGGTCTTGGGACCAAAAACCCACCTAATCTTCCTAAGGGTTGGACTAGGACTGGCCAGGTTGGGTTGGGACTCTGGACTAATGCTCATCCCAAGGTGGAAGTTGGCATCGAACAAAGTCATTGTTTCACTATTCATCTAGAGTACTAAATTACTACTTAAGCAGCCTAACCTTCCATCCTTCATAGATTGACTAAAAAGATTCAGAACACAAGGCGCAATCGTGCTTAAATGCCTAATCTGAAATTTCTTTTCCTCCGTCATGTTCAAGTGAATTTCATTCAGATTGTCCCTCAGCTCTTGGGCAGTTCAATGATCCTGCTTTTCTTCCCTTCTTGCGTAGATGAGCAAAGTGTTGGATCCTACGGTCGAAGAGGAGCCGATCTTTCTACCGAATTAAACTCAACTAAACTAAAGAAGCATGCGTAGGTAAAAGACAGGCGATTGAAAGTCCTTTCGAGTATGGCAGATTTTGTCTTTCATTTTACCCTCTCCTTCAGACTGCATTCCCACTTATGCTCCCGAGTTTTGGTTCTGAATCATTTCCTCAATCCCATGTAACGGGGACAACAGTATATCATCACAAGAAATTCGACGAAAATTGGAAAATTCCATGAATGCAATATCCCATAATTAACCATTTCTACAGGACGCCAGAAAGAACTATATATACACAACCCACAAGATGTAGCAACCTCATCCCGTTGGCTCGTTTGGCCAGCACGGCTTCTTCCAACTCACGGAAGACAAAGCTCTCCAGCTTGGGATTGCCAATGAAAAGTTACGCTAATCTGAAACAGCACGGTGGTGCTTTTTTGTGTGTATAGCAAACAGAGAACAGCAATTGGAGTTTTTTTTTTTTTGAGTATTTCAGCATTGCGCCAACCTCGGGCGGATTGAGAATACGCCCCCATTGCTATGACGAAGACAAGAATCTGTTAAACTTCTGTATTTTCGCCAGATTGTGAGATGAAGATGTGAATCCTGCATTTGATGAAGCTCTTCCTTTTTTCCGTCTCGGGCGAAAGAAGAGATCCTCCGTATCTAGAACGTATGAGATCTGTGAACAATTGCTGACATTTAGAAACAATACCCATTGGAAAAGACAAAAAAAGTACGCACATCTGGTGAAGGACCAGAGGGGGTCAAAAATACTTCCCTACTAATTAAGGAATAAAATCAATGACAACTTCTAATATCAAATTGATCTACCTAAACAACAATGGTAAGAGGACACAAGTCACAGATGGTCTCAGTACGGCAAAAGATAATACAGCAGCCTAAACGCCCAAAAACATCGAATCCCAAGTGTGTGTAACAACATCAATCCCGGATGCCGTGAACAAGAGGAGGAAAAATTAATGTATGAAGAAACATGAATGTCAAAGGCCAATTGCCATAATTAAAACAGGAAAAATCAAGAAGCTATTAAGCCACACACGCGCACACAATGACATTCATCTTACCTTCGATGAGTTGCAAGCTATCTTGCATTCCAAACCATTGATGATTCTAGCACCTTCCATGACTATACACAAAGCAGAACTTTCATCCGGACTCACATATTTCCGTTTGTTTCTGTCAATCACAATAATGAGAGCAAGCATTTAGTGAGAACGTCCCTATTTCTACTCTTTATCCAAATAGACCAGCTATATTCACCACCTTCAAATTGTAAATTGCTCAGAAGTTCTGTCAAGGATAAGATAATTCTTTTGGATCCAATTCTATCACAATTTTTAAAGACACTCAACAGAAAAATGACCAAAACTAACTTCACTGGTGAACCAACTTCAATATTTTCAAACAAATACAGAATGTGCTGCAAAATGAGATATCAAAGGGATTATGAAGGAGAGTTTGAAATGGTAGGGGCACAAAATAATTGGAGAAGGCCACACCAAAGGCATAGGACCATTTAGGAATATTCATCAGCAGCATTGTGGAATAATGATGAAGATAATAGAGCACTTACTTGGATGGACTATGGAAATTTATGAACTTTGGTTCAAACAAAGTAAGTCTCACTAGAACTATTTATATTAGTACTGGAGATATTCTGGAATTTGGTAGGACAGCATCTGTAGACAGCTACTCCAACAGAAAATAAATAGGCGGAGTTTCAATGGGATTGGGTAAAACCGGCCTATTAACTAGAAATATCAGAAGTTATCAGAACTTGTTTAGGATAGGCATTGATTAGTCACTAGAAATGTCAAAGTAGGGGGAACTTGTAAGTGCCAGTATCAGGCCCTTTTATTACTACCTTAGCAAAAATGTGTCATGCAGCTTCTTTTGCCAGGAAAAACTGAAAGGAAGTCAGTGTACAGATAATCAGCAAAGTTAGGTCTATTGAAATTGCAAAAACCTCAGGCTTTAAACGCTTATACTGTCCATCAGCTGGATGGACATACGAGATGGAGAGGATGACTGCAGGGAAACAAGAAAACAGATCATGAATGTTTGAACAAAGAAAAACAGCCGATTAATGGATCAGACACATAATTCCCTACAGTCAGGGATAAAACAAGGTGCTGCAAAGTACTTACAAATTCCAACCGATATATGTTTTCCTCATGGAGAAAGATACGCGTGTTCTCATAATACACGGCATCAATTAGCTGTTTCCGAGATTTTTCATATTCGTACAATTGAAGGAGCTTGTTGTCCATATCCTCACTAGCTACAGTTTGAAGCTGCAACAGAGACTACAACTGTGACATAGGGACACAACCAAGGTGGAAGAAAACATAGCAAAAGATTGAGCCAAACAAACCTGCTTGACCAACTTGTATATCAATTTGTCCAACGTAAATAGAATGTATGAATGATTTCCAATGATATCTCTGCATGCATCTTCAAATTTTGCATTTTCAAGAGTTCCATCAAGCAGTTTGTATAGGACAGACATGAATCTGCAAGTGCGCAGAGCCAATATGAACATACATCCAAAACTTATTCTAACTAAAATTACATGAGCAGATTTTCCATACCTGGCATAAGGATCTGAAGAACATGAATCCTTTGAAGTTCTTCGCTTCATTTCAGCACATAGCGAGCTTGTTTTTGCTGATAAAATTCTTTCATAGAGAATCTGGTCAATGATGCATATACTCATTCAGGAAAGTCTCAAAAACTAAAACTGGACATAATAAAACCTAAATATCCATTCTTACTTGATGAAGTCTGAAAAGCACGTAGAAATTGTCATTTCCATAGAATAGCCGGGAATCTTTCCCCTCCATTAAGCAGAGGAGTTGTTACATGCTTTGAAAGGGGCTTCACTGAGAAAGGAAGCGTTCTGAAAGGGGCAATGGGTTGCTATCTCCTCCAACAGAGTGTGCATCAGCAGCCCCCTCAGCCTCACCTTCACTCTCAGACTTACCATCAGCTTCATCACGCTCTAAATCCTCCTCCTCTTCAGGCTCTTCATGGGAGCATGCATCTCCGGCAGAATCACTGCCTGAGACATCTCCACCAGTTTCAGAAACATTTTCACTGTCTTCATCATCAGCATCTGCATCATTGTCTCCACCATCCTGGCCAGCTACATGGTTGAGGTTACCTGATCGACCCTCTTGTCTGTCAATATGACGTCTTGTCTCGGTTAGAGAGTTCGCTGCATACACCTCAAGGTTCTCCTCCTCAAATTCCTCATTTGGCGATAACTCACCCTCTTCTTTTTCAAATTTGGATGGTTCAACAGTACCTACTTGATTCCAGCTGATTTTCACACTATCTTGAAGTATTCCATGAACACTCATTTTTGCAACAGCATTGCCCTGAAGCAGCAAATCAAGCTATGACATGAACATGTTCTTCCGTTAAAGGGTGAAAAAGATGAGAAATTGAGAATCGCACAACGGAAGAATTTGTGAGGTGTTACTGTTTGGACAGATTTAAGTGGCAACCGCACTACTTTACTATGGACAGGTAGGATTATGATTAAGGAAAGCGGCAGCAAGATCATACCTCCGATAATGGTACAGAGTCCTGAATACCTTTGGATTCATGGTCTTTGCTGGCAGTATCCTTAGGATGGGATGGAAGAGCACTGGAGCAGGAACCTTAAAATATCAAAAGCATTTTGTTCCCAGATAAATATCAAAAGCATCATTATAGGTAGATAACATCGTCAAACTCCAAAAGATTGATATAATCCCACTGAACTAAGCATTACCTGATATCGCCTCCACATTGATTCTCTCATGACTGTTCTCTGAGACAAGTGGCGGGGTGCACCCACGTGTTTGTGCACTGGTGGTAACTTGAACATTGGAAGCAGCAACTGTCTCAGACAGATCCTTATCCTTTGGTTCCTTCTCAGAAAGATGAGGAGTATCGCTCACTGAATCATCTCTATCTACACGTTCTGAAACTAAAGAATTGTTTTCTTTAGCAGAAGCATCTCCGTCGAGCAAAGCGGCCTTGCTGACACCTCCTAGTCCTGATGAGGCATTCTCATCCATGTTCCTCAATTTTGACTGCAGCAAATTAGCTTTGGCAGCATCAGCATCAGAGGTTTCATCACTTCCTCTTCTGCTTGATGCACTACATTTGGTAACATTGCACATTGCATTTCCAAGAATTTCAGCACCATCAGAGCCAGGAGTTCTAGAAGAAAATCCCAGCATTGGCTCCACAAAGGTAGCCCAAAGTCGCATTACTTTATTACACTGCTCTTTGGAGGAGCAAACCTCTTCGCATGAATATCGGACAAGTTTATACAAATCTTCAAGAACTTTACGTCAGAGTATTCAAACTCCAAATGTGGGACAATAGTTTGTCTACTTCCAGCAGCAATGGCAAGGAGAACATCATCCTCTTTTTGCTTCTTTTCTTTCAATTCTTTGATCTCAGCCACCAAAGCTGTGTACCAAGCCAAGTACCCATTAGAGGAACAAAAAGCTACAACTACAGAACATCCAAGGCAATCTATTTCGAGAAACCAAACGATAAGTTATATTCACAAGGAAACTTTAAGACCAGCCATTAAAATATACAGTTGATATAGAGAGCTTTCAATAGCATTACAAAAAATACCAGGAATGAATATGGGAAATATATCACGGAAATTTCGGAACTAGCAAGACCTGATAGTTTTTCCCCACTGAATTTAGTATTTCAAGGAAAAGTACAATTGATAAACACTATGCTCATGGGGAAAAAAGAGACCTGCTGAAAAGGGTCATCTCATAGGTACTTTTAGAATTTGGATGCAACAAAAATCTCTTATGGGATAATTAAGAATGAAATAAGATGCTTCAACTATTAAAGAAACACAATAACAAGTCAACTCTTTTGGAACATAAAGAAATGTAGACTGCAAAATCTGAATATGATACAAAATATGCAAAAAGGAGAAGACACCATTTCAAGAAATAATCAGGCAAAAGCCAACTGCCACCAAAAAAAATTTCATTTGACTGCTTTGACTTACATTTTGTACTTAGGTTCTTTGAATCCTGCTGCTTGAAATAGAAGCTGCGATGATCAAGCGATTTGTAGTGGTTTTTAGCATAAATTTCAGCCCAAATCTTGTTAAAATCTGAACGACACCTTGTCCATTCTTCCTGTTTCTGCTTCAGGCGAGTCAACATGACAGGCAACGCAACAGCAGGATTTTTTCGGAGGATGTCCATTACATCCAGACCGTGGTCGCCATATAGACGCTCAATGCATCGTAGATTGAGAGCTGTAAAACAGAATGCGTAAGAGAGACAGTTGCTAGTAGCTATCTATTAAAGTACTGAACTAGGCGACACAGATCAAATTGAAGCTCAAGGAAACCATATGACATACAGACCAGTGAAGTAATTTTCAATTGGAATAGGAGTCTCCAAGTTGTTAATATTCTCGCTGATGTTGTTCCAGACTTCCTCTGCCCTTTTCGCAGTGGAGCTCACTGATTCTAACAGCATGTCCAGCTCAAATCTGCAGCCAATAGAAAACACTCTCATGACCCTTGCACAATGAGCATCAAAAAGCAACCACTAGAAAAATCATTATTGAGCAATCTAATCCACATTTCACAGTAATTACAAGTAATAATGTGGTGAGAAATAATGTAGTAATATGAACACAAGATTGCAAAAAGCTTTAGCCTGTGTTATGTGCTTTGAGAAGGGCAGAAGATAAATAGGATCCATGGTGTCCTGGCTCTTTTAGGATGGTCCATGTTTGACCAGAACCTAAATTTGACTTTATCCTGACATATTTCCACTTGTAACACGTTCTAAAAACTTAGTCATACTACTTCAGGAAAATTCCTCAGAACAACTGACAAAGTAGAAGCAAAGATTTCATGCACAGAGAGACAGACAAATTAATTGTAAAATTGGTGCAGCACCCACTTTCAAGTCCACCAATGTACTCATTCCCTTCTGCAACCCTTTTGTGTAATAACCATATAAATATGGGGATAACATGGAGGATATGATCTAATTTAAGTCCTCTCCATAGGTTGACCACAAAGGTTAGAGAAAGATACATAGTGTCCCCTGAGTTGCCACATGAACCAGCCCCACTTCAATTTCAAGCTACTGTGACGTAGCTTTTACAAAGTCAAAAATGTGGATGGCATGTTGATGTAGATGACCAAACAGGGACATCTTATAACAAAAGAATATGTACCATGTATGGCCAAAATGCCAGAATAATAATCCAATGCTTTTACCTGTCATCTTCACATCTGAATAAACTTTCTTCATACTGATTCCTGCGCATGTGTTTGAAAGAGTAATCCTCACTACCTGACGTCACAGACACCCAATGGTCATTGAGCACTTGAGCACCAAGCTCTGACCTCTGGCTGACTGAAGGAATTGGATACTGCAGAACACCAAGCAGCAACAAGGTGATTTTAAATTTGAACTTCTAGAAACAGCTAAGCTAAGAAAAGCAAACCATTTTATACATCATCTGGCAGAAGCCGGTAACTTGGGGTACAGCGTTGACAGTTAGACAAGTCCAGCTCTTGAATGGATTTGAACATATACTTGTCTTTGCATCTTTCCTTATCTTTGGCTCCATCATTCTCGCTTATGTTCCTTATCTTTATCCTCAGCCTTTGCTGTCCAGGACATGTGGCCATCAGTAGAGAGCGACCCTTCATCCAGTAAGCAACCAACATCAGATTTTGCTACAAAGAGCAAACATATAAAATGTGGCAGACTATTTGAAGAGGAGAGGTGAATAGAAGTATTACATACTTTTACTCACAATACCAGCAAGAAAGCCATCTGGAAAAGGAGACTCATTAATAACCAAAATTATTCATAGACATGTAGACAAATTATATAAACAACAAATCTCAAGAACTACCAATATTCTCACAGCGCTCCAAAAAGCCATTGAATTCTTCCATGAGGTCAGGATGCTTTCCAAGCAGATCTCTCACCTAAGGAGATAAATCAAACATGAATGAACAAAACAATTTTTCTATGATATTGGCGAAGTCAAGATACACCACAACCAAGGACAGATCAATGAAAACTCAAGGGTGGGGGCCAACTTCAATAATAAACAATTTATTCTGACAATACAATAGAGATGGCCAAAGGAGAATATTGGGTTCTTCATTGACTGATGGTTCTGCACAGCAATGGAAAGCAATCAACAAACAAACATGAACATCAACTTTCTCACAAAACCAACAGAAAATGGATCCGTCTTTGCAATTTGTCAGTAATAATAAAATCTCATTAAAAACAAAAGAAGTCTTTTAAATCTACTTTTAAATCCCATAGTGCAACATATGAGAGGGTTGCTCTTCTAGCAGTCTCCCACAAATCTCAAGATCAAAATTACTGTTTTGCAAATAATATTTAAGCAAGCATATCATCATTGTGGACCTGAAAATATCAAAGGGTATCCAAGAGGGAAGATTGGAACCATTTGTTAAAAAATGGACCACATATTAATAGTTTGAGTTGACTCCTTAATTGTTTTGGTGTGTTTGTGGTGGAAAAGAAGCATTTATGCAAAGTGCCGAAATTCAAATTACCTTATCAACCAAACTAGAATGACCTTCTTATAAACAAAGGAGTTTAAGAAGTATAGGTAGAGGACTGTTGCATATCAACATAAAGAGTGGTCTCAAGTTACAGAAAACACATACCAAATTTTGTAGGTCATTTTTCCTTATAATATCACTGCTGTACATATGAAGGCACTTCAAGAAGGCCTGATAATCATCTGAGCTGCACAATCTCTCCTTGACTTTTTCACAGAAAATGAATCCTTGGTTATACATGCCTGCCACAAATTCATGGTCCAAAATGAAATAGAAGCAACACAAACACATTAATGACAAACTGGACTGAAGAAGCATGATGCACGGAGTTAAAAGTTTTAACTTTAAAGCAAACAGAACAGGAAAAAACAGAGACAAAATATAAGCATACATTTGAAAGTACGGCCAAAAGCAGATATAACGTGAACAAAGGTAAACCAATCACAGTGGAACAAGTTCCTGTGCTAATCTTTTTTTCTTTCAAAACACTTGCAAGAGAGATGACACGAAATCTTTGAAGTACATTTGTTTACCTTTAGCTGTGACTCCTGTACAGCTACAGTGAACATGAAGACAAATAATATACCCTACACCACATCTGACTCTTTACATGTACAGTTAGTTTATTTTATACAAGGACATTTAAAATCATCCAAGATGCCAAAAGTGCATTGATAAAGCAACAAATTCAGATATTTTAAATAACAAAGAAACACTAACATCAATAGATATTTACATGAGTAGTGTCACCCATAGTTGGAATAAGCTGTATTGAACTGTACCTCTTTTATACAGATGTCTTTGATGCACCATGCATAATTTTCACTATAGAGGATGATGTACACAGAGGTAATTGACGAAAAAGATCTATATATACTTCTAACCCCATCAAATTTATACAAATAAGATGGTAGACAAATGAAACTACGATGAAAATTGCCAAGGTGTAAAGCTATTTATCTATTTGGCAAAATGAAGAAAGAATTGACTAGATGCAGATGCTACTGCATCATATTATTGCATAATGTACTTACTCTTTAGAGCATCCCTGTCTTCACAAGAAGTCATTCCATAGCTTTCAACCTTCCTTGCAGATTTTCTTTTGTCGGGAAAGCGCTGTGAGTTGAAATCCCTACTAGTGTCATGCTCAGATTCTCTATCATCCACTTCACGGTTTCTCCTGTCCCTGTTATCCTTCTCAAAACGCTTTCTTTGATCCTTCATTACCTTGATCATTGCTTTATCATCGTCTAAATCAGGACGATCTACATTTATATCATGCTCAGCATGAGCATTGATAATCCTATCTCGCCGTGCTCGTTGCTGACCGAAAAAGGAAAAGGAAAACCATTATTTTGTCCTGCATACATCCATGAAGGAGCATCCAAACACAAAAGGAGGCAAAACAATTACCTTATCAATTTGCATTTGCCGCAATGTCGGTGTAGCAGAGCTACGTTCATGTTGACGCTGAAATAAATTCCTGGCATAAGGAAAGTTGTGTGTGGAGGCCGTTGCTGAAGTATCAGGCAAGAATTTGGTGAATTCATCAAGTAAGTCTGGATGGTCGCCAAAAAGGTTTTCAACCTGCAGACATCACAAACAAAAAATAAACCACAAGATGATCAAAAAGATCCCAAGTTAATACTCCAGGTACTTCAGACCATGCTAATACAATTAAACCTTCATATGACAGCAGGAGTTTCTGATTATATCAAACATGTGAAATTTTGTTATGGGACCAAAAATCTTCTGTATTATACAAAGCACGTGGAACTGCATTTACCTCACTATAGACCTCATTAATGTCCTTGTGCTCCTTCCGGTACTTATTGAGGATGTCCAAAAATGACTTATAGACATGCTCATCATTTTGGAAGCGTTTCTGAAGCCACGAGACACAATATCAGAATTTGATTGTGCCCCTTCATTAAAAAAGACAAATCATTCTATACCTTGATCTTATTAACAAAAGAGATGGCTTCTTCAAATTCCACATTCTTTTTTATTGGTGTTTCATCCTCGTCGGGGGATATTTCAAATCCCTTTGGCAAGAAAGTATTGAATCCCAGAATTAATTTGTTATGCCCTTTAAATAATTCCTTTACTCTTGCTATGACTCCTGTAGTGTCAGTCCTGCAAGATACCAAAAAGTGCGTGAATGAGAAGCTGTTAAACCTTTGATAATCCTATTGTCACCAAGATGTTTATGGTTGTACCTTTGAGCCTTGAAATCTTTCATAACCTCGAGGAACGTGTCGTATTTGTCCCTTTGATCTTGAAACATATCCTTCACTTCCTTGAGGTACGTCAACGCATCATTTGTCGTTAGTTTCTGTGATGCGCTACCTCCACCAACAACCCCACCTCCATTCTCCATAGCTCCTGTTCCTGTTACTTGGGATTGTCCGTAGCTTCATCACGAGAAAAAAAATTAAATCATCAATTGGAAATAACATCTCTCCAGATAACAAGTACCAATCCAAACCTGTGCTTGCATACAACAACCTAAATTTGTCTAATCCCAAAACTTGTTTCTTTTCTCCCATACCTTTTTTGTTCGTGTTCAAAACAAGAGTATTTTCACGAAATCATGGATATGGATATCGAAATTGTGAGCTCCGCCTACCGTTCCCTTAGATGTATTTGGCGTAGTTTCAACTGTATCCCAATTAACAGTTTTAGGATTACATCTTTTTCACATCTCAGAAGAGGGGAAAAACACAACCAAAAATTCCCCGCAAAAAGAATTTCTAAGGTAAATTTCGCAGATGTACACAGTCAGGCACAGTGAACTGATCTCGATCGGAGGTAAAGATCCCAAAAATTTTCAAGCCTGAGACTTGAAGAAGCTTGGACAAGTTTTTCATCACATCTCAAGTTCGACCTAAACAGACGAACGATCTCCATGTGGGTTAAATTCATCACTTCCCCGGGAGAAAAAAAAAAAGAATTTGGGAGGGCACGTCTCGGACATCTTGCATCAGAACAACATAGGCACAATCGAAATGCATGAACAAGCAGACTCGTTCCAAACCAACCGACCAAGTCGAAAAAAGATTGAAAATTTTTCGAACCTGATACAACAGAACGGGCATGAATTATACCAAAGACAAAAAACAAGACAGCCAAAAACTCACTACTCCCCACGTGAAGAACCGAAAGGCCGTTTGAATTGCGAACCAGGGTACACATCATCTCTCGTCCTCTTCATTCCTGCACAAACTGAAGCAAACCCACAAAGCTTAACCCGTCAAACCATTAAAACAAGAAAAAACAAACAAATAACTGGAACAGGAATTGAGACCCGGAATTCGAAGAGAGAGAGAGAGAAAAACCAGCACCTTGTAGGTCTGGGGAATTTTTATCGGGCTAGGTGAGAGGGAATGAGCAGATCTCGAGCAGACAGAGAGAGGTGGGCAAGCAAAGTTCGAAGCTTTCGATCGAGAAGAGACCATTAGCACGACATTTATGTGCTGCCCTCTCGGGCTTTTTTGTGTGCCTCTAAGGAGGGGCAGAGAAGTATACTCTTGAGAGAAATTTTTTCTTTCGAGAGCACGACAGAGCGAGCGAGAGAGAGAGAGAGAGGAGCGAGGCGTTTTTGCTGGTATTTGTATGGAGAGAGAGAATGAGGGGGGACAATTTCACTCGGTCTAAGGGAAGCAAGGCCCATCAAGTTTAGAATTCGCAAAAGGGGCATTAGTTTGAGAATTTTTACGATTCAAAAATTAATTTGAAATAAATTTATCCTACGTTTGTGACCGCTCTAGCTTATAAAATTCAATTTTCTTGCTCGTAAGTGATTGGCCAAGTGATAAAGGATAGCTTCTTTTTCGTTTCTTTTTGTTTATCCTAATGTATTGTTAGAGCGGCGGTGATGAGATTGCCAATCTCAAAACCCTCGTATTATGAGTAATGCAAAGTAACTAAGCTTAATTTAGTAAGGGTATCACCCTTATGGTAACCCTAGCCAGAGTCGCTAATCTTGACCGCCCCTATCCTCACTTTTACATTGTGGACCGTATTAGCGATTCAATTACTTATTGGGTCACTAGATTTATCATAACGGACTTACTCAAAATAAGTCGCAATCAATCTTGATGGATATCTTGAATCTAAATCTCATCAATGCCACATTCAGAATTATCATGATTCTCACATATATGAAAAATCTCTAGTTTAGGAAGTAAATATAAAAAAAAAAAAAAAAATCAGATTATTTTTTGCCGTAATTGGGAAGTAAATATAACCATTTTGTTTCTCTGTTTTCTATTTCTCTATTTCCGAAATAAGTTTATAATAGAAATAAGATAAGTAACGTAATTTTATTTTTCTATTTCGGAAACAAATTTTTACTTAAGAACTAGATTTAGAACATAAATCATAAGTAAAATTTGTTTACTTTTCAATTTTAGAACAAAAATGAGAAATAAAAACTTTTCTCATTATCACTTTCGCTACTAAACGACACCCCACCAACTACGCCCGCCATCCACCACGATCCACCACGATTCGCTTGTTGCTCGCTTGGAAGGTAGAAATTTTGTATTGTTATTAAACGAATTTCTATTGTGGAAATACAAACTTTTTGTTATTATAAAACACGTATTTTTCTTAGAAACTCGTTAAATCAATTTTTGGTCGAGAAATTGATTTTTGGAACATGATGGTTATTATTCGCCCCTAAAGTACAAGAGCTCTACCTTCAATTAGTGTGATTAAGATCCATATTCCCACCAACTTACATTGTAAGATAATAGAAAAATTATTTGATCAATTATAAACATATTATCTAAGAATTAATTTAATCCTAAACTTTTAAATTTTGTTATTTTAGTCCTAAACCTTTGCTTTAAATTCTAATATAGTCACCAATTTTTGTCGAAAATCACCGAAATTATAGCATACTATGTTGGGCTCAGCGATGACTAGATCGCAATGGTTAACAATTTCCAATGAAATTGACTGGAATAACTATATTAGAGCTTCGTACAAAAAAATTAAGACTAAATTAGTAAATTTAAAAAAATTTAAGATTGAATTGGCATTTAGGAATAGTTGGGTAATTTTCCCGTAAGATAACTATTTATAAATGCATGACAAGCTAGTTCTTTTATGCTTGATTTACTATGCTAAAGGACAAATGTGATTTGAACTTCAAAATTAGAGTCAATAAGGAAAAATTCAATGGTTGTCGCATGGGAAAATTATCCAATAAGTCATAAACCTATTATGTAATTATCAATTTAGTCTTAAGCTTTTTAGTTTTGCTAATTTTGTCCTAAACTTTTGAGTGAAATTTCAATATAGTCATTTTGGTCAATTTTCATCAGAAATTGCTACCATAGCAACATGCTATTTAGGACAATTAACGATGATTAGACTATCACATCAATAATTTCCAACAAAAATTAACTGAAAGGACAGCACTAGAATTTCACTCAAAAGTTTAAGATTAAACTGATTGAAAAAATTATAACTAAATCATCATCTGTCTAATAAGTCTAAGATTGATCGGGTAATTTTTCCATTATCGCATCTTATGGTGTCAGTTGATACGTACATTCAACTACTCATTCCATAAGTCATGTGAAAAGAATCGCCTTCCTTATTTCTCCTATTAGTTTCAATTTGCATTTCATCACGTTGATGGTGTTTTGTCGCAAATTCTTGCACATTCTATGACCTGATCTCCCTTAATTGCAACTTGGGATACTAATTCTCCATTCGAGTCACATACATCACACGTACGGCTTTATTAAGTCATGTTATAAAAACAGTTTATCCAACGTTCGAAGCATAAGTCAAAGATTCAAATCCCGACACTGTCTCTTCCATGTTTTCACGTTCCTTATCGAACGAATTAAACGGCTTATATGGCATGATGTGCTACAATCAAAATCAAATTAAACGATCCGAAGCACTTCCCGATTTCTTTGATTTTTTTTTTTTTTTTAAGTAAGCTGACCTAGGGTTCGAGTTGCTAGTGAAAACAGAATATCACCGTTCGTAAATTCGTATCAAAATTTCTCTACCCTGCTTGTACCAAATTCTCCTTTCAACGGGTCAGTTAACCCCCAAAAATCTGCCCTTTAACTTGATCTGTTTTACTAATATTTCTCATATTAGAAGTACTGCATATCTAGACCATGTATTTATAAACAAATTAGAAGGTGAATTAGAAGGAACAGCGAATTAATTTATTTGTATGTGTAAAGAGAAGAAATTCTTTATTGTCAATAAGACTCGCATAAGAGCGGTAAATGAATAATTTGGGAAATATTTTTCTCAAAGTAATTGCTTAAATCGCTTACAAAAATAAATGATCGAAAAAAATATGCATTGTCCACAAAAATATTTAGACATAAATTATTATCCATGATTACAATATTTTACATTGGTCAATTATTTTAAGTGATAGAAACAATCATTTTTAGAAAAATATTTTCCCAATCATTCACTTTCTACTAAATGAAGGGAGCCTAAGTTTAACAAATTAAAATTTTCTTTTGAACATAGGTACATTATTAATACAATCCTATTTATTCTTTTACTAATAAATAGTTAAAGTTGTTTATGAATTTTTGCTCTTTATTTAACATTATTAATAACGTCTTATATTCACCAACTATTATATGAAATTATCAATCTTTTTTTCATGTAATTTACCAACTTTTCTCTGATTAACTTTTCTGCCAGTTTTGAATTGCCAGCACTCATTTCAGTTACTCACCAGCACTCATTAAAGTACTTTGCGTTTACCAATTAATGTATTTAATGATCTCTTTTATTCACTTTGCATATCCATCCTTATCTATGATTGACTTACCAAATAGTTTGCCTTACTTCGCTTTCATTTGAATTAGTTACCAACATTTCTTTGATTTTTTTTAATTATCAAATTCACTTATTTCTGATAAGAATTGTTTTACCTTTTACAAACTTTTATTTACGTCTTTTACCCACTAGCGGTAGTGCATAATGCGGCGGAGTTTTAAGAGTGAGAATTGGGAGTGGCAACTCTATGTACTTATTAGGCGAAAAATCAACAATTTAGAAAATAGTTACTTAAATGTGATTGATGGTATATTTCACAAAAATGAATAAACAAAATATTTCTTGACCAATAATGAAAATATTCTGACACAAACTGTTGTCAATAACGAAAACCTTTTTTTTTTGACTAATTTTTCAAAGTCATAGAAAGCAATCACTTTAGAATTTATTTTTTTTCAAATTCAATTTTCTCGCGACAAACAAACTGTTGAAAGCGTGTAGCAAAAACTTAATACCTTCACCTAGGGAGATATCAGAAAGGGAGCTCAAAACTATGCCCATTAATATATCCAGTTAAATCAATCTTTGCTCAAAAGCTTAAGTTAATGAATTATAGGCTAACCGGGATATATTAATTGCTATATGCCACAGCAATTCTTTGATGTGAGATTTCTCTAGCATAACTCACTCACATGTGCATCCCAACACTCCCCCTCACGCGTGAGCTAAGTGTTAGGTCTACTCCCTCTTAATTCAAATATCATTCTGGCCTAATTTCATCCTTACGGCCTGCATTGCTATACCACAATACCTACCTGCCCGAAAATCGCAACCAATCAACGCTAATACCATTTGTTGAGAGCACGTACCAAAAGTCCGATATCTTTACCTAGGGAGATTTCCAAAAGGTAGCCCAAATCCGAGCCCATCAATATATCCGATTAGACCTACTTTCACTCAAAAGATTGAGCCAATGAGTTATAGATCAACTAAGATATATTAATTACTCTACACTACATCAATTCTTCAATGTGAAATTTCTTTAATACAATTCACTCACACGTGCATCCTAACACAAACGGATGAGCTAAAGTTCATTACCAATTCTTTCTTCAGGAGATTTGTTCTCTATTCGATGGTTCTTCAAGGACCACTTATGCTTTAGATGTTCCAATCCAATTTTTTGAAAAAAATTTAAGAACATAACAAAAGAAATCTGCAAAAAAATAATAATAATCTACCCATAAACTTTCTCGCATTAACCTGATATTTATTTAGATCATACTACAGTGGCAAAAATACCAAAAAGAAAAAAAGAAAAAAAACCTATTCGCTTTTGAAGCTTTGTCATTTTCCCTCCTAAAAGTCAACGATGATTTTCTTTTTGACAATAAACCCCCGAACGTATACTGAAGAAAGGCATAACCAGATGATGGAATTGGACAGGCTTGTCATTTGTACGGACCAAAATAGATCTAAGCACTAAGAATACCTCGTTATGAAAAAAATGAGATTGGAAAACATTTTTCAAAAAATAATCACTTATAAAAATAAATGAATAAAAAAAATTTCATCATCCACAGAAATAGTTAGATATAAATTGTTGTCGATAATGAAAACATTTTTTATTGACTAACTTTTATAAACGATATGAACAATCATTTTTTGAGAAATATTTTTCAAATTACTCTTTTTTTCGCAAAATGAATGCACTCTAAAGATTAGTTTATGGGGCAGATCAAGATTTGTGGTTTCGAGCTTCAGCTTATAGTATGAATTGAAAAACCTGCCCAAATGCATATCGATATGTCGACAACAACCGCAATTATTCTGAAAAACCAAAGTAAATTGGTATTCTTGACGATTGGGAGTAATATCGAAAAATGAAGGAGAAACAAATTCAACGGGCATAGATAAAAAAGGGCACAGGCAAATATTTCGCTCAACGCACATGCCAAGTGATCGATCGACTGGGTCAGTAGTGATGAAAATAAGTTTGTCTTATTCTTATTATTACCTTGTCCCATAATTGGATTACATGAAATGAGAGAGCTGATCTCTTACAAACCAAATGCAGGAAACTAATTCCCCCTATAGATCCATAAAGCAAGGAGGAAAACTAATATAGCGAGAACTAAATATATTGCCGAAACAATCAATTGAACGCGTCCCTCAAAACGCTTCACCTCGTCCTCGTACACTTTCATTATTTCCTCATCGTCATCCAGATGAGGGTGATCCACGGTAGCTCTATCCTTAGCTTGAGAATCAGCAA
Organism: Eucalyptus fibrosa; assembly: GCA_017140475.1. Classification (NCBI taxonomy): domain Eukaryota; kingdom Viridiplantae; phylum Streptophyta; class Magnoliopsida; order Myrtales; family Myrtaceae; genus Eucalyptus; species Eucalyptus fibrosa. The sequence goes on along the minus strand of CM029514.1, from coordinate 30,441,929 downwards.
TCCCATCTTGAAGAGTTCGGTCCTAAACAAAGACAAGAGAGAGGGGAAAGATCATTCGGCGCAACGGCACTTCTGATTGAAAGACCATTCAAACGGCCGGTCACCATACCATTTCCAATCGGCGGGAGGTCGGTGCGGTGATAGAGCTGACCTCCTCCTGATCCTGAGAGATTTCAGGCAAGAGCCTCTTGAATTCCTCGAGCAAGTCCGGATGGCCGGCAAAAAGGCCAGCAACCTATGGACATTAGGAATGATAGATCAAATATTTTAAACCTACACGGCATGTCTAACTTCATTAAGGTTGGTAAACTTTGATATCAAAACAAGAGGTCGTGCGCGCGCAAGGGAGCCCGTGGAACTGCATTTACCTCATTGTAGACCACCCTAATTGGGTTGTTCCCGCGCCAAGCATCCAGAAACGATAGATAAACATTTTCCTCGGTCTGGAAACGTTCCTGTGCCCAAGCAAGACGTGAAAATAAATTTACCATCAGTGAAAAATTTGCGTTTAGCCCCATAAGAAAAAGTTGGTGCCATACCTTGACCTTGATGACGAACCCGATCACCTCTTGGAAACTGACAAGCTTCCTAGGTTCATCCGGTGATATTTTGCATCCGTCCGGCAAGAAAGTATTGAACCCATGAATCAATCTCTCATATCCAGTGAATAATTCCTTTACTCTTGCTACGACCATCATTGCATCGATTCTGCGAGGCACCGAAGAATGGAATGAATAAAGAGAAGTATAAATCATCGATGATCGAATAGTCGCCACAAGGTCATGATTGTACCTTTGACTCTTGAAATCTTTCATAATTTCCACGAAAGTATTGTACTTTTCCGGTTCATCTCGGAGCGCGTCCTTTAGTTCCCCGAGATATGACATGGCGTCATCAGGTGTCGGTCTCCGCGCGCCACCTTCCGCGTCTCCCTCCACTCCTCCTTGGGGCTGTCCATAGCTTCAGAACCAGAAAAAAGAACGAAGGATCAAATTCAAAATTACATCTTAAAGAGTGCTCTCGTGCAAAACGAACCCACGACAGAGAAAAAAGTGAACTTTTAGCTTTCAGCACTATACAACAGGACTGGCAAAAAAAATAATTGAAGATAAAAATAAACTCACTGTTCTTCACGTGAAGGGTGAACAGCAACTCTTGTTCCCTCCATATCTGCATAGAACGCATAGAACAAAACCTGAAAAGGCCTTTCTTTTTCCTCAAGCAAAGACTAACACTTAAACAGAAAACCCCCGAAATTTAAAGAGAAACCACACCTCTAGCTTTCTCAGAGTGAAAGAAGGAGCAGATCTCTGAGATGAAGAGAAGGACCAAGTGAATGTGATGCTGTTCAATGAGACCTTAGCACAATTTATATGGGTTTTGTCAGCGTGGTTAAGGAAAGTCATGACCATGGATTAAATTTACCATTGGATTCCTAGTAATACTTCATATTTGGCTGGCCTACAGCTTTCGGCTCGCATTTTACCTAATTATGATGCATGGAGAGAGATTGCCACTAGACGGGTTGTGCACGACACATTGGTTACATATAAGTAATTACGGTTTTTCTCGTTAATTTGATCATTTTGACAGCTGCATTTATTTATGAAGCCGTAAAATTTCAATAAATGGCTTACTCAAAAATGGAAAATCGGAGGCGATGTGCTGTTATTATTTACGGAACATCTAATACTATTAAGTTATACATAGTAGAACCTTAAATTCGAAAACCGTTAAATTTAAATAAACGGCTTACTCGAGAATGGAGAATCAAAGGCGATGTGCCTTATAATTCTTTACGAAACATCTAATATCGGAGGTGATGTGCTTTTTCAAATTTTTACCACATCATGGTTAATTTTTAAAAATATTTCAAAACACAATATTACTCGTTTCCACATGGAAGATCCTCTAAGCTTCATTTAATCAATAGAGAGGTTCTAACTCCAGCATTTCCTTTCTTCAGCTGTTCGGAACATGCCATTTTCGGGAAAATTCTTAAAGATCCATTCCATTTTTGTCAAGGATATCAAAGAAAAACCCAAAACGCAGCAAAGGAAAGCCAACCTGAGGACACCCAAGATAGATGTTGAAAGATAAATATGGAGAGCCGTGTCTCAATACGAAATGCATCTTGCTGAATGTGGAAGCACCATAATTATCACCTGGAAAAGATCTCCAATTTGGAAGGTAATCACTTATGGAAAAGATATCTAAGTTCCTGCTCGATTTTCAATATCCATTTAGAAAAGGAAGAGGAAGACCCTGAGTTTGCTTCGAAATGTTCGCATATTATCATATTTAGGAGATGTCAATTCATTTTGCCTTTTTGGAGATTTGGCTTCTCCAAAACTACTTGTCTAGAAAATCCATCTTTGACCAATTTTCACGTCGCATTTATGTTACATACAAATCATTCAAGTTGTTTGCCACATGTATTTCTATGTCAACAATTTAACAAGAAATTGCTTGTGGGCCTGGAAGAAAATCCTCCAACTCAGAAGGGAATTCCACAACTCCTTCTCTTAGAGGATAGGAGATGGCCTTTATGTGTTTCTCCGATTTGACAACTAGCACCCTAGGGGTCCTTTGAATCTAATATTCTCGAACTCTCTCATCTACAGCTCCGCACTACCTAGGCAAGCATTGGTGGCTGATATCTTCTCCACTTCAGGCCAGGCTATCAAGTCGGTTTTGGACTCGTGGGAATGCCCCCTCTCAGTCCTTTCTTAGAACCCGGACCATTTTTGCTGGATGGAGACCTCTTTTGGCCTATTCATGTAGCGTCGGCTTGGGAGACCATTAGGTGGAAGAAGGCTCTCGTTCATTGGCATGCACTCATTTGGACAACTCGATTACACCAAGGTACCAAGTCAATCTTTGGCTCGTTGCCAAGCAAACTTCCTACCCAAGCTCTATTGCTATCCCATGGCAGAATTGATTGCGGGGCATGTGCCTTTTGCAATGATATGCCGGACTCCATTGATCATCTATTCTTTGGATGCCACATCATTGTTAGCATTACTTTCTTTTGGGCTGCCAGGTGCAATCTACTGTGGCGCAATAGGTCATGGGGCCCGGGGGGGGGGGGGGGGGGGGAGGAATCTCCGATGGGCCATAGCCTTCCTCTAGGGCAAAGAGTTTCATAAATGCATCGCCCGCTTTTCTTTCGGTGCACTATGTTATATTATATGAAAAAGCATGAATAGCATTCTTTTTAGAGAGCCATCCCTTGTGATCCTAGCCGTGAAGAATCATCTGCTTAAAGTGGTAAGAGACAAGGCTATTACCTTCAGGAACGTAAAGGATACTACAAGGAATAGGAGACTGCAACGCAGCTGGAGTATTGATCCAATCATTTTCTCGTCTAGGGAGACTGAATCCCTACAACGCTGTAGTTGATCAGATTGGTGCCCGCGGTTCTTCTGGTGCCGTGGTAGCCCATCTCATCCTTCAAGGTTGCTAACGTCAACTGCAAGGATCTCGCGGATTCTCTGTTCCCTTCCCCGGCCGATGTGGCGTGTTTGTTTTGGTTGGTAGTTGTTTGCTGTGTTTCTTTTGTGCCTCGGCTTTGTTAGCTGCTATTTGGCTGCCTTTTACATTGCGGCGCCCTTCCTCTCATAATGGTTCTTTCTCGTTTTGAGAGTAAGTTTTAGTGCCGTGATCGCTTTTGTATAGTTGGTTAAAGCTCAATATAATTCTTAATTCTACCAAAAAAAAAAAGAATTTACATAAAAGCTAATAGATAGTAAATTTGTCACAGATATATAAGTTCAGAATTTTTTGACATGAATTACTTTGGAATTGTAACACAAGTTTACTAGTGTAGGATTTTTTGTGGGATTTTTTGTATTATTAATCTTTTTTTTTTTAATTAGGCTCTCTTTCATGGCTGATCTTATATTATTGGAGGACAACTTGGTGTTAAACGAATTACAGTATTTAAAATGTTTTTTCATCCTTCAATTAATTAATAGTTTCTTAAAATAATGTCGTCGTCATTGAGGTATATATAAGTTCTCTTCAAGATATAAATATAGCTGGGGAAAATATGTATTGCTCCTATTCTAATCGGATCACTTGTTTTCTTTTCTTTTTTCCGGTATGAAAAGGTTTATGAAAAGATAGGGCATTTTACAAGCTTAGAAGGCCTTATAGAAGGTTTATAGATCGTCTACCAAATGGAATTGTCGGTAGCGAGATTTGAAATTGAACTTAATGTGCGAAGGGTTCAATCCTTTCCGAGTCAACCCACTTGATAAAATATTATAAAAATATGATCAGCGCGTGCTATGCCTAACATTACTTGTGATAGAAATGTTTTAGAAGTATTTATAATTCGATGTCAGAAGAAATTATTTTGAGTTAAGGAAACACTTAAATAAGCTAATATATATAAAGTCAGATATGAATTAGTCAAAATGGAACGTTAGTTTATAAGATATCAAAATTGAATGATCTGAGACAAATACATGGTTAATTCTTTTGCATTTGGTTAACCTAAAAGGATATCGTTCTCTAACAGTGGTTGCTAAATGCGATATCATTAGCTAATACAATATTTATCTACCGGCTGCAACAAATCATGTGCATTTCCTTTGCTTCAAAACCTGGATTCGTTGCCTTTTTTTTTCTTAGTTATCCAAATTAGGTTCATTATGTTGATCATGAAGTATCACGCCGCAAAATATGTGCGGAAGTCATTTCTTCAGCAGCATGATGTGTCAAAGAACATGAAGAAACTGGAGGCTGCCGATCATTTTGGGTCTTCTGCAAATATGCATAATTTGGTAATCTGCACTTCTTATAAAGAATTAAAAGTTGAAAAAAATTTAACATGAGGTTACTAATAGAGGAGGAAATGTGTACCTTCACTAATCCCGCTCTTATGTAGTTAACACAACCACCAACCATTGGGCAACAACTAAATGACTGACCGTAATTTGATAAGATGTGCTGGTTTAGAAATTATACTCTCCACTTGTCACTTTAAGTAAATCACATGGATCAAAAAGCTTCTTTGAAGGCCAGAGAGGAGCGCCCTAAGATGAAGACTAATGGTATTTGGAGATTAACGGGCCGTCCCATTTGATGGCCGAGAGGAAGGGCTTGTGGGTTGGGAAAGCATTCCCGTTTCAAATCTCCATTAGTAATAGTAATACCTCAAAAAAATTTCTACATGAGGACTGAGTTGTAGTTGTTGGAAACATTTTGTTCTCAAACATTGTCCTCACTCCAAACCTGAGTTGGTCCTCAAAAAGGCTTAAGGGACAAGAAATAGGGGAAGAATTGTCAAGAAGTGAGACTCCCTAATGTCACCTCATGTATTTCTCCATAGGTGGAGAAAAAAGATCCACTTGGGAATGAAGGAGGCCTTTGGTGGTGAAGATAGACAACACGTCTGTATTTGCATTGGCTACCACTGGGTATGATAATATAATAACCTTCTGCTCCTCGAGTGAAAAGGTGATTCTCACTAGAGGACCCTTGGAAAGCATTTTGTAGATGTATGGGGACTGAGTTGTAGTTGTTGAAAAGCATTTTGTTCCTAAACATTGTCCTTACTGAAATAGATGTCTCTTCCCCTTGGACTTTGAACGATAAGCCTGTTGTGTTAGTGAAGAATGTCCTTTTTTCTTTTTTTCCTAGTGGATGTCACGATTGGTTTAAGGCACCGAAGATACATGGGTTTGTGAGAATTTCTTGGGGCGCGTTTGGTAACGTTTGTTCAAAAATTGTTTTAGGGAACAAAAATAGAAAAAAATGTTTCTATTCCAGGAACAATTTTTGACCGAGAAAGATGCGTTTGGTAAATTTGTTCTAGGAATAAAAAAAATGAATAGAAACACGTTTGATAAATTTATATTCTTTTTTTGTTTTTTTTTTAATTTTCTAATATTTTTATTTTATTTTTCCTTTTTTCCTTTCTTTTTTATTTTTTCTTCTTTCGGCCGGCAGCCTCGCCCAACCACGGCGAGGCTCGTCGGCGACGCTCCCGGCGAGGAGGTCGCTGACCCTCGATGGCTGGTCACCGGCCAAGAAAAGAAGAAGAAAATAGAAGAGAGAAGAAGTGTTTCTTCAAAAGTGTTTCTAGAGCAAGAAACAATTTTTTTTTTGTTTCTCATTTCTGTTCTTTTTGTGTTCCGGAAACAAAAATCTGATTTTGAACAAAAACGCAAACAAACGCGTTTCTGTTCTTTTTTTGTTCCCGGGAACAAAAAAACAAAATTTATGTTCATAAAAAAAAAAAAAAAAAAGAACAAAAACATGTAGCCCATTGGCCTCTCTCTTTGTTGTTACAATCATGGTTCATGGCTTTGATATATACACGTTAGGAAATCTTCGCGACCGACTTCGGGTGACGCACCTCGACCCTCCTCACCAGTCACCCGACGTTTGTATGTACTAGAATTGTCTTGCTCCGCCTCCCATTCTCCCCAATTCCATCCCACTTCTAGTGTTGCTTTAGACTTTATAAGAAAAAAATTCTACAAAATGCATTTCAATTATCAAAAGACATTCTTGGGCAACCAATATCATCGTCACAAACAACTAAGGGGAAATTACCTAATCAAACATAAACCTATTGTACGGATGACAAGCAAGCCTAAACCTTTTCATCATTTTCTAATGTAGTCCATTTGACCTAAATTGGCAAAAACTTAATGATGTAGTGATCTAGTTATTATAGGCCTTCCTAAATGATACTATCGATGATATGGCCTGGATGACTCTCCTTAAAACAACGTCATTTTGAATGTTTTTCCTTCTTTAGTTCATCTTAAACTTTATGATGAACATTGAAACCCATATTTGGATCTAGAATATTTTTTTCCCATTTATTTGTTTTACTAAACCTCACGTGTTATTATGATTTCTTCTTCTTCTTCTCACATTTGTTTCCGACATTGCGAACCCTCGACAAATCTCTTATGGCCCCCTTCACTCTCTTTTATCTTCAATTTTCCGCTCCTCACCTTGTCGCCACAAATCTCCACCACCCATTGCTTTGGTCTCGACTGACAACCCCTCACCTTCGACTTCCATTCGCACGACAGTGTTTTATCCTCGGCGTCGTCGAGCCCCAACCCGAGCCCAGCAGGTGAGGTCAAGCCTCAAATATCATATATGAGGTCGAGTGAGCCCTAGATCTGGGTCGAGCGCCCCCGAGCCTGAGATCCAAGTGTCACGGCCCAAAACAAAGCATATCCAAGAGGTTTCCATGGGCCGGCCGTGACACAATTATGGATCCAACGACCCTCGACTTATCCCCGTCACTCAGGGCTTTTTTCGAGTCTTCTAGAATAATCCTAGGGGCGGGCAATACGAGAATTGTACCATTGTGTAATAAATACGGGTGGTTGGTAGTTGAGGAGATTCAATCTCCACCGTTAGATCTACGGGAGATCTACGGATACGGTTTACCTTGTATTTGTATATAAAAGGGTCCTCCCCTTCATTGTAAATCATCTCATTCATGAGTAATAGAAAATCCAGAACTTCTCTCTCTAGAAGAGTTTCTCTCTCTACGATCCTTGTGAGTGAATGTGAGTAAGGCTGACTTGGGAGAAATTCCTAAGGTCGCACGAGCTAGGGAACGCTAGATTGATCAGCTCGTGACAAGTGGTATCAGAGCGAAAGTTTGTTCCAAGCACAAGCACAATGGCTGATCCACGATTTGATGAGGCGCTGGTCATGGGTGGTGACTGCATTGACCGTGGGCGGAACGCCGAAAAGGGTGGTGCCAAGGGCAAGAACGACCGTGGAGTTTCAAGCTTGAGGGAGCCAACGGGGGATCTTGCACATCGCATGGCGAAGCTAGAGTTGTTCATCACTGATGTCCAAGGATCGGTTGATGACCTGACCCAGACCGTGGACGGAGTTGACGCCAGAAGAGAGGAGCTGGTTGCGGAAGTGCAAGAGCTTAAGACCGGCATGGGAGAGCTCCGCCATGAGTTGTTGGGGACCCTGCGGGAGGAACTCACACAACAGTATGAGCCTTTGGAAGCCATGATGGCGGCCATGCGCGCGGAGATAGCGGAGCTTAAGAGTAAGCTTGCTGAGACGGAAGCTGCACGCGTGAACGGGGTGATCACCGTGCAAGGTCCACGAGTGGATACGCCAAAGCCAAAGGAGTTCCGTGGCTCACGAGTGGCCAAGGACGTGGACAACTTCCTGTGGTACATGGAGCGGTATTTTTAGGCCATGAGGATCAACGACGACCAAACATGGGTAAACACTGCTTTAATGTATTTAGCTGATAGCGCATTATTGTGGTGGCGTCGTCGATCGGATGATAGGTGCGGGAATCCTATCACGACCTGGGGTGGATTCGTCGAGGAGTTCCGACGGAACTACGTCCCCGCTTATGCGGAAGAGGAAGCTCATGACGAGCTGAAGCATCTCAAGTAAAAGGGTGGTGTGCGCGACTACATCAAGCGGTTTTTGGAGTTGCTACTCCAAATCCCTTCGATGAATGAAGTTGAGGTGTTTCACTAGTTCATGAGCGGTCTCAAGCCATGGACAAAGCAGGAATTAAAGCGGTACAACGTGGGTGACCTCACTACGGCCATGACCGTAGCCAAGTCGCTCGTGGAGTACAAGGCACCTTCCACATCCCAATCGGATAACCGTCCGAGAGATAAAGCCACTGGTGGGGGAGATCGGGGGAGATACAACCGCTCGACCAGAGGTAGACCAACGGCCAACCCTCACAAAGCTCATGCTGAGTCGAGCGGAGGAGGGAAAAGGAAGGTACGTACATACAAATGCTTTTTCTGCGATGGTCCGCACATGGCTCGGGATTGCCCGAACAAGGCCAAATTGGCCGCCTTATGTAAGGAAGATGAGCCTAGGGAGGAATCGCGGTTGGGTTTGCTGCGCCTCCTTAGCTCAATCAAGTCCAAGAAGACAAAGAAGTCTAAAGGATTGATGTTCACGAATTTGAGGATCAGGGAGTCCACAATAAGTGCATTGGTGGACACAGGAGCGTCCGACCTCTTCATATCGGAGCAAGCGGCTAAGAGACTTAACCTACGGGTTGAGAAGGGAGCCGGGTGGCTCAAGACGGTGAACTCCAAGGAAGTCCCGACAATCGGTGTCGCAAGGGACATGGAGCTACAACTGGGGCAGTGGAGAAGCAAGGAAACTCTAGAGGTAATTCCCCTTGACGACTACGACTTTGTCATTGAGATCAAATTCCTACATAAGATCCATGCTATTATATTGCCTTTCGCCGAATGTTTATGCGTATTGGATAAGCGTTGCCAATGCATGATTCCAATCCATCGTGAGTCGGATCGTGATCGAAAGATCATCTCGGCCATGCAACTCACCAAGGGCGCAAGGAAGGGTGAGGTGATGATCCTTACAACCCTGAAAGTGGAGGACCAGAAGGGTGAAGGGAGTGACGTCCCGTCAAAGGTGACCCATGTCCTCGACACGTTCAAGGACGTGATGCCCTCAGAGTTGCCCGAAAAGCTACCACCTAAAAGGGAGATGGATCATCAGATCGAGCTTGTGCCTGACGCTCGACCACTTGCCATGGCACCTTACCGCATGGCACCCCCAGAATTGGAAGAACTGAGGAGACAACTCAAGGAGCTGCTTGACGCGGGGTATATTCGGCCGTCTAAGGCCCCGTTCGGTGCGCCGGTGCTATTTCAAAAGAAGCACGATGGGTCACTTCGGATGTGCATCGACTACCGGGCGCTGAACAAGTTAACCGTGAAGAACAAGTACCTGATCCCGCTCATTGCGGATCTCTTCGATCAACTCAGTGGAGCTCGTTGGTTCACCAAGCTGGATCTACGATCGGGCTACTATCAAGTTCGGATCGCTGAAGGGGACGAGCCGAAAACCGCATGCGTGACGCGGTATGGATCCTATGAGTTTCTCGTGATGCCGTTCGGCTTGACCAACGCTCCGGCCACTTTCTGTACGATGATGAACAAGGTACTCCACCCTTTCTTAGATCGGTTTGTAGTGGTTTACCTAGATGATATTGTGGTCTATAGTCGGACGTTGGAAGAGCATGTCGAGCATCTGAGGCAAGTCTTCCAAGTCTTGCGCGAGAACGAGTTATACGTCAAGCGCGAGAAGTGTGCATTCGCCCAGGAGGAAGTTCCGTTCCTAGGGCACATTGTTGGGGGTGGACGTGTGAGAATGGACAAGGCAAAAATCCAGTCGATCATCGAATGGGAGTCGCCAACAAAGGTGACGGAGTTGAGGTCGTTTCTCGGCCTAACCAACTACTACCGGCGATTCATTCAGAGTTACTCAAGCATCACCATGCCACTCACGGACCTCTTGAAGAAGGAGAAGCCATGGGAGTGGACGGATCGGTGCCAAAGAGCGTTCGATCAACTGAAGAGAGCCATGACGGAAGAGTCGGTGTTGGTGTTGCCCGACCACACCAAACCTTACGAGGTAGAGACTAACGCCTCGGATTATGTTATTGGTGGTGTGCTTATGCAGGATGGTCATCCGGTAGCATACGAGTCCCGAAAGTTGAACGATACCGAGCGACGATATACCATTCAAGAAAAAGAGATGGCTGCGGTGGTCCATTGCCTTCGGACATGGAGGCACTATCTCCTGGGGTCCAAGTTCGTCGTAAGGACGGACAATGTGGCCACGAGCTATTTTCAAACACAAAAGAAGCTGAGTCCGAAGCAAGCTCGTTGGCAAGACTTCTTGGCGGAGTTCGACTACTCGCTGGAGTACAAGCTGGGGAAGGCCAACTCCGTAGCGGACGCGCTGAGTCGGAAGATGGAGCTCATGAGTAGCTCAATGAGTCGACCGAGTTGTACTTGGGTCGACCGCATAAGGGAAGGGTTGAAGCATGATCCAAGTGCCCAAGCCCTCATCGGGTATGCCAAAGAGGGTAAGACTCAGCAATTCTGTTGGGAGGACGAGCTCCTCTACACCAAGGGAAGACGACTGTACGTGCCCTTCCATGGGAAGTTGAGGAAGGAAATCCTGCGTGAGTGCCACAACTCGAAGTGGGCGGGTCATCCAGGGATCCACCGCACGTTGGCCCTCGTTAAAGATCGGTACTATTGGCCACAAATGCGCGACGACGTGGAGGCGTATGTGAAGACCTGTCTAGTATGCCAACAAGACAAGCTGGAGCAACGATCGTCGCCAGGCCTGTTGGAACCGCTTCCCGTTCCAACTCGTCCATGGGAGAGTGTCTCCATGGACTTCATTGTCAACCTGCCAAAGTCCGAAGGGTGTCGCACTCTCATGGTCGTGATGGACAGATTTTCCAAGTACGTGACCTTCATGCCTGCAACCAAAGATTGCCCGGTTGAGGAGGCAGCCAAGCTGTTCATGAAGCACGTGGTCAAGTACTGGGGTGTACCACAAACGATCGTGAGTGATCGTGATCCTCGATTCACGGGACGTTTCTGGTCCGAGTTGTTCAAGCTGTTGGGGTCGGAGCTGAACATGTCAACAAGTTTGCATCCCAAAACCGACGGTCAGACGGAGCAGGTCAATGCACTATTGGAGATCTACCTTCATCACTACGTGAGCACAATGCAAGTGAATTGGGCAAAGTTGATCGACGTAGCCCAATTTTCCTACAACCTACAACGGAGTAAATCAACGGGCCAGAGCCTATTCGAGATCGTGACCGGGCAACAACCAAATACCCCTAGCGCCATTACTTCGGGTTATTGGGGGAGTAGTCCGCCCGCGTACAAGTTCGCCAAGGATTGGCAAGAACAAGCCGACTTGGCGAGGGCGTGTCTACACAAGGCCTCCAAGCGCATGAAGAAGTGGGCCGATAAGAAGCGACGGCACGTGGAGTTCCAAGTAGGAGACCTAGTGTTGGCCAAGCTACACTCGGTTCTTTGCTACAAGGACGTGCACAAATGGTTGATCCGTCGCTATGAAGGGCCATTCCGTGTGCTACAACGGGTTGCAAAGGTTGCATACAAGCTGGAGCAACCACCAAAGTTAAAGGTACATCCGGTTTTTCATGTGAGTATGCTTAAACCCTTTTAGGTGGATGAGGAAGACCCGGATCGTGGGGAGTCACAACGGGTGCCACTCGGGGCAAAGACCTCGTATGATCGAGAGGTCAAGAGTGTCTTGGCGGATCAAGAGGTCGAGAGTGTCTTGGCGGATCAAGTCATACGGAAGCGGTATTGCGCGCCCAAGCGCGAGTATCTAATTCGATGGAAGGGTCTTCCGGAGAGTGAAGCTAGTTGGGAGCCCGCGGAGAGTCTTTGGCAATTCAAGAAGGAGATGAATGCATTCCACGCCGAAGACGCGACGAGGGCGTCGCTCGATTAGGTGGGGGAGAATGTCACGGCCCGAAACAAAGCATATCCAAAAGGTTTCCATGGGCCGGCTGTGACACAACTATGGATCCAACAACCCTCGGCTTCTCCCCGTCACTTAGGGTTTTTCTCGAGTCTTCTAGAATAATCCTAGGGGCGGGCAATACGGGAATTGTACCGTTGTGTAATAAATATGGGTGGTTGGTAGTTGAGGAGATTCAATCTCCACCGTTAAATCTACAGGAGATCTACGGATACGGTTTACCTTGTATTTGTATATAAAGGGGTCCTCCCCTTCATTGTAAATCATCTCATTCACGAGTAATAGAAAATCTAGAGCTTCTCTCTCTAGAAGAGTTTCTCTCTCTACGATCCTTGTGAGTGAGTGTGAGTAAGGCTGACTTAGGGGAAATTCCTAAGGCCGCACGGGTTAGGGAACGCTAGATCGATCGACCCATGACACAAGGCTCACCCTTTATACCCAAAAAAAGTATTTGGAATTAGTCTTCCCCACTCGTGAAATAGAACATTTCTTATCTCATAATTGTCTATTATCAAAATATTCCACTCAATGCACAAGCCAAGTAACTTATTAAGTAATGACATATACAGTACTCATTCTTAGCATAATATCTGGAGTGATAAAAAGCCTTATTTCATTATCCTTGAAATTCATCAAATGACGATGGCTTACAAACTAATTCAGAACCATAAATGCATAAGAAAAAGTACTACAGGGAAAAATGAATAGATCGATCCAATGTTCTTCCATATGTATCCCTGTGTAATGATCAATTCATATTAGATCCAGTTGCATCCCGATTGTCCTTTGGCACCTTCTTCATCATGTACTCACTGTGGTCCAAATTGGCGCAGTCTTGTGTAACTTCATCCTCAGAATAACAGTCCTGTCTCGGTGGTCGGTCCAAAATAAATACAAGTGAGAAAAGGAAGAGTATTCCGTGCAACGAAACTATCTAACCAAAAGAAAATGGGAGGCAAAAAGGTCCCCTTACCATTTGCAATCGGCATGAGGTCAATGCGGTCATAGAGCTGACCTCCTCCTCAGAACCAAAGTTGTCGGGCAAGTACCTCTTGAATTCCTCGACTAAGTCCGGATGGTCAGCAAAAAGGCGAGCAACCTGCGGACATTATGAAATCGAAATGATGGACCAAATCCTTAAGCCTCATCCATTTAGATCAAGATTGGGAAATCTTGTAGTCAAAGAAAGAGATCGTGCATGCGGAAGGAAGCACATCTAACTGAATTTACCTCACTGTAGGTCACGCCGATTTCCTCCCCGTGCAGGTACCTGCTGAGAATGTGATAAAATGCTAAAAAAACATGTTCTTCGTTCCGAAAACATTCCTGCATCCACAAAACACTCCATTAAACATCATATTGACTTGGTATTAGCCTTCCACCCAGAAAGACGGAAGTCATGCCATACCTTGACCTTGAGGACGAAACCGACGGTTTCTTCATAAGTGACAGGCTGCTCCCTCACCAGCGGTTCCTCTACCGCTATTCTGGATTCCTCCGGCAAGAAAGCGTTGAACCCACGAATCAATTCGTCACGCCCTTCGAATATTTCCTTCACTCTTTCGATGAGTTCTGCTGTATCGATTCTGCAAGATATCGAAGAAAAAGAAGTTAAATCACTTGATAATTATGTTGTTTTCCACAAGGTTCTGGATCGTACCTAGTCTCGTGATCTTCGAAGCTCTGAACGAACATGTGGTACTTTTCCGGTTGGTCACGGAGCGCCTGCTTCACCTCCAAGACGTACGAAATAGCCCGGGACTCCTCGGTGTAAAAAACACCCTACCTTCGGCATCTCCCTCCATTCCCCCTCGGGATCGTGCATAGCTTCATATCCAGGAAAAAGAATGAATGGTCGGATTTAAAAAAACATAAATATTTCGAATGATTCCAATAAGAAATACTTATGATACTACTCTTTCTTATATACTATTTGACATGAATCTATATTAATTTTATTCTATATTATTTTTTGCCAGTAGAAACTGAAAACGGAACGTATAGAAAATTATTTGATTGAATAAATTAAGAGGGCTCTCGTCCAAAACGAAGCCACGAAGCGGGGGGACAAGGTGCAAACTTTTCAGCACTATCCAAGGGGACCGGCAAAAGATCATTTTGAATATGAAAAATGAACTCACCGTTCTCCACGTGGAGGGGGTAGACTAGCACCTCTTTTCCTCTTCATTTCTGCACAAAACGAAAACCGAAAATCTTTTTCTTTTTCCTCAAACAAAGATTATCGTCTAAACAGAAAGCCCCCAAATTCGAAGAGAAACCATACCTTGAGCTTCCTCAGAGTGAAAGAAGGAGCAGATCTCTGAGATGAAGAGAAGGAACCAAGAAAATGTGATGCTTTTCAATGAGATCTTAGCTCAATTTATAGGGATTTTGCCAACGTGGTTAAGGAAAGTCACGTTGGTGGATTAGGTTTCCCATTAGATTCCTAGTAATATTTCACATTTGGCTAGCCTGCCATTTTTGGTGCGCATTTTTACCTAACCACAATGCATGGAGAGAAATTACCACTAGGCGGATCGTGCATGTAACGGAGCATTTGTTACGTAAAAGTAAGCATTTGAGGGTCACGGTTTTTCTCGTTAATTTGATCGTTTTAGTAGATGCATTTACTTATGAAACCGTTGAGTTTAGTTAGATGGCTTACTTGGAAATTTAATAATCGGAGGTGACGTGCTTTTTATTCTTTACGGAACTTCTAATATCATTAACTCGTACTTATTAGAATCTTAAATTTTGCCAATCGTTAAATTTAAATAAACGGCTTACTCGAAAATGGATAATCCAAGGTAATGTGTCTTTTATTTTTTACAGAACGTTTGTGCTTTTTCAATTTTAACATATCATGGTAAATTTACGCTTTTGACAGCATGACATTTTCTAGAGCATTCTCAATGATCCATTACACTGCCTCCCTCTGTTGGAGATGAATATGGAAAGCTAACCAGAGGACACCCAAGACAGATTTTAGAGATGAATATGGAAACTCGAATCTCAATTCGAAATGCATCTTGCTGAATGTGGAAGCCTCATGATTATCACGAGGAGAAGATGTCTAATTTGGGAGGTAATCACATTTGGAAATAAATCCAGTCATTATCTACTTAATTTCGATATCCTTCGGAAAAAGGAGCAATACTCTGAATTTTCTACGAAATGTTCTCATGTTGGATAGATAGGCCACGTACATTTCGTGGACTAAAATTTTTTGCCGTTCTGTTCGGTTTATGTGATTGATATTTCCTATTTTGAAAATCTTACCTGCCGTTGTTTAAATTTTTTATATATATATATATATATATAATATTTATAATGTTTTAAAAGCGAAAAATTGTTATTAATTTTAAGGATGCAATTTGGATCCATTGAATATAATTTATTATTTCAGAAACAAAAGCTAACATAATCTATTGTTTAGTAAGTATTATTTTTGGTTAATACCATGAAAAATGACAATTTAGTATAATTCTGTCACGTGTACCCCCAAATTAATTGTGGTGTTGTAAAAAATCTTAAATCAGTTTACTCGTGACAAACCTAATAAAACCTTATGGAAAAATTAGAACAAAATTAGGGATTTTTATAAATTTCAAACCTTATAGCAATGGCATGGATCTGCACTCATTTGGATTTTCATGTGTGTGTATTTTTTTTTTTAATAATTTAACTTATTTTTAATTAAATATAGGGATAAGTGCATTAGAAATCCTAAAATTTGTCGTGAAAGTACAATTAAGTTTTAAAACTTTTTAAAATGCAATCAAATTTTAAAACTTATTGAATTGGTGCAAAAGTGCTTCTATTAACTCCGCCTAACATAGCTAATAGAGAATACTAACGTGACTTTCTTTATTATTTTCTCTCTCCTATGTGATGCCAACATGATTAAAACATGAAATAAAAGACTACAACAATGTCATTTTTTGTCAAAATCTCGTTCTTTAACCCACATTTTATTTAAACTGAATTTAAGAAAAGAACACAAAAAAAAAAAAGAAAAAATTGAATATTCATATACGAAATTCAGTACTTTCAGCAGCATGATGTGTCAAAGAAGATTGAAAAACTAGAGGCTGCCGATCATTTTGATATTCCCAAAAAAAAAAAAAATTGCATGTTGTGCTAATCTATACAACTTATTAAGAGATAGGCTTGAGGGTTTGGTGTCTCTTTTTATTTTCATAAATAACCTTGCGATCAGAATTAAAAGTGTAAAAAAGAGTAATAACTAAAGCGGTTAATCAGTAAGATACTAAGTAAAACGCAGTTATTGATGGCGAAGGCAATGCCTAACTTCACTAATCTTGCGACCAAAAAAAGAAACTTCACTAATTCCACTCTTAAGCCGTGGACACCACCGCCAATCATTAAGCAATGACTAAATGACTGATCGCAATCTGATAAGCTGAGTTGGTTTAGAAAGTTCGCTCTTCCCGTGCCACTTCAATTAAATCGCATGAATGAAGAAGCTTTTTAGAAAGTCAGAGAGCCTTCAAATGGAAGTTAATGATATTTGAAGACTAATCGGTGGTTAGTTGTGGAAAAGCATTTTCTTCCAAAACATTGCACTCACTGAAGTAGATGTCTGTTCCTTGGACACTGCCAGTGCCTGTCACTCGACATTTAAAATCTACCGTCTGAAAAATGAATAAAAACCCCCCATAGAGTGGATATCAATCGTCCGAAGACATTCTTGGGCAGCAAATATCATAGTCACAAACAACTTAAAAAGGATCAAACATGTCATGTTACTGCATAACATTTCAATTAAAAAAAAATTACTCAATCAATCATAAATCTATTGTACATACACCAATGTAGTCTTAGACATTTTTCATGATTTTCTAATATAGTCCATATGATCTAAATTGGCTGAAAATCGTTAACGTGGTGGGTTAGTTATTGCCTAGCATCCTATATGTCACTGTTGGTGATCTCACATGGACAACTCTACTCCAAATGATGTCATTTCAAGTAATTTCTTGAAATTTCTGATTTTTCCTTTTTTTCTTTATTTTTTTCTTTTGTTGTTGGTCTTTAACTTTACAATGAACATTTGTATTTGGGATTAGACTTCTTCTTTTTTTCCTGTTCATCTTCTCAACTAAACCTGACGCGTTATTGTGGTTTCTTGTTCTTATCTATATTCATTTTAGACATTGCATGCTCTCAGTAAATCTTTAATTGGTCACCTTTGCTCTTTTCATCTTCATCTTTTCCACTCTCAATGTCTGCTGCAACCATTTGGTTTCTCTATGTTAAGGCTCACAATACAACTTAGAGGGGTGAATAGGTTATTTTAAAAAATATTACAATTTTTTGTAGAATATTTCAAATTGGACTTGGATAACTAGAGACAGCTTGATAGTGTCAAAAGTAATATGCTTGTATCATATGCTTGTATCATAACAATAATGAAAAATGATTGAAGAGATAGAAGAGATTGCAATTTGAATTTATAATAGTTCGGCTTATATCATGCCTACATCCACTCTTTTGGACGAACTAATAACAACCACCATACTCCAAGCCTTGATCTCTGCTTGGGCTCGTTCCTTCTTCAACTATGGCTATGCAGTCACGCCTGGATATGATTATCTAGTGTTATCCAATTTGCAATTTAATATTGTTATCAAATGAAATTGCATAATAGTTGGCTAAATTATGATAGTGCCGTGGGAAGGAGTTTATGTAGAAAGTAGAACGCCCCTAATCTGAATGGTGAAATGACACCTAACCACTCTTGAGTTGCTGCAACTTTAACTTGGAATAGTTCGTGTTGATTGAGTTTGTGCTGTTTATTGAAAATTTGTGATAGTTGGGTACTGTGGATCTTCAATAATGAGGGAGTTAGTTAAGAAATGTAAAGAAGGTTGACCCATCAGAGAAGAAGATGACTTGACATCATATCATATATGACAAAAGATACTTTGCTTTGCCACATCATATCATCAATCATGCTAGTAAGATAGTCGATGATGATCAGATGTCATATCAATGATTTTCGATTATAATTGACCAAAAAGAACTACATTGGAAAATCATAGAATTGTTTAGGATTATATTAACCAAATTGAAAATTTTATGACTGAATTGACATCTGCACAATAAGTTTAAAAGTGATCGGCTAATTTTCTCTTCCCACTATATCTAGTTGATTTGGAACCTTTAAAAGAAAAAGATAAACTCATGGAGAAATATTTCATATTTGGCTAGCCTGCCATTTTTGGTGTGCATTTTTACCTAACCACAATGCATGGAGAGAAATTACCACTAGGCGGATCGTGCATGTAACGGAGCATTTGTTACGTAAAAGTAAGCATTTGAGGGTCACAGTTTTTCTCGTTAATTTGATCGTTTTGGTAGACGCATTTACTTATGAAACCGTTGAGTTTAGTTAGATGGCTTACTTGGAAATTTGATAATCGGAGGTGACGTGCTTTTTATACGGAACTTCTTATATCATTAACTCGTACATATTAGAATCTTAAACTTTGCAAATCGTTAAATTTAAATAAATGGCTTACTCGAAAATGGATAATCCAAGGTAATGTGTCTTTTATTTTTACAGAACGTCTGTGCTTTTTCAATTTTAGCATATCATGGTTAATTTAACCTTTTGACAGCATGACATTTTCTGAAGCATTCTCAATGATCCATTACACTGCCTCCCTTTGTTGGAGATGAATATGGAAAGCTAACCAGAGGACAGCCAAGACAGATTTTAGAGATGAATATGTAAACTCGAATCTCAATTCGAAATGCATCTTGCCGAATGTGGAAGCCTCATAATTATCACGCGGAGAAGATGTCTAATTTGGGAGGTAATCACATTTGGAAATAAATCCAGTCATTATCTACTCAATTTCGATATCCTTCGGAAAAAGGAGCAATACTCTGAATTTTCTTCGAAATGTTCTCATGTTGGATAGATAGGCCACGTACATTTCGTGGACTAAAAATTTTCGCCGTTCTGTTCGGTTTATGTGATTTCAAGTAATTTCTTGAATTTTCTGATTTTCCTTTTTTCTTTATTTTTTCTTTTTTCGTTGGTCTTTAACTTTACGATGAACACCCGTATTTGGGATTGGACTTTTTTTTTTTTTTTTTCTGTTCATCTTCTCAACTAAACCTGACGTGTTATTGTGGTTTCTTGTTCTTATCTATATTTGTTTCGGACATTGCATGCTCTCGGTAAATCTTTAATTGGCCACCTTTGCTCTTTTCATCTTCATGTTTTCCACTCTCAATGTTGCTGCAACCATTTGGTTTCTCTATGTTAAGGCTTAGGTTATTTTAAAAGATATTACAAATTTTCATGGAATATTTCAAATTGGACTTGGATAACTAGAGACAGCTTGATAGTGTCAAAAGTAATATGCTTATATCATATGCGATATGCTTATATCATAATAATAATAAAGAATGACTGAAGAGATAAAAGAGATGACAATTTGAATTTATAAGGATTTGACTTATATCATGCTTGCGTCCACTCTTTTGGACTAACTAATGACAACCACCATACTCCAAGCCTTGATCTTTGCTTGGGCTCGTTCCTTCTTCAACTATGGCTCTGCAGTCACACCTGGACACGATTCTCTAGTGTTATCCAATTTGCATTTCATATTGTTATCAAATGAAATTGCATGATAGTTGGCTAATTGTGCCATGGGAAGGAGTTTCTGCAGAAAGTAGAACTCCCCTAATCTAAATGGTGAAATGACACCTAACCACTCTTGAGTTGCTGCAACTTTAACTTAGAATAGCTTGTGTTGATTGAGTTTGTGCTGTTTATTGAAAATTTGTGATAGTTGGCAAATGCGGATCTTCAATAATGAGGGAGTTAGTCAAAAAAATGTAAAGAAGGTTGACCCATAGGAGAAGAAGATGAATAGTTACCTATATCTAAAGGAAAAAAAATTAGAGAAAATTCAAAAAATTAGACAAAAGATACTTTGCTTTGCCACATCATATCATCAGTCATGCCAGCAAGATAGTTGATGATGATTAGATGTCATGTTAGTGATTTTTGATTATAATTGACCAAAAAAAACTACATTGGAAAATCATAGAATTGTTTGGGATTATATTAATCAAATTGAAAAATTTATGACTGAATTGACATCTACACAATAAGTTTAGAAGTTGATTTGGAACCTTCAAAAGAAAAAGATAAACTCATGGAGAAAGATATATAAGTTAGGAATGTTTCGAGGTGACTGATATGTAGTAAAATCCAAAATTGAAGGAAAAAAAAAATTGAACATCTCCTACACGGAACCATTGTTTTGTATAATCAACGTCAATTCAAAAGTACATGGACGAACATTTCGCTCAAGCACACGCCAAGTAACTTATCGACTATTGACATACATACACTACTCATTCTTAGCACAAGCAAATAGCTAATATCCAAGAATAAATCTAGAGTGATGAAAATAAGTCAGTTCAATGTCTTTTTTATTTCCTCATCCCAGAAATCCAATAGATGACAATCTCTTACAAACTAAATCAAAACCACAAATCAAGAAGGAAAAGTAAAGCAGGGAAAAGTAAATATATTGATGAAATCTTCTTCCGAAAATTGCATCCTTATGTTTTGATCAACAACTCATATCAGATCCAGTTGCATTCCTATCGTCCTTGTGCATCCTCTTCGTCATGTCCTCATTGTGGTCCAAAGCGGCACAATCTTTGTCTATCTTGATCCTCGGCTTGAGAATTGATCCTCCTGTCTCGATGGTTCGGTCCAAAACAGAGACAGAGAAAGAGGAAAGATTATTCAGTGCAATGAAAGATCTAACCGAAAAAGACGGCAGGCGAGAATGGTGACCTTACCATTTGCCGGTACGAGGGCACTGGGGTGAGAGTGCTGAACTCCTCCTCATCCTCCTCCTCCTCCTCCTCCTTCTCTATTGAGCTGTAGGGCATGAACCTCTCGAATCCTTGGAATAAGTCCGGATGGTCGGCAAAAAGGCGAGCAACCTACGGACATCACAAAATCAAAATGATGGACCGAATCCTTTAGCCTCCTCTATTCAGATCGGGACTGGGAGATCTTGTAGTCAAAGCAAGAGATCGTGCATGCGGAAGGAAGTAAGTCAAACTGCATCTACCTCACGGTAGACCGCCCTGGCCTCCTTTCCAAGCCGGTACAGATAGAGAATGTGAAAAAACTCATCGGAAACACGTTCCTCGTTCCGAAAACGTTCCTATGTCCGCACAAGACATGAAAAAAATTTTAAAAAAAATAAATATCGTGCCGAATCAGTATTTGCCTTCCTCCGCGAAAGACAGAAGTTGTGCCATACCTTGATTTTGTCTATCAAACGGACGGCTTCCTCGGAAGTGACAGGCTGATCCTCTGCCGGTGGTTCGTACAGTGCTGCTATTTGGCATTCCTCCGGCAAGAAAACGTTGAAGCCATTAACCAATCCGTCATGTCCTTTGAATAATTCCCTTGCTCTTGCCACTACCCGTGCTCTATTGATCCTGCGCGATACCAAAGGAAAGAAGTAAAATCATCGATAGCCCTATCATCGCGACTAGGTTCACGATTGTACCTTCGAGTCTTGAAATCTTTCATGATCTTTAGAAACATCTTGTACTTTTCCGGTTGGTCTGAAAATGAGTCCTTCACTTCCCTGACGTATGACGAAGCATCGTTCATCGTTAGTGTTCGACCCGCTCCACCTCTGCCGGCTCCCTCCATTCCTCCTTGGGGTCGCCCATCGCTTCATATCGATAAACAAAGAATGAAGGCTCGGATCCAAAGTAACATAACCTTCGGTATCGGTTCAAACACTATTGGAAGCAATTCTTTTCATCTACAATTATTTCGAATGAACTTGAATAACAAATTTATAATACGTCTTACTTTAGCTTATTCACGTTCTTTCTTATGTTCTATCTTACATTAATTTATACGCATCTTTTTTTTTTTCTATTGACAATTAACAAAATTTTGTCAATAGAATCTGAGACTAGAACGAAAGGGGGAAAACAGCACTAGACAACAGGACTGGCGAAAGATTATTTCGAATACGAAAATGAACTCACCGTTCTCCACGCGAAGGGCGAACGGCACCTATTTTTCTCCTCATTTCTGCACCAAACGAAAGCCTCAGAGCTCTTTCTTTTTCCTCAAACAA
This sequence comes from Eucalyptus fibrosa, assembly GCA_017140475.1. Lineage (NCBI taxonomy): Eukaryota > Viridiplantae > Streptophyta > Magnoliopsida > Myrtales > Myrtaceae > Eucalyptus > Eucalyptus fibrosa. Next base: position 30,419,424 of record CM029514.1, on the reverse strand, counting down.
AGAATTATCATTCAAACAGAAAGCCCCAAGAGATTCAAAGAGGAAACCCCACCTCGAGCTTTCTCAGAGTGAAAGAAGGAGCAGATCTCTCTGAGATGAAGAGGAGGACCAAGAAAATGTGGTGCCTCTCAACGAGGCCTAGGCGCAATTTATATGGGATTTTGTCAATGGTTAAGGAAAGTCATGTCGATGGATTAGGTAGGCCATTGGATTCCTAGTAACATTTCATATTTGGCTAGCTTGTCATTTTTGGCGCGCGATTTTACCTAACCACAATGCATGGGGAGAAATTACCACTAGGCCGGCCGTGTGTACGAGGCATTTGTCATGTGAAAGATTGCATTTTAAAATCACGGTTTTTCTCGTTACTTGATCGTTTCAATGGTTGCATTCATTTATGAAGCCGTTAAATTTAAATAAACGGCTCACTTGAAAATGGAAAATCATTCGTGACGTGCTCTTTATTCTTTATGGAACTCTTAAGATTGTTAAGTTGTACATATTAGAAACTTCAAATTTTAAATCCGTTAAATTTAAATAAACGGCTTACTCGAAAATGGGATAATCGGAGGTGATGTGCCTTTTATTCTTTACGGAACATTTGTTTTTTATGAATTTTTACATATCAAGGTTAATTTAAGCTTTTTGTAATCGATAAAGGGATTTTTTTATATTTTTTTTGGAGCATTCCCCACGATCCATTATATTGTCGTCCTTTGTAGGTGGAATATTGAAGAAAAAAACCCAAAACGCAGCAAAGGAAAGCCAGCCTTAGGACAACCAAGACAGATGTCAAAAGACAAATATGGAGAGTCGGGTCTCAATACAAAATCCATTTTTGCTGAATGTAGAAGCCTCATAATTATCACATGGAAGATATCTCTAATTTGGGAGATAATTACATATGGAAAGAAATCAAGTCGTTTTTAAACTCGATTTTGATATAGTTGGGTCATAGATAGATATCATATATTTCATGAAACTTAAAAATTTCTGCAGTTGCGTTCGCTTTATGTGATTGACATTCCTATTCTGAAAAAACTTGGATATTGTTTGATTACATTTATATGAATATCGTCTTAAGTTTAAAAAAAAAAAAAAAAAAAAAAAAGTTGTTTTATATTAATATGCCTTGAATAGAATTAGATATTTCAGAAACAAAAGGTAACATAATCCATTGTTTAGGGAGCATATTCTTTTTGTCTAATTAAGCTATCTTTCTTCGTTGATCCATATTTTCAGATGAAAATTTGGTGTTAATTGAATAAATATTTATTGTATTTAAAATTGTTATTAGTCTTTAATGATTAATATTTGCTTAACAATAATGTCATGGTTGCGGAGGTAAAAGCAAGTATAATTTTTTTCTTTAAGGTGATATCAATATATAAATAGGCTCCCTATTATCAAAAAATTAAGCGTTTATATCACTTGAAATACTTAGCTAATGAAAAATATTTTTGTTATCGATAATATTTATATTTAAATATTCTCTTGAACGATAAAGATATTTTTTGTTCATTCTTTTTTGTAACAATGCTAGTGATCATTTCTTGGAGAATATTTTCCAAATTATTCATTATCCGTGAAACAAACACATGCATAATTACTTTTTTTTTTAATTCAGGGAAGTATGTATGGCTTTTGTTAATTCTAACCAATTCACTTTTATTTGAGCCACATGAAAAGGTATGCCTAACATCATAAAAGGTACAATCTGCGCCTGGACAAGCATAACATTATTGGTAATGGTCATGTTTTAGAAATATCTAGAATTTGATACAAACAAACATTACTTTGACTTAAGAAACATTTAAATAAATAATTTTATCAATTTTGGTGATTATTTAAAAAAAAAATCAGATCCTTAGTTCATAAGATGATAAAACTGAATGATTTGAGACACACATTTAGTTAGTTGGATATTTGTTGGAGTAAAATATTGCCTTATGTAGAATAACATATCATTGTGACAAATTTCTATATACGACCTTCCAAGAATCTAATGTTGCTCTTTTTGACTCCTTATATTAACATAATTTCCTAATAATTATCTACCATATTCTTACTTGCCATGCAATTACTTTCTCAGTTTCAGGTACCAATAATATTTTTACCAACATTTTTCAATTTCTTTTACTACGCCAATTTATTGACACATTTTGTCCCCATCTTCGAGATTCATTTCCGAATTAGCTACCTACCTTATTCTTGCACTTCGATCGGTATCTTCATTGGAGTAAATTTCTTATCACGGCTTTTGAATATTTCTCAAATCTATTTCACGAAAACATATGCGCTACTTTTTATGGAAAGAATCTAGAAAGACTTTAATTTATTTCCACAAGATTAATTGTAAATTATTGAATTACTTACATTCAAAGACTAAAAGATCAAGATTACTCCATGAGGTTATTAAATAACTTGAAATGTTCAAACTCATCGATATGGATTATGATTTTAAAGTAAATCTAAACGTATATGGAAATCAAAGACCGAATCGAATACAAAAATGTCATTATCAAAGCTATCTAGTTGTTGTATTAAGTTGTAATGATGATCATAGAGGACTACAAAAGTAAGAGAATATAAAAATAAATTAAAACAAATTATAGATCAAACAACCGAGGGTTTCTGGGGTCAAAAGAAAAGTTAATGGATAGAATATATCAATTACCAACAACTAAATTTTTTTCAAAAGCATTAATAAAAAAAAAAAAAAAAGTGTTAATTTCATACATAGTGCATAATTAAAAAATTTGTAACATAAATTTTTTTTTTGGGAAAATGATAGACTAAAGTCTCAAACTTATTGCACTCATGACAATTTAGTTTTAAACATTTTAGTTTGGCTAATTTAGTCCTAATACTTTTGACGATTTGTCAATTTAGTCATTTGACTAATTTGACTAGAAATAACTCATATGAACCCTTCCCATTTTACATGGCACAATCAACAATAACCTAAACAATTGTTATATTTTTTTAAAAAGAATATTATTTATTCTCTTTTTTTTTTTTTTTTCCTTTTAAGCCTGAGGAGGGTCGTTGGCCAACCCTTATTGTCCACAAGCACGGTTGGCAAGTGTCCCCACCATTGGACTAGGGCTATGACACCTTGATTGATCACGGGCCTACATGGTAGCCAATAACCTTCGTCGAACTTCATAGAAGAAAAAGAAAGAAAAAAACAAAACAAATAAAATTAAATATTATAATAAATTAAAAACATTATACAAAATTATAAAAGATTATCTATGTTAGCGCGGACCATCCTATGTGACATTGTCGACCTCCATGTTCACGATTTCCGGCCAAAATTGACCAAAAATGACTAAATTGATAAATTGTCAAATGATTTAGGACTAAAGTGGCCAAATTGAAAATTTTAGGAATGAATTAACGCAAATATAATAGGTTTAAGAACTCTTTAGTAATTTTCTTAAAAGTTTACTTGTAACCTTTGTTTTAGCCTTTCGATTGTTTTTCGCTTATTTAATATCCAACGTCTCTAGCCTTTAAAATATACAAAAGGCTAATTAGACTTGAGGAGGTGAGGTCCAGCTCGAAAGAGTCCCAAATTGAAAGCCTATAAAACAGGAAGATGAATCTATCTTAATGGGCCGGAATTGGTTTGTCGGACACATGCCCATAAGTGTGTTTGCGACCGCCGGATAAAATAATAATACAAATGATCAATATGCAATATAATTTTTAATTTACAATAGGTCCGTAAATTTTGGCTTAACGTGTAATAGCATCCCCAAACTTTTAAATTTTTCAATGTGGTCCCTAAACTATCAATATGTATTTGAAGTAGTCCATAAATTATATGAAAATGTCTAAAAGTTCATGAACTACATTAAATATTGAAATAAAGTTCGACGATCGCACTAAATAAATTAAAAATCAATGGACCATACTAAACAAATTAAAAGTTGATAAATCATATTGAACAAATCAAATGTTCACAAATGACACTGCATATTATGCCAAAAATCAGGGACAATTTATGTTGTTTGACCTTATTGGATCATGTCTCCTCTCTTACATTACTAAATACAGCATAACCATAGTCTAATGTTCTGGCACATAGATTGTAGGCATATACATTCACATGCACGAGAAAAAAGAAAGAAGCATCTTCCATTCTATTGCTTCATCTCCCTCCATGTCATTTACAGAAACAAGATTTTGCTCTCGGCTTATGTTTTTTTGGCCTCTTTGACTTCGAAAGCGTCTCTTCCAAATGCCCTGATCATTAAAGTTAAGGAGGATTGCCGGTTCTTTGGAGGCTAACCAATGAGTAATAAGCTCCCGACGGCCCTTTGGCCAGGAGGGAGGAGTGAGTTCCCCTCTCCACCACCTTCCCCTTGTCGAGCACGGCGATGGTGTCGCAGTTCTGGATGGTGCTCAGCCGGTGCGCCACCACCACGCTGGTCCGACCCACCATCACTCTCTCCAGCGCGTCCTGCACGATCTTCTCGGATTGGCTGTCGAGCGCGCTGGTCGCCTCGTCCAGCAACAGGATCGTCGGGTTCTTGAGTATGGCCCGGGCGATCGCGATCCGCTGCTTCTGCCCGCCCGAGAGCTGCACGCCCCTTTCCCCGCACCATGTGTCGTAGCCGTCCTTCAACGACGCGATGAAGTCGTGCGCGTTCGCTGCCTTGGCCGCCTCGACGATTTCCATTTCGTCCACGTTTTCTGACGCGCCGTACGCGATGTTCTCTCTTATGGTGCCCGCGAATAACGTGGGCTCCTGGCTGACGAGCGCGATGTGCTTCCTCAGTGATCGCAGGTCATACGACCTTATATCTCTGCCGTCGACTTTCACTACGCCTCTGAGCGGATCGTAGAATCTCTCGATCAATCCGATTATCGTCGATTTGCCCGACCCGCTCTGCCCCACCAATGCCGTCGATTTCCCAGCCTCGATTCTGATTGAGAAGTCCTTGAATATCAGGACGTCGGGCCTAGCCGGGTAGGCGAAGTCCACGTCGCGAATCTCGACCTGGCCCGTCATCTTTTCGGGCTTGTGCCCTTCCGGGTCTTCGGGCTCGATCCTGGTGTACCGATCCAAGATGGCGAAGACCGAGCCGACGGCCTCTGAGCCCTTAACAAGGTCTGATGTCATGCTTCCGGCATCGGCGATGACTCGGCCCGTGCTCACCAGGATCATGAAGGTCTCGAAGAGCGCCTTCCCCGAGATGTAGCCCTTGGAGACGAGCTTGCCGCCGTACCAGAAGTCCAGGGCCCAGGTGCATGAAGTGAGGCTCTGGGAGGCGCCGAGCCCAAGCCCGGCGTACCAGGACTGCTTGATGCTCTGGCGACGTGGGCCCTCCTGCGCCCGCTCGAGCATCCGGAGGATCCGGTCCTGGGAGGAGAAGGCGGTGATGGTCCGGAGGTTGGAGACGGCCTCGGCGGCGAGCTTGCTGCTCTCGTCCTGGGCCTTGATGGCCTTCTGGGACATGCTCTTGAGGAGGACCTTCTGGACGTAGAAGCAGGCGATGACGATGGGCTGTACGGCGATCATCACCAGGGCCAGCCTCCACGCGATGACCAGACCCATCGTGAATGCTATGGTCACGGCGGAGGCGGTTTGCACGACGAGCGCCATCCGATCACCCACTAGAGATCTCACCTGACCGGAATGAAAGTGTCGGATTAGCAATTTTGCAATGCAAGGGATGTTATGTTATAGAGCGTCCAAAAGGAAAACGCACGTACCACGCTGGCGTCCTTGGCGAGCCGCGCGCAAACCGTGCCGCTCGAGTTCTCGTCCTGATCGAACCACCCGACCTCGAACGTCAGGATCTTGGACAGCATCCGCTCCCGCAACCGCTTGGTCAGGTACTCGCCCATGTACGCGAAGTTGTAGTGCTGCGACACGTTGATGAGCAGCGAGAACACGGCCAGCCCGAGGAAGCACAGGGAGTAGGTCCGAGTCTTGCGCTTCACCTCGTCGTGGTCCGTCAAGAAGTAGACCGAGACCACCGACCCGAGCGCGAAGGCGTAGACCGGCTGGACCGCCCCGAACAGCACCGCGCTCCCGCATCCCATGCAGGCCTGCCTCCACTCCGGCGCGTTCAGCGCCAGCAGCCTCCTAAGGGATGGCACCGGGAACTTCTGCTCGTCCATGAAGCCGGCCTGGTCCGCGCCGCCGAGCGAGGCCCGGCCCGGGCCGGCGGCCGAGTTGGCCGAGCTCGACCGGCTCACGTGGGAGAGCCTCCGGCTGCTCGTGTTGTTCGCGTCTGCCGCGGATATGGTCGGCGAGGAGAAGTCCTCGTGGTGGTGGTGGGTTGCAGCATCGTGGCTCTCGGTCTGCTGGAGCCGGACGAGGGAGGCGTAGAGGCTGGAGTCGTCGCCGATGAGCTCCTCGTGGGAGCCGGACTCGAAAATTTGGCCGTCCTTGACGACGGCGATGAGGTTGGCGTTGCGGATGGTGGAGAGGCGGTGGGCGACGATGATGGTGGTGCGGCCGATGGCGGCCTTGTCGAGGGCCTCCTGGACGACCCGCTCCGACTCGGAGTCGAGCGCGCTGGTGGCCTCGTCGAGGAGGAGGATCCTGGGGGACTTGATGATGGCCTTCGCGATGGCGATCCTCTGCTTCTGGCCGCCGGACATTTGCACGCCGCGCTCGCCCACCTGAAAATTTCGCAATTGCACGGTTGGCTAATGCAAATTAACTCACGACGAAGCAAATCTACAGCGATTATTCACTTAATTACGCAACGATGATGACACGTGATGATTCGGTGACCTTGTCGGGCACCCATCATCATCAACATGGCTAGCTGCTAATGACTAGACTGGCGAGCATCGGGTGCGCGTTTCAAGACGTTGGCCCCTAGGGGAATGCCACTTGCGGGAGGGCAAGCTTGGTCCGGAACAGAAGCGAGGGACCATGTACTTAGAAAAAGCCAAATGGCAAATTGGGTGCGAGGTGTCCGTGTCTAGTCGACTAAACATCATGATCGTGCGCGAGAAAAGGAACCATCGTGCGCCCACCATTGGCGGAGCTGGTGTCGTTTTGGAGTGGTATTGTGACTAATTCAATGTGTGTTTGCCATTTAGGCAATCCTGGGGAACAAAGGACATATTCCTTCAGGACCTAAGAAAGTTTCAACCCGGAAATCATCTCGAGTGTCTTAGTCAAGCGCATCTTCAGTCACTGGTGGGCACTGTTGTCTTCTGCATTCCCGCACACCCTAGAGGAGAACAAGAACCCCGTTGTGCTCTCCACTTGCCATTTGGGGTCTCGGTCCCAACATGATCGATGCTCTTATTTTACTCTAGGGATAAAAGGCAAAACGCCCTGTGAATCTTTTCATGATTTGCCATTTGCTCCTAACTTTTTTATTTGATAATTTACACTGAACTTTGCACTGTGGACATGCATCCTACACTGTCCAGTTTACCCTTGAGATTGCCCGAGGAAGCTTAGAGTGACCGTTTTGATCTACAAAACAGTTTGGAAAGGGTGACGTGTGGCAATTCGAAGCATGTAAGATGTCAAATTGCAATTTTTATAATGCTTTGCAGACTTAAAACCAAGAGAATATTCCTTTAAAGACCATTCGATGCATCCTAGTTATTTTAATCAAGTCAATCTCCTATTGCACTTTACCAATTTCCAACCGACGACATCACTGCTAAGACATCAACAGGTTCAAATCTAGCAATTAGCTTTTTATTGGGAAATGATATGAAACTCACCTGGGTATCATAGCCTTGAGGAAGCTGAGAGATGAAGTTGTGGGCATTGGAGGCCTTGGCAGCTTCCACAACCTCATCGAATGTCGCATCTTCCTTGCCAAACAGAATGTTCTCTTTAATGGAAGTAGCAAAAAGCGCAGGCTCCTGGCTCACCAGTCCCATCTGCGACCTCAACCACTTCACCTGCAACCTCTCAATGGGCACTCCATCCAGCAGTATCTCCCCGCCGAGCGGGTCGTAGAACCTCTGCAGCAGCGATATCACTGTCGACTTGCCCGACCCACTCCCGCCCACTAGGGCCACCGTCCTGCCCGCCGGGACCCTCAGATTGAAGTCCCGGAAGATCAGGGCGTCGGGCCTCGACGGGTACGCAAACTTGACGTGCCTGAACTCGACTTCGCCCGAGACCATGTCAATGATCTCGCCCTCTGGGCTGTCGGAGTCGATCTTTGGGACCCGGTTGATCATTTCCATTATGCGCTCACCTGCCGAGCATGCTTCCGAGAAGTACTTCACGTTGGATAGGCCAGATCCTAATGATCTGCATCGACAATCAAGAATTGGAATGAAGAAAATGTCGTCTCTTTTTGGGTTCTTTCTGTCTTGTTATGGTTTAGTGCAAATGTCGAATTATTCTACTCAAGTGTTACTTAATTTATGCTTTCCTTTTGAAGGAATGATTATCGCACCAATTAGCCACTTCCCCCCTAAATATTCTGTAAGGTTAGGACGGCAAGATGTCATCGCTTTTTTTTTAATGGGGGGGTGGGGGTGAAACCTAAATTTTTAAGCTTTAATCATTAAGAGAAAAGCAAAAAGAAGCATTCTTTAGGAGTTGGATCAGTGAGAGAGCATTACAGTCCACCGACGGCGATGGCGGCGCCAACTGCAAAAACTGTCCCGCCCTTGGCGTCATGGTACATCACCATCCTGCTGCCGTAGTACGACATGAAGGACCAGATCGCGAAGACGACCCCGTTGCTCCCGATGGCCAGGCCCTTCGCTAGCCCCTGCCTCAGGCCCAGCTCGACCGACCCCCGGAGCGCAGCGGAGTACTCAGCAATCGTCTTGTCCTCCCCAACAAAGGCATAGACAGTCCGGATGGACGAGACCGCCTGTTCCGCGACCGCACCAGCTTTGTTGTACTCCTTCCGGATCTTCCTCGCCAGATTCATCAGGGTTCGGCCGTACATGAACCCAGGGATTACCAAGAGGACCACGAACGGGAACCCGACGATAGCCAGCCTCCACAACATCAGAAACGCCACGATGTAGCTTCCAACGAACATCGAGGCATTCATCAGGAAATTCGGCATCTACACGAAACATGGCATTCCATCAGCCGTCCCTTACACAACTCAATTTACGGATCAAAAGAACCGTAACTGCTCCGTTGGGCTTGGCTAGTCCGCAATGTTATGTGACTTTGTACTAGTGATTAGTTAGGACATATTAACCTTCTCGGACAAGACATCTTGGATCACGAGGCTATCGTTGGACACGCTGGTGATGACTTCGGACGTGCTGGTCACATGCAGGTCGAAGTAGCCCACATCCTGTCGCAGGACGGCCTTCAAGTACCGGGCTCGCATCCTCGCGGCTTGTCTCTCTCCCGTCCTCGTCCAACAGTATCCCTCTAATCAAATCACACGTTCGAAACACAGATGTTAAGTAAGGAAAAAAGGAATGACGGGTTAAAACTCAAATTCGAAGAGACGGAGAAATAGGACTGACCCAAGAAACATGCCACGAACGAGCCACATGCCAAGTACAGAAGAGCCACTACGTTCTGTCAAATCGCATAGGGACACAAAACGGAAAAACTCAGCCCCTTTTCATGATAGACAAAATCAACCTCAATGCAACGAAGGGCGGACCTTGTTAATGTCTTGGAGGAACGTGCCCGTCGTGAAAGACGACACGTTGCCGATGTGGTTCATCAATTGGCTGCTGATGAACAAGACCAGCGGAGTTGTGAAGCCGTCCCCGACGGCTCCGAGGAAGCCGAGGGCCATCAGTAGCTTGTCGGCGGCGTCGGCATGCATGAAGATGGAGCGGACAGAGCCGGTCGTCCTCTCCGTCTCCCTCTTCTTCGCTGTCACGGCGCCGTTTTTGTCTTCGTCACTCATTTTCCGACACCGCAATCAGGCGCGCAATAGACGCTCCAGAGAAGAACGACAGTAGGATTCGTTCGCGCAAGATTTCGGTGGTTCCACCTTCGGTTGCTCTGTCGTTTTGTGGCTTTCTTGCAGTCGCTGCTGAGAGGAAGCGAATCGAGAGATGGCATGCATTTATAGATGTCTTAATGTGCAGCGCTAGATAGCGACTTGGACAACTGGTCCTAGACAAATTCACTAGGTAGGGAAAATGCCCGCTCGTTAGGTTTGGAAAAAAAGATTCCACACATGCAATCCATTAAATCACATGAATCCCACAAAAGGTGCACAAATCTAACGAATCATATAACGCATCATTTTTTTATGACAAATTTATGGTGGACTTGATAGAAGCCGAATTGCTTGGCAAAACGCATGCAAACCCTAATAAGAGTGATGTGGAGTTGAAATTATTATCAATTTGTCCCTCAAATCATGTTCTAGTGAAGTGAAGTCAGGCAATATTCCCAACATTGCTCTCGGCATGTCTAGGACTTTCACATGTTATGACGGCATATAGTGATCTGTACACGCGCCTAACAAATTAAACTTTCAATCCAATGCCTATGTATAAGATTGAAGGGTCTTTAAATTATAGTGTTATGTATGCAAAACAATGATAATTCGAATGAGAGGATCATCTATTGCTATAGAATTTAATTATGAAACTTCATTGAAATAGTGACATTCCAAATATAAAATCATTTTTTTCCTTTTACCAATTTTTTTTTCCTGTGGAACGCACAATGTCACCTCAAAAGATATAAAATCGAATACCCACTTAGATTTTTCCATGTTAAAAAAAAATTAATTTACTTATCTACACTTTAATGATGCTAATTAAGAAAAAAAATCCTTCGAATAATCTGTGGGGGCCTTGGTCGGGTTGCTGATCCCATGTGTCCGAACCTATTCCTTCGAAAGAGGCGGTTGGGCGAACATGGGCAGGAGGAAGAAGATATCATCGTTGACTTTGATCATTCAGCCTCTCTGAAAGCGTCATTAATGACGAAAACGAGCAACATCCATTAAACAATCTAATTAAAAAAAACAAAATTTAGAGCATCGCGTCATCAATGCTAGTATTGTCAAAATCAAATACTTTTTTCTCGAATTTTATAAGCAAAAAAAAAAAAATGATCTATGCTCGAATAAAATACCTTCTTGTCTAATCTATATATATATTGCAAGAGTAATTTATTTTTTTGGCGTTGCTGAGGACGACATTGAGGATCTATGCTACACGAAGGTGGTACCGGGGGGGGGGGGGGGGGGGGGAGCTCTCAGATCTTGGCTGTAATATTCTTGAAATTTCTCTAAATTATATACTTTAGGGTTTTAAATGTCAAAAATATTTCGTGGCGCCACATAAATCCGATGCATATATAAAGTTAGGATTATAATAATCGATAGTTAATAAGTCAATATAGATTTTTAACTAGACCTAGTCAAGGATCCTCTCGGCTTTTTAGTTCCAAGATCCTTTTGCCAAGAGCAAGAGGTTAATCGACTTTTTAAATGATCTGGCGAGGTACGTGTAGATATATTATCTTATAGACATGTTAACAACTATGCACTCGCCGCATTAATTATATTGAAAACATTGAGAATGTTTCCAAAGGGGGGAAGTACCAATCAATCCCGGAAATCCTGAAAACTTCTATGGAGGATTTTTCCTTTTGAGGGGTTTCTTTTAACTGAAGTGCATGGGGATTTGTGATGGACTTGTTCGGATCTTGTTCTGTTGGTGAATTCCTCGGAGTAAGTGCAATCAAACTGTTTGTCACATGTTCTTCTGACCAGGCGTGACGTCGAGAAGTTGAACAGACGGAAAGAGGGGCTCTTCCGAAAGTTTTTCTCTATGGATCTAGCGATGGCAGCATCTGTTTGTGCCGTAGACAATGAAGAGAGTTTTGACAAGACGAGAGAAGTAGAGGTTACGAGTACCTCAAGATTTAGGAAATGGTAAATTTCACAATTTTATTGTACATTTAGAGCATGTTTGTTTGAATGAGAGAATTTTTCGTGAATTAATTTTATGGATTTTTGTGCATTTGACTTGTTAAAAATGATTACTCAATCGAAAATCATTAACGGTAAAAAGAAAGTGCACCCATTAAGTTAGGGAAAAAAATAAAGTTTTTTGCTTACAAATACAAGCCTTCTGTTTTACAATATATACAAAAACATGTTTTTACAGTAATTTCTAATTTTTCTCAACACGCAAAAGTTTTGTTGTTTAGGTTGAGGATTCTTTCTTGAGACAAAGACGGGAATGTGGAGTGGGGTGAGCATGGTTCTTGTATAAACCGAAAATCGCATCAGACTGGACGGATTGGTTTTAGGTAGTTCCTGCAAGGAACCAATGGAAACCAGCAATAACTGGTGATTCTAGGTTACGCACAAGGAATCTTCTCCTAATCTAAAGCTGAAGCATTTAGGATCAAAAACCGCCATTAGAAACAAGATGAACAATTAATGCAGTCAACCAGTAAAGATGACGTACGAGGAAAAATTCTTGGGTTCTAAAAAAGATGGCGTGGTGCACATCAGTCAGCGCAAACTATCCGTTTTTGTTCAAATGTACAAGAGCATCATACACAAAGAAAGCTCCAATCAATTTCTTGAGAAGTCAATGGTGCTATAATCCTCCTGCAAATCGAGAAGAGTCAACATCTTTAAATTCTGCTAGCAACTTCCTGAATTTTAAGAATGCAAATAATAATTATTCTGATCAGAAAATAATTTCTATAAGAGAAATAGATTTTTCTATTTCTATTTCTAAATGAGTTTCTAAACAAAAATCTTCGTTTGATAACGACACAAAATTTATACTCTAAAAATAGAAATTCGTTTGGTAATGACACAAAATTTATTCATTTCGGATGGCAGCAACCGGCGGACGATGGTGACGCGATGGCCGGTTCATAGCAAGGACGAACAATGAGAAGAATCTTTATTTCTTATTTAGGTTTCAGAAATAGAAAATTAGAAAATTTGTACTTCTAATTTATATTACAAACCTATTTTTGGAATAAAAATCTATCTCGAAAAAAAAAATGGAATAATTTTATCAAACGGATTTCTATTCCAAAAACAAGTTTGGAATAAAAAAATTATTTCTAAAATAGAAATTGTAGTTTGGAATGCACCCCCTAAGATTATTTATCTGGATGCCACGAATGTCCAACTTTTCTTTAAGTCCTACCGAAGATAAAAAGAAACCTACACAATCAATCTCGATCCATCTCGAGAATCAGATCGAGACCGACCGATCCGATTTAGAACTGAATAAATAGGGTCGGTTCCCAATTCCCAAATGAGAATCGACTCGCTTTGAAACCGATCACTCCTAATATGAAGAATTAGGAATGCACCTTTCAATTTCTTGATGATCATGGTCCCGTGCTGTTGATTCCTTATAATTAATTTAACCATTGTAAAAGGAAGAGAAAACATAAAAACCATATTATACTCAAGATGATATATGGTGTATACTATTCTTACATTTTCCTTCAAAAAAAAAGGAATATCCATAGCAAGAGTAATTGATTTAACCGACTTCAATTCGCCGCTGATGCATCATGGCTCAAAGTTCCAAGAACTTTAAATTATTGAAAAAAAAAAAAAAAACAGATCCGAGGAAAAGCGTGCAAGTGGTCTCCCAAGATGCCCGCACGACACGATGTTGTGCTACAAAAAGATGGACGAGGCCTTGAAGATTGTCCATCAAAGCCGCTCCAGGAATCCTGTCCTGTACAAATAATTGAATTTCAATTACGAGTGTCGCGTGCACTTTTGAAAACATCCATTTTCCTTTTTCAACATTATTGAATCCACTATCGCTTTTCGTAATTTTGTTATTCTAGCACTAATCGAAACGATTTCCGTCCCCTATAGCTTAAAAATCTTTTGGGCACTAGCTAACAAGAGCTCGTACAAATATTCGAATTTCAGTAACAAGTATTGTGAGTACTTATCAAGAAATTCGATTCTCTTTTTTGGCACTCAAATGCGCTATTTCTTTTGCAATATTTATATTCAACACTAATCAAAACGAGTTTAATCATGACAGCTTAAAAGTTTTTGGACTTGGCACTAGCTAACAAGAGCTCGTACTATTATTGTATATGCTTTCTATTCAATAATAGGGGTTTGAGGCTTTATAATACTTTGCCATTTTAGAGGATTTTCATCAGGTCCATCATGCAATGCACTTACTATTAGATAATTAACATGTGAAAGAATTTGATTATAAAAGTAATTTCAAATATACATGTCACTTGTTAAATGGTGAATGTATAATTTTTCGGTTTATGCGGATGACACACCTAACAATAATCGTTTAGAGAGCTGTTATTTTGTTATTTCTCTTCAAAATAAAGAACGAACGCGTTTAAAACCGTAGAGGTTTATAGGTGCTTCAGCTGCATGTGGTCCCAATGTATCTCAGCCCCTGAGATACGTCCCACTCCTTCAAAATCATGTCATTGGCAATGGCCAAGTTGCCGGCCCGGCAAGTTTGGTTCTGTTCTTTATTTAATTTAAAGTTAAAACACCTATGACAAGTTTACTCTCAATTAATTTTTATTAAATTTTACCTTCAATTTGCTAAATTGGATTTTATGGTAGTTGATGAGCATATCAGTTTTGGATTTTACATTTTGCTTGTTGCAAATTTACTAGTTTGCAATTTTTTATGGTCAAAATTAATGAATTGTAGATTTGTTACAGATGTATTAATTTGAATTTTTTTGTTGTGAAAAAAGTAATTTTGGTTCATGTGTACCTATTGAGGATTTTTTTGTGATCAAAAAATTAATTTGGAGTAACTTTCTCGTACATTTACTAGTTTTGGATTTTTCATAATATTAACCCTTTAATCTATAAACTCCTTAACAAATTAATTTTTTTTTAAAATATGTCATCAGTTCAACCACATACGATCGCAAAATATCTTTGATGTTGACGGGCGAGTCTATAATAATCATAACAACAATAATTCAAAAAAAAAAATACAAGAATGATGTTATCTTAATTTACTCGAGGCCCAACAATCACTTAACCATTTTGTTTGGACCACCTCATAGAGAGCGATAGATCGGTTTGATGCAACGAAGCAAAGAGGACGCCATAAATATTCCTGGGAAGACAGATGACGTCCTTGCATACGAGAACTGCATAATAATTGGATTTAAATAATTCGACAAGGAACAAAAAAGTAATAATAATAATGTTGATTTCATGTCGATATTACAAAAGCCAGCTCTATACGGCTTTAGCTGCTTCGCACGTGAAAACAGTCGGTCGATTGTCATCCACAAAATGTCTTTTTCTTTTTTTTAAATTATCTCCATAACTTTTTTTAAGTCAAATTCTCTCCATAAATTACGGGGGAAAAAGTTGATCGGATATTTTTATTAATTCGTGCTTCGAACTCGAAATTGCAGGAGTAAGTTGTTGCAGGCGCATTATTATATGCCGACTTAATTTAAACCACCCTCTTTTTCTTTCGAATTCAATTTTTTTGTTATAAGAATAAATAACTTCTGAAATTAGTGCATGTTTCGGACACGTCGAATTGGTGGCTTCGAAAATGTGATGCACCAAATGTCACTATACAATATTCATCTACCAAAATGGAATTATTCAAAGAAAGTTATTATAAAAATTTCGTGTGAAACGCTTGTTAAGCAATGAAATAAGAAGATAATATATCACGCTAATTGTTCTTGTAACATGTACGATCAATATTTTGAAAATCAAAGATTTTTGTAATGAGCATGTCACTATAACATGTTCAAGAATAAAAGCATAATTTGAATAGTCAAAACATTCCATTTAATCTCATATATCCATTGATTCTTTAAACAATTTAACTTTTCGGTATCACATCTTTCTTGATCTTTGTATAACCAGTTTTGAATATGAATTTCATTTGTGGTTTTCTTTATTTCAAATTTAATAAAAGTCTATGTATAATGAATTGGCTTCTTGCTTTATGCATTGATGTGTTTGAGCTAGGAATGTCTAGAAGAGGAGGGACTTTGCTCGGCATCTGATCCGTTGCATAAGCATGTCGTCCTTTCAACAATTTGGCAAATTGAATTTCTACGCACCGTCGATCGCTCGGGTCAGCGTTCGGCTCATACGATTACCAAAAAGTCAACCCCCCTCGAACGTGTATATATTTCGACGTTTAATCGAAGCAATTAAGGTTTCGACCAAAATAAGAAATAAATCAAAGCAATAAAGGTCCACTTTGAAGCCAGAAGTCTATCTGCTTAGGTGCCATGATCAGGTGCAGATAGAGAAGCAGACGTCATAAAAGTTACAGAATCTTGTGACTATGACGGGCATTAATATAAGCTAATTAGTCAATTAGATTACCTAAACGGACTTTCTGGTCTGTAGGGGGACGCTTCTGGTAAACTAACATGATCACGGGTGCTTTTAATTTGGTCGGTCGTGGTTTTTTCATTACGAAAGATATTAATTGTAATTACTAAGGAGAGCAGATGAATTGAGGCGACGTCAGTATTCGATTATTCCAGAAAGGTTATAGTCATTTGTGAACTCAAAATCGCGTCTGTAGAATGTACTCTCCATATGTTATCTAAAGCATAGCTCAAAATACAAGGGTTTTGGCAATATCTTTTCTATTGACCGTTTTTTTTTTTAGGAGGAAAATTAATTACGTTCATATTTCGTTAGGGGATATATTGCCACTCAAAGGGTAAATTAATTCGGTGTTTCCTCCTCAAATCGATGGGATCCATATTATAGTTAATACATAAATTCTAGTAAACCTTGCACACAAGATGATTGTTTGCTAAAAATTGCCTCGTTTGCACACCTAACAAAAGTGTCAACAACTTATCAACAAGTTCTAGGAAATTTAAGGAGAAAATTATCAAAAAAGTTATAAATTTATTGTGTAAATGCCAATTCAATCATAAATATTTTAATTTGGTTAACCTAGTCCTAAATCTTTTAATGATTTGCCAATGTAGCTCTTCCAACCAATTTTGCCCGATAATTGCTAACGTGGACGTTGGCAGGTTTGCATGACACAGCTAACATGTAAACAATTTTCTTTTTTTTTTGTATTCTTTTTAATTTTTCTGAATTTTATATAATTTTCTAGATTTTTTTCTTTGTCTTTGCTTTTTCTATATTTTTCTTCTAAGATCAATGGGGGCTAGCAATTTTAGTCGGCCAACTAGGTGAGGGCCACAATGCCCTTAGCGGACTTAGTAGGAGAAAAAGGAAAATGAAGAAAGAAAATTAAAAAAATAATAAATTATAAACAATTCATAAAATTTTAAAAATTTAGCATGAAGTAGTTTATTGGTAAATGGTCAAAATGTTTATAACTTAATTGGTAAAATAAAAAAAAATTATGATTGAATGACATTTATTTGATAGGTTTATGACATTTTTGGTTATTATCTTGAAATTTAAGTGACCCTTTGAGTTTTTCTATCAATAGTTTTTTTTTTTAAAAAATCTATTATAATTGTATAAATTTAATTCTAAACTTTTTAACAGTGTCAATCTAGTCATATATCTTTTAATGATATCAATCTAATCTTAAAGCTTTTAATGATGCTAATTTAATCATAAATTTTTTTGACCTAGAACTAATTTAGTTTTTTCTATTAATTTTGGCTAGGTATTATTAACATGGATGTCTGATGATTTACATGGTATGATTGGCAATAAGTGGTCAACTATTAATAATATTTTAATAATTTTTCAATTTTTTTTTCTTTTTTCCTTTGTGTTCCTCCGGTCAATCGCCGGATCTCAATGACTGGCCAAAAGACAAGGATAAGCCTGATTGTGATTGGGCGAGATGCAACATTGCCAAAAGCCACAAGGGCGATCTCATGAGGTTGGATGAGGCCTAGCCTTGCTAGTGGTTGGTAAGTTCCATCACTGGTGGTCCTATGGGGCAGGGTGAAGAGCTCCAAGCCCCTTAGCTACACATAACATGCATAGTTTGCTAACCCCAAAAGAACTCGAAGACTTCTCGTTATTCCAGGTGACAATAATACACCCATCAATCACACAAATGACACAACCCACATACAATCGAGCATAAAATGTTTGACTAACTCAAGAGAATCAATGATTGGAACCACCTCTAATCGGTACCGCCTGCAGACAGCTCGAGGTGGTGGGGGGTTCAATCAACCTTGTCGTACTCCTCGGCAAAAGGGGGGGCGGGGAGTTGTTTTAAAAAAGAAGGGGTGATCGGAAAAGCACTGAGAAACATCGACAGATAGTTTCAGTACAAAAAAAATCGTTTGCTGTCCCACTGAGCTACAGTAGCTGGCTGTGCATTAGTTGGTGATTAGGAGGTCACTCCATACATTCGACGGAGTTAATGCTGACTTGACAAACAAATTGTCTCTCTAAATCTCACTCGATGTGTAGGCGCACCAGGAGGTTCGGCACGGTGCAATTCCACGTAATCCAGAAACCAGGAAGTTCGAATGACTCCTGATTCTGTACTAACTAAACCAATGGGCGAACGATATTTTAAGATACAATTGCTTATGCGCGTTCTATGTGCGTGCACGTGGGTGTGTTTTTTCTTTTCTTTGTTTCATTTGAGCATCAATGGTTTGCCATAACGAACTTTCATTGTTACAAAGACTAGAGAAGCCTCCTAGTGACTCAATGAGCCGGTTCGCCAAATCATATCCGAACCGATTAATCTGGTGGAGGGTTTTGCTTATTTGACATATGAGATTCACCAAATTGACGAAAAGGAGTGCGATTCATTGGGGGAAAGTATGTGATTCGACCGGATGTCCATATTTTTTAGGTGAATACGGACCGCACCAATAACAAAAATTCCCGAAAATCGATGGATCGGATCCCGAAGATCTCGCTTTCGAAGTTGGCTTACTTTAATGGAGATTCACTCTCGCGGAGCCAAAGAACGGACGGGAAAATGCCGAGCATTCGAGTGCTCCAGGGAACGTGTCCGTCCCTGTTCCTTTCTCCTCTCCACAGTGGCTCCATTGACAGGATCCGCAAGGACAAAACCGCATATGGCGAAACATCAATCGCATATCATCTGCACTTCCTCCTCCGAGTGCCCCTCTATTGTGTTGGGTCTTTTCAATCAAAGATTCGAAATGCAGCTTTCTGTTCGTGCTGCGATCGTTGCGTCGCTAGCTCCTCCGTGGCCAAAACCCCACGTGTTGTTTTCTTCTTCCATCGCATGAGGAGGGCCCCACACGAGACCCTCCCTTTCTCGACGCATGATCCCTAGTCCGGGCCGAATTTCGGAAACCCACGAATGACACCGTTGTTTTTTCTTCCATCACACTAGGTGAGCCCCACGAGAGAACCTCCCTTTCTCGACGCATGATCTTTAGTCCAGGCCAAGCTTCGGAACCCGCAAATGGCATGGGGACAGGAATACGGGACTAACGGTCATAGTGCGACATGCTCTAACTAGTTGTTGCGCACGATGACGTGGCGCGATCATGTCGGTCGACCCTTTTTTTTCCCTCATTGACACGAAGTCGAAGCACATCCCCCGAGCGTGCCCCAAAAAGTCCCGAATCCAATTGATGCTGGGACAACTTAGTCCATCTCCTCACCTTTGCATTCAAGTGACAAAGGGAATATAAAACCAAAGTTCAATTTTTCTCTGTTGGTCGTGGAGGGTTAGGCAATCCACGGGCAAGGATGACCTCATGTCCCAAAGTTCAAATTGCTGTAGAAGCAAATTTATGGGTGCCTTGTTCCATCGCACCACGTAGGGGAACACGAAAAGATCGCAAGGAGAATAGGGGGACACGAAATCATCATAATCTACGAGCTTGATGGGGACTCGATTGAGAAGATTAATGGGATGTTTACTCATAATTCTGCTGCTTCGCTGTCGTTAAATTAGTCTTCGACGATCATTACGGATTGCATTATGATGTTGCTTTCGTACTGATTTTAAGACGAAGTAGGAGACGCAATTTCATGGGCCCCATCTCCCCGTATTAGGAACGCTGTTTTATCGACTTAATCTTGTCGAAAGATGATTGGGTCTGTTGTTCGGTTTGATTAAGGATTTTAGCCAGCTTCTTTTGTGTATTGGACAAAAAAGAAAAAACTTCAAGAGACATCCATCGGGTAATTTTGAGGGTCCGATCCATCTCACGATGACCAAGCCCTCAAAAGAGATATTACGAGCAACCGTGCAATGTGGTGATTATTTTGGGGATGGCATCGACTCGTGAACCATTTGAGAGAGCCTCTCTTAGATTAGGGATGTCACGACTCCCACTTGAAGAATTAACTTTCATGTCAATACTAGCTGATGAACTAATGTATGCGTGCCCCCTGCACTAATTTAAAAATTTGACAGGAATTGCATATTGTCCAAATTCTCTTGTCCCGATGGTCATTCTCCTCCCTCATTGGATCGAATATGGTCTAGTCCATCCATAGGCCACATATCAATTGGAGGGGATCCTGTTTTAATACCATTTTGTAGCAACTCAGCTTGGTTCTCACGAGCCAAATCACCAAAAGGAGTACTTTAAGTAATTGCATAAGGTAACGACCATTTTGTAGCGAGTGTTGATTGGTGAATAGTTCAATAAGGTCTTTCCCATCTAATGTGAGATTTGATATGTTACAAACTCTTTGGTTATATTAATTAATGTATAATAACTTGACTCGGTCCATGAGGACCAAACGATCAAAAGTAGTATGCTAAATGATCGTACAAGGTGGTACTCATCTCTGATGATGGTATTGATCGCTCAATAGGTTATACCACTACCACCTAGTGATACTCCCCCATTCAATGTGCATCTTGATCTAATTGTGTCCCCTACTATCTTTAAAGTCCGTCAGGAATCACATCTCGTTCAAGTCCTTTTAGATCATCCGTCACTCTCCACTCTTGTCGAATTGAGTATAGGCTTAGTCTATCCACAACCATAAATCTAATAGAAGGAAGGTTACTTGATGTCATCTATAATAACCCGACTTATTTCACGTGAGCTAAATCACAAAAGCAAGTATTTTAAGAGCGCATATGATAAAATTTTTACTTCTCTATTTCTCTGTTTTTCTATTTCTCGAAACAGGTTTAGAACAGAAATTTATTTGGTAACGCATTTTGATTTTTTTTATTTATAGAACAGATTTCTATTCCAGAAATAGATTTGAAAAAGAAATCAGAAATTAAAATTTTTAACTTCTCAATTTTTGAAATAGAAATTGAGAAATTAATTTATGAAATTAATTTATGTTCTAAAATTTTATCATGCACCCATTCTAAGTAATCGAATAGGATTTCGATCATCTAATAGAAAATGTTTGAAACATGAATCGGCATCTCTCCCATTCGGCCCGATATTCGGGATGTGACGTTAAGATGCTGGTGAGACTGCGGTCGAGATTTGAATGAACATTATGGGACTCGAAGCGTGATGCTGATGTGATGAAGACAGTTTAAGTTTTTCCCAATTTTTTTTTCAATGTGTTTTGGGTCATAAAAGTGAAAAAGGAGTGCATTCGTGAAGTCGCTTGCCATTTTTAGCTCAATCTGGGCCCACCAAACACCAAACTAAGTGGAGGAGGAAGAGGGAGCTTTGAGGGAAATACTCCCAGCCGGAGAATATGCCTCCCGTCAAGGCCTAGGGACTAGAACGAAGGGCGGAAGCAAGATCGGTCCTGAACTGATAGCCGTGACTCATGACGCGAGACCCACGTCAACTCGTAATTTGATAAAAGGATATATATAATAGAAGTCTTAAAACTTATCAAAAAAATGTGATTGAGTTCTAAAATTTATAAGAAATGCAGTCAAATCCTAAAATTTATCAAATTCATCTAAATGAGTTTTAAAGTTAACACCGTTAAATTTACTAACGGAAAATGCGACGTGCCATTTTAAATAAATTTTTATTTTCACGTGGCTTTTTAAAATTATTTTTATTAAAAATATTTAAAAATTAGGTTTAAAAACTAAAAAAAGAAAAGCTACAATTTATTTAAAAAATGTAATTGTTAAAAAAAAAAGTAAATGGCATCGACGGGCACTTCCATTGCCGCTGCCCATCATTGGAGGGGTCGGCGACGGTAGCCAACCCTCGCCCAACCAAGGTGAGGCCTCACTAGCCCTAGGCTCGGGCTCGGGCTCAAGCTCGAGCTCGGGCTTAGACTCGAGCTCGGGCTCGGGCTCGGGCTCAGGCGCCTAGGCAAGGCATGCCAGCCCTCATGGAGGCTGGAGACCATCGCCCGCCCTAGGCAAGGCCTTGTCAGCCCTCACTTGGGGGTGGGGAGGGTCACCTAGATCCAAGGGGAAGGGGCCTCGCCCAGATCTTGGCGAACCTCGCCAACCCCAAGCAAGGGCTGACAAGGCCTCACCCAAGGGAGGCAATGGTCACCTAGCCCCTTGTGAGAGGCGGCAAGGCCTCGCCCTACGTGAGCAATGGTCGTCAACCCCTCGTGAGGGCTGACGTGCCCAAATTTAGGCGCCCTTGCCCAACCTGGCAAGAGTGGCAAGCCTTGGCCAAGAGTCGACAAGGCCTTGCCTTGGCTGGTGAGGGCCAACCACCCTTGCCCAGGGTCAGCAACAGTCACTAGCCCCTCCAGCAATGGGTAGTGGCGGTGGAAGCTTCCAATAGTGCCTTTTTTTTTTTTTAATAGTTATGTTTTTAAATAAATTTTAATTTTTCTTTTTTAGTTTTTAAATCTATTTTTAAAAGGATAAAAAATAAATTAAAAAGCCATGTGGAAAATAAAAATTCATTTAAAATGTCATGTTATCATTTTCCATTAATAAGTTGCATGGTGTTAAATTTAAGACTCAATTGAATTAATTTAACAAATTTTAGGACTTGGTTATACTTTTTGTAAGATTTATGACGCAATTGCATTTTTCTGATAAGTTTTAGGATTTCTATTACACATATCCTTTTGATAAATTATATGTACCAGAATATTAAAAAAAAAAAATTCTCTTTTAGTCTAAGATTCCTTGAAGTCACATGAAAAATAAACCTACTATTGTTTTGGACAATTTGCTATCAAAAGGGAATCTACACGTGAGCACTAAGTAGCATTGACATATGATATAACATGCCGACACATCATTTTTCTAAAAATAAGGAAGTCTAATGCGTTGGAACACGTTGTGTATTTAATGTATATTTATATATATATGATAAATTATTATTTTTATTGAATTAATTTGATTAAAATTAAATAAATAAATAAATAAAAAGAGTCTAAAATGAATTTACACTAAAAATCATGAGTCATGTGATATAAGAGTCAGAAGAGAATAGAAAACTATGTTTTTCTCATTTCTCCAATTATTATTCTTTTTTTTTTATGGTTTTCATTTTTACATTTCAACCCATCATTTATTTAAAAATTTTAAGATTGATTCCGTGCATATCGAAATTGTGTGTCGGAAGAATTGATCATGAAAGGCTTTCAAAAAGTGTTGATGCTTTCTTGTGTGAGGATATGGTTGAGGTGGGGGTGAACAATGAACATCGCTTGAAGTTCCATTGATTTTTAAAAAGCTAAGAGGGTATATGTCTCTTGTCACTTTCAAATACTTGCCAAGGGAACCCAATGGACGCACGCTCTTTAGTGCACCAAACGATCCTTTCTGTCCTTCCAATTTCCAACACGACTTCGACTTCGACTTCTTAAGCTTGCTTCTCCTTCCTACTTTATTCCCCTTCCAAGATATTTGTCCCTCTTCGTTCCCTCGCGCAGCTCGCATGTTACACTAGAATTCCCGTCTACAGTCCGACCAATTGTCTATTGTTAATAGTTAATAGATAAAAAAAAAATGACAAAAAAACGACCTTTTTTTTTTATTTTTATAATCTATCGGCATAGATTAAAAAAAAAAAATGACGTTTTTTGGGTCATAAAAAGATAACGAATTCTTAGATTCCCTTATTTTTTACGTGAGAAGGGGGACAACCAATAAGAAGGGAAAACCGAAGACGAAAGAGAATGATGGGGTCCGTTGAAAGGGTCGCTGGTGATTTCCACGGCAACGCCTTAATCTTCCCGGACGTGCGTGTCCAGTTGGGAAGCACGCTCAAAAGAACTGAGAATTATTAGAAAGCAGTAAAAAAAAAAACAATTTTTTAAAGTAAAAAAATAAAAAGCGAAAAAAAGTGACGAAAATAAAAATAAAAATAAAATTGAAAAAAAAAGTGAAGACACACATTTTAAAACAATTTTTTGTGCAGAAAAAAACTTAATAAATATAGTATACCTGCTTGATAATTTATTCCTTACCTCATTCTTAAGTGATTGTTTTTCTCGTGTAAAGTACTTCAATGTTATTTAGAATATTGCGGTATAACTGATAAGCGACTTGGACTCTCCTTCGTACCGACATTTGGCTTATTAACACAAGTCAGATCCACTAAAAAATGTCGTACGATGCATTTAGCTGGCCATCATCACTTATTTTCATCCTACAACTGTTTGGACTTATTACTACTGTGGTGGCTATAATTGAAACCCTAGTGCCTATTTCAAATGCTGGTGGACAGTTGGATATAACAAAAGCTACCCTCACATGCTTTTCGATTCGAATTTGAGAGGATGGGTGACAATAGCATCGAAAGCACGTGCGATATGGATCAAATAGTAACGCGGCCCAATAAGGTCAAGGGCCCGTTCAGTATCAAGAAAGTCGGTCCAATGGGGGCCTAGGCCCCTGGTTATAATAAAGGATTGCATGGTAACATTCCCGTTTATTCGTTTTTTTGTTCTTTTGTTCTCTAGAATAGAAAAAGATCATAAATTCATTTGGTAACTTAGTTAATTTTTTTATTCC